>CM037794.1:11826505-11876505 GCA_021229015.1 Solen grandis
CTGTGAAAATTGTTTCTGATCAATAACTGGAGAACTCTTGGGCCCACATTCCTTAAACTTCATAGGGTGATTGGTCTAGTAGATGATCCCTTTGGGGGTCAAAGGTCAAAGTCACAGAGACCTTGATGGGAACGGGGGGAGTGTAGGGGAGCATTTTCTGTCTATTTTTTATCATCATTATATAAATTGAAGAAAATAGGATAATGAATATTTTAGTCAATTTTTGTCTCTATAAGACAAATCAAGTCTCTTAATGCATAAATATCATTATTATTTCAACATTGAACATTTTTTATTTTACATAAAACAAATGTAAGTTACATTAAATGTAACAAATTATATTTCAGAGCAAAACGAAGATTTCGGGCTGGGTCGGTTTCTAGACTTCCTGGATATACTGCTTTCAGCAAGAGACGAGAATGATGTTGGGCTGTCACAACAAGAGATTAGGGCTGAAGTGGACACTTTCCTCTTTGGAGGTACAGTAGAGTTATTAATTTCACTAACATTAAATTTTGTTGATAGTGTAATAAAGGGACTTTTGTGGGTATATTTATTTGTAGATTCATGTTGTAAAAATATTTCGTCTATAAAATGAATACTTTTGTGGGGTCTAATATTCATGGATAAAACCCTCCAAGAAATCAACGAAAATTAGTGTCCCATGAATATTGATGATTTCAAAGTAGTTAATTAAACATTTAGCACTAAGTTGATACAATTAAATACTGCAGTAAATATCATGATACAGGCAGTGAATGCAAATATTATTTGCAAACATGAATGTAACAGGATGCATATTATTGTGTATAGCTGTTCATTATAACATCTTTAATGAGCCCAAATAACTTTTTATCTCATGAATATTAATGTTGAAATTTATGACTTAACTGTCCCCGGTGGCCAAGTGGTTAGAGCGTCCGCCTCAGGAATGGGAGGTCATGGGTTCGATCCCTGGCTGCGACATACCAAAGTCAGAAAAAATGGTACTGTTATAGCTCCCTTGCTTGGCACTCAGCATGTAAGGGTAGTTGCATGACTGGTTGGCCTGGTGTCAAGATAATGTGACAGGGTGTGGTATCATGCCACATGTCTACAATATGATATTGCAGTGTGGCAGCGCTATATCTGACATAAGTAGACATTGTCTCTAAATGACTGAAAAACGGTTGGTGGGACATTAAACCCAGCAAAAAAACAAACATTCATGCCTTGATGAATATCATTTGGCTGAAATTATAATTGTACAGGTGGGATTGTTATCTCGACATCTATGAAATTATCATTATTATTTTGAAGTATGAATGTGTCAAAGTATGAATAAACATGTACCTGGAAACATCATTCACAAAATGCACAGGTATTTGACACAATTTGTCTATATAGGCACCTTATACCAGATAAAAAGATATGAGGTTGGTGTCAAACACCTGTGACGAAATGCAAGTTCTTTTTGTATACTTGTATTAACACTATCAAAATTAATGGCATCATGGTTACCGGTATGTTGTATTAGCGTTGTCGTGAAAATAGATCATATTTGGCTTGTATGAGTGCATCAAGACACTGGCATTAATTGATTGAATTCCAAACATAACTGTTTGCAACATCTTAGTGTTATTGACACTATTTGTGCTGGTTGAGGACATAATTTATGATAGCGTGAAAATGTTCTGTGGCGATACTGATTTTTCACACCTCCGTAAGAATGTCAAGAGTCAAGATAAATACATATTTACGGTGAAAATTCACCCATTGGGACCAAAGAAATATGTTAAGATATAAAAGATGTTGAAATATAAAATGTTGAGATAAGAATGGATTTATTTTTATTTTAACTGAGAAAAAAAGTTGGGTCTTTAAAAGGATGTCAAGTTATACTCAATGTCGAGATAAAAGTCCTCCACCTGTAATTAGCTGGACGTCGCTATATGACTGAAATACTGTCGAAGCGACGGTAAACTCAAATAGTCAAGTCGAGATAAAAGTATGTCGAGTTATACTCAGTGTCGAGACAGGCAATGTTGACATAACGAGTCTCACCTGTATATGAAACCATTGACTTTTCTTTGCCATGCAGACTGTGTAGAAACTGAGCTTTTATAATGTATATTGGCGGACTTGTATGCTCCAGGTCACGACACGACAGCTAGTGCCATCTCGTGGATACTTTACTCGCTGGCTGGCCACCCAGAGTACCAAACCAAATGTCAAGAGGAAATAGATGAAATCTTGGAGGGCAGAGATTCGGGTGATATTGAGTGGTAGGTAGCAGTGATAGCTATTTGAGAAAAAACTTAAAAGAAGTCATAATCCTTTGGTTTATAAAGAAATGATCAATGTGTTTAATCTTTTAGCCCTTCACCTCTCTGACCATCCCCGGTGGCCGAGCCGGAGGTTGTGGTACTGTTATAGCTCCCTTGTTTGGCGCTCAGCATATAAGGGTAGTTCCAGGACTGGTTGGCCTGGTGTCTTGATTATGTGACTGGGTGTGAATGTGACTGGGTGTGGTCTACAGAGCGATACTACAGTGTGGCAGCACTATATCTGTCTTGAGTATTGGGGTGGGGGGGGGGGGGAGGGACAGATGGAAGGACAAACAGCTGAATTGGCAATGCCAAATCTATATCCCTCTGCCATCGACAGGAGATAATAACACAGGGTGATTTTACATAGAGACAAAAAGGGACAAGAATGGGGTTGTGGAGTAACCAGGATTTGGTTGTACATGTATATACATTCTAAGGAGGGAAACAAAAAAACATGAATATGAGATGAACAGTAAATCACAGATCCATTTGTCATACATATTAATGTATGAAGTGTAAATGATCAGGGCAGATCTTCAAAAGATGGACTACCTCACCATGTGTATCAAGGAGGGGTTGCGGCTTCACTGTCCTGTTGCTATAGTGGCCAGGAACACCTCTCAGGAGTTTGACATTGGAGACAGACTGGTTCCCCCTGACACTATCATACAGGTGAACATCTGGGCCCTGCATCATATGGAGAACATATGGCCCAATCACATGGAGTTCATTCCTGACCGCTTCACCAAGGATAACGTTGCCAAGATGGAACCTTTCCAGTTTGTACCGTTTGCAGCAGGTCCACGGTATGGGTAGCACTTTTATCTCGTCATTTATACATTAATTATTTTTATTATTGTATGGTCTGAGTGACAACTACATATTCTGCATACAGCTTATTACATTGCAGACTGTTTGGCTTGTTTTAGTGATTTTTCAAGAAATCTCACTTTTTTTAGTCTTAACACTGTATATAATTGTAATGAAATTTTATGAATAGTTTTGTATGATTTAAAACACATATTTGGTGTGTGATGAAAAAGAATATATTAGGTATATATATTTTTTTCTTTAGTTAAGAATGTTATGTATTATCACACAATTTTGGAACCTTTTAAAGAAATAAAGTTGAATACAATCTTGTACAATCATTATTTTTTTGTGGAAACTTAATTTCACTGATTTCTCTGATTTCACAAATAATAATCCCCACGAAAACATTTTATTTAGTAGACGTCATGCTTTCTAGTACATGAATACACAAATTTATGTTCCCACGAAATACACTTTATTACAGATTCCGCAAAATTTTATGTCAACAAAATATATGTATAATGATTCTACAGTACCTCACATTTACATATCAAGTAGATGATTGACCACACAAATCTTATACAGTGTACCTGTAATTTGTAAGTTGATTCAAGATAAAGGAAATATTAATCGTTATGAACTTGCTTTTTTTCAGAAACTGCATTGGGCAGCATTTTGCAATGCATGAAATCAAAGTGATATTGGCCAAGTTGTTAAGAAAGTAAGTATAATTAATGAAATGTCTTAAAAACACTACTATAAAATTAATTCATTGTCTCAGACACAAAAGGTTGCGTTTGAGTAAGTCAGTATTTTCGTGGCTAAAAAAGGTAACTACTGAGTCTGAAGAGCCAAAAAAAATATCAATGATTTATGGTCTGGTGACAAAAGTGCATTATTTGAAGTTTGACCTAGTGAAACGGGATCATGAGTCTCTAGGGATGGACTGTACCAACCCACAAGATCGCCAGGCATGGAGAGGGAAACTTTGCTCCCGACTGGACAGCCAGGCCTAACCCTTGTGAAAAGGAATAATTGAAGGCCTGGATAATCAAAACTGGATGATGATGATGATGATGATGATGATGATTGTGCATAAATACTGGTCTAGAAGAAAGCAGAGGAAAAAAAATAGCTGTGTTTCCAGTCAATATTAAAAAATGTAATCAAATCAAATTATGAGATTTTGGAATAGCTTCCTTGGGATCAGTGCTTAAATTGTCGATGCAAGCACATTACTTTTGCCTTGGGAGCAGGTTTGAGCTCTGCAACATACCAAGTCATTAAAAATGGTACAGAACGCCAAAGCTGTCCTATTTTTAGTCCCCTACCGGCTTTGCCGAAGGGGACTATAGGTTTGCACTCGTCGTTTTTCCGGTTTTTTTCTAAACACTTGCAATATTTTTTGTCTACCACATTTAATTTTTTTCCAAAAAAATTTTCTAAACGCTTGCAGATATTCATCTAATTTTTGGTGTGTGAGTCTACCACCATGACTTACAGATCAAGTTTGAGTTTTGTTTCGGTCCATTGATATTTGACGGAATTACGGCCCTTGGAAATGGAAAATTTTGTTAAAATAGCAGTTTTCTGGACTTTTTTTTCTAAATGCTTGCAGATATTCATCTAATTTTTGGTGTGTGAGTCTACCACCATGACTTACAGGTCAAGTTTGAGTTTCGTTCCGGACCATTGATTTTTGACGTAATTACGGCCCTTGTGAAAGAGCCAACTCACCAGTTGGGATCTATTCTAGATCTAGTTTTCACAAATATAAAAGACAGTTCCATCAGTAATGTACCAGTGTGGTTTACAGACCATCATGCGGTTGCTGTATCTCTTCAAGGATGACTTTCGCAGTGCTGGTATACTGAATACTACCATTTCTCATCATTGTGTCTCCTGCTGTAAGCAGAGGCAACACTTAGTGATCACTTTTTTCGTCATCTGTCTGTCCATCTTTGTCCAGGGTCATTAAGCTTTCATGTGAGGAAGTCTTCCAGATGACTTGCAGTAGGACGGTGGTTCTGCCCAGATGTCTCTCTGCACTCAGGTCTTCCTCCAACTGTAATTAGCTGTGTTTGTGTGTGTGTTGGGGGGTCTTAGTTTTCCATTTGCTGGTAGGGGACTTAGTATTGCCTAAGCAATACTTTCATAATACTTGTCTGTATTGGTGTTTAGATGGTCTGCGTCCTTGTTGTTTGGTTGACATATCAGCACATAAGAACCACATAACATCTAGAACCGTGTAAGTTATGTGGATCTTATACTGTAGTATCAGTTATTTTCGCGCAGTCTAAATTTCGCGCTACCCTCTCTAAAAACCATTTCGCGCGGTGCTAAATTCGCGCATTTCCCATTTCAAAAAGAAAAAAAAAACGTATAAAAAATAAATATGAATAAATAAAAAAATATCCATTTCGTTCTGAATGACTGATTTGGTGCCCCGGATATCGAATGCTAAATAATTACCGACTGATATGTTTGCACTACCCTCCCCCCAGGTAAGTGACGTCATAGGGGTGGGTTACTGATAAGGGTTACTGGTAAGTTGTTAATTAGCACCGTCTCCTAATTGCTGGGGCCAAACTGCCGAAAGATGGCATTTCCTTTGTTATCGACTGCAGCACTTCCGGTGATCAGACAATCTATTCTCCGGGACCTTTTTGTTTTACAGGTCTCACTTAGATTGTTGTATAAACAAACTGTCAATCTAGAAGGTGGGGACATGTCAGTACACACGATCTGCCACCATACAGTTAGTAGTAATGTTTGTTCGGAGAGAGTGAGAGAGAGAGGGAGGGGGGGGGGGGGGGGGAGTGTGTGTGTACACGTTATACATCGCTATGGTACACACTCGTACACATATGGTTTCTGGAAATGTTAACATGATCTTTAAAACATTTTTAACGAAATATTTAAGGAATATAATATTTTCAAAAATCATTGTACTTTGATGAATTTATGCATAAAGGTCAGTGCCTGAATAATGACTCGGCAAAAATGAGTTAACATCACTCAAGCGTAAATTTCATGCACCAGTTCAACACCGGTAAAAGGTAAGTTAGAATATACAAAAAAATCTTATTTTAAAAAGAATAACACAGATTATTGATTTGATATTAGTCTCAAATAGAACACAAGTGTAAAACCCTTGGGAAACTGTTGGTTTTATTGATCTAAGATGGTACTGATTATAAAACAACGCATGAAACTTAGTTGTCAAAATCGGTGTCAAACAAAAAAATACCATATCATTTGATTATACAGACTTAATATCGCGCGGTCCTAAATTCGAGGAAGGCCCATTGCGCGAAAATCGCGAAAATTAGACCAGCGCGAAGAATACTGATACTACAGTATGCTGATATGTCAACCAAACAACAAGGATGCAGACCAATCTGAACACCAATGCCAAACATAAGACATCTATGGCATTCATGAAATGGTACTGGTAGCTGCCTGCTTGACACTCAGGGTAGTTCCAGGACTTGTTGGCTGGTGACTGGGTGTGGTATCGTGCCTGAAATCTACGGTGTGATACTGCAGTGTGGCAACACTATATTTGTCTCAAGAGGACATCGAAATACTGTCGGTATGACGTTAAACTCAGTAAACGTACAAACACTATGTCCATACACAGGAATTTGCTTCATTTTTCAGCAATTTGGATTAAAGTTCCATACTCATTGCTTCATTTTTGCACCTAGGCATAAGATGTCAAACCTGGCTATGTTTTACTGATATATGTTAAACAAATTTTGGTAACCTTTTTGTGTACTTTGTTTCAGTTTCACTTTCAATCTGGACCCGGATCATGAGATCCGAAGAAACCTATCAGCTGTTATGCGCACACAGACTGGTATGTTCATGTTTGCCCAGAAACGATCCCATGGATGTCAGGAAGTGTAGAAAAAGGATTTAAGAGATCTGAATATAATTTATGTAGGAAGCAAAAGTGGAAATTGAAGTGCAATTTGCAATTTCAAAGTAGAAAATCTCAGTTGCATTAACTGCATCAGTTGCAGTAGAACAGGAAAGTAGAATTGCAGGAGAAAGGGAAAATGCAGTTTCAAAGTAGAACATCTCAATGGCATTGCGATGTTCTACATTCCATTTCTACTGCAATTGAAAGTGAAAGTAGAAAATCTCAAAAGACAACATAATTTCAATAGAAAGAGAAAGTAGGAAATCTCAATAGACAACATGATTTCAATTGAAAGTGAAAGTAGAAATCTCAATAGACAACATGATTTCAATAGAAAGTGAAAGTAGAAAATCTCAATAGACAACATGATTTCAATTGATAGTGAAAGTAGAAAATCTCAAAAGACAACATGATTTCAATTGAAAGTGAAAGTAGAAAATCTCAAAAGACAACATGATTTCAATAGAAATATCAGTACAGTCGAACTGGAACACCGTACTTGACTCGAACACATTTCACGGTCCCGGCATAAACTGGTCTTAATTCTATATTGTTCGACCTGGGATGAGTCGAACACTGATGACTGGAACTCTCAAACTAAATTTCCGGCCCCAGATTAAATATGCTATGTATTTCAGACCTATCTGTCGAACCTCCCTACCTATGATGTTCGCTAGGGAACTTATTACAACCTGTGGTGCAGCATGTTTTTCACACGTGGGATTGGCACAATCTGTGGTTCAATAATTAACTCATCAAAGTGTAATAAAATGATACGAGTTAACACTGATCAGGTTGAAAATTAAAGGAGTCATTTGTTTAATTGATTTAATGGAATATTAATTAATTTGTTTTCAGTTATATTTATGGATTATGTACACTACATATTTCTTTTTTTATTTTTATATGAAAAACCCAAAATGTATGCATTGTCTTTTATATGTTAGATGACATGTACAGAAAAACCATACCAGAGATAAATAAAAAAATATTCTTCATGTATTGATGAATGTGTGATTGTAAAATAAGTGACACATATATACCAGTATATAAATAGATCTGTAAGAAAGAGTTAATTGTATTTCTTTTTTTTTAAATTTATGAATTTCCAACTACATGTGTAGTATTTATTTTCCAGACTTAGATTTTTTGTCTAGGCTGAATTCTACTGACTGTCTTTTTTTTTTTTTTTTTTATAAAATGTCAGAGCTGGACATTTGTTAAAAAGTATTACAAGATAATTTGTTTGAAATGTTTCATTTATTTTTATGATTTAGTCAGTTGAGGTTGTACACAAAGATGAATTATCTACATTATATATATGCGTAAAATGTATTTGGTCATTTGTATAACTTAGATTTTATTTTTATTTTATATAGTGATATATTGCATTGAAGTTATTAGAGAGAAAGAGAGGAGTTCATGTAAAGATAAACAATATTTTCTTTTAGAGTAGTGGTGCGTGGGGTGGGGTCTTCCTATGATTGTTCTGGTGGAACACAGCAGAAGTTTGGTCTTGCCAATGATTTCCTCTGCTTTATTGGACACTTCAGAATGTTATTTGTTTGTTGGGTTTAATATCCCACCAACAGTATTTCAGTTACTAGGAAACTACGTCTACTTGAGACGTAGTGTTGCCACACTGAAGTTTTATGCCTTAGGCATTATACCACACCCAGTCACATTATCCTGACACCGGAACAACCAGTCTTGGAACTACCCTTTTATGCTGAGGGCAAAGCAGGAAGCTACCAGTACCATTTAAAACAACTTTGATGTATCGCAGTCGAGGATAGAACTAACAACCTTCTCCTCCAAAGGAAAAAGCTTTAACCACTTGGTTGCTTGGGATGGTCCAGCATTTTGAACTGTTTATGTATAGGGCTTATGTTTTGTGAGGGACAATTACTATGTTCATACATTAACTATTGTGCCTTTACCCTTTTGGGGTGCTATTTTGACATGCTAATGTTCTTTTTTTTTGTGCCTTATATCAGTGTTTCACTCAGTATTTTCCAAACGAAAACCGGGTTTTGGTTTGGTTATGGTTTTGATATATATTTGTTTTATAATTATAATAATGCAAAGTTAATCGATGTTTATCTGTTTAGATATTAGATTTAGCACATGTGGTTGCAGTTTTTGAGATTGCATAGTTTAACAGTTTCCTTTTGATAATTATACTCTTAATATGTTTAAATCATAACAAAAAGTGAAGGAAACAAATTAGCCCGAGACTGTTTGTAGTCATTAATGAATAGATCCAAGTGGTGACATTTTAATCTGGTTCCAATAGACATTAACCACAAACGTTGCCATGTGGACTTTTGTTCCATCCTTGCTTGGTGTGAAAATATAGCTGTTTAACCTGTAACCTTTGTTAATCTTGCAAATTCTAAAGGTCAAGAATCTATTTATTTTTCAAATGACCATTTCTAACTTAAAGAAAACCACCTATGAATGTTCTATTCTTTTTAGGTGTCATTGAATTTAATTTCTTTGGTATTTCTCCTACCTCATCAATTTTGATTATGAAACAAAATGCTATTAATGTTCATGTACAGTGGAAACAAACACACTAATCTAAACCCTCTTATCATTTGAATTCCTCTTCAAACTTTTTTCTATCCTGTTTCTTTTTTTTTTCTTTTTTTCTTTTTTTAAGAAATAAAAATTTATAATCCTGGAACCTCTGTTTTCCATACTCCAGGTAATTTTTGTGGTCTTGAATGTGATAACTATACAGAAATGACAATCTTATATATGGACAATCATTTCAACTGACCTGAGCATTTCTTCCTTAAGCATCTGTCTTGCTCATGTGAGCCACTTACTGTCATTTTGGCACAATTACACAATTCGTCAATTCATAAATGTTTAAGTTAAAACCAGCTTTTTTCTAACTTTGATAATTTAGACAGGCTGTAAGACATTGACTTTCATTGTCACAAGTGGAATTAACTGATATTTAAAATCTATTGCATGTTTTTCTGTGAGACATCTATAGATGACAGATATAAAAATTTTGATAAATCAGCTAGGCATGTTGATTGATTTTTGAAAGAAATTAATCCCATGGCACTTTTGATTTAGTTTATTTTGAAAATTGAATGGTTTGGTAGCTTTATCTGCCAGAAGCTGTATTAAAATTTGATAATAGTGTATTAAGTTGTACATGTGTGTATTAGGATTTGAAATGATGTTAAAAGAGCTTTGGTAAATATTACCATGATTGTTCAGATTATAAAATGACCCTTAGGTTGAGGCTAGTTTTCTGTATATGTAAATGTATAGTGAGAACTTAAAATCTCCAAAACTGGTAGCCAGACCTGAAATATTTTGGCATGGATGTTCTACAAAATTTGTTGAATTTATAATTATTTTTATAATGAACATGACTCTCCCTTGCTTGGTGCTCAGCATATAAGGGTAGTTGTAAGACCCGGTGTCAGGATAATGTGACTGGGTGTGGTATGATGCTACATGTCTACTGCATTGTGGCAGCACTTTGTCACAAGTAGACATCGTTTTTGAATGACTGAAATACTGTTGGTGGGACGTTAAACCAAACAAACATAAAGAACATGGCTTCTAGGATGGAGTTTTTCCCTTATAATGTATACAATGAAAACTTTAAAAATCTTCTTCTCCAAAACTGATAATCAGATGTTTCAGCACAAATGTTTATTGCCTGAGCCAAAAAAGATTGCTAAAATCATTCGGCTCCTTAAAAAGACATGGTGCTTTAAAGCAAATTATTAGCATTCAAGTTTATTTTCTAGGTCTTATTTTCTTAAGGGCATTTTCACTGCCAGAACTGCATTAGTTGGCCTTGTGGTTGAAAAATTAAAGGAATTGTGTTATTTTGCAACATAATATTTTCCTTATAATATGTTTTATTACTACCTGGTTTAGGCATGTTCCAATCAAACTCAACCCTACAGGGACAAAATCTGCAGTTCTAGGGCCATTAAGCATACCATAACTGTTCTTTTTGGTTTTGAAAATCAGTTATGTAGAATATATAAATTATGTATATTATGACAATTTCTTTTTTTTTCTCATAATCCTTCTCATTAAAAAATTATTATTATTTTATTTGTTTTCTGTTACCCCCCCCCCCCCCCCCTCCATTAAAATTAATTTTATAAATCGACTATTTAAAAGATACACCTTTATTACTTATCGTAGGAAACGAAACTGTTAAATGTTACAAAAAGACCTTGGATTCTTTTGCCTTGTGTGAACATATTGCAATCAAACTTGGGCACTAATAATAATAGTAATAACTAACCAAACTTGTTTTATTTTTATGTATTTAATCAGCTGATTTGCCACTGCTTTGGCTAACATTGGCATAAACCAGAGAACAATACATGAATAATGTTTAATAAGAAAGACAGGATGGGAACCATGCTCAATGGTTTTAAGTTACTAACTTGCCTCACACAATATTGTGTGGTTACTGATCTTTGTTTTCTACTTAATATTTGGGCACCTGCAATGAAAAACAGACCCACGACACTGCTCCAGGATGCATCAGAATAAATCCGCCAAATAAACGTGATGTGCTCTCGTAATTAAGAAAATAAAGTGCGTTGATCCATACTGGCATAAAATATAAAAACACTGTATCTGATTTTCTGATGTTTTTGTGTCATATGCTGTAAGCAGAGGTGACTCATATGGATCACAATTGCTATAACGAAAACTTCCTAAAACATCAAAAAGTGAAATATCAGTTTGGTGTGCAACAACCTCATTTTCTGGTTTGTTTGTATAACTGGACAGTGGTTATACTTGGTAGTGTTTCAGTTGACACCATTCTCAATAGAATTATTGAATGTTATTGACCATTTGTTGTAAAAATATGTCATATATTTACATTTGATTTGTCCCCTTTTAAAAAACTTCACCGTGCTCAGTGTGTCAGCACATTGATTTAGCCTTCAAGGTTTTAAAGCCTCCCGACTTAATAACGACATTTATCATTTTCTTTCATTCAACTCTAATCCAAGTTTGTACAGGATGTAACCCAAGAAGAAAACCAGAAAGAGAAAGATAGTAGCAATGACAGTTGTGCACCAGAGAGAGGAGCCTCTACCCCAAACCGATGAAGGTGATGACACAGTGACTGCCGATGACCCCAATCTCCAAGCAGTTATCTCCCCTTCATTCTTCGGCATAGATTCTTGCTAATTGAGCGTGCAAGGGAGATCACTGTGTGGAGTTTGCCAATGACCCTACTGATGTCGTACGTGAGACGCAGTGACTGCAGGCACTGGCAGTGGCTTTGTTCGCAAGGGAGAAGAGAAGGCTGTGGGCAAATAACAAAACCAAGATCCCTGACAACAACAGTGGCCATATAGGGCAGGATGTTGACCAGCTTCAGCACAGGTTTAAGAGGAATGCAATGATTAAAACGGGTTAATATACTACACGTAGTCCTCCCGGACCCTTTTGGAGAGGGAATTCGCGGTGGACACATATACCATTTAAGTGGTACTGGTGACTCCCTGCTTGGTATCCATCATAATTGTAGGAGAGCTCAATGACAGATTGCCCCGGTGTCAGGATAGGGACAGAACTCTTGTACTGACACATTGTCCATACTGCCATATTATTTGAGAGTCCAGCTATTACAGCCTCTACTAGCAAATCCAGCACTATGACATTTTACCACCAATGTGACCTTGACCTTGGGGATATGGACCCAACTCTTGTGCGTGACACGTTGTTTTATTAAGGCAACTCTTACTGTCAAATTATTAGAGAATGATTTGGAAATAAGACCAGCAGAGACCAGCAAATCCAAAACCTTAATATCAATTTCAACCTTATATGTGACCTTGACCTTGGAGCTAAGGACCCAACTTTTGTGCGCGACACTTCTTCATCCCATAAAGGCAAACGTTACTGCCAAATTATTTGATAATCGTACGGTCCATATCTGAGTTAGCACGTGCAGACACAATTGACGAAAAGCACTCCTGCACATATTTTGGCGACTAATATCACAAGGAATCGGCTCATAGATCATACAGTCGATATATAAAGATAACATCATATCATGTTATCTCTATATATCGGCTTATGTTATCTCTATATATCGACTGTATGGACTATAAGCCGTTTCCCTATGACTAATATGGGTCTTCTGCAAGTGCAGTGCTGGAGTTTGCCGGAAACGAAATATTATCTAAGTCGATAATATCCCTGCTACTACAGGATTTCATTAGTCACAACTTCACATCCATATGTGATTATGACTTTAACCACTAATGTTACGATCAAACAATTGTTAAATCGTTCCAAACAACCGTTTCAATTTTTGGCAGATGCGTTTCCTATTAACAATTATCTCAGGTCTTTAGTTAATTTTAATTCGCTGTCTAACCTTGACCTTCAATATACAGAGGATAGTTGTTTTGTTTTGGTGTAAGATCTATAAATAATTTCACGGAGTGAACATAAAGTGATAGTTTCACGAGTGACAAAGCCACGAGTGAAAACGCATCTTTTTATGATCACGAATGAAATTATACATCGGTCTTTCACCAAAACAAACAGTTTTTTTTTCTTTTTATTTAATGCTTTAAAGGCCAGAAATTAGCTGTATTATTCACAAGACGTCAAAATTGGCGGGATAACCTTGCGTGCGTGACGTTATTTATGGCGTCATTTCTTGCGTAAAACCCAGCACAATTGACGCTCCGATCAGTTTATAATGTAGTATCGGGTTCAAGTTCCTGATAACTTTACTGTTTTCATGATAATTTGACTGTTCAAAACAGTGAAATTATCAGGATATAATCCACTGTTATTTCTAGGTAATCCATCGAAAAGCATTAAATAAAACGTGTTTACTTCAGATTTTGAAATGTTTTTTCACACACAATACTGTCGGTGGGACGTTTAAACCAATCAACAAACACACATGTGTATTGTGATTTTACCTATCTCAATGTCACAAGAAAATTACCAACATTAGACTGGCCTTATCAGACACTATCATATTGCCTTGATTGGATAAATGTTTGTGGTCAGTTGTGGAAATCCCCATTGTGAGACCCTTACTGAAATAAAGTTAGCCAAATGACCAGTCACCCAGGCCGATCCCTGCTGTCACTTATCTCCACTGTCACCTTGGCAACGGCACTGTGTCTGCTTTAATCTTAATCAGTCGAACGCTTTTAGTTTACTGAGTAGCCAATACATGTCGAAGACGTGAATTAATAGCGATTAGTATGAATTTAAATCGTATTTATTGTGCATATTCTAGTAAAATTAATAAATGAGGACCTAATCAAACGCGCTCTTACAGATTATGAAATAAACAAAACATGTATTTAAATAAAAAGGAATCATATCTAAAACAATAAATGGACAACAATAGATATGTCAATGTAAATAAAATTTAATAAGATCTAACCCAATAATGCTATGTGTAATAGAACCCCAAAAATATAATGTAATACTCCATTACTGTATTGTGCCAAGAAAATAACGTTATCAATATAAACTATCATTTTCATACATACATTTTTTTTCTTCATGAGATTTAATATAAAAACTGAGTCCCCCAGTTTGATCAGAACTCGCACCTAGCCTTGCAGTCTGTGCCATAGAATTCGTATTAATGGCACTATATAGATCATATAGATTTTTTTTACACAGATCTATGTAATGGTTTTAAGGGCTGTGAGCTCCGCCCCGGCTACCGACCATTGTTTTTATGCGAGAAATTCTTACGGAGGATGGGAGTCCAGTACTGGGTTTTCCCAAGGACGATTATTAGGTTAACTGCCCGCCTGATACAACAATCTCTAAGCAGCGTTGACATTCGTGCGTTGAGCACCCCAGTTGAATAATTCTGCATCCGGGCCTGTATCATTGTATTTAATTGACTTGACTATTTGAGTTTACCGTCGCTTCAGGTGGAGAAAGACCCCGAATGCACAGAGGCATGAGGATAGAACCACAGACCTACCGCAAGCCAGCTGGAAGGCTTCTTCACATGAAAATCCAAATGACCCTGCCGGGATACGAACCCACGGTGAGGGGCTGAGTGAGTGTTAAAGTCAGCGACTTTACCCTCTCGGCCACAGAGGCCCCTGTATTTAATTAATGAGTAAAATTCAAATAAGGAAAACGATAGAGATATATATATGATCTAATTGCAATACTGGCAGTGCTCCTTGATTGACACGTCTGATCTGGACAAAATCTGTAAATATTCGCAGCTGCAGGTTCCTTGAGCTTGTTTATAATGTATTAATCGAAGAACCCTAGATCTCTCACAAACTGTCTTATTAGATCAGTGATATAATGATAATATTATGCAAAATATATCAAGCTGTTTGACTGGTGGTTTAAGACCAGTTTTGTAGATATATATGGCAAATAACAAAGACGTTGGTAATTTTGCCATTATTCGACTTGTTTTGCCAGTCTCAATACCCGCATATGATTCTAATTATTTTCACGGATAGAAGTTTCTGGTTGGTCAGCTACGTTGTCTATGTTATTGTAACGGATAACATACTTTTGGTTGGTCAGCTACGTTGTCTATGTTATTGTAACGGATAACATGCTTTTGGTTGGTCAGCTACGTTGTCTATGTTATTGTAACGGATAACATACTTTTGGTTGGTCAGCTACGTTGTCTATGTTATTGTAACGGATAACATACTTTTGGTTGGTCAGCTACGTTGTCTATGTTATTGTAACGGATAACATACTTTTGGTTGGTCAGCTACGTTGTCTATGTTATTGTAACGGATAACATGCTTTTGGTTGGTCAGCTACGTTGTCTATGTTATTGTGACGAATAACATGCTTTTGGTTGGTCAGCTACGTTGTCTATGTTATTGTAACGGATAACATACTTTTGGTTGGTCAGCTACGTTGTCTATGTAATTGTAACGGATAACATGCTTTTGGTTGGTCAGCTACGTTGTCTATGTTATTGTAACGGATAACATGCTTTTGGTTGGTCAGCTACGTTGTCTATGTTATTGTAACGGATAACATACTTTTGGTTGGTCAGCTACGTTGTCTATGTAATTGTAACGGATAACATACTTTTGGTTGGTCAGCTACGTTGTCTATGTTATTGTAACTGATAACATGCTTTTGGTTGGTCAGCTACGTTGATAAAGAAATTATTGGGTATTCCTCACTCAAGGTAGGATTACTGTTCTAATGCTCCGATAAAAAAGAGAAATAAATTGAGGTATTTATATTTATTCATTAATATGTGTGTGTGTGTGTGTGTGTGTGTGTGTGTGTGTGAAAAATTGATGATGTCGATGATGATGACATCATAATTCAGATGCTTAAAATTATGTAGTTTAAGTCTTTTGCACGAATAAGTTCACATGAATAAGAACTTTCCTTTATCACGAAATGTATGTGTTACTTTAATAAATCAGGTTTCTAATGCTATAGTCTTTTGTCTACGGATTCTTAAAGAGGGTAATTGAGACATCTGTAACAGTATATCACAATCTGAAATATAATCGTTATAAATAAAACGCAACTCTCTCTCTCTCTCTTGTATTTTTTTCTATCTTTTTTTTTTTGTATTTGTTTCAGTGCAGAAGTGCCAAATTAAAGGACAAACATTAAGACTGGACATAATAAATATGATAAATATTCAATTTACCAAGTTTACAGAGATATTTACCAATTCGTTTGAGGACGCTAAGGCTAGACGCTTTCTTACATATGTTAGTAATATGAGAATGTGAGTCTAAAATCTAAAGTTACACCTAACAGTTTGACAGATGTACTTCCAAATTGCAGTTTTCTGTCTTCTTTGCCAATGGCTATTGCTTGAATTTTTCTGATTAGCCTACATTTTATTGTCCGAAAACCATTGGATTAGAGGATTACTATCAGTTTCTAGCGTCTTGGTAACTTTGTCCACCTCATGACCTAAATATGAAACGGTATTATCGTTAGTTTCATTGTATAGAATACCTTTAGTCACTACAGAAAAGGTGTCATTTATGAATATATTAAAAAGGACTGGTCCTAGTATAGATCCTTGCGGCACTCCTTTATATATTTCTTGAATATTGCTTTGTATATTGCCTATCTTTACACATTGTTGTCTGTTACATTTGTAGTTATGTAGCTCTTTATAAGTTCCAAGTGATTTTTCAGAGACGCCATAATATTTCATTTTCATAAGAAGCAGATCACGAGGAAGACGATCGAAAGCCTTTGAGAGGACCATGAAAATATCTGCTACAGATTTGTATCATCTAATGCTTTTTTTCCGATCTTCAATTATTTTGAGTACAGTGGTTTGGCATCCATATCCCGGTCTAAATGCTGATAAAAACATATTAAAGTGACAAAAAAACTAAGTTCTAATTGTTCATGGCTCTCTCAATGATTTTCGACATAGTGGGTAGAATGCTTACTGGTCGATAATTTCCCTTTTCTAGTAAGCTTTTCTTTTTGTGAAGTGGCGTGACATGGGTAGTTTTAAACTGCAGTATTACTAGACAACTTTATCAAAGAAATAAGTGGACCAGAGATAGATGGCTTCCGGCTAGTTTTATCAGTTTAAATGAGATACCATCGTGTTCAGTAGCCTTCCGGACATTATGTTTATCATTTTGTTTAGTCACAAATATGTTGTCAGTTTGCTTAAAATCTAATGTTGCATTATTAGATTTGTGTTCAACTCTATTTGATATGCTGGGATGAGTTTCATCTACAGTAATAGTATTGTTTCCTATATTTTTGGCAACATTTAGAGAAAGAAAAAAAATCAACATTTCACTCACTTGTTTTTTGGTCAGTAATTAATTTATCATCATCGCATAAAATCTTATCCTGCTGAACTGTAGATCCTTTATTTGTTAAAAACGGTTTATCAGTTGGCCAAAAATCTGTAGATTTACACCTCCCACACATCTATCAATAAAATACTTCGAAATAGATTTACGTTTTAGGTTTAAGACTAGTGTTTAAATTTACTTATTTTCTGTATAATTCCCAATGTTTATCAGTTGTATTTAATCATGAGCATGCGTTTCTTATGGATTGCTCGCTTCAGATTGATATGTACCAACTGGTGACATGTCTCACAGTAAAACAGTGGTTTTTGGCTACAGGTCTACTACTTACTGCAGAACATGGATAACAAACATGGCCTGGATTCTTGGTTATATCACCACTGATCAGCGGAATGATCCCATCAAAAAGTAGTTTTTAAGGTATCTGATGTATTTGATAATTCAAGGACTGGCTGGCCCAGTTTTGGGACAATGTGGCCTACGGTGTAATATTGCAGAGTGACGGTACTTTATCTGTCTCTAGCAGCCTCCAATTGGCTAGAATTATGTCGGCCCAACAAACATCTGTATGTGCATATTGATGGTTTTCAACGAAGAAAGTGACACTTCACCTGCTGTTCTAGTCATCGTCCCTTTATCTGAAGGTTCTTGGTATCTAGATGAGTGTGCCAATTTTATAATAAACAACATATTATTCTTGCCATCACGCGATTATTTATGCTCACGCTTTTGAATTCAAACTTTTGTTAAAATATTGACCATTCGAGCACGATTAATAACATATGTACATACATGCATTTACCTGTTTGCTTTCTAAGATCGTATGCATATATTATGAAGTGCACATGCCTTTGAATTAATCGATTACCATTCTAGAATCTTTTGACAGTGGTATCCTGTGTTAGATAACTAAAAAACAAATTAGAATTCCTCAAATAAACAATTCGTAAATGGTTAATGATACAGTGTAAAACTTGAAACTTGATACCCCCTTCAGATCGTGTGTTACTACATGTATCTTTATGTGTGACTCGTACCTAGCCACTGTATCACGGTTTGCTTGTATTTCTTTTCTTTTCTTCTTCTTTTTTTTATTATTAAATTTAAACATAATCACGATCTGTATCCAAATATACTGAGTAGCCCAAAACAGGTGTTAAACATTAAAGTCCTAAGGAGAAATAGATCATGGAAATTCCACATTCTCATGTACATGTATTTTATAACATTTATACCATTTTTTTTATCCTTTAATGCATCTTGTATTTTTTTTCTGAAGGATACATATCTGAGTTTTGGTATTCAATTTGGGTGACTTTTTCCGTAGAATACCCTTTTAAGAAATCAAGGAAAATAGTATCAAAACGATGATTTGACTTTTTAAATACAAAGGCTAAGTGTAAACAAGAGGGCCAGGATGGCCCTAGACGCTCACCAGAGAACATCAGATTATCTAAAGCCATTCATATCTCTTTAGGTTACTTCTTCCAGTAGCACCCAGATTCATTTGTGACCATTTGTGCAGAAAAAAAATTATATTCTAACCCCTGGCCTCAAAGAAGAAGATTTTTGAAATTTTCTATGTAAAGCTCACAAGGAAACTACCCTACCCCCTATGGGCCTCATTTTCCAAGAGATCAACTTTATTTGAGCAATTGTGGCTGACAGCCTTGAGGTGACCATACATGCCATAAGATATTAAATTCTTACTATTGTTTTCATAGAAGAAGAATTGTATTTTTTGTAATATAGAGTATATAAGGAAATGACCCCTAAGGGCCTCATTTTTCAAGGGCTCAACTTTATTTTAGTAATTATGGTTATGTCATGGCCATTGACTTCATACAAAAATAATTTTGAAATTTTCTATGTAGAATAAAAAAACATGTAAAGAAATTAGCTGACCCCTAGGGTCCTCATTTTCTAAGGGGTCAACAGTATTATAGCAATATGGTAGACAGTTATGTGGTGACCATTTCTGCTTAATGAAATTATATTCTGGTCATTGGCCTCATAGAAGAAGATTTTTGAAATTTTCATTATAGAGTGTATTAGGAAATCAGCTGACCTCACAGAGACCTCATTTTTCAAGGAATCAACTTTATTTTAGCAGTTATGGTAGAGAGTTATGAAGTCACCATCTGTGCCAAAGGAAATGAAATTCTGACCATTGGATTCAGAGGAGAAGATTTTTGAAGATTTCAAAGTAAAATTCTGTTGGTTGTAATGGCATCCAGAGTTCTAAATAAATCAAGTACATTTATCAACTTTTGTGAAGGGCCACCCAGGGATCATTCATGCCAAGTTTAATCAATTTTTACACCCAGTTGTTTCAGAGGAAATGTTTAAAGCAAATTGTTGACGACGGACGGCGACGGATGCACCTGGTGATCACCATAGCTCACCTTCAGCACTATGTGCTCTGGTGAGCTAAAATATCACTGAATGTATGAATTCGAAATGCTGACATCCTCCGCGAGTTTTAATAGGACATAACAGTTTACCTAGAAGTGATAAAGGGTCACGTGATAGGTAACTATGTAAGTAGGTACTTCGTCTTTATCAGTGCGATACAAGACAGTTGGCCCGTGTTTAACCATTTCAATGGTTCAGCAGAATTTTTACAAAGGAACATTAAGAGTATTTTCAGAGGTATTTATGCGTATTGCGTATATATGATTTTTGCATTTTATTTATCGAGACTATTGTTAAAGTTTCAGAACAAGGAAACTTGCGTTTTAAAAATAGGAATCAAACGGATTTATCTCGACTCGTATATGGAGTACGTCGCGCTATTCGTCACACATTGGTTAAGGTTTTGCATGCAACTTATTATGAAATAAATTTCTTAGTAACCAGATATGCTTATTTATAGGTCAACAAACTAGTCAAATAACTTATGACCAAATCTGATGCATATTATCGCCCTTTTTGGACTTAGAATTTTCACGCAACGGTTCGCGAAGTCGAAAACGCGTTTGGTCGGAAGAGATCTGACCGATGGAATCTGCCAATCTCTCTCAGGTTAAGCTTATGAAAAACTTAAGCCACGGTATCAGTGATGAATTGTATGGACAGATACTGATAAAAGAAACAACAACAACAACAAAAGAACCTAAAATGATCACTTGTTATTTCAGTTTTTATCTTATGCAGCATTTTTTCTGCCTTTTTAAAAAAATCATCCGAATCGACCTTGACCGATTATCAGCTTCGTTTAAACTGCTGATTCTTTACAGTTACTCGGGTGACATTGCTAATATATTTTTGTTTTCGATTTAGTCACAAAATCTTCTCAAAACAATGGATTTCAAGTCAGCACAAGTGTTCATTTTAGGTATATTTGTTTCTTTCATCGGTATCTATCCATACAATTCAACATTGATATTGTGGCTTTAGTTTTTCTAGTTTTACACGGGAGAAATTGGCGAGATTCTGTCGGTCAGATCTCTTCCGACCAAACGTATTTTTGTATTCGTGAACATTTTTAGGACGATTCCTCAGGCAACGTGGTGATTTTCTTTTGTCCCTGTATGTCTTTATTCAACCTTCCACGTAAAATAAGACCAATTTTATGAAAATCTATCTATGATCAAAGGAGTTACGGCAACTGAAACGGTATGATGAACGATTTAAATGAAAAAAATTACCTACCTTCTGATTATATATAAGGTTGTTGATTGTTTTGTTTAGTACGGCAGTTATTTCGGTCAAAGCAACATACCGGATACCTTTGCTTCAGTTTGGCATGTGTACGCTATCACCAATATCATCGGTTATTACATAACTATTTTTGATGTGCTCTATAGCATGAATTCAATAAGCGGGCCGAAATAAAATATCACTGTCGGACCTGGGCCGAAAGTGATTTTTTTATTGGCCCTGCTTTTCCTGCAGTTTGACTGAGTTATCATATAAAATTTTTTTGCCCTACAGATAACAGAACCTATATCAAATTACTTATCTAATAACATATATATTCAAAAGTGATATGTCGTTGCATGATGATTTAAGTTTAAAAAAACAACAAAATGGTCTTTTGGTCTTTATAAAGTGACATATATTTGTCACGATTGTATTTACACAACGATATTATAAAGGCGACTAACCTTTTAATTATTATGACCGCGTTATTTTTGGGTGTGAGTGTACGTCACACACAACTATTGTACCTACTTTCTGAGCTTTGAAAACCGAAGAACTCATTTATGTAAAAATGATCGAACGATTAGACATAACTCTACAATGCTGAGATTCAGCAAACGTGTTGAAACATCAATTCTGAGTCAAAAATAAATATTTACAGACACAATAATTGTCTTTGGCATAAAAAAACTAATTTCTCTATATGATGTTGCGTAACTATCACTTTACCACGCGGAGTAATATAGTTTGTTTTTATGCAAAGGTAGCTCGTAAATACTTTTGGAAAGTAAATATGCAGGTTTCGGTCATTTTAAATGGTGTTACAATAAGCCATATAGAAGGATTGAAGTCCGAGACAAATCCGTTTACATACTAATAATCACATCAAGCTATCAACCTCAGATACCTCCAGGGTTATTTGTTGACCAAAACCTGTATCCGAATATAGCTACAAGCCACTGACCTTTGCACTATTGTTTCAATCTTCAGATGGTACAAATCAAAGCGCTGAGGTAACAGGAATACCGCAGCTCTTTTTTTTATCAAAGTAAATTTAATAAACGGGGATCAAATTTCCAAGCGATGTCAATAAACCCAGTGCTATAGACCCACTTTAATCTTGCGTTCACAAGGTCATAACAAGAAAAGATGAACACACACACACACACACACACACACACACACACATTTTAATGGACTGCTAACAATTAGCAGATCACCACTCTTACGCTCCCTATTTTTCTTGCCTACAGATATATCAATATACATATCTATATCAAAAGGGGGCAAATCTAAAACAAATCTGTCATTATTTTTATTTAAGTTTGGTATCTGGCTAAAAAATTATGACCAGATCTCAGCTCGTCAAACCCTCTTTTACTTGAGACACACACAACGTCAGTGCCTTCAGTGCTTTGATTCTTAGAAGTATTAATGGGACTACGGTTAGCCGTGAAAATAACCAGTTTTTGTGTGTATAGTGGGGTATTAGCGTGTAAACAAATATAAGTGATATTCGAACAAATGTTTCATGTACTTGACCAGTTTCATCGGTAAGAGTGAAGTCTTTTCGATTAAACGATTAGTTGTTTTACCATAGATCTGTATAGCTGGCGTTTGTTTTCCCTTAAAAAACTGTTAACATGACTTCATTTTTAAGGTGACAAAATTGTATAACCTCGTGAAGTAATCTTCATTGCCTGCACTCTATTTCAATATATTTTTATTAACGTGATAGCGAACTTTTTGCTTCCATTGATAACTACCATTTCTTATATACATGTACTTCTTCATGGAAAATGTCAAAATACGCATGAAGCGGGTTTTTGGCAGGCTTAAAAGATCATTTCTACTAAAATGACATTTTCCATAACATCGTGAAGTATTCTAAATAACCGGTCACTAATCTCTTATCAAATGGTAACCTATCTATGACCGCTCAGTGTTTACGGGTCAAAGGCTGTTGGTACTCGTGTCTGTTTCCCTTTACGCGCCCCCCCACAAAAAAAACAAACAACAACAACAGTACTGACATGAGTTGTCTTAATAGAGTGGGAATATTCGGTATGCTCGCACATTTTCACCTTACGACTGTCAAACTGGTTTAATTTGTTTATTTGGGTTGTTTGTCAACATGAGACAAATTAAATATAGTACTTCGGCTCGAATATTACACAGTGAAAGAAAGTCATCTCCCTCACGACACGGTAACTTACGATAACCAACTGAAAACAGAATGTAACCATTACGAACGTAATGTGATCAACGGTTAAAATCACCACAGACATAAACTTTTACAACAGTTAATGCTTATTCTCAATTAAAAGATAATTTTACATAACACTCAATGCCAAAACGTATTCATAATATAAAAAATGTATATACTTAGAAACTTTGCGTGAAAATACGATATACACGTAGACACTCAAAAAAAAGAGAGTGATATCCGAATCCAATAATACACACTTTCATACATTTCTATTTTTAAATAGTTACATTCTTCATTCAAAAAGGTACTAAGTTTTCATTTATGAATATATATTTTGACTTTTTTGTTCGTGTAATATTATTTTTACTTTATAACGCACTAGTAAAATATGTATCATGCATTCAGAAGAACTTATACTGTTAAGCTGAATTGTAAGAGTTTTAGAAATTTTGTAATGGATATCTTTAATTCAAACTATGCAAATGCAGTTATAAATTGGATATATGAATGGAACTCATCTACACGAGGAGAGTTGCATCTCTGCCTCTGACAAGTCAACTGAGTAATTCATAATAAATAAAAATAGATTTGTTTGTTTCAGGAATTAAAATCCCATAATGGAACCAAATTTGAGTTATGCCTGTACTCCACTGGATGAACCGTTCATGTACGAGACTTTCCCGGATCGGTTAAGGAAACTGGCGAAAGAGGACCCAGAAAGAGAGGCGTTTGTGTATTATAACGCAAAGATGGAGAGGTTTACATTGTCAAGAAAGGAAGTTCTTGATAAATCTATCGATGCAGCTCATAACTTCGCTAAACTTGGTGTAGAGAAAGGAACACGAGTGGTCGTCTCGATGAGCAACTCCCTGGAAATGATAATTGTAATGTATGGTATTATATTTGCTGGTGGGGTACCGGTTTGTGTTGCAACGATTTTTAAAGATGGGAGCGACTTGATCGAAATGTTAAAGAGACTGAAATGCGAATTTTTAATTATAGATGCTTGTCCTAATGATCCAAACTGGAATATTGTTAACAGAATCTGGCCCAAAATCCAATCCAATGTCCAAGCTAGTACCCTCTTTGAAACACATCATATGCAATGGCGAAACTTTTGAGGAAGCTGAAGGCAGACATTGGTTTCGAGATGTATCTGAACACAACTCTTCTGAAGAGTTTGTTGACCTACCAGAATTACTTCCGGAGGACATATTTGCCTTACTGGCCACTTCAGGTTCTACAGGTGTCCCTAAATTAGTAGCGTACACTCACTTTAACCTATTAAACTGGACAAAACAATCCAACAGAGTATTTCAAGTAAACGAAAACTCGAGGCTTTTTCTTGAACGACCTTTTGGGTGGACCGTAGGTTACCTGAAAACATACCCGTGTTCAGGGGCCACAAGGGTGTTTATTGGCAAAAATATGGCTTTAAGTGTTGGTAATATTGATAAAATTGCTGACCTTATTGAACATGAGAAATGTGACGTCGTGTATGCCCCTGGATACATTCTTGAAGATTTGGTCAACCGCCAAGAACTGTCAGAGAAGTTCAAGCACTGCAAGACCATTTTTACCGCAGGAGAACGTGTTCCTAAGACGATGAGTATCTTGGCACAGAAATTCTGCGCAAGAATTTGCAGCTTCTATGGTAGTACAGAGGGTGGAGGAAATTGTGCCTATGTTAATGATTCAGGATGTGACGACATTGAGGATGGGATTATTGGTAAGACATCTTTATTTTTAAGTTATATATTTTTGGGGCTGGGAGTGCCTCTGATACATTGTGTTATAATCAGTATAAGAATCATAAGTGAATGTAGAAATAATAATAATAATAAAGCTAATGATGATGATGATACTTATCAGAAGAAAGATCATAGACAGATTATGTTTATAGGAAGTGATAACAGTATAATGTAAATATTTTTCAGGTAGGCCAATCAATGGAAATGAAGTAAAAATTTGCGATGAAAATGGACATGTTGTGCCGATTGGCGAATCAGGAGAACTCTATGTTCGGTCTGAAATGCGCTTCGTTGAATATGTAGACATGGATGAAGAATTCAGAACTGCCGTTGATAATAAAAACTGGTTCCATACCGGAGATATCGGCCGCATGCGGACGGACGGTCAAATTGTAGTAGCAGGACGAAAGAAAGAAATGCTATCTATTCAGACTTTCAAGTTCTTCCCCTGGACATTGGAAAAGGTCCTAAGAAGATGCCCAGGTGCCTCGACCGTATTTGTTGTCGGTGTTCCTGATAAGCGGATGCACAACGCAGTGTGTGCATGTGTTTTACCGGAAGTGGAAAGCAGTCTCACGGAAGCTGATGTCGAGAAGTTCTGTGAAGAGACATTTAATGACGACTCAGCAGCAATGGGAGGAAGTCTGAAACCGAGGTACATTCTGATTTTAGATCACGTGCCACTCACCTCCTCTGGAAAAATAGCACGCAAGGAGATGGAAGCTTTGGCGATAAAGAAATTTAATTTAGAATAAGGCGAGAAGAAGCTTTAGACTTCTACGAAAATTTCATTAGACTATTTAATGTATATTTTTTAATCAAAGACCTATTAAACATAAACTTGTTATTATAGGTCTTTGTTTTGATGCAAATTTAAATCAAATTTTATTTGTTTTGTTTCACAGATCATTGTTATGTGCTTATGGCACAAACTTAATTTTATTTCATTGTCCAAAATCATTCATTATGAATGTAAATACATACATGTACACAGAAAATTGTCTATACAGTATACGGCTAAGTATAAAACCTTCAGTGCTTATATAATTATGACGACTTAATGTAATCATGCTGTCAGAAGGGATGGAGTGTTTGGCTGTTTCCAGTCGAGGCAGGAGCCTGTGGTTTCCCGGCCCAATCAGAAGATTGGTGTAATGGTTACAAAGAGAAGGGCAGCGATTAGGCGGTTGGCAGAGACTGCAGAACAAGCAGCTTGTTGGCTATGTTGCAGGAGAGGAGAGCCATCCTGGAGACCTGACAACAGCGGGTAGTGATGTTTTCACTACTGACCCCGCCAGCCAGAGGATGTAGTGGAGAAGGGGTCATAACATCCTATGACGGCTGGAGACCACCTGATGACGCAAGGTGATCTATAAGTTACATCATCATCATCAGAAGCAGTCAGTACTGAATCAGTAGTGAGGACATGACAGTTACAGCAATTACCTACATGTATATATTTAATCATAGAAATCAGTTTATTACGGTTTCGTTCTGGTTTTCCTTTTGTTTGTTTGTTTTTTGAAGACGACACGTGCACATGATATTGTTTTTAATATTTCATAACATTGTATTTGTGCATTATGAGTGAAAATTTAGGTATGTTTTAACTTCATTGTGGAGAAAGTGGTGTTGTGAATAGGCATAGACAGGTTAATTAGCTGAGACATTATCGATTCAAAACAGTGAAATACTAGTAGTTTAGTTTTTCTCGGTGAGTATTGGTTTTATTAGATGTAACCAGAGATTTGAATTATCTAGAATATATTATGTAGCTTCGTGATGTAACTTTGCACCATGTCCTGAGTCCATGTAGGACTTCATGTGTGTTTATCAATATTATTATAATAATTAATCCAGAGCTGTCTGTCGACTTGATGAGTGATGTATGCTTGGACTCCAAACACCAAGGGAATCCCAGTGTTCTCTAGGCTGCAAGTGTATCGTCAATGACTGTATAGAAGTGTATGAATGAGACCTAGATGTCGCGTATATGATAATGTAATGAGCTGTATACTACGCTGTATGAATGAGAACTAGATGTCGCGTATATGATAATGTAATGAGCTGTATACTGCGCTGTATGAATGAGAACTAGATGTCGCGTATATGATAATGTAATGAGCTGTATACTACGCTGTATGAATGAGAACTAGATATCGCTTATATGATAATGTAATGAACTATGTCGCGTATATGATAATGTAATGAGCTGTATACTACGCTGTATGAATGAGGACTAGATGTCGCGTATATAATAATGTAATGAGCTGTATACTACGCTGTATGAATGAGACCTAGATGTCGCGTATATGATAATGTAATGAGCTGTATACTACGCTGTATGAATGAGAACTAGATATCGCGTATATGATAATGTAATGAGCTGTATACTACGCTGTATGAATGAGAACTAGATATCGCGTATATGATAATGTAATGAGCTGTATACTACGCTGTATGAATGAGACCTAGATGTCGCGTATATGATAATGTAATGAGCTGTATACTACGCTGTATGAATGAGAACTAGATGTCGCTTTATGATAATGTAATGAGCTGTATACTACGCTGTATGAATGAGAACTAGATGTCGCGTATATGATAATGTAATGAGCTGTATACTACGCTGTATGAATGAGAACTAGATGTCGCGTATATGATAATGTAATGAGCTGTATACTACACTGTATGAATGAGAACTAGATGTCGCGTATATGATAATGTAATGAGCTGTACACTACGCTGTATGAATGAGAACTAGATGTCGCGTATATGATGATGTAATGAGCTGTATACTACGCTGTATGAATGAGAACTAGATGTCGCGTATATGATGATGTAATGAGCTGTATACTACGCTGTATGAATGAGAACCAGATGTAGCGTATATGATAATGTAATGAGCTGTATACTACGCTGTATGAATGAGAACCAGATATAGCGTATAAGATAATGTAATGAGCTGTATACTACGCTGTATGAATGAGAACCAGATGTAGCGTATAAGATAATGTTATGAACTGTATACTATGCTGTATGAATGAGAACTAGATATCTCGTATATAATAATGTTATGATCTGTATATTATGCTAATAAAATGTTTGTTATAAATACAAAACTGTTCACTAGAATATATATATTTATTTATTTCTTTTATAAAATTTTAAAAATTAATTCTGTATGTTTTTATAGTACTTGTATGTGTTGTATTACACAGCATTTCGGCTAGGAAATTATGACTCGAAATAAAACTATTCTTGTCATTAGAACTTAAATTATACATTAAATCATATTTCCGAATGAAAATGTAGAATCCGAAGAGATTTATTTTGCAGACGTATTGACTATCTTCCTATAATGTCATAAGTGCAAATGAATTATCCTAATATAGATCTAAGTGTTTAACTTTGTAATGCAGATAGATTTGATCATTCGGAATCCGGTTTTTAACGTGTATAATAAAATGTTAAGAATAAAATGATAATATTTCATATACCTTCTATATTTTCCATATTGAGTTAATATGTTGTGAATAAATTTGCTGAATTGCTTTTCGCAATATTTACGCAACATTTCCTTAAAATTTAGTTTTAGTGTCTTCTCAATTATATGCACGAAGCTACATCTAGGTAATTCAAATCTCTGTTATAAATACTCTTAACATAATTATAAATAATTTGATGATGATGAAACCTTATTAACAACTTGAATAAATTAACTGTTTATATATCAGAAGCCTGAACTTATAAGCTTGAGCTGATGTTGCCGCGAACAAACCCTCCTTCATTGACTTTACTGTAATACACACACATGACCGCCTTCAACAAGTTGGCAACTTGCAGGCTCGGTTCAAAAAGAAATGTGAATATGACATGCAAACTAAAGTTACTATCGCACGTCTGATATTCATTATCTAATCACGTGCCACTGATAATATGTCAAAAATGTGATCACAATTTTTATTGATACCCCTGTTATCAGTTCAAGGTAGATCAGTAGCGTAATGCCAGTTCTACCATATAAAAAAAGCGTAGTGGTTTATCTTACGGGCACAATGGCACACTATTAATAAGATAAACTTAAAACAAATCAATCAAACAAATTATAACTTATCCCGACAATTTGTTTTATTTGCGGGGACATGAATCGCTACAAAAAAAAACACTTTTTTTTGCTCTTTGTTTTTTTTTAAATTAGCCTTATTGCTCTTTTTTTGTGTGTGTTTATCGGGCTTGCGTCATAAAAGCGTGGTCAAAATCTTCTTTTATAGCGATAATGAATCGGTAATCGTATAAATAATAAATACATTATAGGAGAAACTAAATGATATCTATAAACAATTAAGGTCACTCTTTACCAATGAAGTATTTTGTAAGGACTTACCTTGATTGTTTACTTTGGGTTATTATTATTTATTTTTTTTGTGCTCTGTAGTGGAAATCCCTATTGTGAGCCCCTAACTGAAATAGAGTTCCTTACCTGACCAGTCACCAAGTCCCTGCTGTTTCCGAGACCCCCAACTGATAGAGCATCCGCTGTCACCTGGCAACATCTCTAAGTAACTGTGACTGCTTTAATCCGAATCAGACGTTTTCAGCTTTACTGAGTATACAACCTGGCTGTCACAATCCCGATACGTTTAACTGTTACTACCGGATATGTCTTTTTTATATTAAGATATAATCTTCACACATTTTTCTTATTACAATAAGCACATTGCCCCACTCTCTCTCCTACAAATTTTAAGACTTACATGAGTATGTATCTGAATAAAAAAAAGCACTAGAAAATTAAATGAATGTAATTAAAAACTAATAAGAAAATAACCCAATAAGGTTTTGTTGTTGTTTTTAAACAGAGCACAAAAATAAAAATGTAATACTTCATTACTGCATTGTGCCAAAGAAAAATAACCTTATCAATTTCTTTTATTTATGTATAATATTTTCTTTATTTTCTTTCTTTATTTTTATTGGTAAATTCAGAAATGAAATTTTGATATTACCAAAAGTCTCCACCTAGATAATCCGATTCGAACTAGCAAACTATAGCTTTGCAGCGTGCTGCATAAAAGATTGTAGGTAACACCATATAAACATGGAGAAAGATGTATCTTTTTTCTTTTAACTGGTAAATGCAGCTGTAGTAACGAAAATGGATCAAGGACAGATAATGTATTACATAGCAGTTATTTAATAACATGACTTTGCACAGCTGTATGTTAAAGTAAAAATTTCGACCCAAGCAATATTATGTGTTACTCAAGACTTTGACCCATTTCCTTCAAGTTTCAAAATATATTATCTAACTTTAAGGGAGTCACAAGATTTGAAAAATAAACATTGTTGTGTTGTACGCCTAAAAGTACACCTCTTGCAAAGTCTGACTATGCAAAGTCTAAACATAATTTATCGTTCCGTTTCATTTTTTATATAAAAGGTATAATTTTTAGACATTAAAAAAAATTACTATGTCATATCCTCCTTCTGAAAAATGTTTTGCTATTGATTATTGATTATAAACAAATAACAGCATTCGGCATACAAACCATGATTTTTTTCCAATTACAAATACTTAACATATGTAATGAATTCTTACCATACCAAGTCCATTTTACACGCTGGTCTAACCCCCAACCCCCACCCCAAATTAAAAAAAAAAAGAAAAAAAAAAAAAAAAAAGTAAAAGGCCATCTCCATATCTCCATAACCTACATAATTGAGAGACATTTTTCAAAGTTAACCCGACTGTCTACGATGTATTTCGGTTGATCTTGGCAAATTAAAAATACATTTGCCGAGTGCTTTTTTTTTAAGTCCTTCAATATACCAGGTTCCATATTTCTTATTAAACTTATCATGATTTGTCCAATAAATACATGAAAATTATACATATACAAGTAATAAAAAAATGTGTTTTTTTCTTTCTAAATCTAATCTGAGTGATACAGATGTAATGACCAACAAGAAGAATAGAAAGAAAAAGTTTGAACCTACTGGGATTCGAACCCACAACCCCTAGTTTCGAGGCAGTTGATAGTAATTTTGCCTATTTATGGATGTTCTCTAATTAGAGGCAGAGATATGAATTGTCTAAGTAAGATGTAGCTTCGTGTTAGAGGTGCCACTTAAGGGTGTGTGACTACCATACCCCCCATCCCAATTTTCCTCCCTAAATACCCTTCAGAATGCATCTCCATCAAACTAGAAACATTTTTTTTTTCGAGGGAGCATGCCCCCGGAACCCCTAGTACTGACATTACAATCAGAGTGTGTGTCCCCTAGTTGAAAATTTCTGGATCCGGTCCTAGCAAGTGCAATTACTTGAAGATACAGAGGTAATATAGGGATACCGGACCCCTTGATTCTTTAACGTGCCCGATGTATAGCACTTTCATACACGTAAAAGCCCCCTTACCACCGTCTTAAATGAACCAGCGCTGAACAGTGTTTTGAACAGTCCTCTTCTTGAGACACATATAGTGCTGCCACACTGTACCGTCACGCATTAGACCATTAGACATGTGACATGATACCATACCCAGTCACATTATCCTGACACCACGCCAACAAGTCCTGGAAGTATCTAAAAAAAAAAAAAGACACCTCAACGTAATTCCCCACATTATGATACTTGAGAGAGAGAGAGAGAGAGAGAGAGAGAGAGAGAGTATTTTGAATATTAAGGAAAAGACCTATTTGAGTTTACCGTCGCTTCGACAGTATTTCAGTCATATAGCGACGTCCAACTAATTACAGGTGGAGGAAGACCCCGAATGCACGGAGGCATCCGGGTAGAACCACCGACCTACCGCAAGCCAGCTGGAATGCTTCCTCACATGAAAATCCGAATGACCCTGCCGGGATTCGAACCCACGCGGTGAGTGGCTGAGTGAGTGTTAAAGTCAGCGACTTTACCCTCTCGACCACGGAGGCCACTCACACAATATTATCAACGGTAGTTTGAAATTAATAATTCAAATAAATAAATCGCGTATTTTACACAATAGTACACACATCAGCCATACTACTTACTGATTAATCAATAACTAATATAATATATAAGATGATTTAACTTTACAAGTTTGTTATCATAGCATATGATTGAAACAGTGTTGTTGTTTTTTTTGGGGGGGGGGGGGGGGGGGGGGGGGGTAATTTACTATTATAATGGAGACGAGACCGGAGACCGGCAGATACCGGGTTTTAGTGGGTTTTTTTTTTATCGCATACTTTGTCCATGACACTGCGATTATGTTATACCGAAAGTAGGGGAATTCCGGGTCTTGAGAAAGAAACAAATTTCATTGAAAAATATCGTTCGTGTTCGAGAATAAAGTGTCAAAAGTGAGTAAATTTATATTGTATTTGTTAGAATTTCTCTGATATAGACTTTTATCAGTTTTATTAACAACTGGTCTGATATTGTTGAATCATAGGGGTTTCTCACGATTTTTTTTTGTCCCATGTAGAGGCGGCCCATAAAGGTATTCCCATAGAATTTTGCGAAAAAAGTAAATTGAAATATTTTCATTAGTATTCATGTAAAATGTTTTGAATTTTTTTTTAAATGTATATGATAATTTCCTTAATCGTGAAATTTTGAATTTCTTGTTTACTGTTTTACTCAGTTTATTTCAAGTTAATTGGAAAGCTCTGTTTTTTCATTCCAGATCATATACTCGGGTAGGTTATTACCGGTGGTCGTATATTACCGGTGTATTCAGAAATAACAGGAATATAGATCTCAGGAAATGTGTCTCAATATAATTTGTATACTTAAAGTAAATACATACTACGTGCTGTCAAAACTTGAAACCTTAGGTATGAGCTATTTCCAAGTGAGATTTCGCATTTCTTCTAAAATGCACCCTTACCTTTTAACAACAAATGCACCCTTACCTTTTAACAACCAAAATTCTATGGTAATTTAACATATTTTCCACTTGACCTATTTCAAAACAGTGATTAAAAAATAGATATACAATATAATTAAAAATCATTCTAAATGTTGCAGGACAACACAATGAACGTCATAGAAAATTTATTATGATGATATTTGATCTGAAAAAAATACTAGGGGTGAAGTTTATATATGCATTTGTAATACCCTACCAACAAAATTGCTGAAATATACTGCATAGTGTTTGCATTGTCAATATTTTTATCAAGAAGAAATTGTTCTAGAGAAGTCACAATCATTTATTTTATCAATGAAATGTTGTGGATTACTGAAATATATTTTTTCTTGTGAGTGCTTCTTTTATTTGTAACTTATTTCTTAAAGCTAAATACCGTGGTAATACAACCCACCAGGATTATTATAACAAGAAAAAATTAAAACAAAATGTTTTAAATGGGCGGCTTATAATAAGAATACTGTCCCCCTCTCATTCCCTTTTCTACTGTTTTACCTTAAAATCTAACCTGTCTATGCACAGGACCCTTAGTTGAAAAAGAAATAAAGAAATAAATGAATTTGACCTCTCTTTATTTTATTTATAAATAGAGATTTCAATTTTTTTTTATTGAATACCAAGGTCCTGTGATCTATAATTTAAATATAAAGGAAGCAAATACAAATTAACAAACGCAAAACAATAAATGTACAAGAACTAGTATTAATCAAAGCGCACAATGCGCTGAGAGACGGCGACGGGATTAACATTCTAAACCCAGCATTTCTGAGGTTATTGAAGCAGTCACATGACGACAAAAACTCCACCCGCTGTTGCTACAGAGGTTCTGTTTGTAACATAATAATCCGGAGTAAAGGTCATGAACCTTTCATTCATAAAGAGCTGCATACCTTAGTAGGTCATTCTCTTTCTCTTGTACTAGCGAATTCTATCTGTTGTTTTGTATGTGTAGAAATTGACCAGGTATTTGATTATTTAAGATACTAGAATGTTTGCCTATCTATTTCAAAGTTAAGAAATGCCCTGGGAGGAACCTAACTCGCCATCATGCAAAATATTGTGTGGACTACTTTAGGTCAATTACATACATACGGAGCACTACTTTTTCTTTTTACAGGAGTAGATCTTCATGTACGTAAGATGGGTTGCTGTTCTGGTTAAGAAATGTCACGTATATTTTTTTCACGCTTAAAATTGATGCTTCCAGTGCAAAATAATGGCAAAAGAAAACATGTTATCAAACAGTAACACACTAAAAGCGGTTACGGTTATGATTTAAACGCCTGTGTAACATATTCCACTCGTATTCGTTAGTGCAGAATCGCATTGCATGGATCCGCACTAAGCGCGGAGAGGTACAGTTAAAAATGTTGTGGAAAATATGCAAATTAGCAAGGCCTGATTTCGATTTTCAGCATAAGACGGCTTATCGCCGTCTAAAAAACATAGACCTACTATACATATACAACCTAACAATTTCCGAAAAGAAATAAATCAACAACAAAAAAATGTCCATGCTGGAATAGAACTCACAACCCCTTTCAGGGAAAAATACTGAGGCGGGCGCTCTTACCGACTACCGTCAGCCAAAGGGGCAAATAAGGTTATTTAAAGGTAGTTAACTGTATCTCAACAATGCAGCACTACACAGTTCGACAGTTCACAATTCACTAATTTACTGCATTAACTACACCATACGTCCTTCATTTGATGGTTGCATATTAACTTTACACATTACTTATCCCACACATCATGTAATAATTAATTGACCATGTATAATTACAAGCTCAATACAGAAGACATGAAATGTGCTACAAGTGAAGCAATAAGTAGATCATGACCTACATGTATAAACATCATTAAAATATAAACATCTACTGACTAATAACCTATTTAATATGATCAATTACACGCGAAACTATTTAAAACATACACACATCACGTATTTGATACCCCCGAACAATCACATAGAAAAATATTGGTCACTGAAAATTATTACAATCACAGCTTTACAATTTGCACATGCGCCTATGGAAGTGAAAACCCATTTTAATTGGACATACTAATATATCTACAGTACTAAATAGCGGTAATATATATATATATACAGTACTGAATAACGTCCAGAAAAAACACAAATTACTGTTACAGTCTTATTGTTTTGCAGTTTTAAAATATATATAGACCCATTGCCTATAGGCATGTCAAGTTCCTTCAAACACAAGCTTTGATTGTGAATTTATTTTATGATTTGAACCTGCAGTTATGAGCGGCTAGGTAGTTGTAAGTAACTTTAGTAAGTCACTATGGCAACTCAGCCATGAAAGCCCCAGAAACAGTGTAAAACCTGCTCTGGTTTATATTGGACACAGGGTTATTTACCTGAAAACTAATTAATTCATTGATTCTTTTTGGTATCTATTTTTTGTTTATCAACTGAGACAATAACAAGAAGATATTTATAGGTTTTACTTAGCTCAGTCAGAATGTCAGAAGGAAAAGAAGAAAAAGCACAAGAAGAAACACAAGTCAAAGGATAGAGATTTAGAGTTTGACGCTGATGATATAGACAGAACTGTCAAGGCGGCCATGAAGAGGGTAAGTATGTTAGATCAGACTAGACTGTAGGGTCCATTGTTTGAAATGTATTCAACTTGAAGTTTTATCTATGAATCATAATGATAATGGATCTTTATTGTAACACGCTAATGGCTTGTGTCTTGAATATGTTAGATTGTCTGAGATGGCCAAGTGGTTACAGTGTCTGCTTCTGGAGTGATGGTCATTGATTTGATCCCCAGCCAATGTCATTAAAATGGAACTGGTAGCTCCTTGCTTGGCATTTGCCATAATATGTAAGAGTGGTTTGTACCTAAGATGTTATCCAGTTTAAAGAAAGACTTGAGTCAATTAATGATTTTCTTACGTGAGTAGGGAATGTTCCAGATACCCTAATGACTGTAAATTTGTTGTTAATATGTGGAACTTGATATAAAGTGCACCTATCAGTATCTTGTCTACCAGTGAGGGTTGAGGGCAGCTTACACACAGGTTTCTCACACAAACTTCCATATTGTTGCCAGAAGTTTTGTTGAATTTCCTTTAGAGGTGTTCCTGGTATTAGAGAAAAAAAGGGTCGATGTCAAAAAGATTTAACCATGCCTTGTTTTCCATTCAGGACTTTCAAAATCCTGCTTGTTGGGAATAATCTGTTATCTTATGAATTACATATACCACCCTTGGTGGTGGGGAAACTTTGAGAGTTGTATAGTGAATATGACTTAAGTAATCGTATATTAAGGTGACCTCCCTGATATCTGAATCAAATCTGGTAGTTTCCCTTTCATCTACTGTTGGACTTTTGTCATTTTGGATGTTTTTTGTCAATTATGACTGACAACTTTAAAAAGGACTGATTAAAGGCCCAGTATATTTCTTGATGAAAAAGAAAATATGAAATAACATTGGCATATTGTAGACTAAAGCAAATGGTACATAATGTGCAAATATCTGGTGTAAAATAACAGTTAAATGCATTGAAAATGTAATTGGAAATAATTTGAATTTGAAAAAAGTCTCCTAACACAATTTATTTGCTACATCATCAGTTTATGTACCCTATGATTTGTTAATTGAGACATAAGTCTACAGAAATTTAATGAAAATATGCAGGATATGCAAGTCAGGTACTTTTGTAAACAATTTAATGATCTTATGTAAAAGATTCTTTCTCATTTATGCAGTGTAGTAACACTATCGTCACTGAGTTTGTACAGATTGCATCTCTTAACATTTCTGTAACATAAATTTTGCTTTTCTGTCACTGCTTTTGGAAGAATAATTGGCTTTTAAGTTGTGAACTCTAACATCTGTATTTGCAAGGTTGACAAAGCAATGGAGCAAATGAATCTGGTCAAAAGTGGATCTAACCCAGGGATGCACGACACTGCAGGTGCTGGGATAGGTGACTGCAATTTTACAGGTGAGCTCTTGATTTATCCTCTTTGTGTCTATACATTAAAATTTCTAAAAGTAATTACAGTATATTTTTAGCTCACCAAAACACATTGTGCTCAAGGTGAGCTATTTTGATCACGCTGTGTTAGTCGTCATGTGACGTGCGTCATCAACAATTTGCATTTAAACGACATCTCCTCTGAAACCACTGGGTAAAAATTGATGAAACTTGGCATGAATGATCCTTGGGTTGCTCTTCACAAAGGTTGCCAAAATAAACTTGATTCATGCAGAACTTTGGTTGCAATGGCAACCAAAAGAATTTTACTTTAAAAAATTCAGAAATCTTCTCTGAAACCATTGGCTCGAATTTTATTTCATTTAGCAAAATGATCACCTATGGCTGTCTACCGTAATTGCTAAAAGTTGATTCCTTGAAAAATGAGGCTCTAGGGATGCCTAGTTTCTTTAAATACTCTTATCTAGAAAATTTTAAACTTCTTCTATGAAACCAATGGCTAGAATTTAATTTTTTTTTCTGGCAAAAATGGTCACCTCATGACTGTCTGCCACAATTGCAAAAATAAAATTGATCCCATGAAAATTGAGTCCCCCTAGGCAGTCAGATAGTTTTTTTTATATATTCAGGTATTCTGCATAGAAAGTTCAAATTCTTATCTATGAATTTGATTTCATTTAGCACAAATGATACCACATGGCTGTCTACCATAATTGCTTGGATAAAATTGATGCCTTGAAAAATGGCGTCCCTTCTGAAATGGCTAGTTTCCTTATATACTCTATATAAAAAAAAATTCAAAATTCTTCCTCTATGAAACCAATGGTTAGAATTTAATTTCTTTTTTGGCACAGATGGTCACCTCACTGTTGTCTACCATTATTCCTAAAATAAAGTTCATCCTTGTATAATGAGATGACTCACTTAAGATTCGTTTTACTGAAATTTGAATCTGATTGCTGTTGGAGGTAACCATGTTTAAAGAATGACTTATTTACTCTGGTGAGCGATCTAGGGACATGGCCGTGTTGTTAATATTGATAAATGAACTCTTGTGACCTATTCAGTTCTTAAGCCATGTAAACGCAGAGCTCACACTAAGATTTTTTTCATTGCATCAGACAGTGCAAAATTGGAGGTACAAATACATTTTGCCAGAATTGAATGTAATAAGAACAATATTGTAAATCATCATTTTAGACTAATAATTTCTTGTGAGGCTAAATGGTTACATATTGCCTTCACTTAGCCCTTTATTTGACAATCACTTGTACTCTCACGGTGTTCTTCTTTAATCTATCCCATTTAATCCCATTTATAATTTGGTTGCATCCATCGTTTCTATCTCCAGTATACTTAATATACAATTTTTAGGACCACAGATTGTATTTGAAGTTAGTTCCACAACTGTTTTGCTTGTCATCGTATCTGTCATTTAGTTTCCGGAATCCATTCCTCTGGGTAGGACTTATCCTGGTGTCGGGATAATGCGATAGATTGTGGTATGAAACCACTTTTCTGCATTGTGATTCTGTATATAGCATATAAGTTACCAAAACCCTCAAGTGACTGAAAAAAATCATCGGTGGGGATGTTAAAACCAAGCAAACAATTTGAAACAAATAAGGTGAAATATTTTTTTATTTTTTTTTTCATTGCAGCGACAAATGTGTCACATTCTGTGCACAATCACTATGGTACTTGCATCAACATTCAGGGTTCAAAGAATATCCAGGTAAGTGAAAAGAAAACTGTTTGTTCAATCCTTTACCTCATATACACATTTAACAGGGCAGGTTTCCTCAAGAAGCTGTCTGACCAGGGTCTCCTCTGTTTGTTCATGCAATATTGAAGCTCAGATACTATACATTGTCTATAACAAAGGAAGAATAAAGAATAAACTTTCATGTACCATTTAAAGTTCAGTAAATACCCATCCTGTTATAAACCCCTTATTCAGGTTTACCCTTTGTTTAATTTGTTCTATGCATATGTTTTATCAATACTTAATTATAATTCAGAAATCAGGGTGGTGGTGGTGGTGGGGTACCAATTATGAATGTTTAGAAAGAGTACACAAGAAGTTTTGTAAATGGATTTTAAAGGTTAAAAAATCAATGAATACATTATCCTTATATTGTGAGCTGGGAATTCCCATTATATATTGAAAGGAATATAAAGGCTATAAAATACTTCATCAAATTGTCAACAATAAAAAGTAGAAACTGTATGCTTAGAACTATTCTGTTGAATGAAGTTAGAGATATTGAAATGAAAGATGCAACAAATAAGTGGGCTTCACTTATTTGCATTTTTTTACATCAGGATGTATATAGGATGTTCCCAAAATCAGTTGTAGAATCAATCTTTACACCTTTACTGCAAAATAGGTTAAGGACTGGAGAATTGGTATGGATAATTGTAGCTCACTGTATGTCAATAAAGAAATTAAACCGTTACATGAAATTTCAAGTTATACATGTATATATGCATGACATTCTCACATATGTTGTATATGTATATTTATGTTATGCACACGTGTATATGCTCAAATAGATATAAATAAAGTTTCTGTTCTGTTCTGTTCATACATCTGTACATGAGGTAAATGGTTGATGTCACCAACTTAAATATCGTAAAAATGTGGTTGCCAAATTGACTTGATATTCATTGGATCAATAAGTTTTGCCATGCACTCATAAAAACTCCTACATATATACTCAATATGATTGAAAAGACACAGAGAAAATATGCGGTGCACTTGTGTTTGAGTGGCACCAGAGGTTACTGACGGCCAGAAGTGAAGAATGAAATGAACTTTGCTAGCCTGTTTTATGATGACGTAGATGACATTATGTCATTAGCAATTGTGTGTGCTACATACCTGTAGGGACCATTTTGTTTTGATTGTAGTTTTTTACATAATCATTATGTTTTATTATTTATATACTGGACGTATACAGGTTTACATCCATGTGATTTCATTCGTGAAATTTTAGAATATATAAAAGTTAAAGCAAAAGTCTACATTTTTTGGGGTCATCCCTTGTAAGTGAAAAAAACAAAACAAAAAAAAAATCAGCAAAGGATGATCTATCTAAAAGGGAGGCTTCCAGGTTGTTCGACTCCTCATATTTGGGTGGGTTAACAACAACATCAGATAGTCAGATTTTGAATCAGCTATTGTAAGGGGTCACCAGGTTAAATCATGCATGACTTTTACACTTGTCTTGACGACATTACTCATGTTTGTGTTCTAGCCACTGTCATGCTCTTGCTTTATCTTTATGCGTAAAAGATATCTGTAATGATTTTGCTCCAGGTTGGAAACAACAACTACATGGTTGTAAATTCAAGCAGAAGAAATCAAAGAAGAAAGAGGAAGCTTATGACTTTGATGATGATGATGATTATGCTGTCCACAGAAATCCCAGCCGAGAAGAAGAGTTTGCTAAGGAAGAGGAAGAAACAAAAGATCCTTCAGAAATGACAGAGACTGAGAGAAAAGTTCATGAACTTACACGTGAGTCAGGAAGTCTTTTAATACTGTCATCACTTAATGGCCACCTTCAATAAAAGGGCTACCTTAGATTTGGGTTTTAAATTGATTGTATGTAAGTTTTTCAACATATTTTGTCATAAAATCTTTATATAGACACATTTTGATGCATGAGCTGTCTGATTAGGGTCTCCTCTGTTTGCGCATACAATATTGTAGGTCCTATTTTACATAGTCTGCATGGAAAAGAAATATTCATTGTTTTATATAGCCATTTGAAGTTTCTGTGTAATAGTTTTCATACAACTATAATTTTCTAAATGAATATTCATGAGGTAAATGGTTAATAGCAGTAAATGATTCTAACCGTCTGTTATTGGGTGAACCCGGATTGGATATAAAAGGTCTACAAACAAATGGCAGCTTGTTTGTTTAATCAGAAGAAATGGAAAATAAAAACAATTGTGGTTGGTCTCGAATCAGGGACATGAATAAATATGATGGTGATTCAGAAAAGTCTGTCACTGGTCTTATCCAATGGATCTTTCTAGTGTTTACAGTTGCTTTTAAATTGACTTACAGGCTATCCAATAGCTTCCCTGGGAAAATAGGTAGTCAATGGTTGACATGGTTTACTCAGTAAGACACATAAGAACAAAAGAACATGCTATTTGGGATCAGTTGACTTAACCATGAATGGGAAAGGCAGAGTTTAAACTTGTACTGCTGAGAACTGGAGGTTGCATTCTTCATTATGTTGATGCGCAACCTTAACTTGAGGAACCTTTTTTTTTATCCTAAGAAAGATTGTACGATTTTAATTTTGTGGGTGACATATTTTCATGAATAAGCTGTATGCCTTTTAAAACTTTACCTGAGGATATTCATTTTTAACAGCAGTGCCATGGTTTTACCCTCTTTGCAAACAAGTTATTTAATAGGCTTTAGAGTTGAAGAATGTAGCATATATAAGTGTTTATTTATGCTTTGCTTGGGTTAAAAGTTTCATCCCCAGTCAGTAACTTAAATTTTTTATGACATTTAAATTTTCACTGTGATCTAACAAGAAAAAAAATGTAATATATACAATGAATATCAATATCATTAAGGCAAAATTTATGCAGGTCCAGATCATGCTGGCCTTATAATCTGGGAACTTTCAAAATCTGAACTTTTTGACTGGGCCCATGTGTGTTTGGATTTCGGAAGTTACACTATCTTTTTCAAACTTCTTTTTTGCTATCTAATGCTTGGACTTTTGGATGGGTGTCAACAAATGGGCAACCAATCTAGCTCAAAGCTTCCTTAATTTCAAACAGAAAGTCCCTTGTGAAATAACTTTAGTATGAGCTATATATTTGGATCTCAGATTTGCAGGGATATTTATCCACAGATATTAATATCCACACAATTGCCTTCATTACAGAATCAAAATATAAAACCCTGATATCATAGCTCCTAGCTACTGTTGTTGTAATATTCATCCTTTTTTAACATATGAAAAGTTTTCCTTTTGATTTTTTAGAAAAAAATGAAATTGGAAAGAATTTCTCATATTTTAACCTCATATATGAAAACAAATTCAAAGAAAGCTTTTATTTTTAAAAAAGGGAGAGAAGCCTGTTACACCTTTGGGCAGTATATTAAGTAGCATGGAGTCCCCCCCCCCCCCCACCCCCCTGGAATTATGGGGTCATATTGGTAATTTTGTTCCTGTAGTGATGCTCAGTGTAAATTAGCTATGATTCAAACTCTTATGTTTCTGGGCCCTTGCATTTATTTGCTTTTATTTTTCTTAGATTCAGATAGACTGGTCAATGATGAGGACTTCAACATAGTGTGTGACAATGTTGGAAATTGGAGAAGATTTTGTAAGTTTTGTATGCTTTACCTGATATAGACGCGTTTTGATGTATTGACAAACAGAGCAGGCACAAATCAGACAGTTACATCTAGGAGCTGTCTGATCAAGGTTTTCTCTGTTTGCTCATACAATATTGTAGCTAATGTTCTACACATTCTTTATGGCAAAATATTAATTCTTTCATATATTTCAAAGTATTGCTGCATTGTTTGAGAGTTATAATTACTTCTAGATGAAAATGATTGATGAGTGATCCTAATAAGAAAATTTAAAATTTGTTAAGGGAAAGTCCCTGTAATGGTTCTGCTACATTTCTGACCTCATGGCTTTTCTCGAAAAAAAAACAAGGTTTCCTAATGTTTCATTAGGGTACCTTAGTTATTTTGGTAGAGGGTAAAAGGTCCAAGACGTATCGGAACCATTACAGGGACTTTACCTGAAGTCATGTTCCAGTGTGCTGTAGATGAAATGGGTTCAACAGGTTTAGCTGAATATGTAAGTCACAGTACCAATAAAACACAACAGGGGTGGAATATGTGTAAGCTGCCAGGTTGCTAACTCAAGCAGTAGAACATTCACCCTAAGAGTGAATGGCCTATGGTTTGAGTCCCAGACAGGCTGCACATTTTTCTCAATCTGTTACCTGTATTTTGTGATTTTAACTTGTTGTCTGCTTCATTTCATTTTGATGTTCACTTCTTGTTCTCAGTTCGTCTGCTTGGATTGGATGATCCATTGCTGGAACAGCTTCAGCAAGACTTCCATGTGGATGGTGTGAAAGAGATACTTGCACAGGGTTTGAGGGCCTGGAAACAATCCATGGGGAGACAGGCAACTCTTGGCAAACTGACAAGTACACTGCATCGGATTGGCTATGTGGAGACATTGCAGAGATTCAATTTATGAATAGTTATTTATCTGCACTGATTTGGACGTACCATAGGGCAGAAATAGATGTAATATATCTAAATTTATTACTATGAGATATGAATGAAGATGAAATGTTCATATTTCTGTGTATGAATGTCACCAGTGATTATATATAAAGTCAGGCTGAGTTTTTTAATTAATGCAATCCATCCATCATTGAATCATAATCATGGTCCTGCAAATGTTTAAAAAGACTTCAGTGCAGATGCAAGCATCCTTTGACTTCAAGTGATAGGCGTCTTTGCTCAAAGTCTGTAAAGGCTTGCAGTGACTATAAAATTCCCTTGATCACTTGATTTACCATGATCACAATTAAATGATGCATGGATTACCTTAACAAATCATTTAACACTGATATAGTGTTCAAGGGCTGAATTGGAGTACATAACGGAAAACATGGGTTTGTTTGGAAGCAGTCAACTTATAAAAATTATGAAAAGAAAATTATTTCCATTTAGTAGGTTAAGGTCTCAATTTTCACAGCAAATTCTGGAAAAAGCAGTTCAGTGGAAACCCACTTGAAAGAAAGACTATAACTCCCTCTTTTTGTTTGTTTGTTGGGTTTACGTCCCACCGACAGTATTTCAGTCATTTGGAAAAGATGTCTACTTGAAACAGATAAAGTGCTGCAACAATGCAGCACTCTTTTTGTATTGTAGGAGTTGTTTTTGCAGGATGTTATATCAGCCTAACAATGGCTATCAGGTAAATAATGGTGAAAGTAAGAAACTACTGTGGATGTGAAATGTACTATATCATCCTGCAAGGGTGAAAAAAAACAGACATATGAAAGGAGGGAATAATAATAGTAGTAAATTCTTTGTTTATGGCTTATCTATGTGCTTGTCTATGTACAAAGCATGTAGATAGATAGAAGTTATGTTTATTAAGTCTGTTCATCTGTTATTTGTGATATTAGAAATTGAAAATATTTTTGTCTGAACCCTCCCTGCATGTGTGTGAGAAAGATTAAAACAAATATGTTGTCATTACATAAATTGCAGTTAGCATTTTTTTTTAAATGAAAAAGTATTTTTTACTTCCTTCTGCAACTATATTTTTAACTATTTATATTAGAGCAGTGTTTTTAAAGTCTCCCAAATGAATGTTGGAGATTTATGTTTTTTTTCCCCTTGTATTGTGAATGTGTCCAGTACCCCTTCAGTTGTGAAAAATTAGCGTTTTTCTCAAAATTAGGAAAAATTTCTGCTGATGTTGTGAGGAGAAAATGTGGGCTTTTACAGAATACCTTGTAATTCTTTTTGTAAAAGGTTAGGGAATGGTTTATAGAGAAGCACCTTTGAAATTAATTTAGCTGAGTAGAAAGGGTTTAAACCATGCCTCTATCAAAAATACACTTTTGAATTGTGAATCAATATGGGTCCCTTCTAAGTTGTGAATGGGCGCTTTATGGGTACAAGTTCTGGAATGAAAAAAATCATTGTGGAGCTAGGCTAACCAATCAGATTTTAGTAATGTAACATGAGAACCAATCAGATTAAAGTTATGTAACATGAGAACCAATCAGATTAAAGTTATGTAACATGAAAACCAATCAGATTAAAGTTATGTAACATGAGAACCAATCAGATTAATGTTATGTAACATGAGATGGTCATGTAATCAATCAAACTTTCATTCTCTTCCATACTCACACCAGTGGCTGTATAATCATAATATCAATAGATTTTTCTGAACTTTGGTGAACTTATCTGAAATTTTAAAACATTATTTTACATGAGGAAAGGGAAAGGATAATATAATTTTGTTTAAAACCTTTTTAGTTGTGTGTGGCTTAGTCACTCACAACTATAGTACCTACATTCTGAGGGTCCGTTTCTCTACATTTAAAACCGAATAACCTCTCATTTTTGTATGAATGACCAAACCGTTGAACAGAATTCTACAATACAGATATGCTGAGATTAAGCCAAATTAGTGAAAACTCAATTTTGAGTAAAAAATAAATATTTATGGGACACGATAATTGTATGTAGCATAAAAGCACAGAAGAACTATTTTCTCTAGGATGTTGGGTAACTCATTTTACCACACGGAGATGTATAGTTTCTTTCGAATGCAAAAGTGGCTCATGCCTGAATTTGGATTGTTGATGTGCAGGTTTCGGTTATTGGTGTTTCAATTGTCCATATAGAAGCGTGAATTACGATAAAAACCCGTAAAACCTTCTTATAATCACATCTAGCTATCTCAGTTACATCAGAGATATCCCCAGTGGTTATTTGTTGCTCTATAGATTGGCTGATACAGGTGTATATCTGCTATCCTAAGTTACTAAAAACATAGTAGAGAGCCACGAGTTGCATCTATAAATAGAAACTGCAGTCGCTCGGTAGTACAAATCAAAGCGCTGATAGTGCTGAGAGAACAGTATTGTCTCATTACTTTTGATTATCACAGTAAATTTAATGAATGGAGGTCAGATTTTCACACAATGCCAATAACCCTGCTTTAACGTTGAGTTAACATGGTCATTAAATGAACGCACCATTTGTTTTAACAGACTGATAACAATTAGCACATTGCCACTCTTACTCCCCCTATATTTCTATATGAACAGTCGTTTATTATTTTAATATAGATATAATATTTGGAGAAAAAAAAATGTTACCCTACATTGCAGCTTGTCAAACCCTCTTCCACTTGAGACACACACAACTTCAGTGCCTTTTTGCCCTGGCAAATATTTTTTACTACAGCAAATGTCTTACCTTTAGTGGTCTCGGGGGACTTTCTTTTTTCTTGACTGTCAGTACAAAACATTAAAATTGCATTTAGACTTGGTATCTGATTTGCTAAAAGTTCTTTTGTAAAAACTGTGTATATTTGTATAGATAGAACTTTTGAAAACATAAATGACATTGTTATGCATTTTACAAGATTATGATAATTACAAGGAAATGACACATTTGATTTGACTTTCAAAATACTGAAAATAATTTGGCAGGTTTTATTTTTATTTATGCAGTAACTTTTGACTAATTTATTGCTTGATAAAATTTATGTCTGGCTTTCTTGTGTCGAACCAATTTTTATATTTTATATTATTATTCTTTTCCTGGCTCTTAAATTTAATGGTGAGGGTCTTTATCTTTAAAATTTAACCACAGGAAGAACTCCCCACCCAAATCTGTTAATTCGCTAGCTCACTATAAAGTTGTTTCACAGCCAAATTTCACTGTTTACCAGTATTCCTGTTTGTAGGTATAAGCATACGTATCTGTATTTCCTGCTTTCTTCAGGGCTAAATTTGATTGTCAGTCAGTGAAAATGGGCCAAATGTCAATCAGTGAAAATGGGTGGAGCAAATGTTTCTCACTTTGCACATGCAGTGCCAAAACGTACACGTAGACAAGCATATATACATAATAATTTGTTACATATACATACTTGTTATATATACACATGGACTTCTTAAGTTTGAGCTCCACTTACTTGGGGCATTATTGTTTTTGAATATTAATTTTCCTTTTTTAGCTTGTCTGAAAAAAATATGAGCTATTGTTGTAACCTGGCGTCCGCATTGTCGTCTGGAATCTTAATGTTAACCATAACTTGTCTTCTATTCAATATACAACTTTCATTTTTGGTATGCATATTCACCTTGACAAAGTTTTTCCAGATGTATGCATATATTTCACCTATTGACCTTGACCTTTGACCTGTTTTTGCTGTAACTTTTAAAGTCTTTAACATGCCTGTCATTTCAGAGCTGTTACCAACAGGGCACTGCTATTTCACATTAGAATTCCTTGTGGCAGACCTTTCCATTAATGTTACACTTTTGGACTTTTGACCTATTTTTGAAATGTTTAACAAAAAAAACTTTAACGTTGGCCATAACTTCTTAAATATTTGACATACAGCTTTTATTTTTGGTATGCATATTCATCTTGACAAGGGCTATTCAGATATACCTCAATATTTCATCTATCGACCTTGACCTTATTTTGCCTTACATTAAATGTTTTAGAATATATATTTCTGTCATTTTTCAAAGATTTTTTTAAACTTGTATACTGATTTTCATCATATGAACCTGTGCAGGTGTGATGATCACTATGCAGATAAAAATTTAAAAAAAAAAAGTTTTCATATTTTAGGATTATTGAAAACTCAGTGGATTAGCCATAGTAATTTTTTGTCTACAAATTTTACATCTTTGTGTTGTATACAGTCTATTCCATGCATAGGTCAAGGTCATTCTTCAAACGCAAAGGTCAGTTTTAAAGGCATATAATTTTAGTATTGATTTTCAAGGTCAACTTTTTAGCTCACATGAGCACAACGTGCTCAAGGTGAGCTTTTCTGATCGCCTTTTGTCCGGCGTCCGTCGTCCGTGCGTCCGGCGTCAACAATTGCTTCAAACAACATCTCCTCCTAAACGGCTTGGCCAATTTGAAAAATATTTTGCAGGAATGTTCCTTGGATGAAGCTCTACTAAAGTTGTATAAATGGTTCTGGTCCATTGCATAATTAGGTCACAGGAGCTAAAAATAGATTTTAAAAATGAAAATTTAAAAAATCTTCTTCTCTGAAACCACAAGGCCTAGCCTTTTGATTTTTGGTATGTAGCATGATCTTATGACTCTCTACCAGGATTGTACAAATTATGACCCTGGGGTCAAAATTGGCCCCGCCCCAGGGGTCACTTGATTTCACATAGGCTAATATAGGAAAAACTTGAAAAAATCTTCTTCTCCGAAACCACAAGGCCTAACCTTTTGATTTTTAGCTCACCTGAGCACAACGTGCTCATGGTGAGCTATTGTGATCGCCTTTTGTCCGTCGTCCGTCGTCCGTCGTCCGTGCGTGCGTGCGTCCGTCCGTCGTCAACAATTTGCTTTAAACAACATCTCCTCATAAACCGCTGAAGGGATTTTGACCAAACTTCACAGGAATCATCCTTATGATGCCCTCTATCAAAGTTGTACAAATTATTCAGATTGGTTGAAAAAGTAGGTCACAGGAGCTAAAAATAGATTTTAAAAATGCAAACTTTGAAAATCTTCTTCTGCAAAACTGCAAGGCCTAGAGCTTAGATATTTGGTATGTAGCATCATCTTATGGGCCATTACCAAGATTGTACAAATCATAGCCCGTGGAGATAAATGCCCCGCACAGGGGTCACTTGTTTTACATAGAGTTATATAGGAAAATCTTTAAAAATCTTCTTCTATAAATCCATTAGGCCTAGAGCTTAGATATTTGGTATGTAGCATCATCTAATGGTTCATTACCAAGATTGTTCAAATCATAGCTCTACGGTGATAAATGCCCCAACATCAGGGGTCACTTGTTTTACATAGAGATATATAGGAAAATCTTTAAAAATCTTCTTCTATGAATCCATAAGGCCTAGAGCTTAGATATTTGGTATGTAGCATCATCTTATGGTTCATTACAAAGATTGTTCAAATCATAGCCCTGTGGTGATAAATGCCCCCGCACCATGGGTCACTTGTTTTACATAGAGTTATGTTGGAAAATCTTTAAAAATCTTCTTCTATGAATCCATTAGGCCTAGAGCTTAGATATTTGGTATGTAGCATCATCTAAAGGTTCATTACCAAGATTGTTCAAATCATAGCCCTATGGTGATAAATGCCCCGCACCAGGGGTCACTTGTTTTACATAGATTTATATAGGAAAAACTTTAAAAATCTTCTTCTATGAATCCATAAGGCCTAGAGCTTAGATATTTGGTATGTAGCATCATCTAATGGTTCATTATCAAGATTTTCAAAATGGTGGCCCTTTGGAGATAAATGACCCCGCACTAAGTCTTCTCCTCTGAAACCATAAGGCCCAGTGCTTATATATTTGGTGTATAATATTGTCAGGGCTAAAATGTTTAAGATTGAGTTATATCAGAATTCTTGTCTGTTTAAAAACCTTGTAATCAGTTGTAGCAATGGTACTCAGGTGAGCGTTTCAGGGCCATCATGGCCCTCTTGTTGGTATGTAGCATCATCTTATGGGCCACTACCAAGATTGTACAAATCATAGCCCTATGGTGATAAATGACCCCGCACCAGGGGTCACTTGTTTTACATAGAGTTATATAGAAAAATCTTAAAAAATCTTCTTCTATGAATCCATAAGGCCTAGAGCTTAGATATTTGGTATGTAGCATCATCTTATGGGCCACTACCAAGATTGTACAAATCATAGCCCAATGGGATTGAATCAATAAGGCCTAGAGCTAAGATTTTTGGTATGTAGTAGCATCTAATGGTTCATTACAAAGATTTTCAAAGTCTTGGCCCTACGGTGATAAATGACCCTGCGCCCAAGTCTTCTCTGAAACCATATGGCC
>CM037794.1:11876605-11926605 GCA_021229015.1 Solen grandis
GTGCGTCGTCCGTCGTGCGTCGTCAACAATTTTCTTTAAACGACATCTCCTCTGAAACCACTGGACAGAATTTGATTAAACTTGGCAGGGATGATCCTTGGGTCAACCTTCACAAAAGTTGCTAAAATAAACTTGATCCATTTAGAACTCTGGTTGCCATGGCAACAAAAAGAAAAAAAAAATGAAAACTTTAAAAATCATCTTCTTCAAAACTACTGGTCAGATTTTAAAATAAATTGGTACAGATGTTCCTTGGGTCAACCTCTACCAAAGTTGCTAAAATTATTCCAATCCGTAAAAAAACATGGCCGCCAGGGGCGGGGCTTATTTGCCTTATATGTATATAGAGAAACCTTTAAACAACATCTCCTCTGAAACCACTTGACAGAATTTGATTAAACTTGGCAGGGATGATCCTTGGGTCAACCTTCACAAAAGTTGCTAAAATAAACTTGATCCATGTAGAACTCTGGTTGCCATGGCAACAAAAAGAAGAAAAAAATGAAAACTTTAAAAATCATCTTCTTCAAAACTTCTGGCCAGATTTTAAAATAAATTGGTACAGATGTTCCTTGGGTCAACCTCTACCAAAGTTGCTAAAATTATTCCAATCCGTAAAAAAACATGGCCGCCAGGGGCGGGGCTTATTTACCTGATATGTATATAGAGAAACCTTTAAACAACATCTCCTCTGAAACCACTGGACAGATTTTGATTATACTTGGCAGGGATGATCCTTGGGTCAACCTTCACAAAAATTGCTAAAATAAACTTGATCCATGTAGAACTCTGGTTGCCATGGCAACAAAATGAAAAAAAATGAAAACTTTAAAAATCATCTTCTTCAAAACTACTGGCCAGATTTTAAAATAAATTGGTACAGATGTTCCTTGGGTCAACCTCTACCAAAGTTGCTAAAATTATTCCGATCCTTAAAAAAACATGGCCGCCAGGGGCGGGGCTTATTTGCCTTATATGTATATAGAGAAACCTTTAAACAACATCTCCTCTGACACCACTTGACAGAATTTGATTAAACTTAGCAGGGATGATCCTTGGGTCAACCTTCACAAAAGTTGCTAAAATAAACTTGATCCATATAGAACTCTGGTTGCCATGGCAACAAAAAGAAGAAAAAAATGAAAACTTTAAAAATCATCTTCTTCAAAACTACTGGCCAGATTTTAAAATAAATTGGTACAGATGTTCCTTGGGTCAACCTTTTTATCTCAGGTGAGCGATTTAGGGCCATCATGGGCCTCTTGTTGTGTATGTGGATGTTTTAAAAAGCTTGTACCTGTGTTTATGTAGGTGATCCCCATGTTGCCACGGTTACTATGCGAGCAGCTTTGTAGTTTGAATCCAGACGAGGATCGCCTCACATTCTCTGTGGAGTGGACGATTACAGAAGAAGGGGAGGTAATCTCAAAATTTCTATTCAGAGGTTACAGAAAATTATTTATAATTTGTTCCATAAGGAAAATATGAAAAAATTAACAGATATAAGATAATTGTAGATGAAAGGCAGACAAAACAGGACACATGCAAAACGGTTCTTGTATCTCTCTCTGTTTTATTCCAAACCAGATATTTTTGCGATGGTGTACTTGTACAGCACAGATCAATTTCTTCATGCACTATGACACTGAAGTCATTATAATACAGTTGAAATTATGGTCATCCCATTCTTCTCTGTGATAATATTTGCAGAGGTCTGATAATTATGTTAATACTCAAGTGCAAAGTTGTTATAACGGTAGTTGCTCTGCATGGTACATTGTATACGTCTTCTTTTTTTTTTATTTATAAATATTATTTATTATTTAAATTAAAATATGTTATTTTTTCTATTACAGATAGAAGATGAATGGTTTGGACGTTCTGTCATCAGGTCTTGTACTAAACTCTCCTATGATCATGCGCAGGTAAGGCTCTTTTACATAAATGTGTCAGTGAGTTTATCCTTTATAATTTGGTGACAGAAAAGTGTCTTATAGTTTTACCTGTCTGAAGCAGTCACGGTAATTAGGGAAGAAGAAAAAGTGGCTGCAAATTGAGGTTTAATTATAACCCAGCTTTACAGAAGGGGAGGCTTTATACGTATTGTGCATGTCTGGCTCCGTGGCATCCTGCCCTGCCCTACACTCACATTACATGAAGAAATGATGTTATGCAGGGGTAATAATCACTTCAGTGGATAGGTCTGGTCTATATTTGTCTTTACCTTAGTCTTAAGAGCAGACTGCTTCATTCACATCAATGACTTAGTACAGGTAGCTCCTGAAACAGGTGGAGATGTATTTCCATGAGAAAAAGTGATGATTTTCCCATAATATTACATGTATTTTAATAGAAGCAGATTTGATTGAAGAGTTAAATGAAGTTTAAATTAAAATAGTTAAGAAAATTACACCATAAATCATCACAAGTTCATTGAATTTTGCATTTGAACTTTCTTAGTCAAATGATGATTAAAAACTATGTTTAAAACAATACACAATTAATAGCTGGCATCTCCGACCAACTAGTATATGCTTTGTTTTCATTGTTAATTTTAAGTCTTCAGTTCTTATTTGATGTGAGAAAGTAGATTTCATTACATCTTAAACAGGGTTCCCACGGTCAGGGAAAAGTCAAGGAAAAATGATTTTTATTCAAGGTCAGGGAAAAGTGAGGGAATTTTACAATCAAGGAATGTCGACCAAACAGCAGGAGGTTTATAAGAAGGAAAGGCCAGGGCAGTTTCTTGCATTTGGCTTTTTTCAGTCAGTTTGAATTGTCAGATTTGCATAATATTAAATAAGTTCCCAATAGCATCCAACTGGCACACAATCATTTCATGTTTGAAAATAAAAAAAATATCTAGAAGTAACTTAATTTTGGAAGAGGAAGAAACTGAAAGCGGTTTAGCATCCCTTGCCTCCTGAGCTGTTTCTTTGTATGTTTTCCCCTTTTCAACTCTTTACGGGGGAGACATATTGCTTTCAGCTACAGACTGTAGATGTAATGCTAACGATACTCTTTGATTGCTTAACTAGACAGTAGACTATGTACTTCCTAATGTCATCTATGAGCTAGGTTTGTATTTTGTGATTCTCCAGTTTTACACAAAATTATTTTTGTTGCTTTTGTCAAATTTATTCTTGGAACTTAAAAGCAATTAATATCTTTGTAAGGAACACTGTAGTAGAGTATTATAATCATACTTTATGTACACTCTTCCCTGAAGTAACTGTTTTAAGTATTTTAAAAACTGTAATATATGTATATGGAGGAAATTTGGAGATCACTTATACAGCACCCTCAAAAACGTTCTTATTAAAGAATATAGATTGTAATGTATGTAATGATAATAAAGTATGGAGGTTAAGGTTGGCTAAAAGGGGTGAGAGAAGGCCAACAACATAAGTACATTTTGTGCTCATAGATGATCTGTATTTGCCGCTGGATATGCGCTTAATTTGGTCAGGGAATTTTGAGTTTGGTCAGTATTGTTAAGGAATACTGTTTCCAATATTAATCATTGACAACTTGTTGGAAGAAATAATTATAATTCAATTTCTTCTATCAAGCACACATCTGTAGAAGCCTTCCAGCTGGCCTGCAATAGTTGGATGCCACTGTACACAAGGGTCTTCCCCATGTGTAAATAGATTGATGTCACTATATGTATATGACTGAAATACTGTTGTGTCAGACGTAATCTCCAAAGTGTCCTTCCATCCATCCGTTAATCCATCTGTCCGTCTGTCATTCCTGCATTTGTGTTTGCTCCTTAACCCTTTCCCTCATAGAGGACACCATGAAAAAACCTATGCGAACAGCATAAAACCAGATCACTCGCAGGCTGATCAGGTTTTATGCTGTTCGCTGCTCCTCAGTGGTCTGGAAATGAGGATTTTGTAATTAAATTTGGTAAGGTTTAACTGTGGCTTTCTGCAGATCAGGCTTTATGTGATACCTATTGAGTGCGTCAAAATGAGTCTATATGAGGGAAAGGGTTAAGTCGGACATCTATGAATGGATTTCAATAAAACTTAACAGAAGTTTTCCTTATAATACAAGGGTGTGTTGCGCGCATCAACCATATGTGTCCTCGAAAGGTCAAGGTCACAGGACTTGTTTGGAATTGTCTTTGATATTTATAGGCTACATCCCTGTTTCCCCTCCATAACATGGCATACATGGATGGATTTCAATAAAACTTTACAGAAATATTCCACATAACAAAAGGGTGTCACATGCACATCAACCATATGCATTTATGAAAGTCAAGGTCACTGGAGTTACTAGAAATTGTCTTAGGTGATCCTAGGCTACATCTTTATGTCCGCTTCATCTAGACATTTAGACATCTGTTGATGGTTTTTCATTAAACTTAATAGAAGTGTTTGTCATAACATCATCCATATGCATGCTTGAAAGGTGAAGGTCATTGGAATTGCTATAAACTGTCTTTGGTATTCATAAAGTACATCTTTGTGTCAGCTTTTTAACTTTCATATCTATGGATAGATTGTCATAATACATTACTTTTGCCATTCCACAAAGATGTGTGAGCATCCTTTTATCTGTCCATCCATCCATCAGTCTGTCTGTCCATCTGTCCGTCCATCATTCCATCTGTCCAGCTTCCATCTTGGCTCCATAACTTGGACATCTATGAATGGACTTGTTACTTTCATCCTTAATTTTTGTCCAGATCATAACTTATAGACTATATGACATTGAACTTTATAGATAGACCTCTTGGAAGAGAAGTGCAGTGCACAAGAACAATAACCATGCAATTCATTAAATTTGAGTTTATACTTATCCAGTGACAAAGTGCAGTTCAGGAATCATAGCCCATTTCTATTGGTCTTATTGTTTCTATCTTGGGTTTTTTTCACCAGTTGGGGACTTCTGTATTGCTTGTATTACTGACAAAGCCTTGTTTTTTCACTGTATTTCAACCATTTGCCTTATTAATATTCATATACTAATTTAGGACCTGACTGAACTATACTAAACTTTACATGGTATATGAAACCTTGCATTTTTCTTTGCCGTGTGTAGAATCTGAGCTACCATATTGTTTGAAAATGTGTCAAAATGAGTCTATATGGAATATAGGGTTAATTTATTTGTCTATAGGGGTTTATTGAGCAGCCAGATAGAGAGTGGACGCAGGAAGAGTTACCTCCCATATCTGAAGGGTTCTCTGTCAACGATATCCAAACACGTGTCCTTAATCTTCACAAGGTATGGCTATATATAGTTTTGTTTCAATCATTGAATTTATGACAGATTTTCATAAATAACACACATTACTTCATTTAACAAGATTAGGAAGTTGCTATTTGTCCAGTGGGTAGTTAAACTCATTCATTTCACTCAATGGGAAACATGTTCATACAACATATACTTATTTTTCTTGATGGATCCTGGGTTGGACCAGTACTTGGTGCCTAGGAAGGTCATGTTAAGTCCTTGTCACCAGCAAGGTTTGAAACCACAACCTTCTGGTCTGCAGTCATGAATGTTACCACTGGATTATGGCCCCCTGTGTTGAGCTACTTGCTATATATTTTCCTAATCAAGTTTATTAAAAATTATATGAAATAAAAATTAATGATAGATTAATGTATTGTAATGACAAATTGTAAGACAAAAAAAATGACCAAAATACGTGTAAATGGTGTACATGTATTTACCATTTTATAAGCATTGATATTTTTTCTGACCTCCTCTTAACATGTGGTACAAAAGGTTACATTAACCCTGAAAAAATCATATACTTATGCTCAACATTTTCAGTCAATTTAAATTTGTATGTATTATTAACCCTTTCCCTCATAGAGGAAACCATGAAAAGACCTATGCGAACAGCATAAAACCAGATCAGCCTGCGAGTAACTCACAGGCTGATCAGGTTTTATGCTGTTCGCTGCTCCTCGGTGGTCTGGAAATGAGGATTTTGTTATTGAATTTGGTAAGGTTTAACTGTGGTTTTCTGCAGATCAGGCTTTATGTGGTACCTATTGAGTGCGTCAAAATGAGTCTATATGAGGGAAAGGGTTAAACAATTTATCTGGACACATTAGTTAAGCTATTTTTGTTTATTGAGACACCCATTTGTTTTTAGGGACAATAATTGTAACATGTAAATGACAGATGGGTAAATGTATCTATACCTCTCTTACAAAGAAAATTGGCAGTTATATAGAATCACATGTTTCTTGTAGTGTGTTGCTTTACTAAAAGCTCATTCACAGATGGTAGAAATTTAAAAAAATAATTTCAATCTTGTAAATGTTGAAATTTTTTTTTTTTGACATAAACTTTGAAAGTAGGTCACATTGCACAGGAATACAATATTTTCGTAAGCGCAACTTCAATGAAATTGGTTAAATATAGAATATGAAGGCCACGTTTCACAACATGGCATCTTCACCGGTTCAAGGCAGGGGTTTAGTAAGTTCATTCTTAAAAAGTTACACATGGGCGAAAAAAGTGAATGAATCTTAACATAGGTTTTATGAGTCTTAATATAGTTTCAGTGCCGTCTGTGACGGTATGCCTGTGATGGGAAAAACTCTTTTACGATCACGGATGGTTGTGATATTGCGTCTGTAGATGGGTATTGATTGATGTAATACACATATATAGTTAAAATCAAATTCTTAGTCAATGACCATCTGTGAACAAACTGCTTTATAGTTCTGTATTTTGTCATACTGTTGAGACAAGGCTGTGTGGGAACATCTTCAGCAATAATTTCTGTTGTTATCCTGGTAAACTAGCACATTTTGTTACACAAATTGCATATTGAGGGCTGACCATGAAACTCTTCAAAGTGTTTATAGAAATAGAAGGAGATGGAACAGTTTAGTGATCAGCCCTCAATATGAAAAAAAAGTACTGGCTCGAATTCCACCAACAATTCTTAGCGCTAAGTAATTTTTAACCCTTTCCCTTATAGAGGACACCATGAAAAGACCTATGCGAACAGCATAAAACCAGATCAACCTGCGAGTAACTCACAGGCTGATCAGGTTTTATGCTGTTCGCTGCTCCTCAGTGGTCTGGAAATGAGGATTTTATAATAAATTTGGTAAGGTTTAACTGTGGTTTTCTGCAGATCAGGCTTTATGTGATACCTACTGAGGGCGTCAAAATTAGTATTTATGAGGGAAAGGGTTAAATACTTAACTAGGTAGACACACATTCCACCATTACTATTTTATGAAATATCCAGGTACATGACTAAGCTGACAATTATTGTTAAGAAATGAAATTTTTGGGTATCTTTATTAGAGAAAGTATTTAAGTTTTACTTAGCGCTAAGAATTGTTGGTGGAATTCAACCCTGGCTGTTTTACTCTGAAACTAAAGGGAACAGTGTGTTGAAACCAATACCCAACTTGTACATGATTACAGGTAGCATGTAGTTTGAGGAAAGGTAGGTTTGACAGCGGGGCACTGAGACTTGACCAGGTGAAGTTACAGTACAGCCTAGATAAAGAGTCAGGCATGCCCAATGGTTACTGGGTCTACCAGCAGCGGGATAGTAACAGGTATGCTGTGGTCATTTCTCGTCTTAGAATTAAATTTTGAATATAAGAATGAGCTTGTGTGTCTGCTGGGAGGGAAGGTCTGTTGGATTGTCCGATCAATAACTCTTTAACCGTTAACAGATATATATCGAGGGTTAGACTGAAACTTCTTCTACATTTCTTAACCGATTAGGTTCAAATTTTGTGTGTGCATTGATAATCAGGTGAAGAGGTGCATGACATAAATTTCACTTGAGCTGTATCAAGGATTACAGAGTTATTGCCCGTGATTCAACTCTGAATATCTTGTGATGCAAACTTCTTTTACATTTCTTAACGGATTCAGTTAAACTGTAACTCTACCTGGTCCCATTTTTTTAATTATCTCCCTTTGTTAAATTGCTTTTTTTCTTGTCCCGAACATAACTCGAATATTATATATGGTATTGACTTGAAACTTAAAATGTAAACAGATTGCAACTAGGAGAAGTGCATTGTCCAAGAACTGTAACTCTACACTTTTAAACTTCTGTGCCAAACAACCACAACTGACTCTCTATCCACTTTAAATAAAGTTGTTGTTGTTGTATTAGGGTTTACCGTTGCTGCGACAGTATTTCAATCATATAGTGACGCTCAGCTAATTAAAGGTGGAGGAAGACCCCGAGTACACAGAGGTACCCGGGTAGAACCACTGACCTACTGCAAGCCAGCTGGAAGGCTTACTCACCTGAAAAATCCAAAGGCCCTACCGGGAATCAAACCCACAGGTGAAGGGCTGAGAGATTTGTAGTCCACGACTGTAACTGCTCAGCCACAGCAGCCCCTTTAGATAAAGACTTTATTTACTGATTACTTATTTACTATCATAACCAATTTACTAAGTATACAGCTTCTAATCGATGCTTCATCTGGAGTCTGGCTTCTCCTGTATCAAAGCATTTTGTGGGGGTATTAATCACCTTCAGTGATAGCTCAAGTTTCATTGAAAAACAAGTTGTTACATTTATACTAATTACTCATGATACCTCCTGAGTTGTAACAGTACATTGTGCCTGGGAAACATTCTCAGTACAAGTGAAAAGTCTTGGGATTTTTTTTAAACATCAGTGCATTGTGAGTGAATTTTAAAAACTGGTCAATGAATAGTAAAATTCAAGAAAAGTCAGGGTAAAGCCAAGCTAGAAAATATGTTTGAAAAGTTTAGTTTGAACCCGGCATCACTTAATTCTATGTTCTAACAAAACATTTAATCTATTATTTAGACTGGTTGAAGAGTTCATGTTGCTGGCTAACATGGCCGTGGCCCACCGGATCAACAGTTATTACCCAGACAAGGCGTTGCTACGACGACACCCTCCCCCACAGGAGAAAGCTATTGAGGGCTTGGTAATTTATCATCTTTATTAATTAGTGGTACATTCGTAGATGTGAGTGCACTAGTATTTGAATAAGCTGTTTATTTCTGTGTAACATTAAAGCCCTTTAACAAATAATATGTGTGTGTGTGTGGTGGGGGTGTGTGTGTGGGGGGGAGCTTGTTGGTCCTTTTGATTGGCCTGTTGTCTGATCAATAACTTACGATCAGGCCAGCACATTTACATAGTAAATTGAGAGCCAATTTCAACTTTGGGCAAACTCCATAAATTTTTACACAGTTATGGCCCTTTTTTGACTAAGATTTTGCCAAAAATATCTTGCCAGATCAGTAGCTCATCATAGGCTCAATGGATTAAGGTAATATTTGGTACACATAAGTTTTTTTTGATAAGATGCAGGAAAAGTTCAACTTTGGGCAAAATCCATTAATTGTTGATATTGTTTTGGCCCCTTTTCAAAATAGAATTTGGCAAAAATAACTTGTCCAATGGATAACTCATCATAGGCTCAATTAATATAAATAATTTATTGTACATATGTTTATCTCAGTGAAATGAAGGCAGTGTTAGACTTTGGTTATGGCCCCTTTTGACTTAGAATTTGCTAGAAATATCTTGTCAGATTGATAAGAATTTCATATTCTGTATCAAAGAGCTGTATGGGGGTATTAATCACCTTTATTGATATTTTTAGTTAAGTTTATTATTAGCTCACCTGAGCACGAAGTGCTCAAGGTGAGCTATTGTGATCACCTTTTGTCCGTCGTCCGTGCGTGCGTCCGTCCGTCGTCAACAATTTGCTTTAAAGAACATCTCCTCCTGAACCGCTGAAGGGATTTTGACCAAACTTCACAGGAATCATCCTTATGATGCCCTCTATCAAAGTTGTACAAATTATTCAGATTGGTTGAAAAAGTAGGTCACAGGAGCTAAAAATAGATTTTAAAAACTCAAACTTTGAAAATCTTCTTCTGCAAAACTGCAAGGCCTAGAGCTTAGATATTTGGTATGTAGCATCATCTTATGGGCCATTACCAAGATTGTACAAATCATAGCCCTATGGTGATAAATGCCCCCGCACCAGGGGTCACTTGTTTTACATAGAGTTATATAGGAAAATCTTTAAAAATCTTCTTCTATAAATCCATAAGGCCTAGAGCTTAGATATTTGGTATGTAGCATCATCTAATGGTTCATTACCAAGATTGTTCAAATCATAGCCCTATGGTGATAAATGCCCCTGCACCAGGGGTCACTTGTTTTACATAGAGTTATATAGGAAAATCTTAAAAAATCTTCTTCTGTGAATCCATAAGGCCCAGAGCTTAGATATTTGGTATGTAGCATCATCTAATGGTTCATTACCAAGATTGTTCAAATCATAGCCCTACGGTGATAAATGCCCCCGCACCAGGGGTCACTTGTTTTACATAGAGTTATATAGGAAGATCTTAAAAAATCTTCTTCTGTAAATCCATAAGGCCTAGAGCTTAGATATTTGGTATGTAGCATCATCTAATGGTTCATTACCAAGATTGTTCAAATCATAGCCCTATGGTGATAAATGCCCCCGCACCAGGGGTCACTTGTTTTACATAGATTTAAATAGGAAAATCAATAAAAATATTTTTTATAAATCCAGAAGGCCTTAGATTTTTGGTATGTAGCAGGTTCATTACCTCAGTTGTTCAAATCATAGCCTTACGGTGATAAATGACCCCGCACCAGTGGTCACTTTTTTCACATAGAGTTACATAGGAAAAGACCTAGAGCTTAATCTATAGGTTTGATGTGAAATATTGTCTAGTGGTCCGTACCCACATAATTCATATAGACCAATCATAAAAAAAATATTTTGCAATATTACTAGTTTGAGAGATTATGACTAGATAATGGTTAAAAATTGGCCCTTGATTGAATCACTTGTTACTTTTAATTACATACTTGATATATGTTTTATATTAAAATCAGTATCTACGATTAAATAAAATGATAAAAAGACTAAGAGAATATATTGTGTCAATTGTATATTAAATAAAGGTTTTCTTTAAGAAAGATATGAAAGTACAGATAATCGTATTGTTGGTAATAAAAACACATTTGGTCGTTTTAGGTTATAATATTATTAACCAATGAAAAATTAGGAAACTATTCAGCCCTCCATTTCCGGTTTCAGTTTGGTAGGTATACGATTCTCTTCAGAAATTTCAACGAATTATCGAAGATCATTAATCTAATAGACCTAAAAAGCGATTGAAAAGTAGGTCAGTAGGTCAAATCTTAGAAAAATCTTGTTTACACACTGGAGGCCACAATTTTGATTCAATCTTCCTCAAACTTGGTCAGCACAAATGTCCTCAGGTGAGCGCTTTTAGGGCCATCTTGGCCCTCTTGTTTTTAACTTGTGCTCAGGATGAGCTATTAAGATCTGTATATGTCTGGCTACTGTCATCTATATGTCTTCCACAATTTGTTTGCACTCTAGCTTTTTCTGCCAAGTTTATTGGCTGATATAGCCAATTTCATCTTCATTTCATAAGCAGTCATCTTCAAACCTTGTGACAATGCTTATAGCCATATAGTCTCAGCCAAGTTAGATTATGGCTGATATCGGGCAATTTGGATAGGAGTTATGCCCCCTTTAATGTAGATAAATGCCAGATTTCACTTTATCTTCATTTCTCATGTATTCATCTTCAAACAATATGACAGTGTTAATAGTCAAAGCTCTTGGCTAAGTTTGATTATGTCTTATATCAGCCAATTAGGTCAGGATCTTCAAAATTCATGACAATGTTTATAGCCATAAAATCTCAGCCAAGTTTGATTAGGGCAATATTGACCTATAAGGAGAGACACTATTGATATTAAAAAAATTGCCAAATGTCACTTTTTACACTCTAACATCTTCATTTCTTAAGCAATCATCTTCAAACTTCATGACATTATTTATGGCAATAACCTCTCAGTCAAGTTTGATAATGGATGTTATAGGCAAATTTGGTAAGGAGTTATTGGCCTTGAATTATAAAAGAAAATGCCATTATTTTACTTTGTTTACACTCTAGCATCTGTAATGAAGCTATCATCAGTTAGCTTATACACAATGATAATATCAACATCATCTCAGTTGAGTTTGATTGTGGCTGATAATTGTGGCTGATATTTGAATATAATAGATCAGCATTTTAGGCTCTTTAAATATCAGAACATTACACAAATTTGCTGTTTTTACACTCTAATACCTATTTTAGTCCCCTACCGGTGTTTACACTGGAGGGGACTATAGGTTTGCCCTCCGTCGTCTGTCCGTATGTCCAGAAATCTGGATCCCACGATAACTTAAAAACTGTTTAAGATAATATTTACAACATTGGTATATGAATAGATGGCAGTATGAAGATTCTGCATCTCACTTTCTTTTTCTTGAACAAAAATTCTGGTTGCTATGGTAATGGAAAAATTATGCACCTCACTGGTAGGGGACTTATGTGTTGTGTACAACACCAGTTACTTGTTTCTTGAGCAGTGCAGGCAGTAAAGGCAATGTTTCTCAGGTGAACGACTTCACTGCCACCTTGGCCCACTTGTTTACTGTTGTTTAATCAATTCTTTTATTGTTTATCTTTTAATTGATAACTTCACATGATTTATAGCATATGTGAGAGACACCTTAGAAAATGACTTTGTTGTTACTTTTTTTTTCTGGAATGTATTATAAGAATAAAGGTCAATAACTCTTTAAAACATAGTATTCCTGTTTGCTTGTTGTTACAGTGTAAGCATCAGTCCTGCTTGTTTCAATATTTTAACCCTTTCCCTCATAGAGGACCATGAAAAGACCTATACGAACAGCATAAAACCTGATCAGCCTGGGTTACCGCAGGCTGATCTGGTTTTATGCTGTTCGCATAGGTCTTTTCATGGTATCCTCTATGAGGGAAAGGATCGCAGGCTGATCTGGTTTTATGCTGTTCGCTGCTCCTCAGTGGTCTGGTAATGAGGATTTAACAATTAAATTTGGTAAGGTTTAACTGTGGTTTTCTGCAGATCAGGCTTTATGTGATACCTATTGAGTGCATCAAAATGAGTCTATATGAGGGAAAGGGTTAAAATGGTACATTTAAAACTGTTAAAGATATTGTTGCCCAGGTTTCATGATATTCATGACTGTGTGTATGTGTGTCAAGTTGCATATAGTCTGATTTGCATGTGATGTTCATGTCTTTGTTTATACAAGTGAATGGTGGTTGGTATGGAAGTGTGGAGTGCATGCTTATGTTAATAATCACTTTTCTCATGATTCTTACTCTTCTTGGCTTTCCTTCTCTCCTCAAATTGCTTGCTATCTCAGATTTTCTTTACTTTCTCACAAGGTCTTGGTTTTTTTTATTCTCTGTTTACTATATAAGCTCTTGTGACCACTTTATGGGCATAGTTGCCACAACCTTTGAAAAGGGAAGTTGTTACAAGTCAGTCACAACTTGGTAAGTTTATTAAGTTAATTGTTCTAAGTAGAAAATTTGTAATGATTTTTTAGCTCACCTGAGCACATATTAGGATCGATGACTGTCCATCGTCCGTCCATGGTCCACAATTAGTTTGTTTACACTCGAGCATCTTCATTTCTTAAGCAGTCATCTTCAAACTTTGACAATGTTTATTTCCATAATATCTAAGCAAAGTTTGATTATGGCTGATATCGGCCAATTAGATCAGGAGTTATGCCCCTTTTGATATTAAAAAATGCCAGATTTCACCTTGTTAGCACTCTAGCATCTTCATTTCTTAAGCAATCATGTTCAATTTTTATGACAATGTTTATAGCTATAATCTCTTGGCCAAGTTTGATTATGGCTGATATCAGCATATTAGGACAACAGTTATGCCCCTTTTAATGTTAAAAAATGCCAGGTTTCTGTTTGTAAGTATTCTAGCATCTGCATTTCTTAAGCAATCGTTTTCAAAATTTCTGATAATGTTAATAGCTACGATCTCTAGGCCTAGTCCGACTATAGCTGATGTCGAGAGTTATTGCCCTTTAATAAATAGAAATGCCAGATTTCACTGTTTACACTTTAGCATCTTCATTTCTTAAGCAATCATTTTGAAATTTCACTGACAATGTTTATAGCCATAATCTCTCGGTCAAATTTGACTTCAAATTTTGAGCACAGTTACTGCTTAGTTTGTGGAATTGAAATGACTTCATGGACTGTGTATTCAGTACAACTCTGCTATAGTTTAGTAACTTGTACAGGCAATAAGGGCAGTTTTTCTCAGGTGAGCATCTTTAGGGCCATCTTGGCCCTCTTGTTGTAGTTTAACAGCAAAAAAATATTTAAATTGAAATGTAACTTAATTCTTTTGAAGCTAGATCTAAATTGTTTTGTATTTCAGATTGTAATTAGTATTGATTAAAACGAATCTGCATCGTAATTTCCGAGCTACATATTGTTGTATGCACCCCAAACTCTGGTTACACAACTTTGAATGATACCCCAGTTTTTCTTCTTATCTTATCTATACAGTGTGCTTTATTTTATTACAGAGAGACCTGTGCAGTTCCCTTGGATTACATATAGACATAAAAAGTGCTGGGAGCTTACAGGTATATTGTTCTATGAATTACTACTAGTAATGACAAGGCAGAAGGCCTGGCCATGAAAATGGTCCTGGTAGTTCCCTTGCTTGGTGCTCAGCTTGGTGCTAAGGGTAGTTCCAGGAATGGTTGGCCCGGTGTCAGGATATTGTGACTAGGTGTGGTATCATGCCATATGTGTACAATGTGATACTGTAGTGTGGCAGCCCTATATCTGACTTAAAAAGACATAAGTCTCCAAATGACTGAAATACTACACGTTTTGTGTCAAGATGGTGTGGTTACCAACAGGGTATGGATCATATTCCATGATAGCTCAAGGTGCACATGCTCCTCTGTTTAGAATGTTGAAACTAGTATTTTTAAAAAAAAAAGAAAAAAAAAAAGGTATAACAATCAGATAAATTCCTTTCACAAATATTTTAAATTTAAAATTACAATGCTTTGTTATGTGGTTAAAAATCTGCTTTGGAGGCGGGAGGCCATAGGGCCTATCACCTGCCATGACATACCAAAGTCATAGCTTCCTTGATTGGCACTCAGCATATAAGGAAGTTCCGGGACTGGTTGGCCCAGTGTCAGGATAATCAGACTAGGTGTGGTATCATGCCACATGTCTATGGTGTGATACTTCAGAGGGGCAGCACTATATCTGTCTCAAGTATTGTCTCGAAATGACTGAAATATTTTACTGAAGGAGGGGCATTTATCCCAACAAAAAACTTTTACAATTTCAGAGGTCACTGGCCAGTTACTATGGTTATGATGAGTATTCCATGGCCCGGATGCAGATTCTCACGACGCTGTGTTCCAAACCCATGCAGGTATGTTCTCCCTCTACTGATCCCTGTCTTGGTGTAACCCATGTAGGTATGTCCTCCCTCTACTGGTCCATGGCTTGGTGTAACCCATGCAGGTATGTTCTCCCTCTACTGGTCCATGGCTTGGTGTAACCCATGTAGGTATGTCCTCCCTCTACTGGTCCATGGCTTGGTGTAACCCATGCAGGTATGTTCTCCCTCTACTGATCCCTGTCTTGGTGTAACCCATGTAGGTATGTTCTCCCTCTACTGATCCCTGGCTTGGTGTAACCCATGCAGGTATGTCCTCCCTCTACTGATCCCTGTCTTGGTGTATCCCATGCAGGTTTGTTCTCCCTCTACTGATCCCTGTCTTGGTGTAACCCATGCAGGTATGTCCTCCCTCTACTGATCCCTGTCTTGGTGTAACCCATGCAGGTATGTTCTCCCTCTACTGATCCCTGTCTTGGTGTATCCCATGCAGGTATGTTCTCCCTCTACTGATCACTGTCTTGGTGTATCCCATGCAGGTATGTTCTCCCTCTACTGATCCCTGTCTTGGTGTATCCCATGCAGGTATGTTCTCCCTCTACTGATCCCTGGCTTGGTGTAACCCATGCAGGTATGTTCTCCCTCTACTGGTCCCTGGCTTGGTGTAACCCATGCAGGTATGTCCTCCCTCTACTGGTCCCTGGCTTGGTGTAACCCATGCAGGTATGTTCTCCCTCTACTGATCCCTGTCTTGGTGTAACCCATGCAGGTATGTTCACCCTCTACTGATCCCTGTCTTTGTGTATCCCATGCAGGTATGTCCTCCCTCTACTGGTCCCTGTCTTGGTGTAACCCATGCAGGTATGTTCTCCCTCTACTGGTCCCTGTCTTGGTGTAACCCATGCAGGTATGTTCTCCCTCTACTGATCCCTGTCTTTGTGTATCCCATGCAGGTATGTCCTCCCTCTACTGATCCCTGTCTTGGTGTAACCCATGCAGGTATGTTCTCCCTCTACTGGTCCCTGTCTTGGTGTAACCCATGTAGGTATGTTCTCCCTCTACTGATCCCTGTCTTGGTGTAAACCATGCAGGTATGTTCTCCCTCTACTGATCCCTGGCTTGGTGTAACCCATGCAGGTATGTTCTCCCTCTACTGGTCCCTGGCTTGGTGTAACCCATGCAGGTATGTTCTCCCTCTACTGATCCCTGTCTTGGTGTAACCCATGCAGGTATGTTCTCCCTCTACTGATCCCTGTCTTGGTGTAACCCATGCAGGTATGTTCTCCCTTACTGATCCCTGCTTGGTGTACCATGCAGGTATGTCCTCCTCTACTGATCCTGTCTTGGTGTACCCATGCAGGTATGTCTCCCTCTACTGTCCCTGCTTGGTGTAACCCAGAGGTATGTTCTCCCTCTACTGATCCCTGGCTTGGTGTAACCCATGCAGGTATGTCCTCCCTCTACTGATCCCTGGCTTGGTGTACCCATGCAGGTATGTTCTCCCTTACTGTCCCTGGCTTGGTGTAACCCATGCAGTATGTTCTCCCTCTACTGATCCCTGGCTTGGTGTACCCATGCAGGTATGTCTCCCTCTACTGACCCTGCTTTGTATCCATGCAGTATGTCCCCTACTGTCCCTGCTTGGTGTAACCATGCAGGTATGTTCTCCCTCTACTGATCCCTGCTTGGTGTACCCATGCAGGTATGTCTCCCTCTACTGTCCTGGCTTGGTGTAACCCATGCAGGTATGTTCTCCCTCTACTGTCCCTGTCTTGGTGTACCCATGCAGGTATGTCTCCCTCTACTGATCCCTGCTTGGTGTAACCATGCAGGTATGTTCTCCTCTACTGTCCCTGTCTTGGTGTACCATGCAGTATGTTCTCCCTCTACTGTCCCTGCTTGTGTACCATGCAGGTATGTTCTCCCTACTGATCCCTGCTTGGTGTAACCATGCAGGTATGTTCTCCCTCTACTGATCCTGCTTGTGTAACCCATGCAGGTATGTCCTCCCTCTCTGATCCTGTCTTGGTGTAACCCATGCAGGTATGTTCTCCTCTACTGATCCCTGCTTGGTGTAACCCATGCAGGTATGTTCTCCCTCTACTGTCCTGCTTGGTGTACCCATAGGTATGTTCTCCTCTACTGATCCTTCTTGGTGTATCCATGCAGTAGTCTCCCTTACTGTCCTCTGTGTACCATGCAGGTATGTCTCCCTCTACTGATCCTGCTTGGTGTAACCATGCAGGTATGTTCTCCCTCTACTGATCCCTGGCTTGGTGTACCATGCAGGTAGTCCTCCCTCTATGATCCTGCTTGTGTAACCCATGCAGGTATGTCCTCCTCTACTGATCCTGCTTGGTGTACCCATGCAGTATGTTCTCCCTTATGATCCCTGTCTTGGTGTATCCCATGCAGGTATGTTCCCTTACTGTCCCTGTCTGGTGTAACCATGAGGTATGTTCTCCTCTACTGATCCTGTCTTGGTGTACCCATGCAGGTAGTTCTCCCTCTATGTCCTGCTTGGTGTAACCATGTAGGTATGTTCTCCTCTACTGATCCTGTCTTGGTGTAACCCATGCAGGTATGTCTCCTCTACTGATCCCTGTCTTGGTGTATCCATGCAGGTATGTTCCCTCTACTGATCCTGTCTTGGTGTAACCCATGCAGGTATGTTCTCCCTCTACTGATCCTGCTTGGTGTACCATCAGTATGTCTCCCTCTACTGGTCCTGGCTTGGTGTAACCCATGCAGTATGTTCTCCTCTACTGATCCCTGCTTGGTGTAACCCATGAGGTATGTTCTCCCTCTACTGTCCTGGCTTGGTGTACCATGCAGGTATGTTCTCCCTCTACTGATCCCTGTCTTGGTGTAACCATGCAGGTAGTTCTCCTCTCTGTCCCTGCTGGTGTATCCCATGCAGGTATGTTCTCCCTCTACTGTCCTGGCTTGGTGTAACCCATGCAGGTATGTTCTCCCTCTACTGATCCCTGTCTTGGTGTAACCCATGCAGGTATGTTCTCCCTCTACTGATCCCTGTCTTGGTGATCCCATGCAGGTATGTTTCTCCCTCTACTGATCCCTGTCTTGGTGTAACCCATGCAGGTATGTTCTCCCTCTACTGATCCCTGGTCTTGGTGTAACCCATGCAGGTATGTTCTCCCTCTACTGTCCCTGGCTTGGTGTAACCATGCAGGTATGTTCTCCCCTCTACTGATCCCTGGCTTGGTGTAACCCATGCAGGTATGTTCTCCCTCTACTGGTCCCTGGTTGGTTAACCCATGCAGGTATGTTCTCCCTCTACTGTCCCTGTCTTGGTGTAACCCATGAGGTATGTTCTCCCTCTACTGGATCCCTGTCTTGGTGTAATCCCATGCAGGTATGTTCTCCCTCTACTGATCCCTGGCTTGGTGTAACCCATGCAGGTATGTTCTCCCTCTACTGATCCCTGTCTTGGTGTAACCCATGCAGGTATGTTCTCCCTCTACTGATCCCTGTCTTGGTGTAACCCATGCAGGTATGTTCTCCCTCTACTGATCCCTGTCTTGGTGTATCCCATGCAGGTATGTCTCCCTCTACTGATCCCTGTCTTTGTGTATCCCATGCAGGTATGTTCTCCCTCTACTGATCCCTGTCTTGGTGTATCCCATGCAGGTATGTCCTCCCTCTACTGTCCCTGGCTTGGTGTAACCCATGCAGGTATGTTCTCCCTCTACTGTCCTGGCTTGTGTACATGAGGTATGTCTCCCTCTACTGGTCCTGGCTTGGTGTATCCCATGCAGGTATGTCCTCCCTCTACTGGTCCCTGGCTTGGTGTAACCCATGCAGGTATGTTCCTCCCTCTACTGGTCCCTGGCTTAGAATAGTATCTTCATCATATCAACCTCAGGGCCTTATGATCCAGTAGTAACATACTCAACTGTGGAAGGTTGTAGGTTCAAACCCCATTGCAGGCACAGTCTCAAGTGCAAGGTACTTGTCCAACCAAAGAACCATCAAGAGGGATTAGTATAAGATTAAGAACTTGTTTCCTAATGGTTACATATAATTGTGCTTTCTGTTAAAAGCAAAAATCTTGTCTCTGTCTTTACCTGTTAATTAAGTATCCCAAACGAAGTTTTGAAACTTATTGTTTTAACTCTGTTTTTTATTCATCTTCTTTCTCGTGCCATCAGCTTTGTACGGGCCATATCTCAGAGGCCTCTTGAAACTATCTTTACAAAACTACACATTTGTAGACCTCAGTGGGTAGTGGTGCCTCTCTGATTTTTGTAAATTGGGGGTCCCTGGGGGTCAGGCCCCACCCCCCTCTAAGATGGATTTTTGCCTAAAAATGTATTTTGGCCAATTGTTTTTAAATTTCCAACCCCGACTGAATTATTTTTTTGTTCCTTATAATGAGAAGAAATGAATAGTACTTTGGTGTCCTCCGAGGTCACCCAGGTGTCAGACTCCACCCCTCAATTTTACTATGAGCTTATATCTCAAAAACTGTTCAGGTCCCCAGCCCTAAACCATATATATATTTTGATCCTCATAATGAGATAGATTGAATAGTACTCTTTAGTGTCCTGGGGGGTGGGGGGTCACAAATGGGTCTGCCCCTATCCTGTCAGTTTTACTTCTGACCTTTATTTCAATAACCATTGATATCCCCACCCATAAACCATATATATTCTTGTTCCTCATGATCATGGATTGAATGGTACTTCTTTGATGCTCACATGAGTCACCAAGGGGTCTGGCCCCACCCCCTTATTTCTCAAAAACCATTTTTGTATGATTGTCTAAGGAGAAACTTTGTTTTGGAGACTTAACAGTTCACTGTTACAATTATTACTTGTTTTCCTAGGATTATATTCCATTAGACTAGGTAAACTAAGGAAAGACATGTAATCCCTAAACAAGTGATATAGATGGGACTTAGTTCTTAGATGTGTAAAACTGAAAAGGTACATTACAAACAAACCTGCAGATATTTTTGAGGGCATTGTTAAAGGCTGATGTTATTGGAATTCCTTACAAAGCATGGATTGCATTATATTTAAAGGTCATGTTAAAAAAATGTATCACTATAGTATATAAGCTCCCTTGCTTGTTTGCTCGAACATATAGGGCATGCTTCCGGACTGGTATGCCATGGTTATTTCCTGATTTTATGGGACGTGGTTAATGGATTTTAATACATGGCCAACAAAGTCAATACGGCTGGTATTCCATGTCTATGCAAGTTAGGCATATTCTTCAATTGATTGAAATACTGCTGGAGGGTCATTAAACCCAATAAATGGAACAAACAAGATGGATGCAAATTATGGTGCCCAATTTAATGTTAAAACAACTGGCCATGTTGGCTCACAGCTAACAGTAAAGTGCAATAAAGAATTCAGTGTTTGAATGTTTTTTTTTTTGGTTTTTAATGTGTTGGTATTTAGGACAGAACAATGAGCCTTGTTTATTTTATTTTAAAAGTAACTGTTAACTTCCTGTTTTGTCCCAGAATGCCAAGTATTTCTGCACGGGTTGCCTTGACGATGAGTCAGCATATCGCCACTACGCTTTGAATGTGCCGTTGTACACCCACTTCACGAGTCCCATCCGTCGGTATCCAGATGTCATGGTTCACAGACTGCTTGCCGCATCCCTGGGTAAATGTTTATTTAAATGTTTAAATACATTTATTCTTGTTACAGTGGATCTATCCGGAGATATTGTTGATTGTTAAATTGACTGCAATGTGAACTGAGGTTTTGTTGAGTTTATATTGTTTCTGATGATTTAATGGTTTCAACATTCAGTCTGCGTGGGTTTCAATCCCCGGCAGGGTCATTTGGATTTTCATGTGAGGAAGCCTTCTTGCTGGCTTGCGGTAGATCTGTGATTCTTTCCATATGCCTCTCTGCATTTGGCGTCTTCCTCAACCTGTAATTAACTGGACGCCGCTTAATGATTGAAATACTGTCGAAGCAATGGTAAACTCAAATAGTCAAGTCTAGTCAACATTCACTAAGTATTTGAATGGTTGCATGAGTATTTTATGTAAACCAAACGTTCAGCTGTTTTTGATCACATTCAATGTATTATTTCAGTTCCTATGTTCATAATGCAGTAAGGTTAACACAATGATTTATTGCCAGTGACGTAGCAACCGATTTTGAAGGATTGTTTTATATGTGTGAGAAAGGTATTGTTGTCTATCATGTGTTGGTATTAAGTAGCTCTGTCTGTCCCTTGTGAGTACATAAAGGTAGTTGCAAGTACATAAAGGTAATTGCAAGTACATAAAGGTAGTTGCAAGTACATAAAGGTAGTTTCAAGTACTTAAAGGTAGTTGCAAGTACTTAAAGGTAGTTGCAAGTACATGCAAGTAGGTACAAGTACATGCAAATAGGTACAAATAAATAGGTACAAGTTTCTTGATTGTCCTACCATTATAAGGATATTGACATGCATCATTATACTGATCAAAAATTGCTTCCACATATAAATGTTTTCTGCATAATGTTGTAGTCAAGAAATGATTATTAATTTCAGTGTGTCATTTTTAGCTCGACTATTCGAAGAATATGAGAGCTATTGTAGTCGCCCTGGCGTTGGCATTGCAGCTTTTGGTTAAAGTTTTGCATGCAAGTTACTATCAACCTTATATCTCAATAACCATTTATGGTATTGACTGGAAAGTGTATGAATATGTTCAGGGGCATCAGACAACCAAGGGAGATAACTCTTGATGGAATATATTAAAAATTATGGCCCCTTTTTAACTTAGAAATTTTAGTTAAAGTTTTGCATGCAAGATACTCTCGTGCTTATATCTCAGTATCCAGGCATGCAATTAATTTGAAACATCTTTAATATGTTTAGGGGTATCATACTATAAAGGAAGATAACACTTGATGGAATATATTAAAAATTATGACCCTCTTTCAACTTAGAATTTTGGTTAAATTTTTGCATTCAAGCTACTATCCAGCTTATATCTCAGATATTGCTTGTGGATTTGACTAGAAAGTTAAGGAGTGTCTTCTGGGCCATCAGAAAACCAAGGAGGATAACTTTTGGACTGAATTTTATGCAAATTATGGCCATTTTCTAACTTTTGGTTAAAGTTTTGCATTCAGTGTTATTGTGCTTATGTCTCAGTAACTAGGTATGGGATTGATATTAGACATCATAAAAATATTAAGGGGTATCAGACTATCAAGGTATATCATTTTTGACTATTATCATGTACAGGGTATGTGACGGGCAAGAATTGAAATAGATTTAATTTGATTTACCAACAAGCTTTTTTGAATAGTCGAGCATGCTGTCCTCTGACAGCTCTTGTAATACTAAAAGTCTGATTTGACTTAGTCAGGTTGTTACTGTACTGTCATGTGGGTACAGCAACTGTATGGTATCCAGCACATCCACCAGATTGTCTAAGGTGTGAGAAATATTCTGTAGTCTTTAATATAAGTAGGTTGAAAACTTGGACTTATGGTTGCAAATTGAGTATATATAAGGGTAGTTCCAGGACTGGTTTGCCAGGTGTTCGGATAATGTGACTGGGTGTGGTATCATGCCACGTGTGTACAGTATGATACTGCAGTGTACATGCAGCAGCACTCTATCTGCCTCAGGTTGGCTTAGTCTCCAAATAACTGAAATACTGTCGGTTGGACTTCAAGCCCAATAAAATATTTGGATTTTGACACCTTTACCTAATACCATTGTTTTTTTAATACAGTAGAACTCCCCAAACCTAACATGTTAAACCGAATTCCTCGCCATTTTGAAGTTTCTTTTTGGTCCCGATTTCTTCCCTTCTTATTTTAACTAAAGATAAAATGTTTCATCCAAATTTCGCTATTTGGATTTTTTTTTAGCTATTTCAAAGTAAAAATCCCGGTCCCGAGATCGCAATACATGCATTTTTTTTTTTTTCAATATTTATGTCAATTTTCATAAATTTTTTAACTAATTATCATCCTTATCATCAGTCATGTCCGGGTCAGTAACCAAGTTTATTTTGCGGTGTCACCTGGAGTTATGATGGCTCAGGCAAGTTTTTTATGATCTTTTTGAGATTAGGTTGGTCAATATGTCTGACTGGAAATGTTGGTTATTGCTAATCAATGTCTGACAGGTTGCATAATATGCATGTGCCAGCCGATAAACCCGGATGTGCGTTCAGTATGACAAACCGTATGCAACCGGTCGCTTACATTCAGCTATGGAGTTATCTTAGGGCCATATGTTAACAGAAGCATGAACTATTTTATTTTCTTAGTTGATCGTAAGCGTACTGTTGTATACATTGAGTACATTACATATCATCGCGTCTGTCAACGGCAAGGACACTACCTGAAGCAGAAGATTAACGTTTAAAATATATGTCACTATGTTGACCTGTGAATGATTATGTTGAACAGAAGCATGAACTATTTATATTATTTTTTATAACTTGCAAATAGTATATATGCACACCTAATAGGTGGTTTTAATGGCATAATGATTTCCATGATATGCACCGTTAATGAAAACGCAGATATGCATGCGCACAAACCAAATTTTCCATCGAATTTTCAATCTGAATAATCGTTATTTTGAAGTTTTCTGCTTGGTCCCAAGGACTTTGGTTTAACGAGATTATACTGTAATTGCAATGCAATCACCAGAATGGCAAATATATGTAAGATATGTAAGAAATCCTATGGATATATTATTTACTATTTGTACAGCTGCTATTTTCTCACTTATTTAGATTACTGTGAGGTGGTGTCTGACAGTCCTAAGATGATTCAACAGTTGTCTGAACACTGTAACGATAAGAAACTGGCAGCCAAGCGTGTTGGAGAGCTTAGTAGTGAACTTTTCTTCTCTGTCTTTGTCAAGGTATGTCTCTCTTCTTGATCTTCTTGTGGAGAGAGAGAGAGAGAGATTTTTTTGTGAGGAGAGAGATATTGTTCTCTTGTAAAGAGAAAATTAAAAGAGGTTTACAGACTATTATTAGTATGAAATGTGTTCTTCTTCTGGTCAATTTTTTACCAAGCATTTAGTAACCATTTCAATTGAACCTGTATTTTCACTTGGATTTTAATGTAATCTCTACCTGTACTAATATTGAGGAATTATTGTCTTTCTTTAAGTCAACTTCTGTCTGTCATGTCTCAAACTAACCTGCTCTTTCCTAATTGTGAATTTGGGGCTCTATAGGAAACATATTGTTAGTTTCGTCTAGCCCAGCCCCATATATACAAAATGTTTCAGTATCAACTTGAAATATGGGTGGAGAACAAGTAGTTTACCGTAAGTTCTTTGTCATAGTACAATAACCCCATATGATTTTTATTATTTTGCTATATTTCATGATTGCATGCAAGGATATATATAAAAGGTAATGATGTTAGTAGTAAAGATGTTGCCCTATGGGAATGACAAGGGCAAGAGTTTTTGGCCTAGCAGAAATTCTGAAATATCATTAAATGACACGAAAAATAGAAACATCTCTGTGATTTCAGTGAAGTGTCTTTGTAATGTTTCAGACTGCAGGACCTCTGGAGGAGAAGGCCATGGTGATGAACGTACTGGACAAGGCGTTTGACATTTTTGTTCTCAAATTGGGCGTGTCCAAGAGAGTATACTGTGATGTGAGTCTAGGGTGTATAATGACCGACTTGTGTTTTACCCACAGATACAAAGTGATCAGCATACAACGGTAGTTTCAGGACTGGTTTGTTTGACGAGATAATGGGATTGATTTTGCTTTGAGGCAGCCTTTATATGTCTTATGCAGACAATAGTACCTACATGACTGAAAAATTGTCAGTGTTGATCCAACTTAAATAATTACCCTTGTTACATAGAAGGGAGGGATATATTTATGTCATGCATGTTGCATCTTGTCCCATTCTATCTGGTTGCATTGCTTAATCATTAATTCATGTCCAATTCCGTTGTTACGCTGTGGATTTTTTTTTATCTGTCCTAGTCAGCTTTATTAAAAAAATTCCCAATGGATTTTTGATGTGAACACTTTTTATCCATCTTCAAAGTCCAGCTATGTCTGAAAATATTCATGTAACAGATATAATCTAGCCTTACTGAACAAATCTTAACTAAAGAAGGTATCATAGTATGTAAAAATGCACTTCAATTAGTCCCCTACCGGTGTTTACCTGTCCGTCCGTCTGTGCTCCTGTATAGATACTTATGGGGCAAAGGAACAATGGGTTAGTGTTAGCATCCTTTGTTCTTTTCTCTTGCGTGGCTATAAGAACAATGGAAGGAACAATAGGGTAGTCACATATATATCCATATGTGAGACATCCATTTGTCTGTCCGTCTGGAAATCTGGATCCCGCGATAACATAAAAAACAATTTAATATTACGAAACATGGTATATGAATAGATAGCAGTATGGAGATTCTGTATGTCACTGTGTGTTTTTTCTTTGACCAAAATTCTGGTTGCTATGGTAACAAAAATTACGCACCTCACCAGTAGGGGACTTGTGTGTTGCGTGCAACACCAGTTACTTGTTTACTTAGAGCATTTAGCTTTTGTTGATTTTGTTTCCTACTACTATTTGAGACATCATGTCTGTTTTGACTGCCATTTTCGATATTATACTGTTACACAGAATAAAAATTATGATACATAGAATTGATATCATTACAATAAACTGTTAATAACAGAAGCTGCCAATTAAGGAGAAAGTGTTCAGGAAGGAGCGGAAGGTACCCAGCTTGACCCTGGTGTGGGAGACTGAGGATGGGGAACCAGCCATCACACAGGAAGTGACCATATTCACTGTGGTGGACAGTGTATTGCAGCAGGGTGATCAGCCTCTCCAATGGACGGTGAGTCAGTCTTTTAAGTTCACAACAGGTGGAAATTTAGATTCATTCTGGCCTTTGTTTTGATTTCTATGCCCCCTTTTGAAGAAGAGGGGGCATATTGCTTTGCACAATCATGTCGGTTGGTCTGTCAATTAGTCTATCAATAAACCAAACCTTTTCTGAATGATAACTTAAGTTCTATTTGACCCTTAAGTCTCAAATTTAATATGGTTGTTGCTTATGACTAGTAGAAGGCCCCTATTGATTTTGGTGTCAATACCTCAAAGGTCAAGGTCACATGTTAATATATTTTTAGCTCACCTGAGCACAACGTGCTCAAGGTTAGCTATTGTGACCGATGAATGTCTGTAGTCCAGTGTCCGTCGTCATTATTTAACTTGAAACGACATCTTCTCCTAAACCACTTGGCGGCCAATTTTAAAAGAAACTTCACAGGAATGATTCTTGGGTGAAGCCCTTTCATAGTTGTTCAAAGAATTTGATTCCATGCAGAACACTGGTTGCCATGGCAACGGAAAGAAAAAACATGAAAATTTTGAATATCTTTTCTTCCAAAACTACTGGCAAGATTTCAAAGTAATTTGGCACCGATGTTCCTAAGCCACTCTCTACCAACATTGTTCAAATTGTTTTGATCTGTTAAAAAACATGGCTGCCAGGGGCAGAGCCTGTTTACCTTATATGAATATAGTAAAAACTTCAAAAATCTTCTCCTCCAATTTTTGGCTGGATTTCAAAATTATTTGGCACAGATGTTCCAGGGGTCACTCTCTACCAAGATTGTTCAAATTTTTTTTGATCTGATGAAAAAGACTTGATTTATGGCTGGTAGAGGGCAGAGCCCATTTTCCACAATATCATAAGATAATTGCTATTCTTTTCCTCCCACTTATACCTGGTTCTCAGGTGAGTGACCCAGGGCCATCATGGCCCTCTTGTAATATGAAAGTCTTGTCTGAGTGATGACTTGAGTTCTATTTCACCATGAGATCTCAAACTTTGTATGATTGTTGCTTATGACTAGTAGAAGACCCTTACTGATTTTGGAATTTGTAACTCAAAGGTCAAGGTCATGAGGTAATAAGTTTTAATTCTCACAAACACTGTGTAAATTGTCCGACTAATTACTCAAAATGTATTTGACTCCTAGGTCTCGAACATTGTACAATAGTTACCTATGACTAGTATAAGAACCCTAATGATTTTAGGATCTATACCTCAAAGGTCAAGGTCATAAATTAAATTCTCTTTAACATAGTATTAAGGAATTGTCAAACTGATAACTCTAAGTATAACTTTTGTATCAAATATTGCACAATTGTTGCTTATAAGTAATAAGAAATCCCTTTTGATTTTTGGGTATGTACCTCAAAGGTCAAGGTCACAAGGTTATAAGTTGAATTCTCACAATCACTGTTTTAAGTGATGATGTATTCCTTTCCTTATATGTGTGCTTCAGTGATGTTTATATTACACATTAGGATTAAGTTTTACTTTAAATACTTTTCTAGTTAAGTGGAGGAGACGCATAATGATCACATATGCATTGTCTATCCATCTGTTTGTTACACTTTCTGTATCATGGTTATTATACCCCCCCGCAACGAAGTTAGGGGGGGGTATACTGGAATCAGGTTGTCCGTCCGTCCGTCCGTCCGTCTGTCCGTCCGTCTGTCCATCCGTCTGTCCGTCCGTCCGTCTGTAGACACAAAATTCTGCGGACTACTCCTCCTAAACTTCTGGAAGGATTTTGATGAAACTTGCTGGCAATGATCCTTAGACATTGTATTAGCGCGTTATCTATATAGCATTGAGTTACCTCCCCTATTTACCAAGTTATGCCCCTTTGATGATTTTTGCATTACAAACTTCTGCGGACTACTCCGCCTAAACTACTGGAAGGATTTTGATGAAACTTGCTGTCAATGATCCTTAGACATTGTAGCAGCGCGTTATCTATATAGCATTGAGTTACCTCCCCTATTTACCAAGTTATGCCCCTTTGATGATTTTTGCATTACAAACTTCTGCGGACTACTCCTTCTAAACTACTGGAAGGATTTTGATGAAACTTTGGCCAATTCCCCTTTTGATTTTTGCATTACAAATTCTGCGGACTACTCCTTCTAAACTACTGGAAGGATTTTGATGAAACTTGCTGGCAGTGATCCTTAGACATTGTATAAGCGCGTTATCTATATATCATTTGGTTACCTCCCCTATTTTCCAAGTTATGCCCCTTTGATGATTTTTGCATTACAAACTTCTGCGGACTACTTCCCTAAACTACTGGAAGGATTTTGATGAAACTTGCTGCATTCACCTTAGTATATAACATTGGATTACCTCCCTTTATTATAGTTATGCCCCTTTGATGATTTTTGCTTTACAATTTTCTGCAGACTACTCCTCCCATTGGATTACCTCCCTTTTTTATAGTTATGCCCCTTTGATGATTTTTGCTTTACAATTTTCTGCAGACTACTCCTCCTAAACTACTGGAGGGATTTCAATGAAACTTGCTGTCATTCAACCTTAGACATTGTAGTAGCGCTTTTTCTATATAACATTGGGTTACCCCCCCCCCCCCCCTCCCCCCTGTTTTAAAGATATGTCCCTTTGATGGTATTTGTTTTACAATTTTCTTCCATTGATAGATTTCAGTGAATCTTAATGATATTTATCCATAGACATACATATACCCATATGTATGTAAAACATAGGATAACTAGATTTCTAGGTAGTTGGCACATATGTCCTCTGTATATTAAGATGGAGTGTTGCATACAAGAATTCTGATTTCATGCTCCAAAGCCATGTTTGACAAAAACACTTGCGGGGGGGTATTAGTAAGCCCTTAGGCGACAGTTCTAGTTTATTCTGACTCCTGCTCTACTTATGCTTTTTAAATGAAATTTCACTGATGGACAGAGCTTGACAAGAGGAAATTTTATGGCATAAGGTCCATGACTCTGGCATCAATATTTTTAATCCCCTTATTCTTTCTGTCACATTTTTTCACCCTTTTTCCATCACGCTTCTTTATTCTGCAATAACTCCTGCTCTGCTTATGCAGTTGAAATGAAATTTCAATGATGGACAGAGTTGTTACACCCAAAGTCCATAACTTTGTCATCAATATTTCTGTGTCACCTGCTGTAATCAGGAAAACATAGGGATCACTTCTGTGTCTGTATCACCTTCTGTAACACTTTTTCTGTCATGCTTCCTTCGGCAGGTGACAGGTCTTCCATGGAACACTTCTTGTGTAATGTTTGCATAATTAATTTAAATACAGAATACATGTATAGGCATTGAATTTATACATATATGCAGCTTGTTAGGAGGGTATGACATATTAGTTGTTATGGTTACAGGCCATCATCAAGAGACCACAACCAGTCCAGGCTGTAGTGATGTTGGAGGAAACTGTTTGAGCTGGGCACAAGGGAATTGATGACCTGTTCTTGAATAATAGTGCATGTCACCGAGGAGGTTTGGGAACCAGACGAGTTTAGTTTGTATTTTACTGAAACTGTCTCGGGAACCAGAAAGATAGTGCACTTCATTATTAGTGTTTGGAATCCTGGCACAAAATCAGTATTTCACAATTGCTGCAAGAGCAAAGTGCATTTCAGTATCAGATAAAAATGATTTCCATACGGTTTGGGGGAACCAGAACTTGTCTCTGAGAAAGAAGGATGGTGAGAACATCAGAGAATTTTATTGTGGACCTTGGGGATGGCAACTCTTGTAAGGAACTGTGATATTCCTGCTTGAATTGTGATGGATTTATGATTAAGTTAAATCTAGGGTTTTACATGCTTGATTAATTTTTAATGATTGAAATAACATATTGATTAAATATATGATGACAAGGTAATTACATTCTCAATGATAATCTCTATAAATCTAAATGGTTTTCTATTCACAATTTCTAATTTAAGTCGACCTATTAAGTGTAATTGATCAAATCCAAATGTTTTTTATTGGTAGTGATTTAACATACTGGCAAATAGAAGGTAAATATGCATGCATTTTGATGAAGGAAATGTTGACATGAAACACTAATTTTACTACATAGAAGGTAAGTTATTTTGAACATTTTCAATATTTAATGGAGGTCATATTGCAGAAATAATTTGTAAAGTATCAGTATATGAATATTTTTCATAACCATTTTGGTGATTGTTTTGATAGTTTTAAAGTATCAAAGTTGTTGTTAGATGACATACTTTTTAAATGGCCAGGTTTTGTTATAAATTGTTTGATCTTTAATTCTTTTACTGAACTTGTGCTGTGGTGCATATATCAATGTAATGCATTTGATATATAATTTTGTGCTATTGAATGTTATGAACATTTGTAATGTCATTTGTTTTTTTTAAATATATTTAATAAATTTTTTTTTGACGAGCTTTAAATTTAATATTTTCGATATAAGTAAATAATCTTTCCTTTTCACATCTATACAGTGTCTGTATTCTTTTAAGAAAACTTTTAAAGTTGTAAATTTTCTTCAATTTAAAGTAAGAAGTATTATTCTTGAACAATTAAGAAACCATTGATATTGAGTTGGGGGACTGTAATGTATGATGGCTGAAATAAAAGATGCTGTGACTTCATTCTAGTCAAGCACTCAAGACACTCATTGACATTTGTATATAGGGATACCCAGTAAATTCTTGCTGAATTTCTGTATTGATCATCTCAACCTGATTGTATATATTGATAATCTGTATAGAAGGGTGGCTATCAAACGGTTACTGCTTTACTGGAAGTAACTTTGATCTCAAAAACTAATAATTTTGGAGGAGTGGCTTTAAGTCAGTGAAAATTCATCCACTGTTATTAAATATGATTTTTGGGGAAAACTTAATAAACTCTGTTCAAACTGAATTCTGGTGTCTTGTAAATTATAGGTAACTTTTTGTGGCTCTGTATTTTGCTACTGAATGGGTAGGAAAATTTAACATCTTGCTTGACCTTCTGTCTTGAAAGATATCAATTTTTCTATCCAGCTGGTAGCAAAATACAAAGCCCGGAAAAGCTATTAGAATACAATATTCCCTATATATTCTATTTTGTCTATATATAATCTTACAATTATTACAGAAAGTGAAGTCTTTTGACTCTATATCTGTTGTATTTTTGTCAGATTGTCTGCGTTTTATTTTTGAAGAAAGTCAGTTAATTTAGTTGCTCAGAGTGCTTTCTGTATATTGTCTTATGTATGATGTAATATCAATGTTTATATAATGATTTAAGAGCTTTTGTCTTAAAAAGCAATTACTTGATTTTTAACTCTTCTGAGCTTTTGTTCACAGGGTGAGCTATTGTGATTGGTCTTTGTCTATTTTATGTCAAAAATGGCTAAACATACGCTCAGTCCTCATGAAACTTGGTCAGGATGTATTCATGAAATTTCAGACAAGATTGAGACGGTTTTATATTTGGTAAAACTTTAGTCAATAGGTCAGATTTTTTGAACAAATGTAAAAACATTTTTTTTTTACCCAACCTTTAGTTAACCTGGTCAGAATGTATGTCTTCATGAAATCCCATAGGAGTTTGAAACTAGGTCACAATCATGTGGTTAGAAAAAGGGTCAAAAGTGCAAATCTTCAGAAAACATTGTATTTGTCTGATGGTTTTGAAACATGTATTATTTGAAGCAATAAATTATGTAGGGCCGTATTTGCCCTCTTGTTTTGCTTGTTGCGTGTATGAAAATATTAAGTTCAGATAAATACTGCCAAAACAGTTCTTATGGTAGCTGGTATTAATTTCTCACTTCCACAATCAAGTTTTCTTTTTCATTTCCCTTCATTGTATGTATGAATTGATGTAACACCATGGTTGTGCATGCATAAATGATCATTTAAATTATTTAAAGTAATTGTTAAATTGAAATTTTTAGTTGAGGATTTGTGACCCATTATTGTTATGAAATGATTTGCTGTTGTATTTCTCCTTGTATTCCATTTTTGAAAGGTCTTTCACTTTATTAAGGATAGACTTGTGACTTGTCTGATTTTTAGAATGAATTGTACAAGGCCATTTATTTTTGATTTTGTAATATATGTGAATGGAGGAGAGAAAAAGTTGCAAAAAGATTTGAAAATACATTTTTATTCTTCTCATTGTATGGATGAGTAGTTCACAAGAGATCAGTAAACGATCTCAAGAAAGCATTGAGGACTTAGTGTGAGGAAGACACTTCTCTACTTAGTGTAAAACAGACAGGTTATATTAAGTACATACTGTTTATGCTCTGTACCATTCATTAATTAAAACCACAAAATTAACAGATTTGCAATAAAATGTACCGGTTTCTCTCTCGTAGGGGTCAGGTACAATAAAGTAACAAACTAGTTTCAGAATTTTATTCTGGCTATTACCTGTAATGATAAATACATGAAAGCAAACAAATGCAAGAGGTAAGTGAGCAGTTTGACAAGTTGGTTACAAGAAGTATGTACATGTAGTAACAAGCATATGATTTTTTGCACAGGCAATAACCCTGTTCACAATTGCAGTGCTTATAACCTTGCTCAGAATGCTTGCATATACCACTTTGCCTATAAACTTTGTTCACAATGCTGGGGTTATCGCTTGCACACACGATAACCTGGTTCTTGAATGTGAGATTATAGCTAGCCACTCCAATCGTGAACAAGGTTATCGCCTGAGAAAGTGATAACCACTGCAATCATTAGCAAGGTTTTTGCCAGCACAACCAATAACCACTGGTGCATGCAATAATCTCACTTGTAAATGCAGTGATTAGTCCTTGCTTTGGAATGCAGTGTTTATTGCTCATGCACACATGTAATAACCTTGTTCATGATTGCAGAGGCCATAACATCTTTCACAATTGCGTGGTTACCTCTTACACATGCAATAATCTCGCCTAGGAATGCATGTACACCACCACACATATAACCTCATTCGCATTTACTGTAGTTATTGCTTGTGTATGTATGAACCTTGTTTGTGAATGAGAGGAATTTATCATGTAGTGAGCAATAATCACTACAATGGCAAACAAGGTGCTTGCCTGTGCAAACAATCACTGCATATGGACCATGGTGTGCAAGCAATAACCATTATCTCGGTCATGGCTTGTGAACATGTTAACCTCAATCAAGCATGCATTAACCTTGCTGGTGAATGCAGTGGTTATTGCTTTTGCAGGTGATAACCTCGCTACTTAATCAGGTTATGTCGTGTGTGTGTGCAACCTTGCTCGTTAATGTTCACTGTACACTGCAGGAAGCAATCTCCAAGCAGAATTGTCGTTTGTTCCTCACATAACATCTCTGCAATGGGCTCAATGACAAGAATCTTGTCATTTAACGTGGATTTAAGTGTCTTTTATGGATCAAAAGTATAGAAACATTGAATAAATACATTTTGAATCATCATAAAACATGTGTAAAATATTAATTTCAGTTGTTATTATTGGATCTATTTTCTGCCTTATTTCGCCTATGTGGACAATCCGCAAACGCTCGTCTGTAAATGTTTACAGAATCAGCCGGATGTCGTTATTTAAAGTGTTTTTAGCTCTGAGAGCTATACTACTCGCCCCAACGTCGGCGTTGGCAGTCATATCTAAGAAACCAGTAGGTGTATTGCAATCAATCTTCACACAAGTCTTTCTAGGCACAAAACAAACCTAGAGAACCAAGAGGGACAGCTCTTGATTGAATTTTACTCAAGTTATGGGCCTTTTTCAACTTAGAAATTTGCGTTAACATTTTTGGTTAAAGTTTTTCTGCAAATAAGTTAATATCATAACTCTGTAACCACTTGGTGTATTGGATTTAAACTTCACACAAGTCTTCCTAAACATGAAATGGACCTGCAGAACCAAGATGAAGAACTCTTGCTAGAATTTTACTTAAATCATGGGCCTTTTTCGACTTAGAAATAGTCATCCCAGACATGAACCAAACCTGCAGAACTAAAATTTTAATAAATTTAATTAAATAATAATTATTAAATACTTATAGAAAATTAAAAAATTGCATTAACATTTTTTACTTAATACTATTTAATTTAACAAGAGCTGTCCGAAAGATGAACTTTTTCTTGATTTTTTTTTTTCACTGAGAATTATAGAGAACATGCTGCTAAATTGAGTCACATAAATTATTTTAATACTGCTTTAATACAGTGGTATTGCATCACTATCAAATACCCGAAAAGGCGAGCATGCTGTCTTTCGGACAGCTCTTGTTTATTTTCATAATTTGTAATTTTAATGACTATTTCGATCAGGATCAGTGGTGCTATTTATATAGGTCTGGATGACATCATTTATTAGGAACTACTTTCTGAGCCCACCACAGAGGTGAATGTAATGTTAGCCGATGTGTTAGATGGCCTCCTTTACCCATCTTTTGAGATGCAGGTCTTCTGACGTAAAGACTTCGGTATTTTTTTTATCTATATTGTTCTTTCATCCTTGTTTCACACATACCATCGACCATTCAGTTCCATCCACTCACAGGTCACACATGCGAAAGACATAACAGACAAGATGAAAAGTGGGGGGTTTTTACTATGTAAAATGTGAACAAAGCAAGAATGTCTATGCAGGAAACTGGAAGATCTCTAGAAACCAGGATGAAAGAGTGTGCGTCTCGTGCCTATTCGGCACTACATGAACATTGACGAAGAACTTGACACAACATAGATAAAAAAAATACCAAAGTCTTAACATCCATTATGGCTTGCATACCACAAGATAACTTCCTTAATTATTGAGGACAATGTTTATGGCTTGCACTGAGTGTGATAACTTTGTATGCGAATGTGATGATTATAGTGTTCACACACAGTTGCTATCACATTCACACGCAGTATGAAAAAATCTATTTCATGTCCTTTCAGTAGATCATTCTCCCTGTAAGCACAAGGCCCCGGGTTCGAGTCCTGGGCAAGCTGCACATTTTTCTCACCCTGTGAAAAATGTTTAACCAAATTCATTTAGAAACGTGCTATTTAATTGGTTTAAAATCGAGCACTTGTTTATACATATAAATTACCATAAATTACCTAAAAGGTCAATCTGACATTACCCCTAATGCGATGTCAATTCTAAGGAGCATATGATTTAAATGAGTTTACCGTACATTTAAATTGTATGTTTTAGAAAGTGTAATCTCTTTTTGATAAACATACATGTTCAAGTAAAATATGCAATCTAAGTAAATCGATATATAAAAAAATTAAAAAGTCTTAGTTCGCTACGTGTAATTAACTACTTTTTTTTCATATATGTGGAAGTATTTCTCAAATTTAGCGACTTAGATATTAGCTGGATTATTTTTTAAATTTTATATTGAAGAGAGAAATAAATGTCTAATTTTACATCCAATTGACCAAATTTCTGTTTTGAAGTTGTGGCACAGACATAATGTGATACTGAATTAGATAAAATCCTGTCAAACAGTAACATCATATACAAATAGTAATCATTATAGGTAATAAAAATATACATATGTATTGTGTGTTAGTATAGGCGTGCAAATATCTGAAATTGCATTTCTGTGCTTCCCTAGAATATATAAATCTATTAAGTACTGGTATTAAAATATTAAGTACTGGTATTAAAATATTAAGTACTGGTATTAAAATATTAAGTACTGGTATTAAGACTAAAAACATTAATTCCATATACACTGTACTATCAAACTCAAGTTTCTATCAATATGATCATAACAGTTTCTCTACATTTATCAGTAAGTATGTCAGTAAGATATTCCTTAGTAATAAGATAAATATCTTAAGATGTCGCTGCATGAAGAATAGATTTAAACAATTTTTATCTTTGTGATAATAGTATTCCTTGGTAAAACAGCAGCTTTAACCCTTTCCCTCATATAGACTCATTTTGACGCACTCAGTAGGTACCACATAAAGCCTGATCTGCAGAAAACCACAGTTAAACCTTACCAAATTTAATTATAAAGTCCTCATTTCCAGACCACTGAGGAGCAGCGAACAGCATAAAACCTGATCAGTTACTCGCAGGCTGATCTGGTTTTATGTTGTTCGCATAGATCTTTTCATGGTTTCCTCTATGAGGGAAAGGGTTAATTTGGTTGAAATCCTCTGATCTTTTCCATGGTCTATGATGGGACGTACTTCCAGAAAGACCAAAAGAAGTACAAGAAAACCCCAATGGAAAGAATGATAACGAGGCCGCTGTTGAGGATGATTTTCTCACATCGTGTCTGCTTCAGTTTGGCGACTTCCTCCATGTGAGCCTTCAGCTGCTGTTCTTTTTCAACATCAACATTGTTGCTCAGCCCACATAGATAGTTCATTGTTTTCTCACCACATGTTTCGTCATCAGGCACTGAAACAGAAAAATAATTAAGCAATGGTAAGACCCTTGTGTTCAGTCTGCCAACTTTTTTATGTCTAAAGCAGCATTTTACTATGAAATTGACTTTCATTTACTGTACTTGCAAACTTCAACATGAAATTGATTATTAAACAGCTTTTACTCATATATTACCATTACATGGGAGATGAAGATATGTGAAACGTGTTTTTTCATTCATTTACTGTAAAGTCATTAATTTTCATTGACTCTATACCTAAGGGAATTTGGTGGGTACATTTATTTGTGGATGTTTTTTTCTAGAAAACTTACTAAATCGTGAGGCCATGGAGAAAACCCACCATGAAATTGACAAAAATTTGTGTCTTACGAAAATTAATGATTTCACAGTATTCAATTTAAGAAATTTCATCACTCGCAAATGAAATTGAATATACTTGCAGGTCAGTTTTTTGTACTGAAGAGACAGTAGGTAAAAGAGACACTAGTTTGATACGAGGGAATCCATGTGCGATACCCTAATGTTTTTTTGAAAAGCACATTTAAAAAAAAAAAACTTTTTAAGAAAAAACAAGATGGCCCTTGATCGCTCACCTGAGAAAGATGATTGCTTAAAAAATAAAGATGCTAGAGTGTAAACAAAGTGAAATCTGGCTTTTTTTTAACATTAAAAGGGGCATAACTCCTGACCTAATTATCTGATCTCAGTCATAATCGAACTCAATCGAGACATTATGGCCATAAACATTGTTTTAAAGTTTGAAGATGATTGCTTAAGAAATAAAGGTGATAGAGTGTAAACACTAAAATTGTTGACGACGCACGACGCATTTACGGACGACGGACACTCACGGGTTCACAAAAGCTCACCCTGAGCTTTGCTCAGGTGAGCTAAAAATGCAATCTAATATGTCCCATACTTCCAGCAGAAGTGTCCATGTAAGGATCCCTGAAGACTTTCCTCTCCTCCACTGTGAAGACATGCTTGTTGTCATCTGTTGTCGCAGCAATGTTTGTAAACCCTTCTTGCTTTTCATTTTCTTCCTCATCTTCCGGTAATGGGTCCGCAGTCTTTGTCCAGACAGTGGTGCGAACCAACTGAATTGGGAGAATAGGTATTATGTACCATCTTGAAATTCTTAGCATCCTTGAAATTAAATCATGATATAAAGTTTAAATGACTCCAGTTACATGTACTTCAATAGTTTTATATTAAAACATACCACAGAAAGAATAGCCACTCATATTTAATGAGCTTGTAACAGTTTATAGAAACAACTGGTTATAAGGGTTTATGGGAGTGTACATAGCAATTTGTTGCAAATCTTGTCAGGTATGTTAAAATTACATTGGTTCATATAAGATGAAATGTTAACATTTCTGAATAAAATATATGACTTTTGAATAATGTAATTAAAGCACATGTGCACCATTTTATATTTTGGTAACAAGAATATACTGTGGAAAACTGCACATTTTGATTTAAAAGATGCTTTTGGTATAAACCAAGAGTCGCCTAGCTAAGCCCTTAACTTATTGTTATAGCTTACAAGTTTGGGTTCAGGTGGCTCAGTCAGGAGACTGATGATGATGGCAGTGGCTGCCGTCAGGAGCGTGATGAAGAGGGCAAAATACATGTAGTGGAAGTTCTTGAGGATCCCCGGGCGCTCGTCCTCCTTGCCACAACCACCGCTGCTGTGATACACGAAGGCCATGATCATGCGCACCATACCGACTACAAAGGCCAGCATTAGGGACCAGAACGCTCCCTGTTGGTGGGTTTGAAATGAAATCGAACAAAACGAGCATTGCCATTATACAGGGTTGATAATATTTATAATACTGATAATTATTGATAAAAGAAGGAAACACAGATTATATGAAGTATTTACCCAACAGAAATACATCTACAGTGACCCATTGCACACTAGCCTGTAACTCTAACAAGAGGGCCAAGATGGCCCTAGATCGCTCACCTGAGAAAAGTATCATTCATTGCCTGTACAAAACAGATTGCTTCAGAATTAAGATGATGAGGTGAAACAATGTTCAGGAATTTTCTGACCCCATCCACAAAAGATATCATCATGACAAACATTCTGCCAAATTTTGAGGATGATTGGACCAAAAATGTTGCCCTCAGAGTATAAACAAGATTTTTTCTAAGATTTGACCTACTGACCTACATTTCTATCCAGCCCCACCCATTTTCAAACTGGTTCGAGATATCATCATGACAAACAATCTGACCAAGTTTGAGGAAGATTGGATTAAAATTGTAGCCTCTAGTGTGTAAACATCAAAATTGTTGATGGACAACAAGATTTTTCTAAGATTTGACCTACTGACCTACTTTTTGATCCAACCTGACCCATTTTCGAAAGGGTTCAAGATATCATCAAGACAAACACTCTGACCAAGTTTGAGGAAGATTGGATCAAAACTGTGGCCTCTAGTGTGTAAACATCAAAATTGTTGACGGACGACGGACGACTGACGACGGACGACGGACAACGGCCGACGGACAATCAAGTATCCCAAAAGCTCACCCTGAGCTATGCTCAGGTGAGCTAAAAAGGTAGTAAACACTATAGAAGAATAGAGTCTTACTGGAGAAGCCCCACTTGATCAAGCCCAACAGTAAACTGCTATGAGGAGAAGTTGAAAATCAATGGGGTGAAGCACATGCTATACTAACTGCAGCAAATTGAAATAATCTAAAAAAAAAAATATAAAAAAAATGCATTTTTTACATAAGAAATATGACTTAGACTATTTGAATTCACCGTCGCCTCGTCAGTCATATAGTGACGTCCAGCTAATTACAGGTGGAGGAAGACCCCGAGTATACGGAGACATCCGGGTAGAACCACCGACCTACCGCAAGGCAGCTGGAAGGCTTCCTCACATAAAAATCCGAATGCCCCTGCCGGGATTCAACCCACATAGTGAGGGGCTGAGTGAGTGTTAAAGTCAGCGACTTACCTTCTTGGCCACGGAGGCCCCCATAAGCAATATGAATAGCTGGTATCTCCATAAAATTTGTGTAGAATATATATATATTCATTGTGGTGTATTTCCGTAACTTCGTATTCCTTAGTCATATTATCATAAAATCAACATGTAGTATTAGTTGCTCTGCACATGACATACCTTTTCATTCACGCGGGGAACCAGCACTGCCAGCAAATATACAGCAGCGAAAGGTGGCGCAAGATAGTTGGTGATCTCTTGGATGTACAGAAATATCTGTCCCCCCTTCGTCTCCTTGACTACCGGTACCCATGCAATCGAAACGCCGACCATCACCAAAATGAATATTCTAAAACAAAAAAAAAGAGTGTTCTGTGAAACACATGAATCAACTGTTGAAGCATGACGGACAGACGTGTTACCTCTGCTCACAGCAGGTGACACAATAATAATAAGAAGAAAATACTGTAGAAAAATATAGATATAAAATTGGTTTTTACAGGTCTGTTTATGCAAATAGAACTTAGTATATTATCAATATTGCTTTCAATTTCTCACACAAGATATAGGTGCATATGTTGACTAAATATCAAAATGTTTAAAATTAAAAGGTGCACACTTTCTTTTAGAACTGAGTGAATACTTAAGAAAACTTGTAAGTACTCTATTTTCCACCAATTATTGATGTTTCTTGGCTCAATTTGTTGTCTGCTTAACTGACTGACCAATTGTCACAGACAGCTATTGAAAACCTAAACATGAGCTGTCAGAGGACAGCATGCTCGACTTTTCAAAATGCTTGTTGGTATATCAAATGAAATCTATTTCAGTTCTTGCCCTTTACATACCCTGTATATAATAATAGTGAAAACTGATATACCTTGACAGTCTAAATAGGTTTATGAAGTCTAAATCAATCCCATGCCTAGTTACCTAGTTACATAAATATAAGCATGAAATTTCTTGCATGTAAAAATTCCTTGCATGTAAAACTTGAACCAAATTCTTTAAGTTAAAAGGGGCCATAATTTGTAATATATTACAAATAATATGAAAAATATATGAACATATTCATAAACATTCAAGTCAATACCATAAATTGTTATTGAGATATAAGGTTGACAGTAACTTGCATGCAAAACTTAAACCAAAAACTGCAACGCCAACGCCGACACATGGTGACTACAATAGCTCTCATATTCTTAAAATAGTCGAGCAAAAAATTAGTTATTTTCATTTTGACACGAAATATACACACCAGTTTAGTTAGATTATGTAGACATTTCACCTAGTAATCAATATTGATTTATGACACACTTTCCGTGTCAGACCCTTTGTACATTAATCTACCTTAACTATCCAACATCTCGAACATTACATACTCACACGCAGTGTATGATAACCAACAAGAGCTGTCAGAGGACAGCACGCTCGACTATTCAAAATGCTTGTTGGTAAATCAAATGAAATCTATTTAAATTCTTGCCCTTCACATTCCCTGTATATAATAATAGTCAAAAATGATATACCTTGATAGTCTGATACCCCCACGGGGGTTTGTAGCACACTTTGTCTGTTAAATATGCGAAAAAAAGTCGACTTCCGCTGTTTTATTTCACTATCATGATTGAAGTCTTAAAATTATAGAAAGGGCAGTAAGTCTATTATTTTGATACTACATTCGTGAAATGGATAACAGACAACGGGTGCTTCAAACCCCTTTGGATACCCCTTGATATATTTATGATGTCTAAAATCAATCCCATGCCTAGTTACTGAGACATAAGCACAATAACACTGTACATGCAAAACTTCAACCAAAAATCCAAGTTACGAAAGGGCCATAACTTGCATCAGTCCAAAAGTTATCCTCCTGTTTTCTGATGCCCTTGAAGACACTCCTTAACTTTCTAGTCAATTCCACAAGCGATTTCTGAGATATAAGCTGGACAGTAGCTTGAATGCAAAAATTTAACCAAAATTCTAAGTATTAGAGGGGGCAATAATTTTTAATATATTCTATCAAGTGTTATCTTCCTCTATAGTATGATACCCCTAAACATATTAAAGATGTTTCAAATCAATCCCATGCCTGGATACTGAGATATTAGCATGAAAGTACCTTGCATGCAAAACTTTAACCAAAATTTCTAAGTTAAAAAGGGGCCATAATTCATATCAAATTCAGTCAAGAGTTATCTACCTTGGTTGTCTGATGCCCCTGAACATATTTATAAACTTTCAAGTCAATACCATAAATGGTTATTGAGATATAAGGTTGATAGTAACTTGCACGCAAAACTTGAACCAAAAGCTGCAACGCCGACGCCAGGGTGACTACAATAGCTCTCATATTCTTCAAATAGTCAAGCTAAAAACACCAAATGCCCAAACTGCAGAATCGTACAGATAAACTCACCTGCCGACAATCATTTTTTCCTTCTGAGAGCTCTTTTTCCGGAAACGGCTGTAGATGTCGACGGTGAAGAGAGTGCTGGCGCTGTTGAAGATGGAGTCAAGGTCACTCATAAGGGCGGCGATCATCACAGCCATCATCAGGCCGCGTAGTCCTGAGATAAGTCAAACAGATAAAATAGCCCTAAACATAAGTTATATACAGAATTGTCTGCTACAAGTAAACACAATATGATGTCAGTATTGTCTGATAAAAAAAAACAGTGGTAATTGAAATGTTTTTTTGCTGTGAACTATGGACATAATGTAAACTTGCATGTGGTATAGTTTATTAATACATGGGATTTTTTTAAACATTAAAATGATATCCACATTCCAGACACTTGTCATGTCAACGAAATTATCACATTTTTTTTTTTCATTTATGGAGTACAATTCATTTTGACATACTAGTAAACAATGCAACATATTGTAACCGATTGCGAAAATGACAATACCAGATATCCAAATTCAATGCCCTTTAGCCGGAAAGATATACGTGCACCTGTTTACGTAGGCAGGAAAAATTATCAATGATAATACTATAAATGAAATGGTGTGACGCAAGTGCTGCAGTTCACCCATCTCTGGCATGTTATGTGTCATTAGTTAATCTAATACAGATATGGCAAATAAAATTATGTCGTTCGGCTCTCACAGCTACAAGATCCATTTGATGAGGAAAATCAATAAAATGGTTCAAGATAACAAGCCACCCCTTCTCTTTTACTTTTCCAGTTTTTGCTTAACGCAACATTAGGACTCTCAGTCCCTTGATTCTTTCTTATACCCACAAGCCTGGAATTAAATGGGGGGAAAATCTCGTCACCTTCCGGCATGACACCAAGCACCAGCCTGGGGTAGGCGATACTGCTGCATCCTGCTTCACTCTGACACACGTAGTTGCAGATATCAGGGTCCACACAGGCTACCTCGTCTGCAACCAAGAACAACACATTAATCATAGCTCACAAGCTGGGGAACAGTGTGGTGTGTGTGTGTTTATTTTCTTCTTTTTTTTTATTTGGAACCAGCAATCAATGAAATGTTATTTATTTATGCACTCAAGATTCTTTACCAAGATAATGGTTTATATGTCAAATCTAGTTTAAGTGGCCTTGGAACAGGAAAATGCAGGTGCCTACAAAATGTAGGTAAGATGTAGCATTAAATGTCGTTCTGGTGATTTTAAAGCTGATCACTGCTTAATGCCGTTAGCAGCCAATACAAGTTTAGCTGTCAAAACTTTGTCCCAATTGTCACTAAGAAACAACTTTTGAATATTTTCTTCATAAGAATAGTGACTAAGTTGTTAATAATATGGCATTATCTGTTGGATTAAGTCCTACCACAGATTACAGACTTCTCAACACTGATAAAATGTCAACTACTGCACTGGTGGGATTATAATGTGAAGTATTGCTGATATATACAGGGAAACTTGATCCATTACTGATATTTACCAGGAGACATGATCCATTACTGATATTTACAGGGAAAAATGATCCATTACTGATATTTACCGGGAAACTTGATCCATTACTGATATTTACAGGGAAAAATGATCCATTACTGATATTTACCGGGAAACATGATTCTGCTGATCATTCCCGGCATGACCATCATGAACAGTGGCAGGATCTTGATGAAGCCCGCCATCAGGGTGGCACCCTGGGCATGGGAAACACTTTTGGCTGCCAGCAACCGCTGCACAATCACCTAGAAATAACCAAAATTATCTTATGATTTCCGATGAGATACTGAAATTTATTTAATGCTTTTCGATGGATTACCTAGAAATAACAGTGGATTATATCCTGATAATATCACTGTTTTAAACAGTTAAATTATCAGAAAAACAGTTAAATTATCAGGAACTTGAACCCGACCCTACGTTATATACTGATCGGAGCGTCAATTGTGCTAGGTTTTAACGCAAAGAAATGATGTCATAAATAACGTCACGCACGTGAGGTAATCCCAAGGTGGTTATGTAATAGTATTACTTCTCGATGAGATATATTCCGTATTCACTCAAAGCAAACAAATATCTTCTATATATACAATGGATATCTAAATATAATGGCTAGATAAATATATAGTAAGCATGTAGACAGGCACAAATAATGTGCAGCATCGTTGGACACCCACGGTCATGGATTTCCGACGAAGGATTTGCAGGAGAACAGTACTCTCATTTATAATGAACATGAAATACATAACAATTCCTCCTCACAATTTCTCATAAAACAACAATAACAACAACATTTTTTTTTCTTACCAATTTTAATTTTATATGCTAGATCTGTCATTTCATCTCATACATATATAAAGTTGATATATGAAACGTTTGCATATTTATCAGCCGTAGCATAAAAGGGACATGGAAGACATTTTTTTGTATATTTTTATTTTTTTCTGTTCCCACTAACATCTCCGAAAAAAATAGGGTCGATATGTCGGCTAAACTTTTTTTATTTTTATTTTTTTTCCATTTGTACCTTATTTTTTAGAGAAATTGACGAAAAGCAGCGTTTTCCAAACGTTAAAGCCTGAAAACAACGAAAAACAGTCTAGGGTCAGTACAAAAGAATATGGTCGTCGGGTTAGTGGAACAAGTAACTTTTTTATTACGCCTATAACTACATTATAGCTACGGGTTCGAGAGCGAAAACTATCGGTTCGCACGCAGCAACCACTGCACGCGATATCTTCCATAACCCTTTAACCGCAAATTAAAAGCGATAAATATTGCGTGTGAACGTGGTAGCTACCGCGTGCGCATGCGATAGTTATTTGAGAACATGATATAAAGCGCACGCGATATAAATAATATCTTCCATGTCCTCTTTATGCCACCGTAAATGCTATCATTGTTCTACACACCTGATCTGCGCACCAGTACCAGATGGACCCCGGCGTCTGACCGAGCAGGAAACCAGCCCAGGGCATGTAGTCGTCGTCTGCTTCACGCAACATCCGGAACGCGTTCACGTCAGTTTCGTGACATGTGAGGTTTGGTAGACGGTATTCTTCCTTGGTTACTGCATCCGGGTACTTTCGAACTAATCCATCATAGCCCCCGATATCAGAAAAGCCTAAAATCACAAAAATACATGTTTGTAAATGCACTTGTATTAGGTTACTTCATGAGGGGTCAGATTACAACTATACAAGCGAAAGATTTTAAGTATCCACCGTGACTATGATGTTGTTGTATTGGGGTCTACCGTCGCTGCGATAGTATTTCAATCATATAGCGACGTCCAGCTAATTACAGGTGGAGGAAGACCCCGGGTACACAGAGGTACCCGGGTAGAACCACCGACCTACCGCAAGACAGCTGGAAGGCTTCCTCACATGAAAAATCCGAAGTCCCTACCGGGATTCGAACCCACAGCGGTGAGGGGCTGAGAGATTTGTAGTCACCGTGACTATGAGTATTCATGTAAGATAGGGATATCTTTCCCGAGGGTCAGAAATTTCAGGCAGGGACTTGGCAGAGCCTCGTCCCTGCCTGAAATTTCTGATCCCGAGGGTGAGATATCCCTATCCTTCATGAATTTACGAATGATGGATTTTTTTCTCCCATGAACGATTATTACTTGCCGTAGACCGTCTGCCTCGATTTCATATCGCCCTTCCATTTTTCTTGCCGTTTAACAAACCAACACAATAACAACATGAAAGAAATCGGCATTTTAAAGTACACACGCAAGTATGTACCTAAAATCTGATGTTCGTTCAACTGGGAATTACCATTTGCTTAAAATAACTTAGTTAAAAATACCAGTCCTTGACGGTACATAATATTCCCCCAAATATTAAGCCTTATTTCACATTCGTAGTAGTAAATGATAATAAAGGGATAACTAACTAGATATATATAATATTTTCAAACATATATCTATTCACATGAATTACAACAAGTTAGTTTTGTATCTTGATAAAATGTATAACTTACAGTCATCATTGTTTATTTACGCGACATGGAAGATAGAGTTTTCTTCCATGAGGTAAATCCCTATCTTCGTATGCTGAACATGGGAGAAAAAGAACTGCAGTAGCCCCGGATTATGGAACCTAAGGGCGTATTCGAATGGGGGTTTTGTTGACTAGCTTTTTTTCGTTACTTAAATTTTTTCATTTGACTGGTGGAGTATTGAGATTGTGACGTCAGAGCGATAAGCACTTTCAACGTAATATATTAATTTTTTTTACGTCAGAGCGATAAGCACTTACTCAACGTTAATAATCTCTAAATTATTTTCAAGAATAAAAACTAGTACACACAAGAGCCATGATGACATTGCCATCTCCCGCCGAATGCTTGCTCTTTTTAGAAGATGTGTTGGAGAGTAGAATATTTCATTTTTAAACGAAGATTTTTGGTAATGAAGACTGATGTTTGAAGTGATTATAGATATGAAACCCATGTGAAGACCTATTAATTCCCTATTTTGAAGTCTATTTGTAAAATGTCAAGATCACTGTGACAAAAATTAAGCCTGAAAAATAAAGTGCAATAACTCAAAAATTATGAAAGGTAGAGTTATCATTCCTGTGCATTGCACTCCTCCTCAATTAGATCTATTCACCTATGAAGTTTTAAGTTGATATCTCAAATACTTGTTGACTTTTGCTCCGGACAAAAATTAAGCCTGAAAAATAACGAAGGACAATCACTTAAAAAATATGAAAGATAGGGTTATCATTCTTGTGCACTGCACTCCTCCTCAATGAGATATATCCACCCATGAAGTATCAAGTTGATACCTCATACTTTTCGAGTTATGCTCCAGACAAAAAATTGTGGGACGGAAGGACGGACAGGCGGAGACTATTACCATATCCCCCGCCGCCTTCAGCGGGGGATAATAAGCGATATTTTAAAACATACTTATTCAAACAAATCATTGTATATTTTTGCTTGACAGAACTCATTAATTTCTAAATTAAACAATATAACATCCTCCGTTCAAGTACAATCTAATTGAAATCATATCCTAGTTTGTGCTCCTCTACTATCCGTGATTAGGACCTGACAACATCGCATTAGGGGTCACATCAGATTGACCTTTTAAGTAATTCATATGCATAAACAAGTGCTCGATTTTCAACCAATTAAAAAGCGCGTTTCTAATTGACTTCGGTAAAACATTTGTTACAGGGTGAGAAAAATGTGCAGCTTGACCGGGACTCGAACCCGAGACCTTTTGCTTACAGGGCGAATGCCCTACCGAATGAGCTACTCGGCCGCTTAGACATCTTTCTACCCTATTGTGAGATTGATGCGGTTACTTCCCCCTGATATACCGAACGATTATGTAGCCGCCAATTTGATTGGCTTATATAAAGGTCAATCTGAGACGACCCTCTATACGATGTGGTAAGATTTTGTTAGCATACTGAATCTAATTTTAATGAGATTGGTTCAAGCAGAACTTGAAAACTTTCTGTATAGAGATTATTAGATAAAAATAGAATAATGTCACGTGTTTGAAATAAATGTCATGCATGACCGATTTTATCATTTAGCTTGATTAGTTGGGTTCCCTGTAACAGAAAAAAACTAACAAATTATCGCAAAGGACACGGTGAAAGAGATCCTTATTCACATCTATAGGTTTTTTTTTTGTTTTTTTTTTATAAATTCTTTGTAAAAATTGATATTAGCGGCATAAATGCAAATATCTATTCGACTGGGCATTTTTCGTCGAGTAACTTTTTTTCTTTGCGCATCTAGCTCCGCCCACCTTTCGTTCTCAACGGCAAGTCCCAGTCGAATAAGCCCAACGTGTAGGGTTTAGGTAATAAAATCATCCAATCCTTACAATTCTTCGGGCTCGAAATTCAACCAAGTATTATTTCAGTTTTACTATTATTTCATTTAGAAACAACTTTACAATGTAATAGAGGATGATTTGTGTCCAACAGTCCCTAAATTACATTTTAGCCTAAATAAAAACCAACTAATCTTACCTTGTATGCCCACCGGGACGGTACTACAGAACTAAATAAGGATGTTTAAGGAGTAAAAATAAAAGAGACCCAGCACGTATGAATGGATATAAATTGTAACTTATGATTTGCATTAATAATGAGGACCGGTAAAGTACAACCCCTGAATTATGTACACAAATCCCCATCTCAGCCAATCCAAACAAGTGAACCATAGAGGCCACTCATCGTTCACCTAACCATCAGTTTCAGATAATATTTTTTTTAATTTTTATATGTATTATACTTGTCATTAAAACTTTCAGCACGTTGTGATCAGGTGAGCTTACAAGTTTCTCTTGAGTCACACTCATCGGTGTAAAAATCATTTACAAAATTATATAAAATGAATTTTGTGTGATTGATAATTATTTACATCAAATACAAGTACTTATTATAAAATAAATAAATGACATACTCATTCCCATGAGTGCTAGTCCTCCCCCTACCATCAATGTTGCCTGCATGGTGTCCGTATATATCACGGCTGTAAGTCCGCCTGAAAATAGGTCAAGGTCAGAGGTGAAGGTCATTAGTAAACATTCGATTTTCATTTACCTATTCTTTAATTAAGATTAAACACAAACTATGAACGAAATGCATATGCGCATGACACATAATTTAATATCTTATGTGGTTTCACAGTCTTCATCATTATCATTTAACACTGTGTTTTCACGAACTAAAAGTTATTTTATATTAATGAGATGAAAAAAGGAAATATATTGGCATTTTAGGAAAAATGACCAAGAGTTGGCGACTCACTAAGGTTGAATAAACAACAAGACGAGATTTCTAATAAATTTAATTTACATACACCATTCTAAAATTATACAATATGTATTAAATTTTACAGAAAATGAGAAAAAATAAAAAAAAAATTGCCAATTAATGAATTGGAACATATAGTAAAAAAATAAATAAAGGGAGATATTTAAAAAAAAAAAAAGAACCAGAAAGAGTTCTGTTTTGTAATCATTACACTTCTGCTTCTAACTGTCTATTGATATTTCAAGTTTCAAATCAATACCTTGAATAATTGATGAGTAATATTCTGGTCAAAAATTAATATAAAGGGAGATGAATTGGACCAGGCAGAGTTATGGTTCTTCGTAACCGCACTGCCACATCTTGCTCTCATATGTTTCAAGTCCTTACCTTGTTTTGCTCCCAACAAAAAAAATATTAAAATAGTGAAATAATCCAAAACAAAAAACAGACTTGGTAAAATTATGGTTCTTAGTCACTGCACTTTACCTAGTTGTAATCAACTTATATATAAAGTTTCAAGTCAATACCTTGTATAGTTTTTAAGTATATAGTAAATAAGTTATTATCTGGACAAAATTCCTTGTAAAATTAAATAATGGGAGATATTTAAAAAATTAAGGTTAAGTTATGGTTTTGGGTAATTGCACTTCCAATTTCACCATCTCTTTATATTTTAAGTTTCAAGTCAGTACTTTGAATAGTTTTTCAGTTATGCTCCCGACAAAAATTGAAAACTAAAAACTAAAAAGGGAGATAATTAAAAAAAAATGGGCCAAGTAGAGTTATGGTTGTTAATCACTGCGCATCTCCTAGTCGCATTCTATTCATTAATGAAGTTTGAAGTCAATACCGTATATAGTGTTCAAGTTATGGTTAATGTTAAAGCTGCCGATAAACCAACAAACAGACAGAGCAAAAACAATTTTCCCCGATCACAGATCTCGGGGCACAAAAATTAGAATACAGTCCTTACTGTCCTTGATGATATGTGTTATATAGAGCTCTAGGAATAAACTTCACGTTTTTTCTATCGATTTCCCACTTTATAGTACACATAATGAATTAACTATACTACATCCTCAACCGGAAAGCATATAATGTTCCAATGGACACCTCTGACGATGGTTGTATTTAACATGTTTGCGCCGTACTGAGCACCGTCGACTGCAATATGTCCGGTTATCCCGCATGGTTTATGTACAGCGAATATGTGGTTCACAAAATCCGGATTGCCAATATGGCTTTACCCTGTCGTCCACAATGACCAGATCTGCCCTGTCTTCATGT
>CM037794.1:11926705-11976705 GCA_021229015.1 Solen grandis
AACGAATGTGCTGTTCACAATGTCCGGATTTTCCCAGTCGTTCATATAGATCTGCCCTGTCCCTCATGTAACGAATGTGCTGTTCACAATGTCCGGATTTGCCCAGTCGTTCATATAGATCTGCCTGTCCCTCATGTAACGAATGTGCTGTTCACAATGTCCGGATTTGCCCAGTCGTTCATATAGATCTGCCCTGTCCCTCATGTAACGAATGTTGTTGGATTTCCCCCCGAATGTTATCTGTCGTTCATATAACAAATTTTTGGCTCACACGTTACATGTCTACAAGCTGTACGTCCAACAAAAATGGCTACAATTATATAAAACAGCTCAGATTTACTAATTGCACACATGCAATTCCTTCATATATGCTAACCATATAGATCTAACAACTCTTATAATATAACCATCTGAAGCAAATTTTAATTTAAACCCTCAAAACAAATACTGCTAAACAAATCTTCTGTGTATTCACAAAATGAATATCAAGACAAACACAATTTAACTACATGTATAAATATATAATCAAATTAACCATTCAAAATCTGGTTTTCAAAACCTCGTAATAATACTACCACTATAACATACAAATAGCTGCGTCATGGAAAAACTGCTCTTACAGACATACTTTCATGGAATGTTTTGAATAATTGTTCAATCAATTTCCTTCATGTTTCATGTTTCACATCTGCGAGGGGTCTTTCACATTGCCGATTGCTCCAGCACCTTGTCGATTGCTCGATCACATTTTCAACAAGAGGGCCATGATGGCCCTGAATTGCTCACCTGAAAAATATTACTTTCATTGCTTTTTATAAAACGGCCATACTGAAGACAAAATCCATGCAGAAGTACAGCAAAATATTCATAATTCCACACAAAAACTGTACCTGTGGTCCAAATTCTGATGGCCATAGCTATACAATCAAGAGACCCCTAGGGTGGGACCAATTTATACCCAAGAGCCATGTTTTGAAAACTTGGTTCAGCTCCAGAAGGTCATGTTACATACCAAATATCTAAACCCATTTTCTTGTGGTTTCTGACAAGATCTTTCATCTATTTTAAAGTCTATGTAAAATCAAGTGACCCCTGGGACGTGGCCAATTTTGACCGCAGGGTCATGATTGAACAAATTTGGTAGATGTCTATAAGGCCATGTTACACACTAAATATCTAAACTCCATGCCTTGTGGTTTCTGACAAGAAGATTTTTCTGGATTTTCCTGTATAAGCCCATATAAAATAAAGCGACCCCTTTGGCGAGGCCAATTTTTACCCCAGGGTCATGATTTGAACAAACTTCATAAGACAATGCCACACACCAAATATCTCAGCTCTTGCGGTTTCGGTGAAGAAGATTTTTTAAAGATTTCAATTTTATAAATCTATTTTTAGCTCCTGTGACCCAGATATGCAACAGACCAAAATCATTTGAACAACTTTGGTAGAGCTTTATGCAAAAAACATCACAGGCAAATTTCATCAAATCTGCCCCAGTGGTTTAGGAGGGGAGATGTCGTTTAAAAAAATTGCTGATGCTGGACGGACGCTGGACAAAAGGCGATCACAATAGCTCACCATGAGCACGTTGTGCTCAGGTGAGCTGAAATGTGATTATTTTGTTTCTAAACGAGCTCTGTGAACGATTTTCTGTGCTGTGCCAAAGGAGAGGTTGGAACAATGCTACATGCACGATTAAGTCGGCCAACATCTACTTAACGGCAGAGAAATCACGTAAGATGTGTCCCCTTGTAAAAGAAAACACAAGAGTTGATATTTGGTAAAAGTTCTAGCAACGTTATTTTGGGGTATTTCTTATCGAAACTGCATCCAAAGTGATGAGAAAAATGTTCTAAGTGGCATGACATTCTTCGAATTTTGAAAAACAAGCATGCTCTTTAACAACGGATATTTAAATGTGCTTACTTTTTCAGTCTTGTTTTTGTCGAGGGCTCTACAACGGAAGTGTCGAGGGAATTCATTTAAACAGATCAAAAGAGCCTCCGTTTAGTTGGGGTGATTTATAAATCATAATAAATACCAATCCTAAATTTTTACCGTCTGCACTGGTCGATGTCTCAACGCTGAGTGAACTACGGCCCTATAGTGCACGTGAATCCCGTGCACAACTAGCCAATACACATCCAGCAACTTAATCGAGCCTACATCGCCTAAAGGGAAATTAATTTTCTACTAACTCGTACACGAAAACGTAGAAAATTATATTTTTATTTTACTAGCCACGCGACACTTTTACCCCTATAAAACATTTTTACAGTAATAACTTCAGTGATATATCTGTGGAATGCAAAAGCGTGTTTAAATATTAATAATGACCTGAAATGTTTAGCTTTTGGGGGTGGATGTAGGAATGTAGCTGAATTTTCAGAGGATCAAATAAATTGTGTGCAAATTGTAAATGGAGATTGCTATATAGAACTTTAGTTAAAGCATCTTATTCACAGATGGTCATTGACCAGGAATTTGATTTGTTTCACATGCTGTAAGCAGGATCACTTTTCCGTCGTCTGTTTGTCCGCCCATCTGTCCGTCAAACCTTTTCCGTCAAGCTTCAGCAGGTGAAAATGTGTTCCAAAGAACACTCTTGGTAAGTCTGTTTGTATTACATTTATCAATACCCATCTACAGATGCAATGTCACCCAATGCAACCGTCCGTGATCGTAAAAAAACTTTGGTTGTTTCCCCATCACAGACAATATCGTATTCAGATTCTTTCACTTTTCCCGCATGCGTTAATTTCATTGGATGAACTTACCCTGAACTGGTGAAAACGCCATGTTGCGGAACGTGCCCTTCGGTGATATTGCATTCTAAATTTAATCGATTTCGTCTAAGGTGCGTTTACGAAAATAGCGTTTTCATGTGCAATGTGACCTACACTTTCCGAGTTTATTTGTCAGTAAACAAGACTTCACCAACATCGACGAGGAAGAGCAGATCTTTTTTTTAAAATTCAAACGATCATCTGTCAACGATCTGCTTTAAATGAACATTTGTATGTTTGTTAATTGGAAATCTTTTGGACTCTACAGTCACAGAAAAAACAACAACAACAAAAACAACAATTTGAACTCTGGCCAGTAGTTTTGAAGGAGATGATTTTTGAAGTTTTCATTGCCATGGCAAACAGAGTTATACATGGATCAAGTTTATTTTAGCAACTTTTGTGAAGGTTCATCCAAGGATTATCCCTGCCAAGTTTATATCAAATTCTGTCCAGGTTTCCCAGAGGAGAAGTCGTTTAAAGTTTTCACTATATACATAAAGGCAAATTAGCCCCGCCCCTGGCGTCATGTTTTTTTGAGGATCCAAATATTTTAGCAATCTTGGTAGAGGGTTACCCAAGGAACATCTTTGTCATGGCAACCAGAGTTCTACATGGATAAAGTTTATTTTAGCAACTTTTGTGAAGGTTTACCCAAAGATCATCCCTGCATTAATCAAATTCTGTCCAGTGGTTTCAGATGAGATGCCGTTTAAAGCAAATTGTTGACGACACACAACGCACGACGGACGCAGGGTGATCACAAAAGCCCACCTTGAGCACGTTGTGCTCAGGTGAGCTAAAAAGGGGGAGATAAATTAGGTGAAAATAGACCTAAGAGTTATGGCTCTCGATAAGACTGTAGCCCTTGTGATAGTAAACAAGTATGTATAGTGTGATGACAGACGGTTTATTAGTTTAGAAATTATGGCCAAGGTTAAAGTTTTTTCACTGTTAAAATGGAGATAAATTTGGTCAATATCGACATAGGAGTTATGGTTCTTAATTAATGGGAATGTAGCCCTTGTGACCAGTGAACAAGTATGTGAAGATAGAAGACAGATGACTAGTCAAGGTTAAAAGTTTATCACTTCGACAAAGACGACACCAGAGTAATAATGGCAATACCTCGACTTTTTTTTTTCTTTAAAAAACCGACGAGCTAAAAATCAACGAAACGCTCGGAACGTCATGAATATTAATGTAACTGCACGTTTTTCTCGTCTAATTACATTTAAATGTGATGGACCGACTTTATAAAGGATAGATAACGATTGCAGTTGACTAAAAATTAGACCACGGCCTTGTTTATTCCACCAATCACAGGCAAGCAAAGCCGTTGTCTATATCATAAAGACCACGGCCTACTTCCTTCCACCAATCACAGGCAAGCATAACCGTTGTCTAAATCGTATAGACCATTCAGATGCAGTGACACACACACACACACCCCTTTTAACGTCTAAACAAAAACAAACCAAAGAAAATAGAAACATAGATAAAATTAACTTTTATACACAAGTTTAACAAAAACCAATGTTGCTGACGTTTAGCAATACATATACATTTACCTGAGTCATTGTCCTGCAGTTCTGGCCCGATTTCACTAACGATACGTAGCCATAAGTAATACATGTACTTTAATTGTTAAATTACTTTGAATTCCTGTTTTACGAAATATTTAAGCTAATGACTAAGTTGACAGATGCTTACCTTACTGACAATTATTTGTATAGAGATGATATTTTTTAGTAGTTCTATTAGAAAATTTAACCCTAAGTATTTAAATATTAATTAGCGTTAAATTTGGTCGGTGGAATTGGAGGCTGGCGACAGGTAAAAAAAAAATAAATCAGTGGTCTAAGTCAGACGCGCGTAATCGTTGTCTATGAAATTGTCCGCTCGCTACGCTCGACTTCAAATATTCATTTTACGTAGACAACTGCACGAGTTATCTTGGACTAGCATGCCAGATTTACACGATGATCTCGTGCATGTTCCATAGACAACACTATCTGATATTCGAACGTATGAGTATTTATACTGAATCCGACTCGTGTTCTCCATTATATTTCATGCATCTCGTGGATTTCCCACTAACAATTTTTCATGCATTGCGTGAATTATCTGAGATGGTATGAAAACAGCCTTAGTTAAAAAAAACGTTTGGTTTATACTTTTTAAATCCACATAATTAAAAAAAACTGCATAAATAATCGTCAAAACAGTTACTTCATCATCATCATCGTCACAACAACAACAACAACAACAACAGACGTTCAGAGAACAACATATAGATAAGTTAAAATTCCTTATTTCTACTCAGGCATACGTGAAATAAATACGTATACACTACACTGTAATTGTCCCTATAAATAAGGTAAAGCCTATGTTATTTTGTGATAGTTATAATCATAAATCGACTGATATATTTTTAAATGCTAGCAGAAACACAAGGGGCAGTCATGGTTTTAAACATAATTTATTTCAAAATATCAGAAATGGGGTCGGGCCATACGTTCTAACTTAGTTACAACCCATCCCTTAGCTTAAGATAATTTCCGAAATTGCAGTATTGACGTATAATAGAAGTATATCAACACACATTTGTTGGTGAAAACAATAAACCCTTGTGAACAAACTACGTATAAACACACAACACTCATATGTAGCTTGAGAGTATATACTCTAGTTAACACATAAACAGAGAGAGAGAGAGAGAGAGAGAGAGAGAGAGAGAGAGAGATACACTACACTATCATTTTAACTAAAGTTATTAATTGTTATCTTATAGTTGTCTATTAATGATAAGCAAGGATCCCCGAGTAATAAAGTGGAAGCAATAAGTTGGGGGAATTATGGAAAACATCCCTTTGCCAATTAAATCGTTGACACTCAAACAGTAGTAGTGATTTGCGTTTTCGATAGTATAGCATGCTTTACAAAAAGGGTCAGTTTCATGATTTTTTTTTTTTGGGGGGGGGGGGGACCCATTTCTTTTTTCACCCTTCACCCGTATTCATAAAGCTCCATAGTTTTTAAGGAAAAACAACCTTAACTGGAATAACTCTCCTAAGGTGTTTTATACATAAGACTAAAAGAAACCTTTAATAACTAAGGGAAATCTATAAGATTTTCAGGAACATCTTAGAAACTAAGGGATTTTTTCCTAAGAAGCTTTATGAATACGGCCCCTGTGCTGCATAGATAGCTATACTCGTATTTGTACTACGACTATTTGTACTACTACTACTAGTCACAATTGACTATCCATTCGTAACACCTCGCCCATACCTTGTATCCGAGCATCGACGGATATGGCCGAGTATTTATGTTTGTTGACTGACAACCGAGGTTAATATCCGTTTGAATTGTGGGAAGGAACAAACGACCAATCAGAAATTGAGAGCTTTTTCTGGTACTCTCGATTCGTGAAAGCTAAATTCATTCCAATGTACTTGGTTACTATACTGGGGCCAAGACTTGGTGGTTAAGCACCTGCAGATGCTTTGGTTAGACCGGTGAATTATATACTAGACAAGACTTCCTTTTTTAGAATATGTCTTTAAAAATTTACTCCTGCGTTTGAAATGTGCAGCTGTCTGTATTTGATCTATAAATCATAAATGAATATTGATGGCAAAACATACGGCTTTCAAATTTGGAGAAACAAACATGGCGTCACCAGACCAACTTACCTGCCATAGTCATTAGTCCGGTCAAGAGAACTAGGACAAAGATACACAGGTACAAGTCCCACTTCAGGGACTGCTGGATAAACAGTGCCCCCGTGAACAGGTCGCCCTGGAAACGGCAAATAATTACTTCGCAATAAAATTTGGAAAAAAGAAACATCTTTGAAAAAGATATTAGGCGTAAGTAAGAAAAAAAAAGAGCATTCGTGTCGTACAACAACAAAAAATGTTCGATATTTTAAAACAACTAACGACACTCATTTAAAAAAAGTGCACTTTTTAATTTTAAATATTTCCTTATCTTGCAAACATGTCAAGTTCAATTCTCGCGATTTAGCCTCTAATCTACCACATGGAGAGATTTTAATTTTTTCTGGTTAGTATTGATTTTGCATGATTTACCCGTACAGCCCGGGGCAAATATAGATGTCACCGGAAACGTGTATAGGTGTAATCCTTATGCCTAATACAAAGGGAATCACATTGGTCCACAGAAACGCCGATCACGCGCTATCCGTAGGCGAGTTGCTCACTCATATATTTTCAATGTACTTTTCACAAAATTTGTATGCAATCGGATGTTGCAAAATAAGTTTCGAGGCAGAGAAGGTATTCTTCAAATGTTGTTGTTGTTGTATTGGGGGTTTACCGTCGCTGCGATAGTATTTCAATCATATAGCGACGTCCAGCTGATTACAGGTGGAGGAAGACCCCGAGTACATAGAGGTACCCGGGTAGAACCACCGACCTACCGCAAGCTAGCTGGATATTCTTCAAATGCGCCTCGCACAGTAACGCGGTAAACAAATATGGCGGAGATGGTTTTGGATTTTCATATCCGGACTAGATTTTACTTAATTGCTCATTAAATGTAAAAATACAAATTGTTTTGTTTGTCATTTCTGTTTGGAGTTATAAATCTAGTGTCCATCCACTATTTTCTTTTTCACCTGGGTGTTTTTCATTTTTAAATAGGAAGATTTATTTGTTTTCTGAAAATTGACAATCATGTAAAAACACACCCTGACACCCTAATTTTAATATGGAATATCCTTAAATAATTTATGCCAACCAATGAAGCAGGTGCTTTTCTGTTGTTTTCGGTTGTTAACCAAGATTTGATTGGTCCAAGAATTAGGTCAAAATTCATATCATACAACTTACGCAGAAAAAATATCACGAACGAGTGTTAATGTACATAACGTCATGTGCACCACAGTCATACGCTTATACGTCACTGTAATGTACCATTCGTTGTACTCGACTACCTTCGGCAAAGATCGGAATTGAATGTATTTCGAGAAATGACCGAGGAGATCCGAATGTGAAACGTTCTTTATATATGTAACCGGGTCATGTTTTCATTATTTCAATATTGCTGTCTTTTAATATCTGATATCTTATCTTTTGGTGTTGTCATACCTATTGTGTAATGGAATTGTTGTGCTGATTGGATTATCTCCCTTTCTTTGAACACTGGCCAGTAGAGTGGGCAATCAGGTATGACATGTTCCCGCCTTTACCTGGATAATTGGTAATGTGACTCTCACTTTTTTCTTCTAGTCATCAGGTTGTTTGAGGCAGACATGCAGTGAACATTTTCCTGTCTATCTTAATAATGATTCTAGTGGTCTTCTGAGAGAGGTTAGTTGTTTGTCATTATACTTTATATATGTTTGAGGAGGACACAAATAAGTTATGCTTAATTTGTAAATTATTATTTAAGAGCTTATTTAAATTAACTTGTGCACCGGATTGTACATGCAGAATTTTAGATGGTTCCTTGTCTCTTTGTCTTTGGTAAATGGGATAGTAATTTGTTGAATCACTATCTATTCTATCTTATTTGTACACTGTTGCCTAACCTTGCAGTTAACCAGAATAACCACCAGTCACTGAGGCAGTGTGTGTGTCAGAGTCAGTCCAAAGGTCCGGTCCACAATCGGTATGTACTGCTGTGGGTTGATTGTAAATTGTGTTGTAAATTGTATTGTAAATTGTATTGCTTATGTACCGGTGTAAATTGAAATTGTTTGTATTTGTTTAATATGTGTTAATTATATATTGTTTCTAAAACGGTGAGCCTGGCCGCTGATCACAACGTTTACACTAAATAAATTATATACTGTTTTAGATGTTTTAATAATTCAGCTATAAAATATATATGATTGTTAACTCATTCCCCATTTGTTTACAGGGCTTGTGTTGTCTGCAATTTAAAGATTGACACCTAAATCGTCTGGTCTTTTTTTTTTGTATTCGCCCCTTTAGCTGCTACCCGTAGCTGGGTCTAGTGACGCTAGGCAACAAGTCCGTGTATTGCCTAAGTTCACCTGGTCACATATATAGAAACTGGCATAGAGGATCGAACCATCTTTATCCCAACCAAATACGTTGTGGGGCATATATATTTTCGGTCGCCGGTCCAGGCACGTGGGTTTTCTCCGGGTTCTCCGGTTTCCTTTCACAAAAATGGCCACATACGCCGCCATCAGAGCCATCAAAAGTGATAAAGTTGTGAAAACTTGTTTTATAATTGATGTAAAATAAATAAAGTTTGAACTAAAGACGCATTTCAATGGTATATTGATGTCATATTGCATTTATTGCAAATAGGTTTATGTAATTTTAACCAGGTTCTCTATATATAAAGAATTAAAAAGACCCTGGTTTAACGAGTTACTTTTGCTTGTTTGTTGGGTTTAACGTCCCACCGACAGATTTCAGTCTACTTGAGACAGATATAGTGCTGCCACACTGCAGTATCACGCCGTAGACATGTGGCATGATACCACACCCAGTCGCATTATCCTGACATCAGGTCAAACAGTCCTGCAACTACCCTCATATGCTGAGCGCCAAGCAAGGGAGCTTTAACAGTATCATTTTTTACAACTTAGGTATATTGCGGCCGGGGATCGAACCCACGACCTCCCACTCCCGAGGCGGACGCTCTAACCACTCGGATACCGGGTTTACAAATATTTCTGTTGTAAGTCATGTTGCAACCGTAATAAAAAAACCCCAAAAAACAACAAAAAAACGAGCTTACAGGTACATATTCAAATCATCCATGCATTTAACATTCACTTCAAGTGTTCATTCCGATCATTATACATGTACTGTCAAGGTTATCGTAGACTGCTGCAAAATCATTAATTTTCGTTGACATTAAATCTCGTTGAATATGCATTAAAGGCCATTTCGTGGGTTTATTTATTCGTGGATTCATATGCAAGGAAATGTGAAGTCTTCTAAATATACAATTTCCGTGTATGTTTAACTCATGGATAAAAATCACACGAAATCAACTATATTTAGTGACTTGACTTGACTATTTGAGTTTACTGTCGTCTCGACAATATTTCTGTCATAGAGCGACGGCCAGATAATTACAGGTTGAGGAAGACCCCGAATGCACGGAGACATCTGGGTAGAACCACCGACCTACTGCAAGCCAACTGGAAGGCTTCCTCACATGAAAATCCGAATGATCCTACCGGGATTCGAACCCACGCGGTAAGGGACTGAGTGAGACTATATTTAGTATCCTATGATTGTACAGTGCCGGTATACTCCAGGTTATTACATACCTGGCTATCATTTCTATTAATGATAAATAACTTTGCACGTATCCATATTTGCAAAAGTGAGTGTGAACTCAGCTTTTTGTTACAATCTCCAATAAATTAAGATGCAAACACAATACATATTGGAAAAAAAAGAACAAACAACTACACAGATCCTGTGCTAGATAGTTCTCCAATTTGTCGACACCCGATCAAAAGTTCAAGTGGTTATAATGCGCATAAAAAAATAGTGATTTCAATATCTATTAAACCCTGAGTGCAGTTTTCCTTTGTGACTGAGTATATATGTGTTTCTTGAAATATATAATACGTGATATTTTATACATTTGCTCCGCATCTACTTATAAGAATTGCAAAATATGTATTGTCTGCCTCGTGAGCAGGAAGTCATGTGTTCGATCCCCGAGCGCAATATACCACAAAGTCGTTGAAATGGTACTGGTATAGCTTCCTTGCTTGACGCTCAGCATGTATACTCGGTAGTTCCATGACTGGTTTGCCCGGTGTCAGGGTAATGTGACTGGGTGTGGTATCATGCCACATGTCTACGGCGTGATATTGAAGTGTGGCAGCACTATATCTGTCTCAAGAAGACATCGTCTCTAAATGACTGACACACTGTCAGTGGGACGTTAAACCTAACAACCAACCATACAAAATATGCATTATTTACTCGGTATACATTCCTTGACATGCATCAATAAACTTAACACATGTATTATTTTATTCACGTAATATATGTCTCCAATGTATATACATTAGTGTTACACCTGAACTTCAGCTACTTAAGCCGGTATATACGTATCCCTCCACCATGCTTGCCAGTTCAGCCATAACGTTTAATTCTGTTAAGGTAATCCATCATTAAATTATAATCATGGTCCTTCAAAAGCTTAAAAAGACTTCAGTCAGTTGCAAGTATTCACTGACGTGGAGTATTGGTGATTTTGCTGAAAGTCTATGACGGTTTGCATTTCCACAAAATTCCCATGCTCACTTGATGGACCATGATCAAATTTAATGATGGGTGGATTACCTTAAAGTTCGAGACAAAGGCGGTAACTTCAGGCTTTCTGTGACCTTCAAGTTAGACCTTGATGTGCTGTTCAAAGTGAACTTCATGTGACTTTAAGTACAAAAAGGGTGAAGTAATTTTTGATCTAGGTCACAAGTACATATGTGGAAGCCTATATCTTTAGGTAATGGTTCAGAGATTACATTAAGCTTCGTATCAATATATAAAGTAAAAGAGCTTTATCAGTAGTTCTATCATTAGCGTCATCTTTTCTTCGCACGCTTTTTTGATTAAATGGGTCATTGTATATTGTTTGATTAAAAATGTGATGACTGAAGCAAAAGAACGCTCGCACACTAGTATGGCACTGCGAAAAAGCAGAGATTGTCTAGTGAATTTTTAGATACTATTCATATTAATAGAAGACACTGCATGTATATTCTTGTTTTTTTTTTATCATCTATTTATTTTCTATTTATCATCTATTTAAGAACAGCTACATTCCTGCTACGGAGACTGTATCAGGACTTGGCTATGATAGTATGCCAAAAAGAAAAAGCTGTACCAAATGTGGTAATTACCGATCTATGTTTACCGAAGTCAGAATACGAACAATTTAATGACCATAAATCTGAAATTACTTCGCCTTTTTGTTCGAACTTGGCCAGGATATCTTACCAAAAAAGAATGCGACTAGCCATGTTTCATAAAGATTGGTCTACATTTATTTAAGTTAGAGAACAGACACTGTTATTTTTTTTAATATTTTCATCCGCTCAATTGTCATAACTCTAAAATAACTATGATTTTCTGTATGGTCATTGTACCATTAAATAATGTGACCACCTTCAGTAAAGTTTGCTTAACATTTTCTTCATTTAGGGAAGGGCTACTATTAACCATGTATATTGTATTTATTCAAGGGTCAAAACTCTGGTTATCACTTTGAGTAGTAGTAGTGACCATATTGGCCAGAGTTAGAGAGAGGATGCTATCCACCCGTCATAAGTGAATCCGTGACCGGCACCTTCTCACGACTGGCTTTCAAATTCATTTAAGTACAGTCCCTGTAATGATTCCTCTACGTCTCGGACCACTTATCCTCTACCATGATAACCAAAGTACCCTAATGAAACATAAGGAAACCTTGGTTATATCCGTGAAAGGCCATGAGGTCCGAAATGTAGCAAAACCATTACAGGGACTTTACCTTAAACAAAACGGGCGATTTGATATATTGACATATTTTGACATATTTGACTTACCGAACATTTGGTGAATATGTATAAAACCAGTGACAGGAAAGCGAAATAGACACGTAATCTCTGTCCACCGAAACGTTTTGTGAGGTACTCTGGCATGGTGTATGTCTGCAATGAATAGTAACATTTGAGAACAGGTAGTCCGCGTTATAGACAACATCTCAAATTAAAGGCATACGCACACAGCTTTACATTGCCTTTAACACAACACTTTGAAAAGCTAGAACATACTCGCTTTAATTATATATTCCTACAGAAAAACGGTCTTTGATTTATTCCTATTTTTCATATTTTGGTGATACATAATTTATGGAATTTGAGGTGAAAAAAGTTTTAGTATGAAATGTTTCGTTACTGTCCGTACATGTATTCCCATCACTTCACGTTAACTGTAAATATAAAGTAAAAGGCTTAGAGTGGTAATTTTGCCCAGATGTTTTGTTCATACATGCCTCTTGAGTTGATCCGCAATCCCCTCAAAAAGAAAGAAAAAAAAGGGACCCATGTCTGTTTTTTGATGCATCACCCATGTGGGACTATGGTAAAGTAGCATAGCAACTTCCTATCTGTTTGGGAAACTGTCTGGAAGTTTAGAGCTAATCTGGATTCAATCTGCTATTCTAAGAATGTTTTAGCCGGTTAGCTAGTGTTGTACTCCATTAAACAGAATAGTAGAATAAATATCCAATAAAAGATCAGCATTTTCAATAAATGATGAAATAACTGAATGTCCCCCACACTGTACACTAGGTATTGTCGACTGGGGTAAAATTAAAATTATCATCCGAACTAAACAATATATATATATATATATATATATATATATATATATATATATATATATATTGATTTAACAGAGATATTATTACGGAAGCACAAAGGGGACATGGTGTTTTTAGCTCACCTGAGCACAACGGCGTCCGTCGTTCGGTGTCCGTCGTCAATATTTAACTTAAAACGACATCTTCTCCTAAACCACCGGGGCAAATTTAAAAAAAAAACTTCACAGGAATGTTCTTTGGGTGAAGCCCTTTCATAGTTATTCAAAGTATTTGATTCCATGCAGAACACTGGTTGTCATGGCAACGGAAAGAAAAAACATATGAAAATGTTGAAAATCTTCTCCAAAAGTACTGGCTGGATTTTCAAAGTTATTTGGCGTAGATGTTCCTTGGGTCACTGTCTACCAAGATTGTTCAAATTATTTTGATCCATTGAAAAACATGGCCGCAAGCGGGCGCATTCCGTTTTCCTTATATGAATATAGTACAAATTTGAAAAATCTTCTTGGCCAAAAGTACTGGCTGGATTTAAAAGTTATTTGGCACATATTTTCCTTAGGTCACTCTCTACCAAGATTGTTCAAATTATTTTGATCCGTTAAAAACATGGCTGCCAGGGGGCAGAGCCCGTTTTCCATATATGTATATAGTAAAAACTTCAACAATCTTCTCCTCCTAAAGTACTGGCTGGATTTCAAAGTTATTTAGCACAGATGTTCCTAGGTCATTCTCTACCAAGATTGTTCATATTATTTTGATCTGCTGAAAACATGACCGCCAGGGGCTAAGTCCATTTTCTTTATATGTATATAGTTCAAATTTGAAAATTCTTCTTGTCCTAAAGTACTCACTCGATTTATGGCTGGCAGAGGGCAGAGACCATTTTCCACAACATCATAAGATATTTGCTGTTTCTTTTCCTCTCACTAATACCTGGTTCTCAGGTGAGTGACCCAGGGCCATCATGGCCCTCTTGTCTTTTTTGTTATCTTGTGGCCACGAGATAGTTTCTAAGAAAACAACAACAACAAACAACAACAACAAAAAAACAACAAAAAAAAACAACAACAAACAAAAACGAAAAACAAATCTTGCTAACTCGTGGTCACGAGTTGGTAACTAAGAAAAAAAGCAAAACACAAATATCGCTATCTCGTGGCCATGAGATTACTGACCAATCAAATCGTTAAGATTATCTCGTGGCCACGAGATAGCGGTATTTTTTTTTTTTTTTTTCTTCTTATATCTCGTGGCCACGAGGTAGGAAATTTGTTTTTTCTTAGTTACTCGTGGCCGCGGCTTAGTGATTTTTTTTGTTTATATCTGTGGCCACGAGTTAGCGAGATTTGTTTTTTTTTTATTTATATCTCGTGGCCACGAGTTCGCGAAATTTGTTTATTTTCTTAGTTATATCTCGAGGCCACGAGTTAGGAATTTTTTTTGTTTTTTTCTTAGCAACTCGTAGCAACGAGTTAGCGAGGATGTTTTTTTTATATTTTTCTTAGTTTGTAACTCGTGGCCACAAGTTAGCAAGATTTTTTCTTAGTTATATCTCGTGGCCACGATTTTTCTTAGTTACTAACTCGTGGCAACAAGTAAGAAAGATTTTTTTCTTAGTTCTATCTCGTGGCCACGAGTTAATAATCGTTTTTTGTTTTGTTTTTTAGTTATACATGTATACGTGGACACAAGATAGCGATATTTGTTTTCTTTCTTAGTTACTTACTCGTGGTTACGAGTTAGCAAGATTTGTTTTTTTAGATGGCGATAGCCGTCTTATGCTGAAAAATGAAATTAGGCCTTGCTAATTTGCATATTTTCCACAACAAGTTTAACTGTACCTCTCCGCGCTTAGTGCGGATCCATGCAATGCGATTCTGCACTAACGAATACGAGTGGAATATATGTTACACAGACGTTTAAATCATAACCGTAACCGCTTTTAGTGTGTTATTGTTTGTTAACATGTTTTCTTTTGCCATTATTTTGCACTGGAAGCATCAATTTTAAGCGTGAAAAAATATCCGTGACAGTTCTTAACCAGAACAGCAATACATGAAGATCTACTCCTGCAAAAAGAACAAGAGGGCCAAGATGGCCCTAAATCACTCACCTGAGAAAAGTATCATTCATTGCCTGTACAAAACAGATTGCTTTAGAATTAAGATGATGAGGTGAAACAATGTTCAGGAATTTTCCCCAATCATGACAAACATTCTGACCAAGTTTGAGGAAGATTGGATCAAAATTGTGGCCTCTAGTGTGTAAACAAGATTTTTCTAAGATTTGACCTACTGACCTACTTTTTGATCCAACCTGACCCATTTTCAAAAGGGTTCAAGATATCATCAAGACAAACATTCTGACCAAGTTTGAGGAAGATTGGATCAAAATTGTGGCCTCTAGTGTGTAAACAAGATTTTTCTAAGATTTGACCTACTGACCTACTTTTTGATCTGACCTGACCCATTTTCGACAGGGTTCAAGATATCATCAAGACAAACATTCTGACCAAGTTTGAGGAAGATTGGATCAAAATTGTGGCCTCTAGTGTGTAAACAAGATTTTTCTAAGATTTGACCTACTGACCTACTTTTTGATCTGACCTGACCCATTTTCGAAAGGGTTCAAGATATAATCAAGACAAACATTCTGACCAAGTTTGAGGAAGATTGGATCAAAATTGTGGCCTCTAGTGTGTAAACATCAAATTGTTGACGGACAACGGCCGACGGACAATCAAGTATCCCAAAAGCTCACCCTGAGCTATGCTCAGGTGAGCTAAAAAGTAGTGCTCCGTATGTATGTAATTGACTTAAAGTAGTCCACACATAATTTTGCATGATGGCGAGTTAGGTTCCTCCCAGAGCATATCTTAACTTTGAAATAGATAGGCAAACATTCTAGTACATGTATCTTAAATACATTGTAATCAAATACCTGGTCAATTTCTACAGGTACAAAACAACAGATAGAATGTGTACATCAGGTTCGCTAGTACTAGAGAAAGATAATGGCCTACTTAGGTATGCAGCTTTTTATGAATGAAAGGTTTATGACCTTTACTCCGGATTATTATGTAACAAACAGAACCTTTGTAGCAAAAGCGTGTGGAGTTTTTGTCGTCATGTGACTGCTTCAATAACTTCAGAAACGCTGGGTTTATAATGTTAATCCCGTCGCTGTCTCACAGCGCATTGTGCGCTTTGATTTTCTTAGTTACTATCTCGTAGCCACGAAATAATATCAAAGAAAAACACCATGTCCCCTCTGTGCTTCAGTAGATTATAATACATTGATAATCAAGTATTCAGTATGTCTTTTATAATGTAATGTAGAGAGAGAAACTTACCCCACATGCTATATAGACGGGAATGAATACCCAGCCTAAGAGTTGCAACAGGAGGATGGCCTAAAATGTACACAATGGGACATACTATGACATATACTGAAATAAAAACTTGCATTTACTATAAACTTCCAATGATCACTTGTCTGTTTTTTGATTGCAGTACAAATATCATCCACATTCCTATGTAAAGCCTACCGGTATGTTGGACTCTTTGCATTTATTTCAAGCCTTGTTATCTGTAAATCAGGGGTCGTATTCATAAAGTTTTTCAACGAAAATAATTCCTGAACTGGAATAAATCACCAAAGGAGTTTTATATATGAGACAAAAGGAAAACCTTAATTACTACGGGAAATATATGGGATTTTAAAGAAAATATTATATTACCCCTTACAACAAACGTATTAGAATTACTCCTAAATTTCACCTTGTGAAAATATCCTTAACTTACGTTGAATTCCCAGGCCCCAACACTGATCCCCGATGCGGCCCCGGACCCAGAGAGACCGATGAAATGTTCCGTCCCGATATTGCTAACGAACAGAGAGGCTCCTATCTGCAAATTGTAGAAAAATATACAGACTGAACCTGCATATGCGTTTTGCTTAATGACATCCCTGTCTTCCGCATGTTCGAAGCAGTCAAACTGTACTAAGCAGCCAGCATGTACTAAGCAATCGATCTACAATATACAGCCGACCTGCACTAAGCAGCCAGCATGTACTAACCAATTGATCTACAATACGCAGCAGACTAACATGTAATAAGCAATCAATCTACAATAAGCAGTCAATTTTTACTTTGCAGAATATGATATCCTTAAATCAGGTGAACTAAGCATTACGCCAACAGTTCCCCAACCTGTACTAAGCAGATTACCTAAGTATTCAGTCGGTACTAAGCAGCCAACCTGTACTGAGCAGACAATGTACTACTTAGCAGTCAATCTGCACTGAGCAGATAATGTACTACTTAGCAGCCAACCTGTACTGAGCAGACAATGTACTACTTAGCAGCCAACCTGCACTGAGCAGATAATGTACTACTTAGCAGCCAACCTGTACTGAGCAGACAATGTACTACTTAGCAGCCACCTATACTGAATGAACAATGCACTACTTAGAAGCCAACCTGTACTGAGCAGACAATGTACTACTTAGCAGCCAACCTGTACTGAACAATGTACTACTTAGCAACCAACCTGTACTGAACAGACAATGTACTACTTAGCAGCCAACCTGTACTGAACAGACAATGTACTACTTAGCAGCCAACATGTACTGAACAGACAATGTACTACTTAGCAGCCAACCTGTACTGAACAGACAATGTACTACTTAGCAGCCAACCTGTACTGAATGAACAATGTACTACTTAGCAGCCATCTTGTACTGAAAAGACAATGTACTACTTAGCAGCCAACCTGTACTGAGCAGACAATTTGCTACTTAGCAACCAACCTGCACTGAACAGACAATGTGCTACTTAGCAGCCAACCTGCACTGAGCAGACAATGTACTACTTAGCAGCCAACCTGCACTGAACAGACAATGTACTACTTAGCAGCCAACCTGTACTGAATGAACAATGCACTACTTAGCAGTAGCAGCCAACCTGTACTGAGCGAACAATTCACTAATTAGCAGCCAACATGCACTGAACAGAAAATATACTACTAACAGCCAACGTGTACTGAGCGGGCACTGTACTAATAAACAGTCAAACTCGGACAATGTACTACTAAGATGCCGACCTGTACTAAGCAAAACTAAACAGTCAACCTGTACTAAGCGGACAATGTACTACTAAACGCAAACCCATACTGAGCAATCAACCTGTACTTAAAGGTCAAAATAGCCAACATATTCTAAAGCAGTCAACATTTACTGAGTGCCTACCTGTTTTATGCAATCAGTTAACTTTGAGACTCGAGTAAACGGAAATTATTACAAATTTGGCCTAAGTAAAATAATCTGCCATTTCGTTTGATTCATTGTGCCTGTTTTGTTTACTTACCGGCAAAAAGAACATGGAACGGCCTGCAAGGAAAAAGCCTCCGATCGTGCTTCTATTTGATCTACACATGGCCTGTAAACGCATGAAAATATACTGAAAAGATGCCTAAAATTTAGGGAAGTGGAATTGTTTATCACATCACTCATCATCTGCTTATCTTACATTTTATCTTCATTCACCCTCCGTTGGTTTCGATTAACAGATGGGTTAAAAACTTCATCAAAGTCTGCTTGCAACAATTTCGTTCAAGAAAAATACTCTCGTTATATATACCGCTTTTTCCATTTTTTTTTTATTTATTTATTTATTTTCTTTTGTTTGTTTGTTAAATAGCAAGATTTGCAGATGTACAAATATAATGTTTCATTTTGAGCTCCAATTGTGTAGGTATATTTTGCCTTTTCTATGTATCTATAAGTTCATTTTACGAGCAATCCGAGACGCACATTGGTATTCAAACAAATAGGCGTCCTATACTTTTAGAGCTACCATTAAACATTTAAAGCAAACAGTGCATCTATTATCGAATGCCATGTATTTACACGGGAACAATAACGACCAATAAATACGAGACCAGTCCGCGTATTACTGTTAAACTGGGTATCAACTGCAAACTCTCTCTCTCTCCATAGAGAAAGAGAGTGGGGAGTGCGCTGGGTATGTTTTGATAAGAAACTATGTAGAGCCTTCGTGTTGAAACTCTCACTAAGTTTATCCAGACTCGAATTCCATCAACAATACTTAACGCTTAAGTAATACTAACTTAAATTCTTAAACTAGGTAGAAACGCATTCACCCTACCCGTGAAATATTCAAGTAACTGAACATTAACCATTAACTTAATAACTAACATTGTGTGTAAAGAAATACAATATTTTCGTATTTTTATCTGAAACATTAAGCTCTAAGTATGGTAGGTAACATGTAACCCAGCAGTTTGACTAGCGGCAAGGGAAACAACTCTGGGGCAACAGTTGGAGCTTACAAATAGCTTTCGACGATAAGGAGTTAACTTATTAACGTTCTAAGCCCTTACATTTCAATGACTTATTTTATGCACTCAGAGCAACTAGGGCTCGTTTTCAATTCAGCTTCAACACTTTGTTGTAAATATTAATTCGTTTGCATTTAAGAAGAAATTAAGGACATTTTTAAAACTAAACCATATAAATTAAGGACATTTTTAAAACTAAACCATATAAATTAAGGACATTTTTAAAACAAACTACTGTACGATAAACCATAAAAATTAATGGGACTTTTTTTTTAAAATTAACTACATAGTCGCTAAATATAGTAAGTCGCCATACCTGTTGTACAACTTTTTATTCAGTATGATATGTTTAATTTTGGAAACAGGAAGTTCGTCGAAACACGGTAACTGTTTAGAAGTGTACATGCTACAGTGTATGGCAATGGAAAAGAGAATATGACTGATTAAATGATTGATTGATTGATTGATTTTTTGAGTTTACCGTCGCTGCGACAGTATTTCAGTCATATAGCGACATCCAGCTAATTACAGGTGGAGGAAGACCCCGAATGCACCAAGGCATCCGGGGAAAAGAGAATATACATTGTCTTTAATAACAAGATGAATCTTAAAAGAGATATCCAGCGGCATTCTTTATCACTAGCTGTACCTTAAATCGTTTTTAATAACGGTATGAAGTCTGTATCGACATCTCATGTTAAGTTACACCGGTGTTAAGTATATAAACAAGTCTGGACAATGTGAACAGTGCCTTTTAGCAGGTGCGTTTAGAAATAAATTTTTGATCTGATCGGTCGATATCCGGTGAAAAATCTGGGTCAAAAGTAAAAACATACAGCTGCCGCCGAAAAAAAAAGGGGGAAACAGAAAATTGTACGAAAATAAGTGCTCTACAAATAATTAGAGATATCTTCAACTGAATTACTTTTGCCATCAATTCAGATGATGATCCGGCCGCGACATACCAAATCGTAAAAGAGAAAAAAATGCTACTGGTATAGTTCCCTTGCTTGGCCCTCGTTCCAGGACTGGTTGGTCCGGTGTCAGGATTATGTGACTGGGTGTGGTATGCCACATGTCTACGGCGTGTTACTGCAGTGTGGCAGCACTATATCCGTCTCAAGTAAACATCGTCTCCGAATGAATCAAATACTGTCGGTGGGACGTTAAATCCAATAAACAAACAAAACAGATAATGATACCAACAATTGATTTGCTGATTCTCCAAATCACTCTCTTCAAATTATTTTTGATACCAGTAACTGAATTAATGGTATCAATAAATCAATTGTTGAACTCTTCAAATCAGTGTTCATAATTTTCAGATAATGATTTCTCCCTGATGTTACAAGTATTTTGGCGGTATTATAATTTAGAACACTTTAATCTTTAAGAGTGAGATTTTTAAATGTAACAATAAAAATAAGTAGCTCATATTTGATGTTTGTTAATTTACATTGTGCCGAATACATGTATATCATTAACAGAATAAAAGAGATCTATAATTCAAATATTGATATCTTCAAATCAATTATGGATAAGTATTCATTTTATTTAATTGTATAGCTCTACAATTGATTTGTAGATGTCATTTACTGACTTAAAGAGATCTTTAATTCAGATGGAGATATCAATAATCATACAGTGAGATCAACATTTGAATTTTTGATAACATTAATTAACTTGGAAGATATATCTAATTATTTGTAGACCTCTATAAATATTTGTATTTATATAGATTTTCGGCGTTCCATATAAAAGACTGGAGGAGGAAAGAAATAAGAAAGATCACGTGATACTAACGACAATGCCTATAGCCAGGATCACCACGAAGTACGCCACTACCACCCCTAAATCAGCTCCCGTGAGTACCGCCCTTGTTTCGGGGTACTCCATTTTGAAGCGCTCTAGCCGAGACATTTCGTTTACATCCGCCGGAGTCGTCGCCATCTTGGTTGCTATCTAGTCACGAGCGATCACAGAAGATCTCGGGATGTTGATGGTTTACTTTTCATAACCTAGAACATAGAGGGTTCAGTGTCTCATGTAGATTAGTCTCAAAATGAATCAGCGCGCTGATAACATTGAAAGGACAGGGTTTTCAGACTGCCGGTGTTAGCCGCAGTCTTAAGCAGCTGGAAAAAAATGCAAGTATCATCAGATTATTGCAGCTAAATTACCTGTATTACTTACAGTTTATAAGCGTATTCATGCAATATAAAAACTTGTTGAAATCTCGCGTTCGTTTCGCGCGGAATTTAATAATGTTAAAATAGCCATCTCTAGTTTTACTCGAAGACATCTACATTACAAATTAATGAAACGAATACTGGGTACAAATCAACTTGATGAACTGGAGTTAATCCAAAAGATGCCCCAATTCGATTCAACTTCAAAATTGCGTGTATCAGTCTGCCATGTTTATCACGCCGACAGTCTCACAGTGCATTGGGCGCTTTGATTAAACTAATTATGTAGTATATTTACGTTATGTAGGTACCGACGGCCCCTGATCTATTAAATTGGTCTAATGGTAAAGTCAGTAAAAATAAAACCCCTACTTACACGGCATATTAAAGTGTAAAAACAGTGAATTGGAAAACGTATCAGTTACACAATATACATGTATCGGATAATAATACACATCCAAATTTACGAAGCAACATTATGGAACAGAATTAGGGCAAAAATTGCATCTCACCGTCTTACAAGTCCATGTTTTCATGTGACATTCTGCCTTTGCCATACTGACAAGTGATATGCTGTATTATGTTAAGTGCGTTTATCAATGCTGTCTACTGACTAATGCTCTTGTGTATCTTACATTAGTTAATGATTTGGCTTTCATGTGTCAAAATTTGATGCTGTTATATTTTAATGTTTTGTTGAGCAACTATCAATGTGACATTTGTTTTACGTTAAACTGTCTAAACTGCCTCAATCAAAGAGAAGTTAATTCGTAGAATCAAGATCCTGCGTTTCGTTTTTACTCAGGGGAGGAAACTGAATACTCGGAACTTGGAAAGTAATATGATCATAACAGGGGGGCATAGCCCCTTGGGAAATATTTTTTCTAGGAGGACGGAGATGCATTCTGAGGGGCATCTGAGGGAAATTTGGTATATTTTTTTTCAGTTTTGACAAGATTCCTGTCCCACGACCCTCTTGTTACTGTAATAGGGGCGAATGACAACGCTTGGAGGTAATTGTTGCAGTAGGCGGGCAGTTAACCTATTATTGCTCTTAGGAAGGACCAGTACTAGACTCATATCCTCCGTAAAAATCTCGCATACAAAACCATGGTAGGTAGCCGCCGGGCTTGAACTCACAACCCGCTTATTCAATATATAGATCATGAAATTATTTTTCTACATGATTTATAGTGACATTAATACGAACTTTATGGCACTGGCTGCAAAGCTAGGTTGCGAGTTCTAATCAAGCTTGGGGACGTTTTTGTGATATGTATTAAAAACTTGTCAATAATTTATTAAAAAAATTGAAAATAAAATGTATGTTCAGCAATACTAAAGGCGTTTGCCTGATTCAGATTAAAGCAGACACAATTCCGTTGTTGTTGTTGTATTGGGGTTTACCGTCGCTGCGATAGTATTTCAATCATATTGCGATGTCCAGCTAATTACTGGTGGAGGAAGACCCCGAGTACACAGAGGTACCCGGGTAGAACCACCGACCTACCGCAAGCCAGCTGGAAGGCTTCCTCTCATGAAAAATCCGAAGTCCCTACCGGGATTCGAACCCACAGCGGTGGGGGGCTGAGAGATTTGTAGTCCACGACTGTAACCGCTCGGCCACGGCCCGGTGACTCTGGGACTTAATTACGAAACTACGAACAGTATGTAGATCGACGAGATGTGCTCGTATATAAAATTTTGCGTGACGTTCATTATTTTTAAATATTCATCTTTGTAAACCTGAGCTCATATAACAATTTGTTTAAAAGAAATAACTTTTTCGAATTTGGAAACAGCCACAGTTTCGTACTTCATTTTGCCGATTCTTCCCGAACAGTAGTATAAAGTGACTTATTATAGGCACGCCACCTTTTCTGTGGAGGACGAAATTTCTGTATATACTACTCCGAACTACCGACAGCGAGTTCAGGTGAACAACTACAGTTCTATTCGAGTTATAGGGCGTCCGCCTCGGGTGCGGGAGGTCGTGGGTTCGATCCCTGGTCGCAACATACCAAAGTCGCAAAAAAAAAAAAGGGTACTGTTAAAGCTCCCTTGCTTGGCGCTCACCATTTAAGGGTAGATGCAGGACTGGCTGGCCCGGTGTCAGGATAATGTGACTGGGTGTGGTATAATGCCACATGTCCACGGCATGATACTGCAATGTGGCAGCACTATATCTATTTCAAGTAAACATCGTCTCCAAATGACTTAAAAATACTGTCGGTGGGACGTTAAACCCAACAAACACACACTACTCGAGTAAACTCGTATTGATGACGTAATAAATAGACTCTAGTTAGCAATCAACTGAACGTATGAGGCTTACCCCTTGTGACTTTATATATAAATAGACATATGATTAAAACAATAGATCTTTTATTTATGACTTTTTTCGAGCTTGGGCTTTAATAAAGTAGCTGCCATCTTACATGCTTATTTAAAGACAGGATATCATAGATATTTATAAATTTCTATAAATTTGCCTAGATGCTTTCCGTCCGCCATATTGCTTTCTAGTCTACCCACCTACCTCTCTGGGTTGAACTCGCGTAACCCTACAGAGTTCGTATGGTAAAACCCCGCACGTTTTATTTGCAACTCTGGTAACTCTAGTTAACTCTAGTAGCTAAACTGAACTCGCTCCAAGTCAAACCGGCAGAGCGCCCTCCAACGTCATGATGCTAGGTGCACATTTTGACATTTGTCATTCTGCTTGCGTACATGTGTTATTTTGCTTAGCTACACGTGTCATTCATCGATTCGTTAAACCGACGAAATTCCATTTTAATACGAAACTGGACTGTCCAGCTATACACAGTGCTATACGGTGATGAAATGGAAATAAAAGCAGATGTATTTTCAGTAGTTAATTATGATGTGAATGTTTAATGTAAAAAAAAAAAAAAAAAACAAATAACGCAGACGACGATTACACCGTATTGTACTAGTCAAAATGATGCTAGTCACTTAGACAAATGAAGCAATAAACATGTCAAAAGGCAAAATGTATTTTTTGCCCGAATTCTGTTCCATACAACATTGAATTTACATCTCATTCAATGACAGGAAAGTACAACGATATCTCTGGATGTAGTCAATGGTTTAGATTACTAAAAATAAATTGCGTCGACATTTTTTTTCTTAAACATCTTTGCGTTTGTACTGGCACACTGCTTTAAACATATATCTAGAATTTCGCCATGTCTGAGAGTAGAATTTGACCACTTGCACTGCAACAAATTTAAAGTCTGATATCAAACAAGTTCAATGTTTTCATAAATTTATTTGCTAACACCATAAAGTCAAGTTTTTTGAATTTAAATTATTAGTTTGGTTTCGTAAATGAATTTTTAAGATACACATACATTATTTTAGATAATACAAAAATATATGGAAAACAAGAGCACCGCATGAGGATGCCAACACTCGTTTGTTTTTGTCTTAAGTAGAAAACAGAAAAATTAAACGCTGCCATTTTATATGATTTATGAACTATAACAGTCAGACAAGAAAATGGACGGGCGAACGACAGATAGACAGGCAAATTGCAGTCTTTGTATGGTTATCAATGTTTAAAGTAAGAGGTTTTCTTTTTTTTAAACAAAGGGAAGATAAATTTGGTCGAATGGACCTAAGAGTTATGGTCCTTGATGGGAATGTATTCCTTGTAGTAGAGAACAAGTATGTTAAGTTTGATGACAGAACAGAGGTCTTAATGGTTAAGAAATTATGCCTAAGCTTAGAGATTTTCAATGTCGTATTTTTCATGGGGCGATAAATGTCAAGTTTGGCCTAAGAGTTATGGCCCCTGATGGGAATGTAGCCCTTGTGATAGTGAACAAGTATGTTAAGTTTGATGACAGAACAAAGGACTTAATGTTTAGAAGTTATGGGCAAATATTTCACGACGACGCCATCAACGACGGCGACATTAACCGACACCGGACATTTATCTAATGGATATCACCCCATTTGCATAAAGAAATATGAATCCGCGGTGTAATCAAGATAAATATTCGAAAATAATCTTTTTTAATATTAAATGTTCCCACTAGCAGTTAATAGACAATAACACACTCCAAGCTCGTATGTGACATGCTATCGTCGAATATCCCTGGCTGACTCATTCCGTTTCACTACATGACAGCATGCTTATAGATGATCCAACGATCGGCCGTGGGTATTCGACGATGGTGCAAGGCATTAAAAGGTAGTTTCAGAACTGGTCCGTTTTATCCTGCCACATATCGCATTGAGTCGAACTATATATATCTCTTATTCAGACAAAGTACCTAAATGACTAAAATACTGTTGGTGGGCCGTTTAACCCAAGCAAACAAACATCCAACTATATTTCTTTGATTGTACCATCGCGTATCGTGTCGTATCGACTCAAACTATTACCATTTCCACCGTGCATCTCGTCGCTTTATCGTGCCATCGTGTATTTTGTCTCTTTATATCGTTATATCGTCGTGTTTAGTATGCCCCTGCCGTCTCAATTTCGTATGTACCATCACGCACACTGAAGATCATTATTTCCGAGAGCATGCTATCTATTAAAAGTATACAGTTACTTATCTTCAATTATTTTTTTCAAATATAAACTGAGGGAAATCTCCATATTTATTAAAGAGGACTCTGGTTTCAAGTTACCTACTTTTTCTTAGAGAAGGCGTTTTCAGTTACGTCCCGTCACCTCAAACACAACGTACTCATTCAATATCTCAAAAGTAAACACTTGGTTTAAACATATTTTATTCATGTAATTACAAAGAAATCCAAAACTATAGGCTTATTTAAACCTTTTCCCTCAGGGATGAGACAAAGTAACTTAACCCTTTCCCTCATAGAGGAAACCATGAAAAGACCTATGCGAACAGCATAAAACCAGATCAGCCTGCGAGTAACTCGCAGGCTGATCAGGTTTTATGCTGTTCGCTGCTCCTCAGTGGTCTTGAAATGAGGACTTTATAATTAAATTTGGTAAGGTTTAACTGTGGTTTTCTGCAGATCAGGCTTTATGTGGTACCTATTGAGTGCGTCAAAATGAGTCTATATGAGGGAAAGGGTTACATACTAAAGTACTCCAAATCAACAAGAAGAATATAGACTAACATGCGAGAATATGTTTTATCAGTACCTAATGTTTTTGATTAGAAGATATTGAGGATAAAGAGTTAAGAAACAGAAGTAATACATGGCAAAAAAGACCTTATAAACCGAGTTAACTAAAGTGTGCCGTATTCTCAATGAATTTATACAATACAAAAAGTGTTTATTTTAAACACTTGCAATACAATATGTAAAACACGCCTGAATTGCTATTACTCTATAAAAAGAAGTTTTGGACCGTTAGTAAATGATATCAAAGCATCCTATACAATGTAAGATATTTGTTTATAGCATGATTTTATCACGTTTAAAATACACATCGCATGTTAAGATGACAAAGAGGGGTATGCATGCTTTATATTTACTGTTTACAGCATGAATACTGGTGAGAATGAATTAAATCATACAGACACGATCGTATCATATCTCTGTTATTTTGATGTTAAGATCCAATGCGGGACGTTTCTCAGTCATATAGCGACATAATCAGATGTGGAGAAAGAATCGGGGTGCACAGGACACCCGTGTAGATCACTGACCTACCACAAGCAAGCTGGGCGGTTTTCTCACATGAAGAATCCGGTTGACCAGACATGGACTCGAACCCAGACTGAATGGTTAATTGCTTGCAAGGCAATGACTATAGTCATGCCGTCACGGAAGCCCAGCACGCTGTGGAGTGACGCTGATTTTATACTAGTGATATATTTTGAAGATGACATCGATAATATCCTATGAATTCAATTTGAATGACAAAGGGGCTATCAGCAGTTTTGGTCAAAAATGACTTGTTATACATTTTCAATTATATTAGCTGTGTGCAAAATATTTAAGCAAGATTCCAATGATAAGTGGTGATAGTGAACTACCATTTAAAAAGATCTATCAACAGAGTCCAAAATAACTGACTGCCAGGTGTTAACAACACAGTCTGTATCGCTAGAAGGGGCTAACAGCAGGGTGTTGTGCTGACAGGCCATGTGGTTTCTAATTACCCACCCCATACACCAAATCTCTGATTTGTTTGACCATTTAATGTTAAGTTGTGATGCAGACTGTTGCTGTAATAACACCAGTAGGGTTACCAGGGTTGATCAAAGCTTGCGAAATTTAAAAATATTTCTGTGCGGGGAATAAATAAATGCCCAGAAAAGGTCAGTAAAGAAGCTAGGAAGCCAAGAGAGAAAGCGAGCATCATTTATCAACATGCCGATGTCCAGCAAACAATAAATAGATATGGACGAACGAAAAGAAAACACCAGGCAAGGAAATTACACCTACCAGTTGACAAGCAAAGAGAGAAATTTTGCAAAAGTTTATTTTCTCAATACACTGAACATTGGGGGGAAAGGTAGTTGAGTGTGTATTGCAAAGAAAAAGACACGGGAGTTCTGATCAAAGAGGAAAACACGCCCCTTTTCTCAAAACGGAAAAAAGCACAATTCACTACGTCAAGGAAAGGAACACATCATTTCCTGTAGAAGAGTAAATCTTTAGGGGAAGAACAACATCAAGACAACACTTTCGTCAAGGTCTTTCCATTAGAAAAAAATACGAACTGTATAAAATAAAATGTCAGGAGGATGGCAAAATGGTGGTTTCAGAAAAGGTGTATAGAAGTGTCTTCTGCTAAAAGTTTAATCTGTCTTTTCACAAACCAAAGAAGGACATGTTCAAGTGTGTAATACTTTCAATAAAATGAAAAAGACAGACATTTACTGAAAAGGTGAATTAATACTATGAACATCTGAAGAGAAAAGAAGAGTCAAGGATCGAGACAGACACTGATAAGAAAAAAAAGGTAAAATCTGACAAAACCTTTTGTGGCTACCATTGATCTTCATGCAGGACTACAGACACCTAGTTCAAATGATTTAAATACATATTACAAAAGAAAATTAAACAGTAACTATATAACTGTAGTCGTTGGCCGACTCGAAGGGAACTTGCACACATGGGAAGACACACATGGCCAGAGAGGATCCTCTAAAATAGGAACTTGCATAAAACCAACCTGAATTCTCAAACATCCAACATCAAACATGTAGTTCTATACTAAGACTGTTGCTCTGGACAAAACCGGAACTAATACTTTGTACCAGGATTACTCTACGCTGTGCTTCAAAATCCGAACATTGGTTTAATTATCTGTCCACACGCAAATGGAATGTAACACAATGCATTCAGCAATCGAACACGTGAAAACAATCAGAGATTTAACAATTTTTTATCTGAAAAAGTACGCTAAAGATAATTCCAAAAACTTAAAAACAAACTCATAGGGAACTAAAGAATGAAAAACTACAACTATGGAGATACTGAATTTATCTGCATAAACGTGCGAAGAGTGCAATAAGAGGAATAATAGGAGTGGCAGACAAAATGCCGAAAAAATACAAGAAAAAAAGTTGCTTAATTTAGGGCGCAAAGAACAGTGATTTGGCAATGTGTCAACACCGGTCTGAATGACTTGTGTAAAAGCGCTCAAAGAATCATGGGTAAACCATGGCTGCGCCACAAAGATCTTGCACTGACATGGATAAGTAACGTAAATACACAACATTTAAACACGGTATTAAGTAATTGTCAATTTATCATGGCAGTGTAAAGTATTTTTTTACATTTTTAAGCATGCTCATGTTACTAACGTTTGTTCATAGTTATATAAAACTTGATTCTACTTGCGCGGAAGCACAATTCGCAGTTTTTAGACGGCGATTAGCCGTCTTATGCTGAAGAACGAAATCAGGCCTTGCTAATTTGCATATTTTCCACAACATTTTTAACTGTACCTCTCCGCGCTTAGTGCGGATCCATGCAATGCGATTCTGCACTAACGAATACGAATGGAATATGTTACATAGACGTTTAAATCATTACCGTAATAGCTTTTAGTGTGTTATTGTTTGTTAACATGTTTACTTTTGCCATTATTTTTCACTGAAAGCATCAATTTTAAGCGTGAAAAAAATATCCGTGACATTTCTTAACCAGAACAGCAACCCATCTTACGTACATGAAGATCGACTCCTGCAAAAAGAAAAAGTAGTGCTCCGTATGTATGTAATTGACCTAAAGTAGTCCGCACAATATTTTGCATGATGGCGAGTTGAGTTCCTCCCAGAGCATTTCTTAACTTTGAAATAGATAGGCAAACATTCTAGTATCTTAAATAATCAAATACCTGGTCAATTTCTACACATACAAAACAACAGATAGAATTCGCTAGCACTAGAGAAAGAGAATGACCTACTTAGGTATGCAGCTCTTTATGAATGAAAGGTTCATGACCTTTACTCCGGATTATTATGTTACAAACAGAACTTCTGTAGCAACAGCGGATGGAGTTTTTGTCGTCATGTGACTGCTTCAATAACTTCAGAAACACTGGGTTTAGAATGTTAATCCCGTCGCCGTCTCTCAGCGCATTGTGCGCTTTTATTGGGTGAATCCTATGGTCTAGTAAGCTAGTAACGTCACAGTCTCTATTTATAGATTGGTGATTTGGTGGACTTGCGTAAAGGATATTTACTGGGCCTGTTAAAAAAGTCTGCCAACAAACAAAAAGGTTAAAGACCGTCGTCTCTGCCATGAACTAGCCTGATAGGCCCTTATATGCATTAAAAGAAATACTGTATCAAGGAGCTGCCTAAAGGAGCCATCCACAAAATTTACCAAATATGATTTATCTATTGACTTTCAAGTTATTTTTTTTTTGTGTGTGTTAAGCCTTTGTTTGGACAATGATATTTGTAAAGTGAAAACAGCTAATAACACTTACTGATTTTTCATGAAAGTAGGACGTTTTAAATGCATTTTTTCTCAAAAACTGTTGATAGCCCCTTCTGACATTCAACAGACATATTGGTTTGTCTTTTTAAATATGTCCAAGACCGCTCACCATAGCCAATAAGCTTATTTCAAACCATTTAAGTCACATTATTTCACGTGGTATCCTAGCAACCAGATTCAAGCTGAAGATACAAAGAATTTTAAGTAAGTCTGGAAGCCTATTTTTTCATGGGATTAACTTTGTTTATAAACAATGGAAGACAGTCATGAGATGGCCATTTGTACCAAAAGAATTTAAATTCTACCCATTGGCTTCATAGACGAAGAATTTTGAAAATTTCTATATAGAGTATATACATAAGGAAACTAGTCAACCCCTCGTTTTTCAAGGGATCAACATTATTTTGACAATCATGATAGCAGCTATGAATCAATTCTCCTACGTGCCTCATTTTTTAAGAGATCAACCTTATTTAAGCAATTCTTTTGGTTGCCATGGCAATCAGAGTTCTGCATTTATCAAGATTATTTAAGCAACTTTTGTGAAGGGCCACCTAAAGATCATTCATGCCAAGTTTCATCAACTTTTACCAAGTGATTTTGAGGAGATGACGTTTTAAGCAAATTGTTGGCGACGGACGCAGGGTGATCACAAAAGCTGACCTTAAACTTGTTTTACTCTTGTGACCTAAAAACAGATTTGAATACCGCAGATTTATTCAATCATTTTTTCTCATAGTTTGTCACTTTTCATTGCCGATGATTATTTTACAAATTTCGTTTCGGGGGTCATGTAAATGTAGCTTTATTTTAGTTCCAATATGTCTCTTTGTCAGCCAAAATATCTTTCAGTCAGTCATCGTCGGGTACCCCCTTACTGACTTATACCGTTTCACTACATGACGTCATGACGTAGGAAAATAGGCAATCATATCGTTATTGATTAAAATATCGACCAATGAAAACACGACCTATATATGCAGTCATGTAAACAATAAGAAAAATGCCTGCGCCCGGCAGCTGTATTTAACAGCCTTTGTGATTGATTAAAAAAAAATGATGCGGCCAGTGAAATGGCGTAATTTGACACACTCTAAGAATCTAGTCGTAAATTCCACGGCCTATAGATGATCTATCGATCGGCTGTGGGTGTTCAACGATGTCAATCAGTATGTTCACAACAGTTTTAGAAATCTATTAACACATGTCGCTGATTTAACTGTGGTTTTTGCAGTGTCAAGACAGCACGACTGCGCGAAATATACAAATCTGGCATGTCCGCGTTGCGAAAACACGACAAGTGCGATAAAATTACAGCTAGCGCCCTTTTTTTTGCCGTGTCCGCGCGATACAATACCATGCTCCCAATTGGCGATGCGAAAAACAACGACAAAAAGCACTTGACGAGCCGTCGCATCGTCATCTCGTACATAATGTTTTGAATCAAATGCTTAAAAGCGCAGTACTACTCCCCAGATCTTTATAAACATAGAAGATTTTTTTAAATAAACACTCCATACTTGGGTAAAAGTTATCTATCGACGACGCTACGGCACCGCAAGTGCATTTTGCGGACACAACAACGCAACATCCTAGCGCGCAGAAATAACTACCGTTTTCTAGTTTTCGCCTTGAATTCGTCGCGAAAGAAGTGTAAGTTTCACGCCGAGCTGTCGTGACAACGTGCACATTGCACTTGCCTACGGTGTAGAGAATCGTATATCTTCTTAAGAAGACAAAGTCATCAAATGATTTTATCAGAACACATCGCTAATTTCATCATATTTTCCGGCTTGGGTCGGAAATTGTCGAGTATTTACGGTTGCATAGGATGAAATATTGAAGGTAGGACATTTAAACCTGCAAACAATAAAAAAATAAGAGCCATGTTGACAGGCCATCCCCCGCCGAATACTTGCTTTTTAGAAGAGGTGTTGGAGAACAAAATGTTTCATTTTTAACAGAAATTCTTTGGTAATGAAGACTGATGTTTGAAGTGATTATAGATATGAAACCCATATGAAGACCTATTAATTCTCCTATTTTGAGGTCTACAGGTAAAATGTCAAGGTCACTGTGATAATAATAAAGTCTGAAATATAACACCAAGGATCATCCCTGCCAAGTTTAATCAAATTATTTCAAGCGTTTTCAGAGGAGTTGTCGATTAAAGCAAATTGTGAGCTAAAAACTTTGATACATATATAAGGGATGTCTTTGTTACAATAACATGTCTGATAAAGCAGCATGAGTGAATCTAATAGATCTACTTCAATATAGTGCGTCAGCCTGGCTTCTTGCTATTCGTGCAACGAATACTGAACGTAAATCATCTTGATAACCCTGCCGACAGTCCCTCAGTGCATGAGCACTTTGATTTTTACTTAAGTTTTCATATTTGATCTTTGAATGATGTTTCTGCGCGATTTATTCACGAGTATTGCAGAATATATTCACAAGTGAAAAACACGCCTTAGCACATTTAAAAAACAATACGACCACGAAATATTCTTTGCTAATTTACAAAAGTTACCAGTTAACTGGCGTCAGCAATAAAACAATGCTACCAGCTTCACAAATAAATATATTACAAATCATATTTTACCTGACCACCTGGTAATGTGACAGCTGAATATCCCGAATGAATAACACCCTGTCGCAAGCAGAATGTGCCTAGTGCATTCTAGGTAGTTCGCTTTAAGTCCCGCGTAGATAAAGCTTAGCAATTTAAAACGACAGAGTTTTCAAACCCGTCAACTTATTGATACTCATCGAAGCGTTGCAGAGGTGTGTTTTGATGGTAAATGTATTCGCATGCGCACTGATCCCCTTATTTTCCCCACCGTACTGCAGATGTACGTGACCCAGAAACTTACACGCGCTAATTAGCATACAACGGAGAACACCGACTCTAGTCGAATGCGTTGTCACGTCTTATGTATAGTTTTCTTTTTGTCGTTAATTCGTTTACATGATTGTCATTCCAAATTACATTTGTACTTCCCTAAAGTAAGAATTGTGTTTTTGAAAAGGGGTCAGGGAGACCTCGAGATCACGCACGGTTATTTTCGCTGAAAAGGCTTTACTTTTCACAATTATGTTGGCCCACGTTATTTCAATGGGGAAATAAAAATTAAGTAAGTCCTAAAATGTCTATTCCTTACTTATTTACAACGCTGAAGATCTCAAATATAGCTCCAAGAGGGGGTCACACACACAACCTTGGGATGAGCAGTTAGTCGAGCACGACACCCTTACTGCACTCATCCGATTTGCGCCATTGTCACACAATTTTCTTTCAGTAGAATTCTGAGAAAGCTGATATAATTTTACCGAAAATGATTTTAAGAACTGACATGTACATGTACAGTAAATATGAAACATATTTTTATTACAACCCTCTTATCAAGAGGAAAATAGAATTTACAAAAAAATGTGTCATTCAGTCAAGGGTACATCACTATTGGAGGGGATATCCGCCAGTTTATCTATTTATTTATTTTTTTATTGAAGTTTCATAATGCGTATTACATTTTTACGATGCTTATAATATTGACAAAAAATCTTATAACATTTTCAAAATGCTTATAACAATCTTGATTTTGTTACTTGAAAAGTACACCTTTAACGAGCGATTTTCTGTTTGCCATATTTTTAAAAGATTAAATTTGGAGTTAACGTTCGTATGTTACAAACTCTTATAAATATAGATTCTATATTGTAGTTTATTGATTTTTTTACTTTTGATTTACATTGAAGATTGAAGAGATGTAAAGGCTATTTTTAAGCAATTGAGTTGGAGTTCTAAAGAACCGGTGTGCCACGATGTGCTGAGGTCTCCATGAGTCGTATTGCGCTTGCGCAATATTTGGAAGGAAACGTCTTTCCGGTCTGAGATTTCCATCCGGGCTCAGATTTCCAACATGTTGTACGAGCATGCGTAAAATTATAGGTATATATGGTAGAGACTGGTCCCGGCGTCCGAGTGGTTAGAGCGTCCGCCTCGGGAACGGGAGGAAATTGGTTCAATCCCCGGTCGTGACATGCCAAAGTCGTAAAAAATTATACTTGTTTAGCTCTCTTGTTTGGTTTACAACATATAAGGACAGTTTCAGGACTGGTTGACTCGGTGTCAGGGTAATGTGACTAGGTGTGGTATCATGCCACATGTCTACGGCGTGATACTGCAGAGTGACGCACTATATCTGCCTCAAGTACACAAAGTCTCCAAATGACTGAAATACCGTCGGCGACAAACAAACAAGCTCGATAGAAGCATAAGTCCGTCTAGTGGGCCGAGATATCGACCCGGGCTCAGATTTTCAACCTGAGTATACGTGTAATATCTAAGGTATACATGGTAGAGGTTTAAAGACCATGAGCCCGTCAACTAGAAGGCTGAGATTTCTACGCGGACTAGATATACGAGTAATAGCACATGCATATATGGTAAAGATGGAAAGACTGGCCCGATGGAAACATCAGTTCGTCTATAAGAAGGCGGGCTCAGGTTTCTGAATAATGTTACTCATTTAATGATTACTAGCATACGGAAATCAACATTGACGACATGTATACCGTCTAATCCAGCTGTTTAAAAAGCCCCGCCACCTGTTCTGTAGCAGCGTTCTCTATCGGTAAAATACGATGTGCGAAATTTCTTGTATGCATTATAAGAATTCTTTATTTTGTTGTTGTATTTAATTAATCGTTTTCTAAGTTAAATTTTCACGTGTCTTTGTTTTCTTCTTCAAAAATGATAATAATTCATTATTTCCGATTAAAACGAACGTTTTCAATCTTACTTGTAAATTAATAGTACAAAATAAGTAAGTGAAAACTACAATATGACTTGACTATTGACTTGACTTGACTATTTGAGTTTACTGTCTCTTCGACAGTATTTCAGTCATATAGCGACGTCCAGCTAATTACAGGTGGAGGAAAACCCCGAATGCACGGAGGCATCCGGGTAGAACCATCGAGCTACCGTAAGCTAGCTGGAAGGTATCTCACATGAAAATCCGAATGACCCTGTCGGGATTCGAGCCCACGCGGTGAGGGGTTGAGTGAGTGTTAAAGTCAGTGACTTTACCCTCTCGGCCACGAAGGCCCCCTACATTTAAGAATTTGTAATATACGAACGTTAACTCCAAACTTAGACTCATAATATAAATATGCAAAACAGAAACTTTGTCGTTTAAAGTGTAATTTTCAAATTGTAATAGGGGCCGCCGTGGCCGAGCGGTTACAGTCGTGGACTACAAATCTCTCAGCCGCTGTGGTTCGAATCCCGGTAGGGACTTCGGATTTTTCATGTGAGGAAGCCTTCCAGCTGGCTTGCGGTAGGTCGGTGGTTCTACCCGGGTACCTCTGTGTACTCGGGGTCTTCCTCCACCTGTAATTAGCTGGACGTCGCTATATGATTGAAATACTATCGCAGCGACGGTAAACTCCAATACAACAACAACAACAACAACAAATCGTAATAAGCTATTGAAGATGTAATAAGCATATTGTACATATAATAAGCATGATAAAATTGTATTAAGCATTGTGAAACCTCAATTAAGGAAAAGAAATGAATCACTGTACGTCTTATGTTGCGTTGTTTACAACGCAATATATTGTAACCGATTGCAAAAATTCCAAATACAATACCCTCTAGCGGACAAGATATACGTGCACCTTTTTGCGTAGACGGGAAAATATCAATGATAATACATTTGAATAAAACTGTGTGACGTAGGCCAGTGAAGTGCAGCAGTTCACACACCTCTGGCATGTAATATGTCCTTGGTTAATCTAATACGAATATGGCAAATAAAATTATGTCGTTCGGCTCTCACAGCTACAAAATCCATTTGATGAGGGAAATCAATTAAACGGTTCCAGATTACAAGCCACAATGTTTCCCTAACTGTTTCAGATTATGCTTATTGCAACATTAGGACTTTCAGACTTTGATTTTTTTTTAATTTATTTATTTATTTATTTATTTATTTTTGCTTTGTCGTTTGCGCTTACCATCATAGTGTAGTGAAATTTACCATGTTCCAGAGTGGGTTTAAGAAGAAGGTGAAGCCGCTTAAATGATCGACGACACACACGATTACGTGCAGAAATTTAACGATATTTGGTAAGACGTTTGCCATAAAAATGCTCCGAAAGGAACATTTGAAAAAAATAAACTTGTTTTAACCCTAAAAGTTACCACAGGGACTAAGCCCTTGAAGTTATTCATTTATATAGCCATCATTAAATTTTGATCTTGTGCCATCAAGTGATCGTGGGAATTTTATAGTACTAGTACATTGTAAATACCAGCTTTTAAAGACTCAGAGCAAAATAGTATATAACTCCAAGTCAATGGGTAATTGCATCTGTATTGAAGTCTTTTTATGCATTTGAGGGACCATGATTATAATTTGATGATGGATGGATTACCCTCAGAAACACTAGTACTGTAACAGAAATCGGTTCAGATCCGTTTCAAATATAGAAGATATGTTCTTCTTTTCTTCATATTAGTTGTCTGTCATAAATGATGAAAATCGTGTTCTCTATGATTGAATCGATTTTGTCAGCTGCTACATTTCTTCAAATACAAACTTTTTTTTTCATTGATAAGAGATCTATTTTGAAGCAGCCCGTCCACAGACGGTCATTGACTGAGAATGTGATTTTTCACCATCTGTGTGTATTACGTCTATCAATATCATGCAGCATTCCATGATTGTAAAGAAAATGGATGATTCTTCATCATAAGCAACGTTACAAACGTTATTGAATATATATTTAGAATTATAATACCTATATTTCTATTCTTGTGTGCCGTCACATGACTGGTCATATTCACACTTCGCGTATGCGCTTACTTCACAGGTTGAACTTAACCGCAGGCACATTTTTCGGGGATACCGTATTCTATATTTAACCGATTTTTCCCCAAAGCAGGCGTTTACGAAAATAGCGTTTTCTCGTGCAATGTGACACTTGCGGTTATTTTAATTTTATTTCTTTTTTATTTCAAGAAAACTTGAACGAGGGAGAGTATATTTTTCTTATTTCTACCGGTACTCTGTGATTGAACAGACTTAACTTGTCTTGAAAAATAAAATAATTTTGGTAACTGATTTGCTATAGTTCACTAGCAATTGTTAAAAACATGGTGGTCCTGAATCGCTCACCCAAGGACCCCTGCCTCCAGAAGGCTTTATAAATCTAAATGAAAGGTAGAGTGTACACAGCCTCATCTTTGACATTAAAGGAATGGATTATTGTATCAAAGATATTATGCAGACAAACATTCTGACCAAGTTCTGTGATTATTAGGTCAAAAGCATTGCATCACAAGGCTATTACAGGATTTGACCTAGTGACCACTTTTTAACCATATGTGACCCATTTTTCACTCATCCAAGATTTCATAAAGACAAACATTCTGACCAAGTTCTGTGAAGATTGGGTCAAATGTGGTCTTTAGAGTGTCAACCGATTATTATTATTATTATTATTATTTTTTTTTTTTAGGGTTTCACCCAGTGACCTACTTTCTAACACATCATGACCCAGTTTCAATCTCATCCAAAATTTTATGCAGACAAATATTCTGACAAGTTGCGAAGATTATTTAAAAAGACCTATTTTTGATTCCAAGAGACCCATTTTTGAACTCATCCAAGCTAAAATGCAGACAAACATTCCGACAAAGTTTTGTTAAGATTCGATAGAAACTGTAGCTTCTAGAGTGATCACAAACAAATTGTTGAATCCGCACGATGGACACATCACACCCCGTTGAGCTCAAGTGAGCTAAAAAAAAAAACACGATTTGAGGCATTAATGGTGGGAATAATTAATGAAAAACAAATCTAGAGGAGGTAAACTTTAAAGGCTAGCATAAATTATAAAATATTTCATGGAAGGACAGGTCCCTGTTTAGTCTGTATCATCCAGGCGTTTACGTTTTACCTTTATTGGAGGTAATACGCAAACGCGCCTGGATGTTAAAGATGCGGCCTGTGTACAGTCTATTGCAGTACTAAACCTTCAACCCCCTAGATCAACGCTCTTCATCGCTGAAGAACAGATAAAGTCGGTGCGTCATCGACAACAACATAGATATTACATTCTAGTTACTTTAAAAAATACAATAATGCAATGACTGGTACCACCAATCATACGCAAGATGGTCCTTTCGATACATGTTTGTCGGAATGGACATCCAGAGAGATGCAACTTGTTCGCTTGCACGAAGAAATGTGAGTATCCTGGAGTAGCCAGTGCAAGGAAAACGAACAAAACAATCCCTCCTGTTTGTTTTAAATATATTCATGAATTCAGTGTGTTCTCTCAAAATGTCAGTGGTAATTGATAACTAATTAACAGAAATAATTGTCCATTACTATCAATTAAAAAAAAAATCCAAAATGATATTTTGAGTTCTCAATAGGGAATCAAAATGAGTTTGTCACAAATATATGCCCAAGACTCGTACATTCCTTATGGTCCATACATTCGTTACGTCATAAATAAAAAGAATATTCTCACACACCAGACTTGAATACCATCTGAGCACAAGGAAATTCTTTTTGAGTTAACTAAATCTGTGATTTTCTCGAAGAAAATTAAGGCTGAAGAATGCGTAAAAACCAGGTAAAATGCTATATCAAGGCCTAACATAGGGTTAAAATATCCCATTTTAACAAAATGACACACTATAATATAAAAACCATTATTTAGTCATTTTAGGTGCTTTCGTTGTTGTTTTGCACACAGCTCAAACATACTGATAGACTGATCAATGAATCACAGGGAACGATTGTACAAGTCCTGCATTTTCAGTGACCCATAATCAAAACATACACAGGTAAAAATGAAATTTATGTTGTTGTTATGGTGTATTTACCTGGTTTTTGAGTGTATACAATCTTTAATACGTCTAATATCTTATTTTTTCCAAGTCTCATAAAATGACCTTCCAAACCATAATGCACATGCACAAAAATGCTATGTTAGGGTAACAAATGTTTGGGTAAACTGGCTAATGGTTATAAAGAGACAAAATCTATAAACAACAGTATTTTTGTCCAAATACTTATTGACGTTAAATTTTTTAATATAAAACATGTCCATGAAAGCGAGCACACAGGAAGTCAGTCTCCTAGTCAGAACCCTTATTTGTCTGCTATAAATTGGACCTTTGTGTAATTTTCAGGTCATTGTCCTTGATTGCCAATTAATGACACATCTGCGAATATACAGTACACAATCTTCCCTCCCCTACCCAATTCTGTCCCCATAGGCATAATGTTTTTATATGGAAGAGACGATGTGTCATGGATAGGGGTAGAGCAGATAGAATTTAAGACAAATAATTGAAGTATCTCTCTTGTTTTCTAATTAGTGGTACCAGTAATGCTTAAAAATGTTTTAACCCTTTCCTTATATAGACTCATTTTGACGCACTCAATAGGTACCACATAAAGTCTGATCTGCAGAAAACCACAGTTAAACCTTATCAAATTTAATTACAAAATCCTCATTTCCAGACCACTGAGGAGCAGCGAACAGCATAAAACCTGATCAACCTGCGAGTTACTCGCAGGCTGATCTGGTTTTATGTTGTTCGCATAGGTCTTTTCATGGTTTCCTCTATGAGGGAAAGGGTTAAAAGTAAATATCACCGCAAAGTTCATCTCATGCACCGGTTTCTAAAAAGTTGTACGAAACTTGTATAAAGAATACATTACCAGGTAAGTGGTAATTACGAAAGAAAATTTGTCCCAAAACTTAGAGTCAGTAAAATTACTCAGGTTAAATGTGTCCCCAAATTTAGAGGTACGAAAATAATTATTTTCTCAAAAATCAGGGTAGGGGTAACAGTCCCAAAACATAGAGTGATAATGGTAGTCTTTAGTGTAATTCCACAAATTAAAAAAAAAAATTCAATTTAGTCACACAAACCCAAGTTATCAAACCTGATATTATAGTTGTGGTGAAGGTTTTAGCTATTTTAAGCCCTGAATATGTCTGATATTGGATTACCACAATAATAGTATCCCCAATAATAGAGTCCTGCAGCAAAAATGTTCAGTGGTAGTAGAGATTGTTTGTTTTGATAATTTACCATTTAAGCTAATCCAGACTTAAAATGACAAGTTTGTATTCTCCAGTATATCAAGACGGGAGGCATTAATTGGTTGTTCTGTAGCCTACCACCAGAGTCAGGAGATTCGAGCAAGGAAGGAATCCAGTACATCAGATGAGGCATACCTTAGGAATAACAGATTGCTCCAGGTTTGTAGTTACTTAGATAAAAAGCAGTCTAAGCCATGTTATGTAGATTCTCTTTATTACATGTCTCTATAATATATACCTCAGTCATATAGACTTGTTTTGATGCAAGTTTACAGCAAATAAAAAAGAGAGTCTAAAGATCAGGATTTTATTTATTTATTTTTTTTTTGTGCATGAAACGAAAGGTAAAAAAAGGGGGAAATACTTTTTTAAAGGCCAGAACCTAGTTTAAATCAGGGTGTTCTCTGTTTGCTCCTGTAAAATTTTAACTCCAATAAAAATCCATTGTTTAATATATCATTTAAGGTTAAGTAAATGAATATTCTTCAAGTCATAAACTTGTACATGAATATTTATGATTTAAAGGGTTCAACATGGTGCTCCATGCTCAACACAATAAACTGAAATCAATACTGGTATATTTCATGGGGAATTAATTTCAGTTGATTTCGTGGAAGCACATATTCATAATTATTTATCCCATGATCATGACTTATCAATAATTTTGATTGTTTATTCTATTCCATCTCCCTGTCCATCTTGTAAACTCTTTTAATTTGCCTTAACAAAACATAAACAATTATTGCTGACACTACATAATTGCTTTTTCCTGCAACCATAACAGAAAAGTCTTGATTATATTTTGATAAAGGCCTTTGGCCGAAACATAAATTAAAAGAGTTGAAACAGAAATATGTTTAATAATCTGTACAATTTTATTGTAACAAGTCTTTCTAGTTACTGAATACTTATGATAAGTGTTTGTATCATTTGTTGGAAGTTAACAACATGGTTTTAATAAAGTTGCAGACTTAAATATGGCCAAATATTTTTTCTGATTCTAAGAAAATGGCCATACTTATTGTTAACTATTGTGGCTGCTTCTTTATCAATATATGTAGTGTCTATCATTATGTCCTGTTTCCTCAGTTTGTGTACCATTCCCGGTGGCCAGGTGGTTAGAGCATCTGCCCTGGAATTGGGGATCATGGGTTTGATCTCCAGCCGCAACATACCAAAGTTGTAAAGTACTGGTATAGTTGCCTTGCTTTGTGCTCAGCATAAAATGGTAGTTCCAGGACTGGTTGCCCCGGTGTCAGGATGATGTGACTGGGTGTGGTATCATGCCACATGTCTACGATGTGATACTGCAGTGTGGCAGCACTATATCTGTCTCAAGTAGACATGGTCTCCAAATGACTGAAATGCTGTCGATGGGACGTTAAACTCAATAAACAATAAACCCTCAATTTGTATTAGTCATCCTTTATAAATCGAGAAGCTTAATTATTAATTGTAACAAACATACTGGGCCTAAGAAGTTTTAATTTTAGAGGATGAAATCATACAAACAGAGGCAGTTGTATACTGGCGTCATCTTCTCCTTCTGTCCGTCCGTATGTATGTCCACATTTCTTGTGAACGCAACTCCTCCTAAGTTTCTGAATGGATCTATATGAAACTTGGTCAATGTCATTACTATAATGGGTAGACGTGCATTAAGCGGCTATTTTCAGGTTCATTGTTATGTTCAAGAGTTATGTCCCTTGAATCTTAGTCTCTGTAGTTGATTGATAGTGCAGCCTTGTGAACCAGACTCCTATGTTTCTGACCGTATCTTTTCAAAACTTGGTTAATGTCAGTACTATAATAGGTTGATGTGCATAAAGCTGCGATTTTCCAAATCATTGATTTTTGCAAGACTTATGTCCCTTGAAACTAAGTCTCTGTAGCTGATTGATATTGAAGCCTTGTGAATGCAACTCCTCCTACGTTTCTGACCGTATCTTTTCAAAACTTGGTCAGTGTCATATCTATAATGGGTAAATGTGCATAAAGTGGCGATTTTCTAATTCATTGATTTTTGCAAGACTTATGTCCCTTGAAACTTAGTCTCTGTAGCTTATTGATATTGCAGCCTTGTGAACACACCTCCTAGCCTTGTGAACACAACTCTCCTTAGTTTCTGAATGGATCTTTATGACACTTGGTCAATGTCATACTATAATGGGTAGATGTGCATGAATTGAGAATTTTCTGGTTCATTGATTTTGAAAGATTTATGTCCCTTGAAACTTAGTCTCTGTAGTTTATTGATTTTGCAGCCTTGTGAACGCAACTCCTCCTAAATTTCTGAATGGATCATTATGAACCTTGGTCAATGTCATAACTATAATGGGTAGATGTGCATGAAGCAGGGATTTTCCGGTTCAGCAATTTTTGCAATAGTTATGTCTCTTGAAACTTGGTCTGTATAGCATATTTACTTGAGAATGCAACTTCTAAGTTTTGGAATGCATCATGATCAATGTCATTACTATAATGGGTAGAAGTGCATAAAGCAGGGATTATCTGGTTCATTGATTTTTGCAAGAGTTACGCTCAAACGGGAAAAAGAATACATACTGATACCGCTATTTGACCTAATTTCATATTGATAGATTCTGTAGGGTTCTCTCTGTCTCTGTCTATATGTATCCAGTTTCCTTCCTGACTAAAATAATTTGTTTAACAGGACATTAAGCTCCAACAATCCAATCCAGTACTTTGTTTGCTGTTCCTTTTCAATTAAATAACTGTTTTACTATTCAGTAATTATAATGGTAGTTTTGTGATTTTTTGCCATTTTGATAGAGATTTCAACACTTGATCTTTACATTTTGTGGCAGCGTATTTTAGCAGTACTGGCACTCTTGTTTTTCGTTAAATAATGTGTACTTCATCTTCCCCCTTTTTTTTGAAGGACATTAGGTCGGCCCAGGACAGAACTGATGATGCCCTGAATATTTCACCCACTCCAAGGTTCATGACCTTACAGGTGTGTACAGTTTTGTAAGATAAATGTTAAAGCAAGGAACAGGTAAATGTTGAAACAAGGAAAGGAGAAAAAGAAAACCTAACTGAAGTGATAAAAATAATCAATTCAATTCATTAATACGGTGTCCTGATCGGACCATTTTAAATCTCGCCTCTCCAACACACGACAACACGATAATTATTGCGTTGTCGCATGTCCAAAAAAACATATATACATGCGAGATTTAACAATCCTCGCGAGGTTTTTGGGCGATAATTATCGTCTTAATTCTCGCATGTCTTTCTTAAACCTCGCATTAGGAATTTGATTGAATCTACAATATAGACATAGCGCGCGCAGATTTTTTTAGTTATTAAAATTAGTAGCAAATCCTTTTTTTACTAATTTGGATGTGTAAAACAAAAATAGAGCGCCATGTTTTTGCCTGACTATTTTGACGAGGAACACCGGGCGACAGCGTAGGACTGGTTTCTAGTGACTCTTTAAATTTTGATATGATGTCATTGTTTTAGCAATCATACCAGTTAACTGATTTGTAGACATTTAACCTATTATCAATAACATTTCTACACGTTGTTTACATGAATAATATAGATTACTTTTTGTCAGCACTCAAAACCAAAAAGCATGTTCGTACTATAACATAGCTTCCAATCGTTTTTTTTTTTTTTTTTTTTTTTTTTTAAAGTTTAATTGTGTACGTACGAGCATATATTTGTGCCGACAGCCTGCATTTTTATCACGCGCTGATCTGGTATAATACTGATTACATGATTTTCTTGGAGATCCTGTTGGGAATAGTTATAATTACTCGCATGAATTTTGAAAGACAGCATAAATGATGAAAGCATTCATTTCATCTACTGATTCACTCTGGAACACTATAACATAAATTATTAGGCTTCAATTAGTGTTACATTCAAATCCTAAGAAAACCCAATTAATACTCATGATCTTATAACGCATTATGTTTAACAGAGAAGAGTTTTTTTTTATTTATGTATTTTACAGGAAAAAGTTTTGCTAGTGTGATTGAGATAAAATACAGTACTACATTAATAAGGTATTTTTCGGTAATTAAAATGGTGGTTCCCCTATTTCATTTATATGTAATTCAAATTGGGTGATCTTTATAATATTTCCTAAATATTATGTGAATATATTTTAGTAGTTTATTTAATCCGATTAAAAGCTTAGACCCTGGACAAAAGGTCCAAACAGTATACTATTACTGGCCACAGATTTGGTCTTTTGTTCTTATTATTTTGAATAAGTCTGTGTACTGGTTAAGACATTAATAAATGCACGTTTATGAAATAACTCCTGTATTTCAAATATAGTTCTTCATCTAAAAAGCGTTCATTTTCATTACACTTTGTTTTCGTTTTCATAAGGCTAGACACGCAATAGAAAAAATGGCGACTGAAGAGAAGAAACGGAGATTGATTTTGATCGATGTTTCACTATAATATTTGTGTGATGAAATGTTAACGCTGAAATTGAATCAGCAAAGGCTAAGACACGGATTTTAATGTTAAAAGAGAAAATGTTTGATAAAAAGAATTGGGCTTTTGCTATTGAAATGTACACATATAATGAGACACAAAAGACATAAAGTCTTAAACTTTAAAATGAAACAAAAAAAAAACGATGTTTGATGGTTCATAAACGTGTGTATAATCTATATATACTGATGCAAAATTCGATAATACCAATGTATTTTATGTATAAGCAGTTTCAAAATCAGCTGACCCCTTTGGTGAGGCCAATTTTTATCCCAGGGTCATAATTTGAATAAAAATATTTGATATCTACTAGACAATTCTACACAACATATATCTCATCTCTAGACTTTGTTGTTCCTGAGAAGAAGATTTTTCAATGTTGTTGCTTTTTTCTATATCAGCCTATTTTGAATGAAATGATCCCTGGGTTGTGGACAATTTTGACCCAAGGGTCATGAAATGAACAAACTTTGTAGCAGTCCACTAGGCACTGCTACAAACCAAATATCTTAGCTGTAAGCCTTTTAATTTAATTTGATATATGTCCATGGAAACTTGACTGATGTCTACTAAGTTACACACAAAATAGCTTAGCTCTAAGCTATGTGGTCAACCAAATTTGAATGTAAACATAATCAATATATATATAGTATATACGATTCTGAATTTGTTCATGTGTATATGATATGAACATCTATGATGATGTATCATGGATATCAATGTTACGATTAAGTATGAAACATACGTCATATCGATCTGAACACAGCGATCATAATGTTTTATAAGTTAAATGGATTTTCCCCTCTAAGTTATAAATAAACGACGTTTTAACACTTTTAAGACATTTATGGCTGTTTTTTTTTTTTACTTTATCCGCAAAACTACAACATCATTCACTTGTGTAGGAGATCTAGTATAGCCGATAAAGGCACTGTCTAATAATAATAATAAAAAATAAATAATAATTATAAAAAAACGTTGATAATGATAATTATAGGGCCTATTTATAATATATGTGGTTTAATTTAAGGCTTAGCGATTACAGACTTTGTTGACCTAATTATGAGAAAATATTTTCTTGACAGAATGTAGAAATGTAGAATTATGCTCAACTATATCATGTACGAAATGAGCTAAATATTGGTTACAAAAAAAAGGTATCATCATATATTTTTTGACCTCGGGTAATGGGTATTATGGCTAACTTTGAACCGGATTCCAGCATTTATTCCATCAATAAAACCTCGCGAAGGTTTGCAAAAACCTTGCGAGGATTTGTAAAAACCTCGCGAGGTTTTATTTTTAATCCTCGCGAGGATTTGTAATAACTAAAAAAATCTGCGCGCGCTATGTCTATCTTTTAGATTCAATCAAATTCCTAATGCGAGATTTAAGAAAGACATGTGAGAATTAAGACGATAATTATCGCCCAAAAACCTCGCGAGGATTGTTAAATCTCGCATGTATATATGTTTTTTGGACATGCGACAACGCGATAATTATCGTGTTGTCGCATGTTGGAGAGGCGAGATTTAAACTGGTCCGATTAGGACACCGTACATTAATAATATTAACCTCATTTGTTTCACATTATAAATGTCATGTGAAAAGAATGAACATGATGTGCTGCAATCTCCAAGATACTGGAAAGGTTATGATGTTGTGTAGTGTATTGGTAGAAGCTTTGACCTTGAGATGTTAATCTTCTGTATATGTGCAAGCAGATTCTCATATTTCAATATGTTAAATATATGAATGGTGAACAAGGCTCTCAATCATGATCTTCAGTGCCAATAACTGGCAATCTCATTAAAATCAGATTCAGTATAGGTAACTACTAACTAGGATATGATTTTAATGAGATTGGATGTCTGGCTACATTTCCCCTGCCAAAAAGTATTTTCCCCATTTTCAAGCAAAATTTCCCCGACGATCTAAAATGTAAGAGCTCGCATAAATAACCAGAATGGCCAAGTGATAGATTGCTGTACTGACTATACCATTTGATTTCCATTTCAGTCTTACACAATAAAGCTGTCAGGAATAACTTTGTATATTTTAATGTATATCTATTATAATTATTGTATGTATGTGCAGCAAAATTTGCCTAATATTCCCCCTACAGGGGAAAACAACATGAAAATTCCCTTTCCTGAAGGTAGAGACTGTTACCCCAAACCAGAGAGAGAGCCTGGGTAAAGAAGTACAACATAACATCTGTAATTAACCTATGAATAGATCAACTTTCTATACTTGTTATCTCTGTCAAATGTTTAGCTAGACAATCTTGTATCAATTTAACTGTAAACCTAGTGTTGACAGGAGGTTTTACAATGGTAGTTTGTTATTTGCTTAAGGGTCATTGATATCGCTTCTTTCTTTTGATATTGAATAAATTGACCTGTGACACTTAAATATTTAACAAATGGTCAAATCAGGATGGCCTTGAAGGTAGGAAGTACAGGTCAGTAAAGAAAAAGTGTTTTAGACATTATGTATATATGTACTTCACTCAGTGGCGAAGTGGTTAGAGCATCCACATGGAATGAGGAGGCCATGGATGTGATCTTTGGCTGAGACATACCTGGGTCATCAATGTTGGTACTGTTTTAGCTTTTCCTTGCATCATCGGAACATACTCAAATTCAATAAGCTTTTCTTATTATTCAACCATGGGTTATTTGATGAGCAGAATTTCTTACTCATGAATTATTAATAAAGCTTTTCATTGGATCCATGACGGAGACAACACAGATCATTTGACCAATAAAATGGCGTGTTACATGTAGTTGTTCAGATTTTTAGTCAGCTTTTGGATTTGTAATTTTAATGAAGAGTATTTAAAATATTTTGTGTGGTTTCACTGGTCAGCAAATGGATGATTAATACTAAAAAAAATAAGGTTCTGCCAGTTGAAAATCCCATGGTATATACAATAGTGATAAGGGAATAAATACCAACGGATCTGATGATGGTATTGTTGATACAATCTTTTGATATGAACCCATCTTGTTTACAGAAGAACTACTGGGCTATGGTCAAGAGCCAGGTACCACTGTGGGAAGAAGAGCTGGGCATACAAAGGCCCAGTGGGCAAAGCCCAGGGCGACACAGTGCACGATCAAAAGGCCAGAGTTCAACGCCAAGAAAGAAAGGGATCAGGACACCTAGGAAGCAGTCTAGAACACCCCGATAACATCTTGCCATTTACCTCTCAGCTATGCCATTATCCCCCTTGATATACCAGGGTTCTTTTAGGGGTCATTTTAAAAGCAGATTTGGGTTTTGTTCCCAATGCCAAAAAGTATGTTTCTTTCCCTACAGTTTCTGAATAAAGATTCCTAATTTGAGAAAAAAAAAATCACTTCAAATGCTTGGAAAATAAAGACCTAGCTCTGTTGGCTACTAAGTTATCAAGATTGGTGTTATTTTGAGTATATACAACCAACAGGATTTAGATTATTTTCCAAAAAAAATCCCAGTTTTACCAAATATGATGAGAAAATCCCAAATTTCAGAGGTATATGTCATATTCCCCAAAAATAATCATACAGAAGAAAACCCAGGTCCGACTATAAGAAATAATTAGTTTTAATAGGTTTTACTGTGTTTCCTTCTCATCTCTAAGGTAATGGTAAGAAGTAATCAGCATAAAACATGATCAACACTTTTGATTCTTCTATGTATATTCTTTAATGTAATCAATATTCTTTTGTATTTCAAGTTTATTTAAATAATTAGTATATGTTCCATTGGTTGGTTAAGTCATCTAGTGACCGAAGTTTAAAATAGTTTGCATAGTGAAAATAGAAAACAGACATAGCTGTTCTTGCAATCTTTAATTTGCAGTATTATTTCAATATATACATGTGTATACTTTTTGTACCTACTTTTTAACATAAAAAGCAATAAAGATGTTAGATATTTATTTATAATTTGAAATACAACAAATGTTACTGTGTAAATACTACCTCAGCAGTCCATATCACTAGCCTAATACAGAGTATTGTATTTTTATAGATATTTTTCAGTTAAGGGCATGTCAAAGAAATATTTGAGAAACCAAGAATATGTTGCCATTTGTCTTTTAGAAGAGGGGTTTAAAGATACTAGTTCAATGTGTTGTTCAAGTCAAGAATTTTTCTCTTGTTGTTGTTAACCCTTTGATGTCTACATATAGTTGAACATACAGTATATACAACGATACTAATATGTTTCAGTTTATTTTCAATGAGATAGATAATATTTTGTATAAAAGCAAAATTGAATACTGTTTTCAGCATATCTTTCTTCCTTTGTTTTAAATGAGGTAGAGAGCACAGTACAAAAATGATGAAGTAAAATAAGAAGGTAAAGCAGTTTATCATCTGAAGCAAAGTATATTTTAACTATAAGACTACCTGAACAACCCATTTTCTACCTTTATTGATGAGATGGGAGGTAACTTTGATTTTGCACAGTATATGGTTTTCTTCACTTTTGTTTACCCTATAATATCAGCTTCAGTTAGTATGATAGGTATACTGTTATATATTCTCAACAATGTGTGGTATTCTTGAATTCATGTATTATATTTGAACTAGAATATAATGTAAAGGAGTTAAAATAGTGTATATTTTTGTAAAGATATCACATATATAATACTCAAAGTTGCTAAGTATCACTTATTGTTCATTGCATATCAGAACATACAAATGAATGATTTAATATAATGATTGAGAAAGCATTGCCCAAAGTAACCAAATTAACCAGCTAAGAGCTATCACAAATGGTGA
>CM037794.1:11976805-12026805 GCA_021229015.1 Solen grandis
GACACACGACGACGGACGACGGACGCAGGGCGATCCTAATAGCTCACTTGAGCACAAAGTGCTCAGGTGAGCTAAAAATAAAAAAAAAAAAAAAACATAGGTTTTTCCTATGTAAATAATGTCTGATGAACAATTATGTACACAGGAACATGAACATGAACAATCTTGAAAAAATGTCACACACACAAAATATTTAAAATCTATTTTTTTTTTTAGGCATCTGCACAATGTCTCACCATTTCACAAAGTTATTTTGAAATATATCAATGCTTGAAAATGTTACTTGTCCAGACAAAGAAAGATGGCACCAAGCCTGCCAACTTTCAGGAGTTTTCTTTTGAAAAACCTGGTTCAAAAAGGATACCTCAAATGGGCAACAGAAATCATGCTTTTATCAACTAAGGCTATTCCAGGTTAAATATCTGTTGGAAGTGTTCAATTTCAAATCAATTGGCAGGAATGTCTACACATACTGTATAGCAGGTTATTTCTGCAGGTAATTTATTTCGCTATTATGCATATGAACACAAATCTGTAGAAATTAAATCCATGGAAATTAACTAACAATAGAAAAATATTTGCAGAATGAAACCCTCATACTCCCTATAAATCAATAAAATATTGAATCAACAAGGGTATGTTTACTACGAGCAGCAAGATAATAAAATTTAATAGTCAATTTGTATGATAATGTAGTAAAAATACCACGGTATATATTGGTAAAAATGTTGTATAGGGACAACTTACACCCTTTATTTTTTGGTGGGAAAAGGGTGCACAAATTATTGAACTTAGTTGGTTTCTACTATGAGAGTGATTTAACTTACCTTGTGTACCAGATAGACACTTGTGGATCGTATGGATGCAACAGCATCTAGTTTTGTCCCCTCCGTAACAAAATAACTGACATCCGCTATGTGGACACCCACTTTGTAACGACCTGAGAACAGGAGTAACAATGTTATGGAATATAGACTGGTAATACACTTATCACATAGAGAGTTAAATATGCAACCAGACTGGGACTCAAACCTCGGACTCCATCTTACAGGGTAAATATTGTGCCTACTGCTTACTAAAGACGTATTCACAACTCTGTTGTGTATTATAAATGCATTGACATAAATATATTTCAAAGAGACAGATTCATCAAGAGGATATCACAGACAATGCTTTTGATTATCATAGATAATTATCTAAATACCATTGTAAAATTCTACTACGACTTAGGTGCACAACTTCCCATACCGTTGAACATTCTTGTAAAATAATGACTCGAATAGAAAGTTCTGAAACTAGCCCACATAGTATTGCAGAAATGGAAAGACAGATGGACAAAGGAGCGACTATAAGCTTAGCTTTCTAGTATTATAATTCTTACTTTAAACACCAATAGCAGTATTGTTTGCTTGGGAAGATAGGATACAAAGACCCATTAACACCTGAAATGGCACTTAAAATGTTAAATACTTCAATACTTCATGTCCCAAATTTTATTTCTTAAATTGTTAACCCATTACCTAACTGATGTACAAATTTATGACTTATATGATTATTTGATGACTGACCTTTAAATGGCATATGAAACACTGAATTTTCCAATGCCATGCAGATTGTGCACAAATCAAAGCTTTACTATTGTATGAGCAAACAGTGGAGACCTGGCAAGCATTCAGAATGCCAAACTGTATACAGCCATACGCTTACAGTCAGCTATAAAACTGTCTAAGTGTCATTAACCACAATGTTCACATATACCTATGTACAGCATAAGGTGCACGTGAACAGAATGGTGTATGGCCTTAACCCTTTCCCTCATATAGACTCGTTTTGACGCACTCAATAGGTACCACATAAAGCCTGATCTGCAGAAAACCACAGTTAAACCTTACCAAATTTAATTGCAAAATCCTCATTTCCAGACCGCTGAGGAGCAGCAAACAGCATAAAAGCTGATCAGCCTGCGAGTTACTCGCAGGCTGATCTGGTTTTATGTTGTTCGCATAGGTCTTTTCATGGTTTTCTCTATGAGGGAAAGGGTTAAGACAACTCCATAGCTGATGGTAAGTGACAGTGTGGCATACTAAACTGATCTGGGTCTGCTCTGTCTGCTCTATTCAAAAGTGTGTCAAAAAGTTGTCTATGTGATGTAACGGGTTAAAGAAAGTATGTGAAACAACAAGAGCTGTCAGAGGACAGCACGCTAGACTATTCAAAATGCTTGTTGGTAAATCAATAAAATCTATTTCAATTCTTGCCCTTCACATACCCTGTACACAATAATAGTCAAAAATGATATACGGTCTTGATAGTCTGATACCCCTTAATATTTTTATGAAGTCTAAAATCAATTCCATGCCAAGTAACTGAGACATAAGCACAATAATACTGTGCATGCAAAACTTTAACCAAAAATCCCAGTTAGAGAAGGGCCATAATTTGCATAAAATTCAGTCCAAAAGTTATCTTCCTTGGTTTTCTGATGCCCCTGAAGACACTCCTTAACTTTCTAGTCAATTCCACAAGCAATTTCTGAGATATAAGCTGGATAGTAGCTTAAATGAAAAATTCAACCAAAATTCTAAGTTAAAAGGGGGTCATAATTTTCAATATATTACATCAAGTGTTATCTTCCTTTATAGTGTGATACCCCTAAACATATTAAAGATGTTTTAAATCAATCTCACGCCTGGACTCTGAGATATAAGCATGAAAGTACCTTGCATGCAAAATTTTAACCAAAATTTCTAAGTTAAAAAGGGCAATAATTTGCAACATATTCCATCAAGAGTTATCTACCATGAAAGTATGATACCCCTAAACATATTAAAGACGTTTCAAATCAATCGCATGACTGGATAACTGAGATATAAGCATGAGAGTATCTTGCATGCAAAACTTTAACCAAAATTTCTATGTTAAAAAGGGGCCATAATTTGTAATTTATTCCATCAAGAGTTATCTACCTTGGTTGTCTGATGCCCCTAAACATGTTCATAAACTTCCAAGTCAATACCATGAATGGTTATTGAGATACAAACTAGATAGTAGCTTGCACGCAAAACTTTAACCAAAATTTTTATTGCATGCAAAACTTTAACCAAAATTTCTAAGTTAAAAAGGGGCCATAATTCATATTAAATTCAGACAAGAGTTATCTAACTTGGTTGTCTGAAGCCCCTGAACATATTCATAAACTTTCAAGTCAATACCATAAATGGTTATTGAGATATAAGGTTGATAGTAACTTGCACGCAAAACTTTAACCAAAAGCTGCAACGCCAACGCCGACGCTGACGCAAGGGCGACTACAATAGCTCTCATATTCTTTGAATAGTCGAACTAAAAATGGTGGAATGCATCCCTACCTTATTTTAAGCTTTAAAGTATCATTTTGCACAAAATATTGTTGGTATTCGAGAAAAGACATATACAGGAACAATCTGAGGAAATTCAATGACAAAATTTGCAACAAAAACAGGAGTGAGAGACATCACAAATACACTATACCGTTTCCGAGTTCTTCACACGACAGAGCATCATCCAGGTCACGAGCAGTGGAAGGATCGATAGTGAACACACAGGTTGAACGAAAATCACGTCGACTGTCAAGCTCTGCAGCCGGGATTACCCATGGAAGCTGTTTAGGGAGGCAGTCCAGCGCCTAGAGAACATATCAGTACAACTAAATTACAATGTAGGTGCATTTTTTCAAATGTGCAAGCAAGCATGAATTATGTATTGTGCATGTCTGTACTGGTTTAAATGCAGTTTGTTCAGTTGATCGACAAAAATTGATCATTAGAATACAACTTCTTAATCTTGCTTATATTAGTGAAGTGTTTGTTTCCTGATAAATAAACTTAGCTCATAATTAAATGTCACACTGCACAGGAAATACTATTTTTCATATAGGACTTTATTCCCAAAGCAGGTGCTTGCTGTACATTTCACAACATTTGTAAGTCTTATAAGATATGAAATTAGTGCATGCGTTAAGAGTGAATGTAATCAGTCATGTGACAGCACATGGAAATAGAAACTGCCTACGATGAAGAACCTACCAATTTTTTGTACAATCATGGAATGTTGCACTGGGGAACCATGTGTCAGTAGATGGGTACTGATATACATAATACACACAGATGATTAAATCAAATATTCTTCGTCAATGACCATCTGTGAACAAGCTACTGAGACAAACCCCTGGATTCTAAGAGCATGTGCTTGCATTTTGGTCCGCTTGATTAACAGATTATTTCAAAGTAACATGGTGTCATACCTATTTGCTGGTTTGTTTGGTTAATGGGTCAATTACCTTTGATTCTACGAAAGGTTTTTCATCAAATTAATTTTATATTGATATTAATTAGCAGAATTGTTCTCCGTACTTTAATATGTATTTTCGCAACATGTCTACCTGATATCAAACATTTGGTATACTTTGTGCTTTTCGCTATATGCTCACGGCCAATCGTGACATTCCTTGTACGACCGCGTTCATGGAAACCAATCAAACTGCTGTACTTCAGACTCTACACGAACGCAGTATATATAAACAAATTCTGCTGAGGGTCTGTAAGAAGTCTCTAGATTTGTCTAAAACGAATCCTGGCGGTTTGTGTGTCCTGGGCTATCGAATTGTAGTTCAAATGCATTTTATGAGATCTTGGTAGTACTTGTAGACCATTACACCTACTTGCAGAAGACAGCCCAGAGTAAGAGACCACCTTTGCCACTTCTTCCACTCCTATCTCTCCGTTTATTTGCCTATGTTCTGTAATATGCCCGTTATGTTTATATATATATATACACTTCTATATTATTTCTATTTGTTCAACACCATTAAACCACGTTCAGTTAAACCAAACTTCTCTCTGTCATTCTTTTTATTTCCCAAGCCTCAGTTCGATCGTTAGGGATGCAAAACTATTTTAAATCTTATTGTTGCCATGGCAATCAGAATCCTGTAAGAATCCTGAATCAAGTTCATTTATACAATTTTTGTAATGACCCATCCAAGGGTCATCAATTTCTGCCCGGTGATTCCAGAAATTTTTTTAAAGCAAAATACTGACAACAGATGACTGACAAAAACTGACAGAGGGTGATAACAAGAACTAAAGAAACTCACCTCCTCTGGGAACTCCTCAAAGTCAACACCATTCTCAATCAACATCCCCTCTGTTTCTGGCTCTATCTCTCCAGCTTCACCCAGACTTTTAGCCAAAACTCTGTAGAAACAGATCACATTCATATTTTATATTCACTTTAATCTACCAAGTTATATAGTTTATACCATGCAAGTCATTGAAAACTTTCTTGTGATACAAATTCTTCTTCCAAGACTCGGGTATTTAATATGTAACAATTTCTTTATTCACATTGTTTATTTAACTCCTAAATATCTAGCCTGATTTCCCAAACTTGAATTCCTTAGTCAATGAACACTACCACTTGCACAAGCCTTTGAAGCAATTTTACTGTCTTGGAAGATGTTATTACCATCTCAGTACAGTATATAACTCTTTCCCTCATAGAGGAAACCATGAAAAGATCTATGCGAACAGCATAAAACCAGATCAGCCTGCGAGTGTTCGCTGCTCCTCAGTGGTCTGGAAATGAGGATTTTGTAATTACATTTGGTAAGGTTTAACTGTGGTTTTCTGCAGATCAGGTTTTATGTGGTACCTATTGAGTGCGTCAAAATGAGTCTATATGAGGGAAAGGGTTAAGGCATATATTGATGTCCAGCTAATAACCAAACGGTTACATTCACCATATTAGAACTTCTTAGACTTATTCTGTATGACTGAAATATCATCATGCATAGTGATATCCAGATAAACAGGTAAGGAGACCCATAGAGCACATAAACCTTTTAAAGTCCAGTAAATTAATATTCATTAAGTCATAACTTGGTACATGCATGAGGTACAAGGCTAAAGCAGCCACATACCCGTCAGCATACTGACTGTCCTTCCTCCAGTCTGTGATTCGACACACATACAGGGTACTGCCATAGTCCTCTGGTCGCTCAATAAAGTCTGGGTGGAGAAAATATATCATCAACATTTTGAACAAACTTAAAATGTTATATAAAGTGAAAAAAAATGCAGGAAAGATAATTATGACCCAAAGAAAATAGTATAGAAGCTCCCACGTATTGTATCATGTCAAAGAATCTATCATCAACAAATATCTTGATTGAATATTCTTCAAAAAATAAATCGCACATACCGGTATATGATTCTGAATTATGTTTTTAACATTATAAGAATATATGCATGTATTGATACTTTGTGAAATATTTCATAATTTTATTTCATTCCAGATAGAGATGTGGTAAAAACTGGTACATAGCCTTTTTTAACCTGAATCTTATATTTTGTTTCGTTTTGGTTACTGAAGAAGTGGAAATACTTTGTATTCACATTGGTTTACTGATGCAAAGGTAATTTCCATTTCATTGCAGTAAGATATTCTGTAACACAAGTTGAACAAGTCTTGCGTGTGTGCTCGAGTGTGTGGGTGTGTGACCTAAATAATTCGGGAAGTATTTATATATACTATGATAAGCTGAATAACATTTCTAGTGTTGTTGTTTTTTTCTCTGCTGTCATATGTACATGTATGCCCTTTATAAATTCTATTTTTCTTGTTCATTCTTGTATTTTTGTTGTTGTTGTTGTATAGGAGTTTACCATCGCTGCAATAGTATTTCAGTCATATAGCGACGTCCAGCTAATTACAGGTGGAGGAAGACCCCCGAGTACACAGAAGTACCCGGGTAGAACCACCGACCTACCGCAAGCCAGCTGGAAGGCTTCCTCACATGAAAAATCCGAAGTCCCTACCGGGATTCGAACCCACAGAGGTGAGGGGCTGAGAGATTTGTAGTCCACGACTGTAACCGCTCGGCCACGGCGGCCCCTTGTATTTTTGTACATGTACTTGTCCATACTGAGGCAGAAAATAAAGATGTACATTTCATGAAGACTTTGTATAATACAATTCATAGCAAATCCTCTACCCCTATAGTATCCATGTGCTATATTCTTGACCAGCAAACAAACCACTTGGTAACTCTTACATAATAGTAAAGTACCTTGATTAATCTATCTTTAAGGGGATAAACAACATACTGATTTGCAATTTATATCTAAAAACAAGTCTAAATAATACCCTATAAAAAACACCCTTTTCATCATAAATGAATAACCATTATATAGAGGATCATTGTTAGTTTCAGTGGAATATCATTTTTGATTCATCCAGTGAGGAGAAAAATCAATATTTTCACGAGTGGTGCACGTACAAGTGAAAATATTGATTTTTCTCTTCACAAGATGAATTAAAAATAATATTCCACTGTAACTGACAATTTTTCCTTTTATTTAATGCCTTTCTGTGCTGTTTTACACATTGTTTTATTTTTGTTACCAAGTTCATCATAAATTTTACCCTGTGGGGAGCCCCAACTTCCCTAAGTCACATTAATCATTATTTTGTCTAAAAAATAGTCTAATCAACATAAAGGAAGCCTGTAATCAACATTTCTTTAAGGTATTTCTTGTTTTATTTCAATGTAGAAATCAATATTAAAATGTCTTGAAAAATACAATTTTTTAGGCCCATTACAAATCAGTGAAAATTATAACTAGATGTGGGTGTTCCTCGGAACACTTGTGTCGCCTGCATTTAAGCATGTTTGATGAAAGAATTGACTAGAAAATCGATCTTTTGACAAATTATTGATAAAGCATAATCTATTTTGTGAGGTACAAAATAACACCAAATCACACACACACACATATATATTTTTTTTTTTTGGGGGGGGGGGGGGAATAAAATATTCAAACAGTGCAATATGTAATAATTTTCCCGAGCACTTTCGACTATACAGTCTTCATCAGAGGAGTGTCAGAATGACTATGAATTCAAAACATTAACTGTAAGAAAAATTATGACGTCATTAAGCACTTATGACGTTAATTATATATATGTTGCAAGTTTGTAGTCATCATTATCATTATTGAGTTATCATTCTTGTGTACTGCACTCAGACCAATGAGATCTATCTACTATAAATGTTTAAGGCAACACTTCAAATACTTTACAAGTTATGCACCACACAAGAATTAAATCCAAAAAAATAAACAAAGGGAAATAACTCCAAAAATACAACAGTTATCATTCTTGCACAATGCACTCCATGAGATCTTTCCACCTGTGAGGTTTCAAAGTAATACCTCAAATTTTTTTATATCAAAAAGGGCAATAACTCAAGGAAAAAAGAAACAGAGTTATCATTCATGTGCACTGCACTCAGAACATTGAGATCTATGAAGTTTTAAGTCAGCACCTCAAATACTTTTTGAGTTATGCCCTGGACAAAAATTAAGACTGAAAATCAACAAAGGGCAATAACTCAGAAAATATGAAAGTCATGGTTATCATTCTTGTGCACTGCACTCCACCTCAATGTGATCTATCCATGTTTTAAGTTTCAAGGTGATACCTCAAATACTTTTTGAGTTATGGTCCGGACAAAAATAAAACTAAATCAACAAAGGGAATAATCAGAAAATAAAAGTCAGGTTATCATTCTTGTGCACTGCACTCCACCTCAATGTGATCTATCCATGTTTTAAGTTTCAAGGTGATACCTCAAATACTTTTCGAGTTATGCTCCGGACAAGAAAGTGTGACGCCGACGGCGCCGACGACACCGACGACGACGCCGACGACGACGACGGACAAAGTGATCCCTATGTGTCTGCCATGCTATGCAGGCGACACAAAAATGATAATTTTCACTGTTTGAAACAGTGAAATAACCATTTTAATTCACTGATATTTCCCTATATTCCAATGAGCATTAAATTAAAACATTTCTCTTACATAATTTAGCCTTTGAAATTAGAATATAAACAAGCTCAAAAATGTTTAACCAGTTTTAGGCTAAAAGGCTTGTGCTAACTTGGACAACTACTGACATATGCTATTGCAAAAGACATATAATCAATTTCTCAGGACCCTTACAGACCAGAACAAACACAGCCCCTTCTGTTACCTTTTGGACAATCTTTCATGGGTATCAGGACCCTGGGGACCCTGTGGTCATTTGGACAGAAGAGGGCGCGGTCAGGATTCCTGTCAGCCAACAGCTTGATGTGACCGGTGGTGGCCCTTGAGTGCTTCCTCTCCACGATTGCCACAACCTGTACATGTCAAATTTCATATCTCTTAGTAACTTAACAATGGTATTTCTTTATGAGTTTATCTTCATGCTTAAAGTTTTTACATGCTGTGCTAAACTTCCATTTCAAATGATTTCCAAAATCCACAATCAGAAAACAAGAGAGTTCTTTGGAACACATGTGTCACCTGCTGAAGTGTGACAGACAGACAGACAGACAGACGATGGAAAAGTGATCCCTATGTGTCACCTCTACTTACAACAGGTGATGCAAAAAGAAGAAAGAAAATAATGGTTTTGAAATCAATCCAAGACTAAATTGGTTTTATCTAAAAATAAAAATATTTTTAGATACAGTCGACATTGTATTAAGAGACCGCTCATGGGACTGCCAAAAAGTGGTCGCTTAATGAAATGGTCTCTTAATAGATATTTTTGGAAATCCAGGTAAACAAGTCATATATATACAAACTGTAAGCTAAATTGTATCATAACGTTATATTACTACACAATGTGTCAACATGTTTATTTTTGCCATGTCTTTGCATTTGGTTTCGGTGGAAAAACACAACATTTGACCTCAAATTCATGGATGGATTCGGACAATTTCAAGAAAAAATATTATTTAGCAATGAGCTTTCTTTATGTCTCTGTCTAACATAAATCCAGAAACCCCCGATAAGTGCACCCTGGTCGCGTATCATAAGACGCAATGTACATACTTATAGGTACGAATTATTAATGGTACGCATTGCATCCGGAAGTATTAATTTACCTTATTCTCAAATATTGATTTACCAGAATTCGAAGCATTCGGCATTTGGAGGGATGGTTTCACCTATGTTATGCTTAGTAACTGTTGAAACGGGAACCAGGAACTATATTTAGAATTTAGTTGCACATAGTGCAGTCATGCGTGGTCAAAACAAATTGGTTTCAGGTGAGCACTTTTGATCGGGATAATTGTTTGTTTGTTCGGATGTGTTAAAGATGAATATAGACATGCTTCAGCATACACGATAATCAGCAGCGGAATCAAACACGGTCGCTCAAAAAAGTTGATTTTGTGCATAATCTTACGTGCTGGGACTTGGTTTATGCGGTCGCTGGTCGCATAATAAAAAAGTCGCTTAATGGGATAAATTGATATAGTAAAAACGTTCGGGCGTGATTTATAACGGTCGTTTAATAAAAAAGTCGTTTAATACAGGTGGTCGCATGTACGATGTTGACTGTATATTTATGATAAATCAATTATGCTTTATTCTTTTATGCACTGCTTAACTGTTTTTGAACCTGTTCATCCCCCTCCCCCATAACATGTACCAATGGGATATATAATATATTAGTTATATCAGTCCATTCTCTATGGAATGAAGTAGCACTGGACTACCCAATTACTTTGTTCAATCGCATCTTTCGTTCCATCATATTTCTTATTTAGAAGTACAATGATTGCATTTCCATTGTAATAACATTGTAATAACATGCATATGCCATATAAAATTCAAAAGTGTCGTAAATAGGCAATGCCGTTATAGGTTAAATTGTCATAATGTTACATGAAACAATATTTTAATTTTTCATTCTTATTTTGTTATGCAATGAATCAAAACAAAGATGATCACTGACATTTATACTGTTGATTACATATTGACGTATAATCACTCAAGTTACAACCTGCTACAAACTTGCTAGTGTAGTTCATATCATTGTGCCACACGGGTGTCATACTGATTGGCTAATTGCACGTCATAATAGGCAACATGCGAAAGCAATGTTTGTCACCCTGGTAGGTAGTTAAATTTTTTATATTTCTCAAAAGCAAAAAAAAAATAATAAGTTTCACTTGAAAAATTTTTTTTATAGGAATTCATGTAAATTATATGCAAATTCACCACAAAGAAATAAGTTAAAATCAATTTCATGAAACTATAGAATTGCATGTCCCTCACCTGCCCAGTTCTCTGGATAAGCTTCTCTGCCTCCACACTTCCACCCTCGCCAAGCATTTTCTTCACCTTTGGACTTCCGCCACTCATAACCTCACTCAGACTTGTGAATCTCTTCTTCAAAGAATCATCTCCCTTGTTCTTGCTCTTCATTGGAGAAGATTTGCCTGGTACTGAAGGAGAATTTACTTCCCCTGTGGAAGACTCTTTCTGAGAAGCGTCAGGTCTACTAATGATTTCCACTATCTCTTCACTTTCTATTACAACCTCTTCATCAGAATTTCCGGCATCAGATTTCTGATCAGAATCTGTTTGCTTTTTCATCTGGAAACTGTCTTCAAGGTCTTGAAGCTGCTCAGTATTCAACTAATAACAAAAAAAGATAAGACAAAATGAAACGATTTCACAAACTTAAATTATCTTTTATTATGGCTCATTACAAGACTTGAAATTGCAAATGTTCACCTAGATTATATGCTTACACATCCATATTTTATACCAGGTTTTTATGACCAGAGGTGTAATATTATAACATTATAACTCAACCTTCCTAGCCCTTCTAAACTTTGAGATAGTAAAATCAACAAAATTCCAAAGAAATGGTCATTCTGAATACAACTGAACCTGTGTTACTATACACCTTTGCCAAACCCTTATTTTTCCAATCCACACAATGACTTGTTTTTAAACATGTTACTCTTTAAAAGCAGCAATAAAACCAAACATGCACTTCTAATCCCTTTACAGACTCTTTATGGCCGGTTTGTTACTAAAACATTTGAACTGTAATATAACCTCTATGAGAGAAATGGTTCACCTACCTTCCACTCTCCCTTTTCACAAAGTTTGACTGCAACAATATCCCCGTTCAGGGCCCTATTGCGGGCCTTAAAGGTGACCAGCATGACATCAGAACAGCCATCCTGAAAAAATAATATTTATCACATGACCTGCACCTCAAGCATAATAGCGTTAATGTAAACCTCCAATGGTTTTTGATATGTCACAAGTTGTATATTGCATTACACAAGTGAAATAGCTTCTGCACCAACAGTATTTCAGTCATTTGGAGACGAGGTCTACTTGAGACAGATATAGTGCTGTCACACTGCAGTATCATACCATAGACATGTGGAATGATACCACATCCAGTCACATTATCCTTACACCGGGCCAACCAGTCCTGCAGCTACCCTTATCCTTCCGGCCTATGTGGCATGATACCACACCCAGTCACATATCCTGACACCAGGCCAACCAGTCCTACAACTACCCTTATATGCTGAGCACCAAGCAAAGGAGCTATAACAGTACAATTTTTACGACTTTGGTATGTAGCGGCCGAGGATCAAACCCACTACCTCCTGATTCAAAGCAGGCACTCTAACCACTCTGCCTGCCAAGCCTTGTTTTACATCATTTAATCAGTACTATGTTAAATAATATAAACTCATATTAGATTCCCTATAAACCACTGATCTTGTCCACTGTAAGTGCTACTGACATAAATGCATTTTTTTTTTCAAATACTTTAGAAAGAATCATATTTTGCTATTTTGGGAAACTAACTTCATGATATCTGGAAATTTTTAGGTTATAAATACTACTGTTTTCTACTATTGTAATAATAGCCATTCATGGAGCCTTTTTATAGCATGAAAATCTCCATAGAATTAGATAAGACAAATTATTTGAAATTTTCTTAAACTAGGAATTTTTAGCATAAAATTAGGGAAGACACTTTTCCTCATTGGGAAAAAGTCAAGTCCCTGCACCCAAATGAGGAAGGGAAAAAAAAACTAGGTTGGTGTTCCTTGAAAAACTTGTGTTGCCTGCGTTCAAGTACTTGTCAAAAAAATTATGAGCATCAAATGATCAAATCAAATTAAGGATTTAGATAAGATAAATTTATGGTTCTTTTGTACTACTTTAACACCTTACAAATCATCAGTTATCCAAGTTTAGAGTGTTAGAGTTAAAGTTATGGTCTGCACAAGAAAAAAATGTCATGAACTAAGGGGGATAATTCAAGAATAAATAAGTCTGGATTATGGTTCCTAAACACTACACTAAATCCACAAATGTATGTAGCCATATTTGACAATCAAATATGTAGCCATATTTGACTTTATACAGAACCCAAATATATGTAGCCATATTTGACTTTATTACAGAATCCACAAATGTATGTAGCCATATTTGACTTTATTACAGAATCCACAAATATATGTAGCCATATTGACTTTATTACAGAATCATATATATGTAGCCATATTTGACTTTATCACAGAATCCACAAATATATGTAGCCATATTTGACTTTATTACAGAATCCACAAATATATGTAGCCATATTTGACTTTATTACAGAATCCACAAATATATGTAGCCATATTTGACTTTATTACAGAATCCACAAATATATGTAGCCATATTTGACTTATTACAGAATCCACAAATATATGTAGCCATATTTGACTTTATTACAGAATCCACAAATATATGTAGCTATATTTGACTTTATTACAAAATCAACCAATGTAAATCAGCTAGCTCTTCCCAAACACCTAATCTACATGCTGTTGTACAATTCCACACATTATTAAATGGGAAATAAACATACACTTTAGATTTTTCCCCAGTCACTGTTTTTTTCAGTTTTTTTCAGCGAGTTAAACCGGGTATTGCCAATCCCCAGGTGAAATGGTCTATTATTTAAATTTAATTTCAATACAAAATACTAATTTCACATTAATCTTACTTACTGGATGTGGTACATATGCCTCCTCAAAATTTTTTGGGTTGATACGTACAGGGCCCTGAAGAAAATAAAGATAATTTATAAACAAAGATTTATAAACAAAGATAATTTATTATTGTGACAATGAAGTTCCCTTTATATGGTTTTGAAATCATCAATTTACAAGTAAAAAGGTACATTATATATTATAATATTATAATATATATATATATTATGTTGTATATTTAAAAGATTATATAATGATGTACATTTGTACAAAGTTTCATGATGATGTAAAGTTACCTTAAGAGAAAAAGAAGCTTAAACTCAGAGGTAAACCTGGGGCAGAATTACCAATTTTACCAAGTCATAGCCATAAAATTAAATAAATACTACTGGTAAATAATCCATGTCATGATGTACATGAATGTCAAGATTCATCAAGATGTAAAGTCATCTTCAAAGAAAAAAAAAACATTAACCCTTTCCCTCATAGAGGACACCATGAAAAGACCTATGCGAACAGTATAAAACCAGATCAGCCTGCGAGTAACTCGCAGGCTGATCAGGTTTTATGCTGTTCGCTGCTCCTCAGTGGTCTGGAAATGAGGATTTTGTAATTAAATCTGGTTAGGTTTAACTGTGGTTTTCTGCAGATCAGGCTTTATGTGGTACCTATTGAGTGCGTCAAAATGAGTCTATATGAGGGAAAGGGTTAAACACAAATGCAAGACTACCAAATATACCAAATTCATCCAACCGTGAAATATGGGTCACAGCTATAAATTTGCATAAATATTAAAAAGTTTCTATCATGATGTATAAAATGTGAATATAGTTTCATTAAGATGTGAAATCATCTTCATAGAAAAAAAAGCTGAAACGGAAAGGTAAACTTAAGGCAGAAGAATCATTTTACCATGTTCATCCAACCATAAATTAAATCTGCATAAATATTAAATAGATCATATCATGATGTACATGTGTACCTAGTTTCATCAAAATGTGAAGTCATCTTCATAAAAAAAGTTAAAATGCAAAGGTAAACCTGAGGCAGAACAACCAATTTCTCAATGTTCATCCAACCATGAAATATAGGTCACAGCCATTAATTTGCATACATTTTAAAAAGATCATATCATGGTGTAAATGTGTACTTAATTTCATAAAGATGTGAAGTCATCTTCTTAGAAAAAAAGCTTAAATGCAAAGGTAAACCTGAGGTGTGATGGACGCACAGACCGAAAATTCTATATGCCCCCCAAACGGAGTTGTTGGGGCATAAAAACACAACAGAATTACAGACCTGTATGAGGGTTCCATTCTTCAAACCATGAGACAGCTCCTCATCCGATATGTAGTCATTAAACACATTCTGAAAAAAATGTGCATCATTTTCTTCACTAAATCATCATCATCATCATCAATTTTGTGTGTCTTTGTTCTCACTGTAGCAACTTCATATGTTTAAAATGGGTGTTTTATAAGATATAAACAACATTACTGATCTCAATCATTCGTAAATCAGCTATTTACTATTCTCAATCATCCATAAATTAACAATCTTAAATACCTTCTTTTTTCTCTGTCGCTTTCCTTGGCTTTTAGGTGTGGTTGCTTGACTACATTCTGGGGTTGAACTCCTATTCTCTTGACCTTGCCATGACCTTTGACTTTCAGACTGCCTCTGTTTTGGACCTTGACCTCTAGTCCCAAACTGTGGAGGGTTACCACGAGAATTACCTTGCTGTTTCTGACCCTTATACTGATTCTGCTGAAAATTCTCCATGTTTCCATAGTGATTACCTCTCATCTGACCTTGACCTCCTGCAACTTGACTGGCACCAGACTTCCAAATCTATTAGAATAGACATATTGACCTTGACCCCTGTTGGCATTCTGGTTTAAGTTTTGTCCTAGACTCTGCCATTCTCCATCATCATCATCTGCGGGAACTGTATTCTGTTTGACCTTGCTCTGACCTTTGTTCTTCTGATGCTGCTGACCTTGCTGTGCTTTGTTTCTATTGTGACACTGACCTTGACCTTGAGCTGGCTGGAAAGCCTCCTTTGGTCTAGCACCTTTGCTAGCAATTCATCTGTTTTTGCTTGTTGTACCTAACAACATAATGAAATACACGACATACTGATTGCAAGTCATTCTTGAAGTTTAACATTTGTGACATATTACTCCAATGGTCAAGATAAGTGGAAAATTTACCTAACAGCAACCAGAGATGCACTAAATAAATCAGTTTGCCAATCAGTTTAAAATTATACTGAATTAAACAGTTCATATGCTTTTAAAGATTAAAGTCTTAATCAAATTTTTCCCAATTTTAAACAGTCTAAAATCTTTAGCAAATTCACACTTGAATTTCCCAAAAAGAACTGGCTTAAAAAGCCCTGTAATGAACCAAATTGAGTAAATCAAAATCAAAATGTTTGTTTGTTTGTTTATTGGATTTAACGTCCCACCGACAATGTCTACTTGTGACAGTTATAGTGCTGCCACAATGTATCATGTCATAGACTTGTGGCATGATACCACACCCAGTCACATTATCCTGACACCGGGCCAACCAGTCCGAGAACTACTCCATTAACATACATCGATCCTACTTCTTTATATGGACAAGAGGATTGACATATTACCAAGGTGCTTCCCATACATCTCATTCAAAACTACTGTACATTCTCTATAGTTCATAATATATATATTATTATAGAATATTATAAGGAGAGGGATAGTCCAGTGGCAATACGCATAGGTCTGGATCATGAGGTATGTGGTTCAAATCTAGGTCAAATTACTGCTAATTTCCTTGGGCAAGAAATTTACCTCGTATTGTGGAACACACTGGTGTATAAATGGGTAACTGTGATTGTTATTTAGGTCATGAATAGGACTACTTAGGCAAAAAAAAAATTCCATTTTAGGTCTCCCGACCAACCCTCTTTATTCATAGCCGACCCTAAAGTTTTTGTTTTTTTACATTTCCGCCTTAAAAAATATTTCCTTTACTATTTTTTTATTTTTAGCATCATTCAGAGGAAAAAAAAACACATCCCTACCTATCTACCCACTTTCTTACTGGCTGGAGACCAGAAACACAACTTTTTTCTTTTTTTTCGTCTTAGCGCCATAACTCAGCTGATAATGCGGGACTGACGAATATACCCTATGACCAGGGGGTGTACATGTAAAAATGGCTAAATGAGCCCTAACTTGGAAGTAGAATATAACTAGATATTACCTATAACCTATTATATAACTTTGTAAAATATTAAAGCACAAGGGAGCTCACCTTTGAGAACATGATTGCTACAGCTGGACCCAACTGGAGTTGTTCACCCCTTAATATTACTTCCTCTGAATCTTTGTTTGCTGCAGGAACTCCAATACAAACACCTTGTCAACAGAAAACGTGCAGACATATAAGATGGGTACTGAGGGAGGGGAAAAAAATTATTTCTACCGATCAATTGTGAACAAGCTGCTTTGAATTATTAAACAAGACACTGTGAGTTTGTATATTTAGAGATGTCAGTCACATTCACATTTGATGCTTAGATTTTTATACTGATATTTCATTTAGGTGTGTCAGGCACATATGATGCAATAATCAAACATTTATTCTATGAGAAATGAATCAAAGGGTTATACCACATGGCTAAAGCTTTTAGATATTTTTTCTTTATGTTTGCTGATACAGAATTGAATATTTATGACCGCTGATTACACGACAATTAAAGAACAAATTTCTCGGGGGGACCTGAAGTGACCGCTTACGGCATGGTGACCGCTTAATACACGTGACCGCTAAGACAAGTTCGACTATAATTTATTTAGCTTGTCACAATGCATTGTTTTATCACTGAGGTTTTAACATAATTCATACCTATTTTTTTTTCATCTTTTTCTTACCAAAGTATAGAATTATGAATTTAACAGCATTAAAATGTCAACTACATGAGTGTCAACTATGATGGTAAGTAAAAATTAAGTAAAGTCTATATTTAAAGTGGATAGAGAGTCAGTTATGGTTGTTGGCACAGTAGTTTAAATGTATAGAGTTACAGTTCTTGGACAAAAGGGAGATAATTGAACAAGAGGGCCAAGATGGCCCTAAAGACGCTCACCTGAGGACATTTGTGCTGACCAAGTTTGAGGAAGATTGAATCAAAATTGTGGCCTCCAGTGTGTAAACAAGGTTTTTCTATGATTTGACCTACTGACCTACTTTTCAATCGCTTTTTAGGTCTATTAGATTAATGATCTTCGATAATTCGTTGAAATTTCTGAAGAGAATCGTATACCTACCAAACTGAATTTTAATTTTTCATTGGTTAATAATATTATAACCTAAAACGACCGAATGTGTTTTTATTACCAACAATACGATTATCTGTACTTTCATATCTTTTTTTTTTTTTTTTTAATATAAAAATTATGTATTATTTAAAATAAAAAGTGATTCAATCAAGGGCAAAATTTTAACCATTATCTAGTCATAATCTGTCAAACTAGTAATATTGCAAAATATTTTTTTTATGATTGGTCTATATGAATTATGTGGGTACGGACCACTAGACAATATTTCACATCAAATCTATAGATTAAGCTCTAGGTCTTTTCCTATGTAACTCTATGTGAAACAAGTGACCACTGGTGCGGGGTCATTTATCACTGTAAGGCTATGATTTGAACAACTGAGGTAATGAACCATTATATGATGCTACATACCAAAAATCTAAGCTCTAGGCCTTCTGGATTTATAGGAGAAGATTTTTAATGATTTTCCTATTTAACTATTTAACTCTATGTAAAACAAGTGACCACTGGTGCGGGGTCATTTATCACTGTAAGGCTATGATTTGAACAACTGAGGTAATGAACCATTATATGATGCTACATACCAAATATCTAAGCTCTGGGCCTTACGGATTTACAGAAGAAGATTTTTTAAGATTTTCCTATATAACTCTATGTAAAACAAGTGACCCCTGGTGCGGGGGCATTTATCACCATAGGGCTATGATTTGAACAATCTTGGTAATGAACCATTAGATGATGCTACATACCAAATATCTAAGCTCTGGGCCTTATGGATTCACAGAAGAAGATTTTTTAAGATTTTCCTATATAACTCTATGTAAAACAAGTGACCCCTGGTGCGGGGGCATTTATCACCATAGGGCTATGATTTGAACAATCTTGGTAATGAACAATTAGATAATGCTACATACCAAATATCTAAGCTCTAGGCCTTATGGATTTATAGAAGAAGATTTTTAAAGATTTTCCTATATAACTCTATGTAAAACAAGTGACCCCTGGTGCGGGGGCATTTATCACCATAGGGCTTTGATTTGTACAATCTTGGTAATGGCCCATAAGATGATGCTACATACCAAATATCTAAGCTCTAGGCCTTGCAGTTTTGCAGAAGAAGATTTTCAAAGTTTGAGTTTTTAAAATCTATTTTTAGCTCCTGTGACCTACTTTTTCAACCAATCTGAATAATTTGTACAACTTTGATAGAGGGCATCATAAGGATGATTCCTGTGAAGTTTGGTCAAAATCCCTTCAGCGGTTCAGGAGGAGATGTTGTTTAAAGCAAATTGTTGACGACGGACGGACGCACGCACGCACGGACGACGGACAAAAGGTGATCACAATAGCTCACCTTGAGCACTTCGTGCTCAGGTGAGCTAAAAATGGGACCAGGTAGAGTTACAGTTCTTGGCCACTGCACTTTTCCTAGTTGCCAACTGTTTACATTTTTGGGATTATGAATTTGTCATAATCCCCTTTTATTCTGGGGTTGACAGCAGTTGCCTTTTGTTGTTGTTGTTGTATTGGGGTTTACCGTCGCTGCGATAGTATTTTAATCATATAGCGACGTCCAGCTAATTACAGGTGGAGGAAGACCCCGAGTACACAGAGGTACCCGGGTTGAACCACCGACCTACCGCAAGCCAGCTGGAAGGCTTCCTCACATGAAAAATCCGAAGTCCCTACTGGGATTCGAACCCACAGCGGTGAGGGAGTTGCCTTTTGACATTTCTTAAATACCAGATTTTTATATTTATTAGTGATTTACTTCCTGGGTATGCGCTTAAATACCATGATCAAATCACCGTCTGGCAAATGCCTTTGCATTGTTAGTATGATTTTAATAAGCGTCTATCCACAGGTGCTCGAGTGAATAGGAAGAATAATTCGGAACAGCTCAGTGTTTTTCCATCCACGTTTTCATCTAGAGATAAACAAGATTTTATCATTCAAAATCCGATATAATCCGCCATCATCAATATGCAATTTGCCATAAGATGGGCTCCAAATCGAAAGATAGATTCGTCACGGGGGAAAACATCCAGAGGCGACTAGACTCGCAATTTGCCATAAGATGGGCTCCAAATCGAAAGATAGATTCGTCGCGGGGGAAAACATCCAGAGGCGATCATACTGATGATGTGGAGGTTTTGCCGCCTGGATTTTGCCTGTGGCTCTGTCGAAGACATACAGGATTTAGCCGCTTCTATTTTTATAATTATTTTAGACACTTTTATCCTCTCTATGCTTCATTCAGCTTATTTTCAGTTCATGGTGTTAGTTCCGTCGTATGTATGTGGTCTTTTTTCTATTGTGTTTTAAAAATAGTTGTAAGCAATTTTGAACGTATATGTTCATTTGAAAATATGGCTGTATTAGTAGTGTAACATAGATTGGTCTATGCTTTTATTGATGACACCCTGCAGTCTCCAGGTTGTACATTTATACCTTAGATTGTCATTTTAGCAAAATAGCTATCTTAACCTTACATACGAAGTATTCATCATCATATCTTTTGGTCATCTATTATGAACTGTCTTGTAAATCAGGATCAAATCATAAGTAATAACTCCCATAAGAAAAATGTGATTAAATTAGTACAAGTCTGGTTGCCCTCCTTTGTCATCAATTCTTCTGATGTCTGTCTTTAATAAGGTGACCATACACAGGATCCATACTCTAGAACTGGCCTTATTGTGCTGATACAGAATTGCACAATATAGGTCTGTCCTTAATCTGGATCATTTGGTGGAATTTGGTTAAAAAAGATTGTAAGATGTACCTCTGAACACCGACATTGTATTGGGTTAGATTTTAGTTTATCTCGTTGCTTCTTCCAAGCATCTATTTTTAATCTGTGTTTGAAAGACCACATTTGTGTAGGAAGGATAAGTTCTCAACTTAGCTCCATCTGTAACCTTGCGTAAAGTTTTCAATTTAGCTCCATTATCTAAACCTTGCATATCCTGGCATTAAATGAAAGTTTCTCAGAGACTATCAAGATCCTGTCATAACTTCTCACACAGACGATTTGTTGAACTTAAAAAATCTTGGTGTCTTTGCAAAATCTCGACCGCCTTCCAGCTGGCTGGCGTTAGGTCGATGGTTCTCTACCTGGATGTCTCCATGTATCTGGGGTCTTTATCCACCTGTAATTAGCTGGACGTCGCTATATGACTGAAATACTGTCTGAAATACTGTTGAGGCAACGGTAAACTCACATGATCAAGTCTGACCTTGACCATTTGGTTTAAGGCACAGGAGAGGTGCAGGCCAGACCACACTTTCCTAAGGGACACTGCCAGGGCCTATTTTCCAATTTTGGGGAAAGCACCCTAGCCCTTTTTATGGGGAAAACAGCAAGCCACTTGTTTACAATTTATTAAGGGATTTTTTTTTTTTTACCATATTCATGTAATATTATAAATATAAGCATAAACTGGTCTTGGCACAGCAAGACATACTAGAAACTAAATATAAAGACTAATCAAATATTTTGTTTAAGAATCAACAGAGTTAAATTAGCGTCATAATATTGTTCTCTAGGTTTCTCAATGATCAGCTACCTCCTTAATGGGGAATTTTATTTAAGAGTGGGGAATTTGAGGACTATTTTTGGGGAAAAAAGGTGGTTATTTGGCTTGGGGAAGCAGCCCTTTACCGGCTACAGTTAAGAAGGGTAAAAAGGCCCTGACTGCTGACAACCTCATCCCATCAAACAGTAGGTCAAATATGTATATAATGCAACCATTTGGGCCACCGAATGGGGGACAAATTTTTCAAATGTTGGACATTTTGCAAAATTTGCTGTGGCAGTATTCTGGCGGCCAGTGTGGGCGGCACAGGGATATTGTATATCTCCATCATTGAACTTAATGTCTGGACACCGTGCCGGTAACCGGGCATTGAGTGCTGCAGTAGAGAACTCGGGGGAACTACTTGCCATGGAGTGTCAATCTTGAAGAACCTTGGCGGGGGTGCTCTCACGGTTTACTTAGATATTCATAATAAACCTTTTCCTTTGCTTAGCTCACACCCTCATTCCAAATTCTGAAATTATGTATAGGGAAGAGTGATGCCCAGAACAGACTAGGGAAGTCCTGTATTAGCGCGTCACTCGCGGAACCCAATTTTAGGCCTTTTGATTGTTATGGATTAAGTTATCTGGACAGATGAGGAGTTTATATTGGATTTTATATTGGATATGAAATTTGTATTGGGGAGAGTGACGCCCAGAACAGACTATGGAAGTCCCGTAATTGGCGCGTCACTCGCGGAACCCAATTTTTAGGCAGTTTGATATGTTACGGATTTGTTATCTGGACAGGGGGAGATTTTAATTGGAATGGATGAACTGGATATTGCAATTGCTATAGCATGTTGAATGATTTAAATTTCTAATAATCTGTTGCGTCAAATGATTTGGATATAGCATATGTTTTATAACTGGATGCTTTGTAGTTTCGTGTCGCCCGCTCCGGTTGCCGGAACCCATTTGCGTCCAATACCATCCACATCACCTTTTAAGTATAATTGCTATTTTATATTGTTGGCTATGTTGTACACAATGTATGGAAGACTTTTGGCTAATATAATAATTCTAGTCTCAAGTTATTTCTTGTTTGTTTTATGTCAGCATCCTAAAATAATAAGTTTCAAGTCAATACCTTGTATAATAATTGAGTAATGTTCTGGACAAGAAAAGCAGAATTAACCAAAGGGAGATAATTCAAAAATGGGACCAGGGCAATAGCTCTGCCATCCTTGTGACAACACAAGTGAAATATATGATGGCACCTCTCCACCTGATTATCAATGCACACACAAAATTTGTACCAATCGGTTAAGAAATGTAGAAGTTTGCATCACAAGATATTTAGAGTCGAATCTGAGGCAATAACTCTGTAATCCTTGAGAAATCTCAAGTGAAATTTGTGTCACACACCTCTCAACTTGATTATCAATGCACACGCAAAATTTGAACCGAATTGGTTAAGAAATGTAGAATTAGTTCGCGTCACAAGTTTTTGGGATGGACGGACAGACCGACAAACCAACAGATTGACAAACCAACAGAATGACTCCTATATACCCCCTCTCAAACTTTGTTTGCAGGGGTATAATGAAATGAGATTTATTTTCTTTGCATGTCCTATTGAATTTATCTAATGTCTCGTTTTGTATAAAGTGAAGATCTCTAACCTGTTACTGAGAAGATTTCCTGTAGATGACTGCCACCAGGTCCCAGGACAAACTTGTGGTCACACTTGGGGATCCTCACAGTCATCTCTGTCACTGGGTTTCCTACACTGACCACTGGTGGCGGCTCCTGGTGAGAAGTGGTCAACATATATCTCAACAGTGTCATGGTAATTAGTGGTGACATGGTTGGTCACAGTCAGAAATGTTAAGATTCACATCAAGGACTGCCATACAGATATCAGCTCCACTAGTTTATTCCTAATAGCTATTGACACATGTCAGTTGAAGTCTCGACACTTCATGCATGGAAACAATCGAGTACCTCTATGACCTAGTCATATCACTATTCCAATTTTTGCTTTGTCACAGGAAAAACTTTGAACATGTAGTAGCAGTTAAGACAAACAAGAAAATGTCCTTGAAACACATGTGCCACCTCTGACAGAAGTGTGGCAGACAGATACTAAAGAAGTGATTCCTATGTCACCTCTGCTAACAGCAGGTGACACAAAATTAAGTATTAGAAATACTTTTATCAAAATGATTTGCTCAGCTCTGCTTAGTTATTGTTCCAGTTGTGACATAAATGCATGAAAAATAGCCCTCAGTGACAATTCATCCTAGTGTAATATGCCCACGGTATGCACATGCAGACTCACTACCATTATCTTTTGAAGTTTAACTGAAAGAGTAGTCCAGAAATAGAACTTACCAATATAACCCCATATACTTTGTATCTTGAGTTATAAAAATAACTGACTTACCTTAGCATATGAGGCTTGCTTGTGACCTCCTTTTTTCTCCATTTCCTGATTTTTCTTGCCCCCTTTTTTCTCTTGCTCTGCCTGTTTCTTCCCTCCTTTCTGGTCTTTTTTCTTCCTGCCCCCAAGATTCAGGTCTTTCAGCAGACTGATCCTGTCATATAGCAATCAACATCTAGAAAATACACAAACTTCTTGCATGTCTGTGTTTCTCTTCCCCGATTAAAATTTAACTCATCATTATAGGCAATGCTGCTATAGCAATTAAACCAATTCCTGAACACCTTTTTCGCTTAAAGGTATACTCGCCCAATACAACTTTTTACTAGAAAGACAAAGAAGGAAAATTAAAACTAGCCATGAGAATTTTCTTTAACTTTGCATTATAGAGAATTACACTAGAAACAAATTTATGGAATAAAAATTAGGGGTCACCATTCTACTTTTTGAGTTATCTATCCCTGAAAGTGAGTTTTTTGCTCTTTTCTGTCATTATTAAGGGCAGATAACTCAAAATTAAGCCTATTGATACCTTATCTTATTTCACATTATTGTTTCATTTCCAGTCATTATGCAAAGTTTAAAGTAATTCTATTCAACTGATTTTTCACAATGCTTCAGCAAATAAACATACTATGTTTTTCTTGAAAAAATAAAGAATATTTCCATATATTCGTTTATGCCACTATAGTATAAAATCTGTTGCATATAATTCCTAAAACATTTACACAATGATTAGGAATATAGTACCAAACATCAAGTTGAAATTAAATGAGGTATTGCTAGCCCCTAATATTTAGTTATCTGCCCTAGAAAATGACAGAAAAGAGCAAAATACTCACTTTCAGGGGCAGATAACTCAAAAAGTAGAATGGTGACCCCCATTTTTTTTCCATAAATTTGTTCTTTGTATAATTCTCTATTATCATGCAAAGTTTAAGAATTTTTTCAAGGCTAGTTTTAATTTTCCTTCTTTGTCTATAAAGTAAAAAACTGTATTGGGCACATATGCCTTTCAAAAGAGTTGAAACTAATATATTCTTTTTGGTAAAATTATACACAAAACAAACACATTAAGTAAATAAATAAAGTCTTTGTCTATAGCGAATAATGAATTTGGCAGGAGCCAGTTTCCCATAAGGTTCAAAACCTTTTAATTATCAAAAACAAAAAAAGAAAACATAAAACATAAAAGATTATTATGATCAAGTTATACTCAATATATGGCAAAATTATATATGTACAATGAAATATATTATGAACATGAGGCCTTTATATGCTTAATAAAATATTTGTAGTTGTATATCATGCCCATTGTTCTTCAAAATAAAAAAGAGGGCCATGATGGCCCTGAATCGCTCACCTGAGAAATATTGCCTTCATTGTCTTTTATAACACAGTAATACTGAATACAAAATCCATGCAGAAGTACAGCAAAATAATCGTAATTCCACACAAAAACTGAACCTGTGGTCCAAAGTTTGATAGTTATAGCTATAAAATCAAGTGAACCCTAGAGTGGGACCAGTTTTGACCCAAGAGCCATGATTTGAAAACCTGGTTCTGGTCCACAAGGCCATGTTACATACCAAATATCTAACCCCATGATCTTGTGGTTTCTGATCTTTTAAAAACTCCCCTTATAAGTCTATGTAAAATCAAGTGACCCTTGTGGGCCAATTTTGGGCCAAAAGGAGATGTCTAAAGGCCATGTAACACATCAAATATCTAAACTCCAGGCCTTGTGGTTTCTGACAAGAAGATTTTTCTAGTTTTTCCTATATAAAATCAAGTGACCCCTGGGACAGGGCCAATTTTGACCCAGGGCCATGATTTAAACAAACCTGGTAGATACTCATAAGGCCATGTTACACAAAAAATATCTAAACTCCAGGCCTTGTGGTTTCTGAGAAGATTTTCTATTGGGGTTTTTTCTATACAAGTCTATGTAAAATCAAAAGACCCCCGGGCGAGCCAATTTTGACCCCAGGACCATGATTTGAACAAACTTTGAAGAGATCCACTAGACAATGCTACACACCAAATATCTAAACTCCAGGCCTTGTGGTTTCTGAGAAGAAGATTTTTCTAGTTTCTTTCGTATATAAGCCTATGTAAAATCAAGTGACCCCTGGGGTGGGGCCAATATTTACCCCAATGCCATTATTTAAACAAACTTGGAAGAGATCCACTAGACAATGCTACACACCAAATATCTAAACTCCAGGCCTTGTGGTTTCTGAGAAGAAGATTTTTCTAGTTTCTTTCGTATATAAGCCTATGTAAAATCAAGTGACCCCTGGGGTGGGGCCAATATTGACCCCAAGGCCATTATTTAAACAAACTTGGAAGAGATCCACTAGACAATGCTACACACCAAATATCTAAACTCCAGGCCTTGTGGTTTCTGAGAAGAAGATTTTTCTAGTTTCTTTCGTATATAAGCCTATGTAAAATCAAGTGACCCCTGGGGTGGGGCCAATATTGACCCCAGGGCCATTATTTAAACAAACTTGGAAGAGATCCACTAGACAATGCTACACACCAAATATCTAAACTCCAGGCCTTGTGGTTTCTAAGAATTTTTCTAGTTTCTTTCGTATATAAGCCTATGTAAAATCAAGTGACCCCTGGGGTGGGGCCAATATTGACCCCAAGGCCATTATTTAAACAAACTTGGAAGAGATCCACTAGACAATGCTACACACAAATATCTAAACTCCAGGCCTTGTGGTTTCTAAGAAGAAGATTTTTCTATTTTTTCTTTTATGTAAGCCTATGTAAAAAAAATGTGACCCCTGGGGCGGGGCCAATTTTGACCCCAGGGTCATGATTTCAACAAACTTGGTAGAGGTTCTCTAGGCAATGCTACACACCAAATATCTATGCTCTAGGCCTTGCAGTTTTGCAGAAGAAGATTTTCAAAGTTTGCATTTTTAAACTTCTGTGACCTACTTATTTGACCAATCAAAATAATTTGAACAACTTTGACAAAGGACATCATAAGGATGATTCCTGTGAAGTTTGGTCAAAATCCATTCAGCAATTTAGGAGATGTTGTTAAAAGGAAATTGCTGATGTCGGACGCACGCACGCACAAATGACAGACGATGGACAAAAGGAGATCACAGTAGCTCACCATGAGCATGTTGTGCTCAGGTGAGCTAACTATACTTACTGGTAAGTTAGTTTTCATGCTCACGCTCAAAATATGGATATCTGAGTAGGATATCTGAGCCTTAGCCTTAGATCATGCATAAAGAGATAGGGATCGGACCATGCTTACCTTTTCAATAACCTGCTTCTGCTTTGCCTTCCTCCCAGGAGAGACATTACATGTATTATCCTGAGAAATTAAAAAAGAATAAAAAAGATTTTTTCCTTTCCACATTTGTTACCTGCTGAAAAAAGCATGACGGAAAATGTGTGAAAGACTGACGGACAGACAGATGACAGAGAACTGATGCCTATGCGTCACCTCTGCTTACTGCAGGTGACACAAAAATTAAAGTCACTGAAGGTGACTAGACTGCCCACACCAGAGCTTTGTTAGGTAACAAAAAGCCTTTTCCTGAAAGAATTACCATAAACAGAGGACAGACAGTTGACCCAAAGTTAACATTTGGACACCTCCATGCACATCTAAAATCATTTTGAGTAAAAATGTTAAAACTAGATACAAATAAATTTGCTGATTTTAAGTTGGATAATATTTATTTGTCCACAAGACTGAAATAAATTTAAGTATGGGCTACTAGTAAAATACAAACATTTGTGTTTGCATCCTTAAATTCATCAACAAAATATGCATCTTTTCGAGTAATATTAAGTATAATATCAATCCTATAATTTCAAAAATTCACCAGCTCGGACTTGCATTTAGCCATGTTAATGTTTGTTAATAAGGTTTAACATCCCATTGACAGTATTTCAGTCATTTGGAGACTTTGTCTACTTGAGACAGACATAGTGTTGCCACACTGCAGTATTATGTCTTAGACATGTGGCACGATACCACACCCAGTCACATTATCCCAACACCGAGCCAATCAATGCTGGAACTAACCTTATAAGCTGAGCTTCAAGCAAGGGAGCTATACCAGTATTGTGTTTTTATGACTCTGTTATGTGGCAGTTTGGTATCAAACCCAAGACCTCCCGTTTTCGAGGCAGGTGATTTAACCACTTGGTCGACAAGGAGGTAAAACTTACAATGACATTTAAATAAAATTTAAGCTATGATATTCAATGCTAAGATTCTGCTTTTAAAAAGAGTTTACAACCTGCTACTTACCACAGTAATCAGCAGCTGGGGCTCGCTGGAAGCATTTGAATCCACATCTGACCCACTTGATTTTGATTTAGGGGACTTTTGCTGTCCTTTCTTTTCCTAATTATGAAATATTCCAACAGAGAAAAAGATTGTGAGGACTATCCGGTCCTTGTTTAAATCAGAATCATTACTGCTATGATTAATTGCTCTATAATGTCATCTTATATGAATATATCACTGATTAAAATCAAGAATTTTCACTGACACAGATCAAGTTGATAAAAATAAATTTGGAACAACCGCAACACTTTGTGACAAATGCTTCAAAAACTTATGAAGCTGTCTTCATTTAATTTGTTCAAAAGAATGGATTATGGAAATAACTTATGTATTAGCCACTATCATAAAGCTTTTTGAAGAAAGATTTAACAAAATTGTCTCAAGAAACTCACCCTCAGAAAGTGAGTACCAGTGTTTGTTTTAAGTTTGAAGAATCTTAACTGTTTTATAATAAACAACATTTATATTATTTAAAACTAGATTGAGAAGCCAAACAACAAATAACTAAATGAAAGGACAAGGATGATTTTTTTTCTTTTTATTTTAGGTTTTCATAGGTCAATATTGTATTTCTAAATGACAGCATTTTTTATAATAAGCACTTGAACCAATCAAAATAAAAATAATTTTCAAAACATTATCATTTTTGAGCACAAGTATACCCAGAAAAACTCTGGTTGTATTTCAACAGTTTTCTTTACAAATTAAAGCAGCTCATTCACAGATGGTGACCAACTAAGAACTAAGAATTTGATTTGTGTATTACTTCTATCAATACCCATATGCAGACACATGGTCACCTAATATGAGATTCAGTGATTACGAAAGAAATCATTAATGGGTTATTTCTCCATCACAGACAATCACTCTTCCTGCATGCGCTCACTTCATGATCTGAACTTAAGAATTCACTACCTGGAACTGTTCAAGACACCATGTTGAAGAACATGTTACATGGTACCACAAGCACCTGCTTTGGGGATTCGGAGTTCTATATTTAACAGATTCCCCAAAGTGGGCGTTCACAAAAATAGGGATTTCCCATACAACAAGACCTACGCTTGCCGGAAACAAAAACTTTAACCTACGTTAATGGGGGAAAGTAGAAAAACTTTTAATTTCTAACATTCATCTGTGAACTACCTTAAATTACAAGTGATCAAAAGAGGCATTACTGATTATTCACATGTATTCAGTATCATACCATTTTATGTTGTTTTGGTGACATCTGGTTCAGCCTACCATTGCCCATGGTCTGTAAGAGTTGGGTGTAGGATCCCAACTTCCCTCCCCCACACTCCTGTCTGGTGTCTGTACCTGCAGAGTTTAGAATAGATGGAACCGAAACATAAGTCACTGAACACACATAAAAAGAAAATTACACAGGCTACCACTTTTGTTTTCTGCTTAAGAGGAAAGAGTCTTTATAATTCCATCTTCAATGAAGTGCTAGTTCATCAAAGAGATTGTCATAATAGATTAGTAAATGTTGAAAAAATAATCCAGACACACACAATATGCTAAAATTTTAAAGAAAAAATATTCCATTCAATAATTTTTCACTATGCCTTCTGGATTTTTTTCTTTCCTATGCAAAAAAATTCTTTGACAAAACATAAAATAATTAAATATGATACCTCTTTTCAGATATGTTTCAGGACAAGTAAACCTAAGGTATAACTCTTTTGTACTAACACTCTCCAGTCAGTATAATAATACACACTCACTTTCCAAATTCATTGCTTTGAATCCTTCAGAGAAACTGTCTTCCGGAAACACAGCTGCAATTTGCTTTCCCTTCTTCTTAGACTTTTTAGGAAGCTGCATCTTATTTTGTTCTTCTGAAATACTGTAAGCTTCAAAGTCTTGCAAAACCATTTCCTCAAAATTATCTTGTATGTTTTTCTGCTTGTTCTTCTTTTTCTTAGAGGAGTTTTGGCCAGGGCCAGATACAAGAGGGTTGAACTCCAAAAACCCTCCTGATGCAACATCAGAATCAGGTTTCTCTTCATCCTTAGCAGCATGTGATTCAGCACTCATTGCCTTGATAGCAGGAATTTCAGCTGCCAAAAATTCATGCAAATTACTTTCATTATTTACCTTCTTTGGAGATTTTTGAGTTTTTTTACTTGTCATTTTTGGAGACACAACTGTAAAAAAATTATCGATGTCCTCTTCTTCACATTCTTTATACTTTGACAGGCTCATGAGCATTCCAGTTATTTTTTCTCTGTCCTTCTGAGAAACTGCAATACCTTTCACTTTTTTGGCAGCTTCTGCTTTGACTTCATCAGGCAGAGTTGGTATATTTTCACCACATTTTTTGTTTCCACTTTGGCCATCTGCAGAAACATCTGTGATATCTTGGACATCATACTTTGCATTGAGATCTTCCTTTATATCACTTCATTTCCAATATTTTGACTGACCCTAGCTCACATGGAGAAATACTTTTAATATAGTTTGCATCTACTCCACTCTCTGTTTCCTCCATCATACAATCCTGTGCACTTTCTGCACCATCCATACTGTCTTGATAAGAAGATGAATACTGTGCAGAATACTGTACTGAAACAGACCATAAATAAAACAGTCACTTATTAACATTCTACTTTGACCCTGTAAATCTTTATTTTATGAGGAACTTCACGTATCCTTACGAATCTATTCGAATGCCAGTCAATTCGTAACCTAACCAATTCATAACCCGTTTTTTGGGGTCAATTCATAACCGTTTTGTGGTTAATTCGTAACCGGTTTCAAAAATGCTGGTCAATTCGTAACCCCTTTTTCCTGGTCAATTCGTACACCATATGAATAACATAACATAACTAGAATATAACATAAATAATGTTGTAAGTATATACAATAAAAGTTAACGTTTTCAAAATACAACTAAATGAATCAAACAAAGCCGAAAATCAATCTTGTTTATGTGATGAAGTGTGTCGAATATGTGAACAAAAAAGCAATAATCTTGTTAAACAATTAATAAGTCACCTCCCATAGATGTCACCGATCTAAAAGGATTTTTGCTCCAGGTTTTCTGCTCCAGGATTTTTGCTCCAGGTTTTCTGCTCCAGGATTTCGCTCCCCCCACTTTTACCCTACTCACATGCTTTTACCACACTATACATACTTTTGATAGCATTTACAAATTTAGAACTAACATTTGAAGTATACAATTTATGAAAAAGATATCCGCAATCAATATTGTCAAAACATTTTTCGAAATCTATAAACGCACAGTATAATTTTTTACCGCTGGCAAGTGTTTTTGCTATGATTGAGTGAAGAAAAAAATACAGTCTATTGTAGATTTACCTTTTTGAAATCCAAATTGATTTTCTATTATTTTTGCATGTTTGCATGTTTGATGTTCCATTTTGTGAGTCTGTTTAAGATAATTTGAGAATATATTTTAGATATTATGTTAATAAGTGTAACACTACGGTAATTAATAGGGTCATCAATATTTCCGCCTTTATAAATTGAACAGATAATCCCTTCTCCGAAATTTGATGGGTACTCTCCCTTGTCTAATAATCTATTGAATAAACGTAATAAAAACGGGGCTATTTCATTAAATGAGTTTTTATAGATTTCTGCGCATATATTATCTAGACCACTGCTTTTATTGTTGTTTTGTGAAAATACAGCCTCTTTTAGTTCGGATAGTGTAATTTGCAAATCTAGTTCCTCATCAATCCTGTTTTCAAATGATAGATCTGGGACAACATCATTTTGCTTATCTGTACTGTATAATTTTTTAAAATGTTCATATAGATCTGATATGTTTAAGTTTTCAGAATTTTTTTGTGTTTGCTTAATGGAACATTTATATTGACACCTACATAATGGAACACTGGCATTATGAAGAAGGTGTTAATAATCGCTGATCGCTTACTTCACCTAATTAAACTTACCAATCATCCATGCAATAATCACAGGTCTACTAAATGAGAAAAAGCAATTTAATTAATGATTAATCACGGTTAATTACAGATGATCCAAATAACAGCAAAAATCTGTTTACGAAAAAGAGTGACAGGTTACATATTGCATCACAGCAAGTAAAGAAATCTCGGTCAGAATTTTCATTAGAATTTTGTAAGCTGGAGTTGTGTGAATATCTATGAATTAACTGTATTTTCATGGTCGATTTTTTGTTCACTTTAATCATGTCTACTAAAACTAGATTTCAATATCAAACCCTTCAGTGTTTCTTTGTACGTAAAAAAATGTTGCAACTTTTCATTATGGAGTGCTAACACAAAGATTAGATCATGCACAAAGTGTAAATGTGCATACAATGACAAATATATTCAATACATACCAATATTTCGGTGAAAAAAGGGCTAGTTACTTGAGGGAATTGTTGCACAACTGCACGGGAGAAAAACCTCTTCTGTGAAGAGCAAATGAATTGAAGGGAAACAACTGAGACATAGCCAGCGTAATAAGAAAGATTATCCTGGATCGTATTTAATGTGATTATCCTCAGTCATTTCAATTAGATTCTTTTTTTACCTCTGGATTTTGTTCAAACATATGTAGATCAAAATAAGTACAATAATACAGCATGGTAGCATCGTTTTTTGTTGGTTTGTTTACAACTTATCATTAGTTTTCGCGGTTTTTGTCGGAATCAGCAAATTTCCGGGAAGAAGAGGGAGGACTCGTGCCTTGTCTCAGGGATTTAATCCGGAACAAGTGGGTCAATAAACAAACATTCAAGCATTTTAACATCGGCCTTTTTGCAACTCGGTCCACTTTGATGTATGATGCTAGCTTTTGTGCTGCTTCATCTTCTTGCTAAGATCAAGCAACTTAGGATAGTGTCAGTCCTTGAGGCTTGAAAGGGTGCACGACTGCACGTGACGCCTATAGTGGTGACAGGGGTGCGATAACGGGCCTGTTCCTGATTCTCTGAGGGGGAAAGGTTACCGTGAGACTCGATCGGGTAGAAGTATAACTACAGTTGAGCTTCCTTTTGTGCATTATTGTAATGTGTTATTTCAAACTCCTCAAGTTAAGTAAATTTGGATAGGATCAGTGCTTGGAAGGATGACTGCTGTTTTGCTGTCAACTAGGTTAAAGCTAAATGGAAACTTTATTCTTATGTTTAAGATATTGATAAGGTACAAGAAGTTTATTTTATGTCGGACACATATGTAACATAACATCAGGTACAAGAGCTATTTTCAGATAAACAATAGTAAAAGACATTATTATCCAAGCAATTTTTGTGTTTACCAAATGACCGTTCCAAGGTGGTAACTGTTGATATTCTTTATTTAATGTAATGTCTTGTCTCCATGTTTTTTGTCTATTAATCTCCACTTGCACCATCTCCTGGTGTTAGTCAACTATTAATGTATGTTGGATTTCTCATATAGGACCTTTTTTTTTCTATTTACAGGTGATAGAATCAAATTCAGACCAGAAATGGAATTGTTTGGTGATTTACCAGAGCCAAGTAAGTTTTCTCGTATGTTTCATTTGTAGTTGTGATTTGTATTAAAATGAAATGTAAAATAAGGGTTCCAGCTAAAGGTTCTAGCAAGAGAATGTATAAGAACTTTTTCAACTTTGGGTGTATGTCATGGCTCCATTGTCATTTTCTGAATGTCAAGGTCTCGGAGGGCCTCCATGGCCGAGAGGATAAAGTCGCTGACTTTAACACTCACTCAGCCCCTTCACCGTGTGGGTTTGAATCCCGGCAGGGTCATTCGGATTTTCATGTGAGGAAGCCTTCCAGCTGGCTTGCAGTAGGTCGATGGTTCTACCCGGATGTCTCTGTGCATTCGGGGTCTTCCTCCACCTGTAATTAGCTGGATGTCGCTATATGACTGAAAAACTGTCAAGGCGACGGTAAACTCGAATAGTCAAGTCTTTAGGTCTCAGTCTTCAATTTTTTTCCAGCCCATATATCTTTGTTACTTTTCAACCATATAAAATCATACTTGAAACAAAGACTGCTTATGACCAGAGGGTTTTGTATGGACTTTGATCCAAGGGTTCTCTGTTTTTAAAAAAGTCATGGTTACTATAATCCAGGGGATTTTCTGCCAATTTTTGAAATTAGACCCTGACCACTAATTGGGGGAGAAACATTGACATTTATATAAACCTCATCTAAATTGGAAATTTGGAGAAGCAGAAAAGCAACTTACTAAGTTCAATATATTGTTTAAACACTATTAAATAACAAACAAAGCAAGTCACATTCTTTCGTTTTAAATGGTATAAACATTCAATTGATATGAACTTGTCTTCTGGTATAAAGTGACAGTCAAAATGGTATACCGATTATGTCTGTTCACTACAGATCAATTTATGAAAATTTAAAATAATAAGTAGGACAAGGTAATTGATCTTGACATTAATACTGATTTTGACTTCAAATGGGGATATTTTTTTTTGCTAAATTGAGAAAAATAATACTAGCTTATCTAATTCTTGGATATCTCCCTTAGTTTTTAAAAAAAAAAAAAAAAACGTGTGTGCAGCATTGGATTCACTTCAAACTTGGATCATGGATACCATGTGTGGTGTAAAACTGCATAACTCAGGAACTGTAACTCTACCTCCTATATATTTCTTTTTATAATTTCCCCCCCCCCCTCCCTTTGTTCATTTTGAAAATGTTTTTTGTCCATGGCACAACTTCAATATTATATGGTGAATGCTTCCTCATGAGGTGTTGAAGTGCAATACATAGGAGTCCAAAATCTTGGTTGTAGTGCCCCCAGTATAGCATGGCAAATAGAAAGTGACCACTTTTATATGTGGGTGTTGGCGTCAAATGATAGGACCTTGTTTTGTATCGTGATAACTTGTGGGTTGAACCAAAATTAATTTCTTGAATTTTGATCGTTTGATGCTTACCATTTCTGTGACAAGTGCTGGGATACACACACAAGTGTTCCAAGGACCACTCATCTAGATTAGTTAAGGCAGTGTACCAGTAGTAATTATCAGTTTTAGCGATAGCTTTTGTTTTATTTTTCAAAGGTTCCACAAGTAATAACAGTGATTCAGCTCATGGAACCAATGCTCTGTATGATGACTTACCAGCCCAGGCGGTTAGCAAATCAACTGTGCCACTTGCAGAGAATGGCAAAAGGAAAATAGAGGAGAAAGAAGATGTTCCACCAGATGATAGGTCAAAGAAAAAGAAAACAGGCAAGTATAGTTGATAAAAATTTCTACAAGTTATTATTCTTCATTTTTATTGATTCTTACTCAAGTCAACACCCAATGAAGTTATTACTCAAGCCATCACTTTACCCGTAGTGACCATAAATTTTGAGGTAATGGAGAAGATTATATTCTAAAAGGACTCACAATACAATAACTCTCCATTAACTGAACATCACATTGCTTGACTTCCTCTGAGTTTGTTCATAAACAACCCTTGACATTTTTCCCGTGGTCTTGGTAAAGTCAAGCCATTGTAACAAACTCAACCCGGCCCAGGATCGAACCCGGTCCGTGGGTGTGCAAGTCCAATGCTCTAACCACTGAGCCAAAGAGTCGACTCCCTGATGCAGTTGTCGGAGATTGTACTTATACCGGTGACGACGCATCATCACACAATCAAGGATTAACTGTACTTATAGTAAAATGTGCACAGGAAATTTAATCAATAGATTAAGGAATTGGAGTTGCAAATAAAGTAAATACACTCTTGAACTTGAGGATAACGTGAATACTGACTCTAGAAATTGAAAATAAAGTGAATATATAATGTCCAGAACTTGGAAGATAAGGAAAACAAATGACGTGAATATGGAGTCTTGAACTTGTAGTTAAAATGAGTACGAGGCCATGCTCCCATTATTAAAGAGTCAATTTAGAATCTTAATTTTGCTGAGGTGTTATCATGTTACAGTGAGGTACAAGTTGCGGAGTTACCTAGCCGAGAGACAGGGGGAGAGAGAGGACATGCAGGATGCCCACACCATCCTGCAGGATTTCACTGCCCAGTTTTCACACCTGGACCCCTCCATGTGAGCCATGTCTTCATCTGTTTGACCTTCAGTCTCTCCCACTGGCATTCTTTTTCTTTTACATCTGTCTGAACTTGTTCTTATACCTATATGTATTTGTATGCAAAATACCTTTTTCTTCTTTCTTTTCATTCTTGAAATCTCTCTCTCTCTCTCTCTCTCTCTCTCATATTGCATACATGTATATACAGTGTGTATCTACCTGTTCTTAATTATCTAAATGTGACCACTTTTAAGAGTTATGTTACCACTTTAAGAGTTAATCATCAACTATGTATTTCCATGTATGTATTCTTTGTATGACAAATTCAAATACATATATATAATGGCAATGAATTATAGTTAAACATATACTGTAATTATTTCAGCTCTCGAATCTCGCTGTACAGTGTGTTTGATGGCCACGGTGGGGCACGAGCTTCGAGGTTTGCATCTGAGAATTTGCATAAAAATCTACGAGATAAATTTCCGAAGGGTAATCTATCTCTCCAACATAAAGTGATTTTTTTTTAATCAATTTTGACAGACCAAAATACTTGTTCAGCACCTCAGTATTGTGAAAAAGTTCTTTAACTGTTATACATTTATATAATGGTCACATTCACTGTATTTCATCTTTCCAGAGCCAGGGTTTTCCCTGGCACAAAATTGCCCATTTTGACCCCCTACTATTTCAGAATTTGTCTCTTCATCAATATATCAAGGGGTCATTTGTCCCCCCATTTGAAAATTTAAAGAGAAAACTCTTTGATGCCATATCTTAGATTTGGATAGGTACATTTTACAACTGGTTTTAAATCACTTTTAGCAGGGAATATCATTTCAACAAATTTGCTTGCTAAACATGTTATTTCACATTTACCGCTAAATGTCATAAGAAATGATAGTCTATGCTACCAGCAGCTATACTTTTATTGTACTGCATATTGTTTGTCCCATATTACAACATGTATCATATTGTCATCAACTTGGCAACACACCTTCCTAGTCATCATCCTTCTGTTGCCAGTAATTTTCATGGATGAAAGTGTAATTTTGGAATATCATCATATGAAGCTGTAATCTCTTTTGTCTTCAGGTGATATCGCGCAGGTCGAGAAGGATATCAGGAAAATTTTTATAGACGCTTTCAAGAAAACAGATGATGATTTTCTCAGAGAAGCAGCAAAAGGGTCAGTCAGAAATATTTTAGGTTGCTTTTGTCATATGGAAATTACATTTGAAGATCAATGAGTAGTATTTCGAGGCTTTTAAAAGCTAAATAAATATGAATTGCATCGTATATATAATATATGACTTTACTACATGTACCAGTTTTGAAAGAAATGTGAATGGATGGTGATGACAAATTGTTAAAAAATTAAACATATTTAACGTTGATCAGGAAACCAGTTTTTACAATTTCTACTAATCCCTCACAATGGTTCCTGGGTTGGACCAGTACTTTGTGACTGGGAAGGTATCCCCAACAATGTTTGAACTAGTAATGATAATAATTGTGTGTGACATTCAGGAGGCCAGTTTGGAAGGATGGGACTACAGCCGTCATGGTGCTACTGATCAATGATACTCTCTATATAGCCAACATAGGGGACAGCCAGGTAGGTCTGTGTGTCTGCTAGGACTGGTAGATTACCTCTAATGATTATGGGATCACTAGGACAAAGGGCAAGATTACAGTGACCTTGAAATTGAAAATCATTTCTGATCAATAACTTGAAGTGTTTCTGGATATCTTGAAGTGTTTCTGGATATGACTAGTAGATGACCCCTATTCATTTTGAGGTCAAAGGTTAAGGTCATGGTGATCCAGAATGTAAAATTGTTTCAGATCAATAACTTGAAAATGCTTGGGCTAGCATTTCTGAAACTTGATAGGATGTTGGGTCATGATTAGTATATGACCCCTATCGATTTTAGGGTCACTTGGTCAAAGGTCAACCAAGGATAGTCGGAAATGTTAGTTAACCTATTTGATTCTGATCCCTATTTTCAGTGAACTTATATCTGCAGTAATATGTAAAAATTTTCCTAATTGGCCTTGATTCTGACCACACATCCATCAGGGCATATAAGTCGTACAGACAGCTCTTTCAAAACTTATACTAATCCTTCTGCAGAATTCCTGGGTTTGACCAGTACTCTATGCCTGTGAGTGATTCTTACCCTACCAGGGTTAAAACTCACAATCTTTGAAGACATAGTCATGTACAAAACCTCTGTACCATGAACTATTGATAAACATGTGTAATATAACAGATAAGTATGGGGAATTTAACATTATATTAGCAGTATAAAATGTTAAAAATATATTTGCCCATGAAATCTTTCAGTGTATACAGAAATATTAAAATTATTAGATTATCCAGTACCTACGCTGGGACATCATGTGATCAGTTACTGGTGTTTTTTTTTAACACAAAAGCTTGTGATGCAGACTGTTAATAGTTGACCTTGTAATCAAAACAAAATAATTTTTTCACATTGGATAAAGGCAGCACTTGAAATTAAGTTCTATTGCAAAAACTGGAAGGGTCTATTTCTGTCCTGGTTCCAGGCTGTGTTGTGTCGGTATAAGGAGGACATTCAGTCATGTGTTCCGGTTCCCCTCAGCGTTCCCCACAACCCGTCCCTGTACAATGAAAGGATGAGGATTCAGAAGCAGGGAGGACATGTTAAGTATGTCAAGCCACCTCTGTCTTAATACAGAACAGACACCCATTCATGGTTCACAGAAGTTGGGGCTCTATAGGGACCACACTTGTTACGTCCCGTCACATCACATCCCGTCTTTGCGGTAGGTCGGTGGTTCCCAGATGCCTCCATGCATTCGGGGACTTCCTCCACCTGTAATTAGCTGGACGTCGCTAAATGACTGAAATACTGTCGAAGTGACGGTAAACCCAAATAGTCAAGTCACATCCCGTCTTGTACTCACAACACAACACTTGAAGACAAGATGGGATGTGGGGACAGGTGTAGTTATTTTATATATACATTTTATATAAATCTTTTAGATATATTCCCAATGGCAGGATGGCTGCTCAGTACAGCCACAATGAAGTCAAATATAACACAGTATAAAATTTTGAACCCAAAATATAGCCAACCGTCCTGGGCAGTGTAGAGGTCTGCCCTGGAATTGGGAGGTCGTGGGTTCAATCCCCAGCTGTAACATACCAAAGTCATAAAAAACGGTACTGGTATATCTAGCTTGGCCCAGCATATAAGGGTAGTTCCAAGACTGCTTGGCCCAGTGTCAGGATATTGTGACTGGGTGTGGTATCATGCCACATGTCTACGGCATGATACTGCAGTGTGACAGCACTATATCTGTCTCAAGTAGACATCGTCTCCAAATGACTGAGATACTGATGGTGGGATGTTAAATCTAACAAACTATAGCCAGGGTTCTTTCTAGGATTCTGAGAACTTAAGTCCTAGACAAAAAATTGACATAGAGTCCTCCCATATTTATCTTTACACGGGCTTAACTATATATGATAGTGATGGCTTGAAAGCTTTGAATTCAATATGTTTTGAATCTTACTACAGATTTAGATGCTCAGTGAAATTGCTGGTTGTGGTGGGTCGATGGTTCTGCATGTGCCCTCTTTGCTTGAACTAATGTACTGGGTTCTTGGTTCACCTGTAATTAGCTTGACATCATTGTATGCTTGAAACACTATTACAGAGATGGTAAACACCAAAACAGCAACATTGTTAAAATCAATCCAAGCAAATTTTATACACACGAATGTCTGGTTGATGGTCTGTTTCCACAGAGACGGGCGAGTGATGGGTGTCCTTGAAGTGTCAAGGTCAATAGGTGATGGTCAGTATAAGAAGCTGGGAGTCACCTGCATACCGGATGTGAAGAAATGTCAGCTGACCGACAATGACAGGTGACAATTTGAAACTCTAGCTACTGTTATATCAGCTAATCTTGAATTGTGAAATCAGAATTCAGTAGTAATGATTGTATTGATTTTATGAATACTATTATCATCAAATATTACCTCACAAACTTCATTCTTAAACTATAAACATTGTAAGTGCACAAATTACAAAAATAAATCAACTTCAAAATCTGAACAGGGCAAAATTAAGTGTCAAAAGTAATGGACCTCACCTGAGCCCAATATGCTCATGGTAAACTGGTGTGATCACCCTGAGTCTGTCTCCGTCATTGACTGTTCTCATCAATTTTCTTTGATTTAAATGTTATAAACCAATATGCAGGCATTGATGAAACTTGGCATGGGCTGCCCTCAGATGATTTTCACAAAATAAATTGATCCATGCAGAACTCCGACTGCCATTGGAACTAAATCTCTATGACTTTGATATTAGTAGTCAGAATTCATTAATGTTTGGCACAAATGATTTCATGGCCCTCTATCAAAATTACTGAAAACAAGGGCTTTTTCAAGGGAGATAATCCCAAATATATTTCAAAATTGACACCTCTTTCTACTAACTTTAATGCCTTAAGTGCAGTTGATCCCTTGAAAATGAGGCTTCCAGGTGGGGTATTGAGCCAGTTTCCTTAATAAATATTCTTTATAGAAATTTCCAAATTTTTTCTCTGAAACAAATCACTAGAATTAAAATTCATTGCATATAAATGATCACCAAAGGTCCTACTGTCATTGCTAAAAAAAAAAAAAATTAAGTTGATTCCTTAAAAAATGAGATACATGCATAGAAACTTTAAAATCTTCTGAAACTGTTGATCATAGTTTAATGTTATTTGGCTAAAATAGTCAACTAATATCTGGGGGGTCTCCGTGGCTGAGAGGGTAAAGTTGCTGACTTTAACACTCACTCAGCCCCTCACCTCGTGGGTTCGAATCCCGGCAGGGTCATTCGGATTTTCATGTGAGGCTGCCTTCCGGCTGGCTTGCGGCAGGTCAGTGGTTCTATCCAGATGCCTCCATGCTTTCAGGGTCTTCCTTCACCTGTAATTAGCTGGACGTCGCTATATGACTGAAATACTGTCGAAGCGATGGTAAACACAAATAGTCAAGTCCAGTCAAGTCAACTAATATCTCATAGAATAAATTATTGGATGGAGAATGGCTTCCAGGGGTGGGGCTAGCCATATATGATTATTGATATGATTATAATGACATGGACTGATCTTGAATCTGGTTGCTGCTGAATCAGTTTAGGCTGATGGTACTCAGGTGAGCGATGTAGGGCAACTTTGGTCCTCTGTTTAAATAAAGTGTATGCATTGTATCTCATATGGAATGTGATAATGTATCAACCTGTAGTTGTAGCTTGGTGGAAGTATACATGTTTTATTTAAAGATAGCAACAGAGAAGCTTACTTTTCACTTTACATTATTGTTGTCAGTCAACAGAGCAACTTACTTTCACTTTCACTTCACATTATTGTTGTCAGTCAACAGAGCAACTTACTTTCACTTTCACTTTCACTTTACATTATTGTTGTCAGTCATTATGAGTATTGTTAACACTTTCTCCAGGTACATCGTCATTGCTTGTGATGGTCTGTGGAAGTGTTTTGATCCAGAAGGCAGCATTAAGTTTGTTAATAAGATACTTGAGGTAGGTATAGTTACCCAAACATCTGGGCAGTAGTACTGTACACATCACATACCACTTTGATGTGGTATCTTGTGCTGTAAGATTTATAGGAAAACCTCTGTCACAGTTTACAAGCTGTTTCAAGTAGCTGATTTTCATATACTTCACATGGTCTTGTTCCTAGCAGTTGAACATTCCAGTGTTTGCAAGTAAAATAAAGCCCTTCATTAACCTCTTTTCAATTATCTTTCATTCAAAAAGGGTCACAAAGAAACCATGTGTTTAGTGTATTCCTTTGTCTAAGCCAGGTCAAACATTGATCATTTTATCATAGAGTAGAAATTTATTTGATTTGATAAAGCCAGTAGGACAGAAACAATACATGAGCATCATGGTACAGTATTCAGTACATGATGTTGACAACTTTGACAAGAAGAATGGCCAGGGGGCAGGGATCTGTAGTTCTAGACCATCTACATCAGGGCTTTTGTCAAGCTATTTCTCTCATAACTTTTGTCAAGCAAGAATACCACACCTTACAATACAGAAAAATTAATCAAATATCATACTGCAAGAGTACTGGGTACAATCTTACCCTATCATATCAACCCTTAAGCCCTTATAGCTACCAGTAGATGTAAATATGGGTAAGAGTAATTAGCTGATGCATTTCTCAGTCTTAACCCTTAACCTACTGAATTTCTCAAATGGACTTAGCCGGCATCTTTTTTGGAACTATCCATTATCAATTTTAGGGATAACAAGATGAAAACTTGTAGTTGGTCAGCCAACAGTAAGGCTCTTTACTGGTGGCAAAGGTTAGCACTTACGGTTCCAGCAGGGTAAGGGGTAATTAAAAGTTTAAGGAAAAACTTGTTTAAAACAAAACCTGTAGAGTTACTGTTTTTGTTACAGGACACGACTCTTCAGGGAACTGACACGAAATCAGCTGAGGCAGTACGAATGGAAACAGCCTGTAATCGGCTTGCTAATGAAGCGGTTCTCCGCCTTAGTGGGGACAATGTTACTGTACTCTTACTAGACATTCTTAAAAATAGCTGACATAGCCATGTGGCATGGTAAATTTACTTTTTGTGCTTCATTTTTGACACAATTTTGAAGTGCTTTGGAAATGTGTGTAGGAGGTATATGTACAATTTTGCTGAGCAAAATTTTTTAGGTTTTACTGATAGAATTACTTGGTACCAATTACTGGATTGTTTTACCAACATAAATTAGTTTGATCAGCATATTATCACCTATGTTGATAAAAGCAGTTGCTAAGGAATTTTATCAGAATGAAGTGTTTTCCCAAAATAAAATATTTGTTGTTGTTGCTGCTTTTTACAGCTTTAGACGTGTTAAAGACTTTAGCTCACTTGAGCACAATTTTTACAAAAGCCATAAAGATGACCCTCCATTTGTCATTGTTGTCAACAATTTGCTTTAAATGATATCTTCTAAAACCATTTGACAGAATTTTATGCATCTTGGCAAGGGTCAGTCTTAACTAAAGTTGTTAAAATAAACCTGATCCATGCAAAATTTTAGTTGCCATGGCAACATAAAGAAAAAACAATCTTTAACATAAAAACTAAGTCAAAATTAGTTTTCATATGGCACAAATGACTACCTTATGTCACTGATAATTCTGCAGAATCAAAGTTGATGCATCAGAAGATGGTGGCAGGTAACCCACATAATTTCTTACAACATTTATTTCAGTACATTATATGGAATATTGTACAGTATCCATCTAATATGTTGTTGAAGACAAAATCTGGCCTCCAGTGTTTACATAAGACCCATGCAGAGTTCCAGTTCTATTTGTTTCTTGGGTAAATTACTTTAACAAGGGAAATTACAAATGATTCAAATTCCTCATGCTTATTTTGTGATGTCAGATATTATAACAAAGAGAAAATGTTTTGAGTGTGAGAAATACATCAAACTATCCAATATGTCATAGAAAAAATTCTAGTTCCTATGTGCCCCAATGTGTCTTTTCTATAAAATATTGGACAGTTATCAGCCAATCTCCCTCACAGAGGATAAAGTCACTAACTTTAACACTCACTCAGCCCCTCATCGCATGGGTTCGAATCTTGGTAGAGTCATTCAGGTTTTCATGTGTGGAAGCCTTTCAGCTGGCTTGCAGTAGGTCGGTGGTTCTACCTGGATGCCTCCATACTATTGGGGTCTTCCTCCACCTGTAATTAGCTGGACATCGCTATATGACTGAAATACTGTCGAAGAGACGGTAAACTCAAATAGTCAAGTCCGTCCCTTACAGAATATTGTGGCATGGGTTGTCTCCAAAGCATCATCAGGCACCCCACAATCAGTTTGTTCCATTACTCTCCATTCATCAACTATAGGATTTTAATTTATTAAGTCAGTGTTTAAGGATTTTCATCTAGCAAGTCAATGTTTTTACACATTATGCACAAAACATTCAAGCCAATCAAAATGATATTTACATTTTGATGCTCTCCATGTGGAAGTAAGAACATCAGTGATGGTGAGGGATATTATATAAGATACTGGAATTACAAGGGTTTGGATTGGTAAGTACCAGGCAGGATAAGGTTATCATGCTTCCAATCAGATTACTGTTTTGGAATTCCATCAAAGCAATAAAATGGTAGTGAAAAAATCTTAACAGTATGGAAATTGGTGTAATCACTTGCCGTGGGTTATCTGACAAAATATCCAAAATGGTCAGGGGTTACGGTTTTAGAATTATTTTCCTCCTCCTACTGTTGTCCACAATTAGTTTACAGTGTTTACAGTGTTGCAATCTTGACCAAAGTTGGGACAATATTTATGGCCATTATCCCTCTGCCAAATTGGGCTGATATTGAATCATTGTCCTTAAGGATATGAGGAGTTAGGTGAGCCAAACAAGACCATTTTGACCTTCTTGTTCTTTGTATGTATTCTGCAAATTACCGTAATGTATGATTTTTAAATGTGTTACACTTAATGGCAATAAAGATGGCTCAATTAGCAATGATATTCTTTATTTTTTATACTCCCAAAGATGGTATAGTCATATATACAGTTGTCCGGTAAGATCGCACTCCACTCACACACTACAAGAGGAATTTTAAACATTACCCACTTACCCCTTTACCTACCTTGTTCAAGGACTTGTCAGCCCATTAACCCTTTCCCTCATATAGACTCATTTTGACGCACTAAATAGGTACCATATAAAGCCTGATCTGCAGAAAACCACAGTTAAACCTTACCAAATTTAATTATAAAGTCCTCATTTCCAAACCACTGAGGAGCAGCAAACAGCATAAAACCTGATCAGCCTGCGAGTTACTCGCAGGCTGATCTGGTTTTATGCTGTTCGCATAGGTCTTTTCATGGTTTCCTCTATGAGGGAAAGGGTTAAGGATAGAACATGGGTGTGGTATCATACCACTTTAAGTTTGATACCACAGTGAGGCAGCACTAAATCTTGACTATCTAGACTGTCCCCAGGTGATTTAAATACTCTTGATGTGACATTTAAACCATGTAAAACAAGAGCCATGTTGACATGGTAATCCCCAGCCAAATGCTTGCTCGTAAGATGTGTTAGAGAGTAGAATAATATTTTTTTTTCAATTATTGGTAATTAAGACTTATGTTTGATACGAAACCCATGTGAAGACCTACAAATTCCCCGATTTTGAGGTCTACAGGTAAAATGTTAAGGTCACTGTGACTTCTTAAATATTTTTTCCTTCATCTTAACTTTCACTTTTAACAATGGGCAATAACTCAGAATTTATGAAAGGTAGAGTTATCATCCTTGTTCAATGCACTCCTCAATGAGATCTATCCACCTATGAAATATCAGGTTGATATCTTACATACTTTTTGACTTATACTCTGGACAAAAATTAAGCCTGATAAATAACAAAGGGCAATAACACAAAAAATATAAGAGTTATCATTCTTGTGCACTGCACTTCTCCTCAATTAGATCTATCCACCTATGAAGTATCAAGTTGATATCTCAAATACTTTTTTGACTTATGCTCCGGACAAAAATTAAACCTGAAAAATAACGAAGAGCAACCACAATAACTCAAAAATTATGATAGGTTGGGTAATCATCCTTGTGCACTGCACTTCTCCTCAATGAGATCTTTCAATGAAGTATCCACTCTCTTACACATCGGCTTACATTACATTCACCTCTGTGGTGGGCTCAGAAAGAAGTTCGAAAATATTTAATTTGAAGGACGACTAGATAGGCTCCATAAACTGTGAAATATATATAAACAGCACCACTGAACCTTACCAGAATGGTCATTAAAATTACAAATTATGAAAATAAAAAGCTGGTCTTAAATTGCGATATCCGGCTGAATCTGTAAATATTTACATTTGCAGACGAGCGTTTGTGGAATTTTCCCATCGGCGAAATAAGGCATGAAATAGTTTCCATAATAACAATAACAAGAGGGCCAAGATGGCCCTTGGTCGCTCACCTGAGAAAGATGATTGCTTAAGAAATAAAGATGCTTGAGTGTAAAAGTGAAATCTGGCTTTTTTTATGGTGAAATGGGCGTAACTCCTAAATTTATAAGTCAATATCAGTTATAATTGAACCCGATTGTGAGATTAAGGGCATAAACATTGTCTTGAAGTTTAAAAATGATTGTTAAAAAAATGAAGTTGGTAGAGAATAAACAAAGTGAAATCTTGCATTTTTTGTATTAAAAGGGACATAACTCCTGACCTAAATGACCCATCTCAGCCACAATTGAACTCAATCGAGACATTATTGGCATTAACAATGTCATAAAGTTTGAAGATGATAAAAAAAGGAAGATGCTAAAAAAAAAGGTTTTTTTATTTAAAAGGGGATAACTAATAACTCAATAGACAAATTTGAAAGATTGCTAAAAAGAAGATGCTAAGTGTAAACAACTTGAAATATGGCATTTTTTGAATATTAAAAGGGGCATAACTCCTGACCTAATGGTACGATATCAGCCATAATCGAACTTGGCCGTGATTTTATGGTTATAAACATTGTTTTAAAGTTTGAAGATAATTGCTCATGAAATGAAGATGCTAGAGTGCAAACAATGTGAAATCTGGCTTTTTTGAATTTTAAAAGGGGCATAACTCCTGACCTAATGGTCGATATCAGCCATAATCGAACTTGGCCGGATTTTATGGTTATAAACATTGTTTTAAAGTTTGAAGATAATTGCTCATGAAATGAAGATGCTAGAGTGCAAACAATGTGAAATCTGGCTTTTTTTAATTTTAAAAGGGGCATAACTCCTGACCTAATGTTCCGATATCAGCCATAATCGAACTTGGCCGAGATTTTATGGTTATAAGCATTGTTTTAAAGTTTGAAGATAATTGCTCATAAAATGAAGATGCTAGAGTGCAAACGAACAAATTGTGGACGACGGACGATGGACGGACGGACGGACGGACGACGGACATTCATCGATTCTAAAAGCTCATCCTGAGCACACGTGCTCAGGTGAGCTAAAAATTGATATTTTACACACGTTTTATGGTGATTCAAAATGTATTTATTCAATGTTTCTATACTTTTGATCCTTAAAGTACACTTAAATCCACGTTTAATAAGTGTTTTCTGTTTTGACAAGATTCTTGTCATTGAGCCCATTGCAGAGATGTTATGTGAGAAACGAATGACAACTCTGCTGGGAGATTGTAAAGTATCAAGTTGATATCTCAAATACATTTTCAGTTATGCTCCGGACAAGAATCCCCTGCCGCCTTTCGGCAGGGGATAATAAAAACAAACAGTACCCACTATGAAAAAACTTATAATGATAATCATGATTAATACTTACACATCAATTAACAATTTAATCATAAAGGAAAAAATGTAGAAAAATACATCTGTGCTCTCCAACAAAAATCCTATAAATACAAATAGTTTGTAAGATTCAGACAATTGTGTCCATGCCCTGGGATTTTTGTGAATTTCCTATTTAAAAAAAACAAAAACAAAACATGGAATAAAATATTTGCCCTATCACTTAAAGTAATCACTGCTCCTGCATATTGCTTTGACACAGAAAATGGGCTATACCACCATAATTCTTCCAATATTCTTGACAAAGTTATCTGCACTTGTCTGCTGATTGGTCTCATCATGACATTATTCCAAGTGTGAAGACTTTATCAATAAGAGTTCTATGTACCAAACTTCATGTAAAGTGAGTGTGAACCCAAAGGAACATGACAAGCAGGATTCCTATATAGCCCATACTTTACTATGTACAAATGTAAAATATTATGAATAATAAGTGCCTGTAAATAGAATATGTAGAGAATGACATTATAATTCTGTAGTGTCTGATCTATACAGTATATACAATATAGTGCAATCACACTCAATGGCAACTTATATTTGGGGCCTCCCTGGTCGAGAGGGTAAAGTCGCTGACTTTAACACTCACTCAGCCCCTCACCGTGGGTTTGTTTCGAATCCCGGCAGGGTCATTTGGATTTTCATGTGAGGAAGCCTTCCAGCTGGCTTGCGGTAGGTCGGTGGTTCTACCCGGATGTTTCCATGCATTCCGGGTCTTCCTCCACTTGTAATTAGCTGGATGTCCCTATATGACTGAAATACTGGCGAAGTGACAGTAAACTCAAATAGTCAAGTCAAGTCAACTTATATTTATTATATATACAGGTGTGTGTGTGTATGAGTGGTGGCCATTATGAAAAAATTCTTGTTACTGACTTGGATTTAACTTTAGTTAACAGATGAATTTGGAATTTTGAAAATACTTATAAGACATATTCAACACAGTTGATAATGATAAAGCAATTACCAAAAGGTAACAATACAGATTTTTACATAATGTGTAGTTTTGGAAGTTACATGAAGTCAAATATACATAAGATACATACAAAAATTAGAGCTAAGTATATTATCATTTACCTTAAGTAAGGCACTTAATGTTATTTAAAAAAAAAAAAAAAAGAGGCCCATGATGGCCCTAAATCGCTCACCTGAGATTCATAGGTTGACCCAAGGAACATCTATACCAATTTATTTTAAAATCTGGCCAGTAATTTTGAAGAAGATGATTTTTAAAGTTTTCATTTTTTTTTCTTTTTGTTGCCATGGCAACCAGAGTTCTACATGGATCAAGTTTATTTTAACAACTTTTGTGGAGGTTGACCCAAGGATCATCCCTGCCAAGTTTAACCAAATTCTGTCCAGTGGTTTCAGAGGAGATGTTGTTTAAAGGTTTCTCTATATACATATAAGGCAAATAAGCCCCGCCCCTGGCGGCCATGTTTATTTACGGATCGGAATAATTTCAACTTTGGTTGAGGATGACCCAAGGAACACCTGTACCAAATTATTTTGAAATCTGGCCAGTAGTTTTGAAGGAGATGATTTTTAAAGTTTTCAAATTATTTTTCTTCTTGTAGCCATGGCAATCAGAGTTCTTCATGGATCAACTTTATTTTAGCAACTTTTGTAGAGCCTCACCCAAGGAACATTCCTGCCAAGTTTCATTAAATTCTGTCCAGCGGTTTCAGAGGAGATGTCGTTTAAAGCAAATTGTTGATGACGGACAACGCACGACGACGGACGCCGGACGAAGGGCGATCACAAAAGCTCACCTTGAGCACTTTGTGCTCAGGTGAGCTAAAAAAAAAAGGAGCACCTCATGCGGGTGCAAAACGCTCGTCTATTTTTGCCAACATAAAATACTTTTGTAAAGAAATTTAACAAGAGGGCCATGATGGCCCTGAATCGCTCACCTGAGTACCATTGCTTCAACTGATGTCAAGGTTTTTAAACAGACAAGGATTCTGATATAACTTAATCTAAAACATTTTACCCCTGACAATACTACACACCAAATACCTAAGCAATG
>CM037794.1:12026905-12052679 GCA_021229015.1 Solen grandis
AAAAAAAAAGAATTTTCAATTTATTTTTTTTGCCTATGAAAAAATCGGTGACCCTAGGGCGGGGCCCAAAATTTGCCCAGGGCCATGATTTGAACAAACTAAGTATAGATCCACTAGACAATGCATGATTCATGATTTTGAACAAACTTGGTAGAGGCCTATTAGACAATATTACATACCAAATATCTAAACTCCAGGCTTTGTGATTTCTGAGAAGAAGATTTTTTTCAGGTTTCTCCTATATTAGTCTATGTTAAATCAAGTGACCCCTGGGGTGGGGCCAATTTTGACCCCAGGGTCATGATTTGAACAAACTTAGAAGAGATCCACTAGACAATGCTACACACCAGGCCTTGTGGTTTCTGAGAAGATTTTTCAAGTTTTTCCCTATATTAGCCTATTTGAAATCAGGGACCCCTTTGGTGGGGCCAAATTTGACCCAATGGTCATGATTTGTAAAAACGTGGTAGAGACCCAGTAGACAATGCTACATACCAAATATCTAAAATCAAGTGACCCCTGGTGCAGGGCCAATTTTGACCCCAGGGCCATGATTTGAACAAATTTGGTAGTGATCTACTAGACAATGCTGAACACCAAATATCTAAACCAAAGGCCTTGTGGTTTCTGAGAAGATTTTTCAAGTTTTTTTCTATATTAGCCTATGTTTAATCAAGTGACCCCTTGACGAGGCTAAATTTGACCCCAGGGCCATGATTTGAACAAACTTGATAGAGATCCACTAGACAATGCTTCACACTAAATATCTAAACCCCAGGCCTTGTGGTTTCTGAGAAGAAGATTTTTCAAGTTTTTCCTATATTAGCCTATGTTAAATCAAGAGACCCCTGGGGTGGGGCCAATTTTGACCCCAGGGTCATAATTTGAACAATCTTGGTAGAGAGTCATAAGACCATGCTACATACAAATTACATTAACTCCAGGTCTTGTGGTTTCTGAGAAGAAGATTTTTCAAGTTTTTATCTGTATTAGCCTATGTTAAATCAAGTGACCCCTGGGGCAGGGCCAATTTTGACCCCAGGGTCATGATTTGAACAATCTTGGTAGAGAGTCATAAGATCATGCTACATACCAAATATCTAAACTCCAGGCCTTGTGGTTTCTGTGAAGAAGATTTTTCAAGTTTTTTTCCAATATTAGCCTATGTTAAATCAAGTGAGCCCTGGGGCAGGGCCAATTTTGACCCCAGGGTCATAATTTGAACAATCTTGGTAGAGAGTCATAAGATCATGCTACATAATAAAGATCTTAACTCCAGGTCTTGTGGTTTCTGTGAAGAAGATTTTTCAAGTGTTTTTCCTATATTAGCCTATGTTAAATCAGGTGATCCCTGGGGCGGGGCCAATTTTGACCCCAGGGTCATGATTTGACCAATCTTGGTAGAGAGTCATAAGATCATGCTACATACCAAATACCTTAACTCCAGGTCTTGTGGTTTCTGAGAAGAAGAGTTTTCAAGGTTTTTTTTCAATATTAGCCTATGTAAAATCAGGGACCCCTTGGCGGGGCCAAATTTAACCCCAGGGCCATGATTTGAACAAACTTGGTTGTAATCTACTAGACAATGCTGCACACCAAATATCTAAACCCCAGGCCTTGTGGTTTCTGAGAAGAAGATTTTTCAAGTTTTTCCTATATTAGCCTTTGTTAAATCAAGTGACCCCTGGGGTGGGGCCAATTTTGACCCTAGGGTCATAATTTGAACAATCTTGGTAGAGAGTCATAAGATCATGCTACATACCAACAAGAGGGCCATGATGGCCCTGAATCGCTCACCTGAGTACCATTGCTACAACTGATTACAAGGTTTTTAAACAGACAAGAATTCTGATATAACTCAACCTTAAACATTTTAGCCCTGACAATACTACACACCAAATATATAAGCACTGGGCCTTATGGTTTCAGAGGAGAAGACTTAGTGCGGGGTCATTTATCTCCAAAGGGCCACCATTTTGAAAATCTTGATACTACATACCAAAAAAAGGCCTTATGGATTTTTTTTTAAAAAACCCCGGTGCGGGGGCATTTATCACCACAGGGTCATGATTTGAAAAGTCTTGGTAATGAACTATTAGATGATGCTACATACCAAATATCTAATCTCTAGGCCTTATGGATTCATAGAAGAAGATTTTTAAAGATTTTCCTATATAACTCTATGTAAAACAAGTGACCCCTATTGCGGGGGCATTTATCCACGTTTGGCTATGATTTGAACAATCTTGGTAATGAACCATTAGATGATGCTACATATGAAATATCTAAGCTCTAGGCCTTATGGATTGATAGAAGAAAATTTTTAAAGTTTTTCCTATATAAATCTATGTAAAAAAATGACCCCTGGTGCGGGGGCATTTATCCACGTTTGGCTATGATTTGAACAATCTTGGTAATGAACCATAAGATGATGCTACATACCAAATAACTAAGCTCTAGGCCTTATGAATTCATAGAAGAAGATTTTTAAAGATTTTCCTATATAACTCTATGTTAAACAAGTGACCCCTGGTGCGGGGGCATTTATCACCATAGGGTCATGATTTGTAAATCTTGGTAATAAACCATAAGATGATGCTTCATACCAAATATCTAACTCTAGGCCTAATGGATTCATAGAAGAAGATTTTTAAAGATTTTCCTATATAACTCTATGTAAAACAAGTGACCCCTGGTGCGGGGTCATTTATCATCGTAGGGCTATGATTTGTACAATCTTGGTAATGGCCCATAAGATGATGCTACATACCAAATATCTAAGCTCTAGGCCTAATGGATTCATAGAAGATTTTTAAAGTTTTTCTATATAACTCTATGTAAAACAAGTGACCCCTGGTGCGGGGTCATTTATCACCATAGGGTCATGATTTGTACAATCTTGGTAATGAACCATAAGATGATGCTTCATACCAAATATCTAATCTCTAGGCCTTATGGATTCATAGAAGAAGATTTTTAAACATTTTCCTATATAACTCTATGTAAAACAAGTGACCCCTGGTGCGGGGTCATTTATCACCGTAGGGCTATGATTTGTACAATCTTGGTAATGAACCATAAGATGATGCTACATACCAAATATCTAATCTCTAGGCCTTATGGATTCATAGAAGAAGATTTTTAAAGCTTTTCCTATATAACTCTATGTAAAACAAGGCTGTGTCACATACACGAAATCCCCCGCCGAATATATTTAGTTCATGAATGGGAGCTGTTTTTACAGAACATAAATCAGGGGCCGTAACTCCATTGTAAAAGATCAAACTGGGTCATGCTGTCAATATGATTATAATTCCTTATTGCCTCTTGATATAACAGAACAGAACAAGAAGAGACTTTATTACTTCCAAGTATACAACATGGAGAAAAGTTTATATATACACACAACTAAATATATAAACAAACTATACCATAAGCTTTTTCTGGTGTATTAATTTACCTGTACTAATATGCTGTGATTCTTCACATCGAGAAATTTCAGAAGATAAAATTTCACGTTGACGCAAAAAACTGCCAAAAAACTCACTCAAAACTATATTCCCCTCCCTATTTCATGGGTAGGAGACAAAAATCAAGTATGAAAAATAACAAAGGGCAATAACTCCAAAATTCGGCTAAGGAGAGTTATGGTTCTTGTGCACTGCACTTCTCCTCAATGAGATCTGTCCACCTGTGAAGTTTCAAAGCAGTAGCTTGAATACTTTTGGAGGTATGCTCTGGACAAAAATCAAGTATGAAAAATAACAAAGGGCAATAACTCCAAAATTCGGCTAAGGAGAGTTATGGTTCTTGTGCACTGCACTTCTCTTCAATGAGATCTGTCCACCTGTGAAGTTTCAAAGCAATAGCTTGAATACTTTTGGAGTATGCTCGGACAAAAATCAAGTATGAAAAATAACAAAGGGCAATAACTCCAAAATTCGGCTAAGGAGCGTTATGGTTCTTGTGCACGTGCACTTCTCCTCAAAGTGATCTGTCCACCTGTGAAGTTTCAAAGCAGTAGCTTGAATACTTTTGGAGTTATGCTCCGGACAAAAATCAAGTATGAAAAATAACAAAGGGCAATAACTCCAAAATTAGGCTAAGGAGAGTTATGGTTCTTGTGCACTGCACTTCTCCTCAATGAGATCTGTCCACCTGTGAAGTTTCAAAGCAATAGCTTGAATACTTTTGGAGTAATGCTCCGGACAAAAATCAAGTATGAAAAAATAACAAAGGGCAATAACTCCAAAATTAGGCTAAGAAGAGTTATGGTTCTTGTGCACTGCACTTCTCTTCAATGAGATCTGTCCACCTGTGAAGTTTCAAAGCAATAGCTTGAATACTTTTTGGAGTTATGCTCCGGACAAAAATCAAGTATGAAAAATAACAAGTAACTGGTGTTGTATGCAACACATAAAGTCCCCTACCGGCTCCACCTTGACTCAATATGGTAATCAATCCCATTTTTTGCCATATTTTCACTATTTCCGTTACCATAGCAACCACAATTTTAGTCGAAGAACAAAAATAAAATGATGTGCATAATCTACACATTGCCATCTAGTCATATACCAAGTTTCATCAAGTTTGTTTGTTAATATGGTAATCAATCCCATTTTTTGCCATATTTTCACTATTTCCGTTACCATAGCAACCACAATTTTAGTTGAAGAACAAAAATAAAATGATGTGCATAATCTACACATTGCCATCTAGTCATATACCAAGTTTCATCAAGTTAGCTTGCTTAGTTATCGCGGGATCCCATTTTTGCCATATTTTCACTATTTCCGTTACCATAGCAACCACAATTTTAGTCGAAGAACAAAAATAAAACGACGTGCATAATCTACACATTGCCATCTAGTCATATACCAAGTTTCATCAAGTTAGCTTGCTTAGTTATTAAGTTATCGCGGGATCCAGATTTGAGCGGACAGACGGACGGACAGACGGACAGACTGACAGACGGACAGACGGACGGACGGACAGACGGACAGACGGACGGACAGACGGAGGGCAAACCTATAGTCCCCTCCGGTGTGAACACCGGTAGGGGACTAACAAAGGGCAATTACTCCAAAATTCGGATAAGGAGAGTTATGGTTCTTGTGCACTGCACTTCTCCTCAATGAGATCTGTCCACCTGTGAAGTTTCAAAGCATAGCTTGATTACTTTGGAGTTATGCTCGGACAAAATTCGGACGGACGGACACACGGACGGACGGACGGACAACGCCAAAACAATATCCCCCTCCCGATTTCATCGGCGGGGGATAACAAGTGACCCCTATTGCGGGGGCATTTATCACCATTTGGCTATGATTTGAACAATCTTGGTAATGAACCATTAGATGATGCTACATATGAAATATCTAAGCTCTAGGCCTTATGGATTCATAGAAGAAGATTTTTAAAGCTTTTCCTATATAACTCTATGTAAAACAAGTGACCCCTATTGCGGGGGCATTTCTCACCATTTGGCTATGATTTGAACAATCTTGGTAATGAACCATTAGATGATGCTACATATAAAATATCTAAGCTCTAGGCCTTATGGATTCATAGAAGAAGATTTTTAAAGATTTTCCTATATAACTCTATGTAAAACAAGTGACCCCTATTGCGGGGGCATTTATCCACGTTTGGCTATGATTTGAACAATCTTGGTAATGAACCATTAGATGATGCTACATAATACAATTATGAATTCATAGAAGAAGATTTTTAAAGTTCCTATAAACTCTAGTAAAAATGACCCTGGTGAGGGGCATTTATCACTAGGGTATGATTGACAATCTTGGTAATGAACCTAAGATGATGCTACATACCAAATACTAAGCTCTAGCCTATGGATTCATAGAAGAAGATTTTTAAAGATTTCCTATAAACTCTATGTAAAACAGTGACCCTGTGAGGGGCATTTATCACCAGTCATGATTTGTACAATCTTGGTAATGAACCATAAGATGATGCTCCATACCATATATCTAGGCTCTTGGCCTTATGGATTCATAGAAGAAGATTTTTAAAGATTTTCCTATAAACTCTATGTAAAACAAGTGACCCCTGGTGCGGGGGCATTTATCACCATAGGGTCATGATTTGTACAATCTTGGTAATGAACCATAAGATGATGCTACATACCAAATATCTAACTCTAGGCCTTATGGATTCATAGAGAAGATTTTTAAAGATTTTCCTATATAACTCTATGTAAAACAAGTGACCCATGGTGCAGGGCATTTATCACCAGGTCATGATTTGTACAATCTTGGTAATGACCATAAGATGATGCTACATACCAAATATCTAAACTCTAGGCCTTATGGATTCATAGAGAAGATTTTAAAGATTTTCTATACAGAGTGCCTGGTGGCACCATAGGATGATGCTCATACCATATACATTGCTACATACTGATTACATAGGAGAGATTTTTAAAGATTTTCCTATATAACTCATGTAAAACAAGTGACCATGGTGCAGGGGCATTTATCACCATAAGGTCATGATTTGTACAATCTTGGTAATGAACCATAAGATGATGCTACATACCAAATATCTAAACTCTAGGCCTTATGGATTCATAGAAGAAGATTTTTAAAGATTTTCCTATACAAGAGGGCCATGATGGCCCTGGATCGCTCACCTGAGTACCATTGCTACAACTGATTACAAGGTTTTTAAACAGACAAGAATTCTGATATAACTCAATCTTAAACATTTTAGCCCTGACAATACTACACACCAAATAAATAAGCACTGGGCCTTATGGTTTCAGAGGAGAAGACTTAGTGCGGGGTCATTTATCTCCAAAGGGCCACCATTTTGTAAATCTTGGTAATAAACCATAAGATGATGCTTCATACCAAATATCTAATCTCTAGGCCTTATGGATTCATAGAAGAAGATTTTTAAAGATTTTCCTATATAACTCTATGTAAAACAAGTGACCCCTGGTGCGGGGTCATTTATCACCATAGGGCTATGATTTGTACAATCTTGGTAATGAACCGTAAGATGATGCTACATACCAAATATCTAAGCTCTAGGCCTTATGGATTCATAGAAGAAGATTTTTAAAGATTTTCCTATATAACTCTATGTAAAACAAGTGACCCCTGGTGCGGGGTCATTTATCATCGTAGGGCTATGATTTGTACAATCTTGGTAATGGCCCATAAGATGATGCTACATACCAAATATCTAAGCTCTAGGCCTAATGGATTCATAGAAGAAGATTTTTAAAGTTTTTCTATATAACTCTATGTAAAACAAGTGACCCATGGTGCGGGGTCATTTATCACCATAGGGTCATGATTTGTACAATCTTGGTAATGAACCATAAGATGATGCTTCATACCAAATATCTAATCTCTAGGCCTTATGGATTCATAGAAGAAGATTTTTAAACATTTTCCTATATAACTCTATGTAAAACAAGTGACCCCTGGTGCGGGGTCATTTATCACCGTAGGGCTATGATTTGTACAATCTTGGTAATGAACCATAAGATGATGCTACATACCAAATATCTAATCTCTAGGCCTTATGGATTCATAGAAGAAGATTTTTAAAGCTTTTCCTATATAACTCTATGTAAAACAAGGCTGTGTCACAGACACGAAATCCCCCGCCGAATATATTTAGTTCATGAATGGGAGCTGTTTTTACAGAACATAAATCAGGGGCCGTAACTCCATTGTAAAAGATCAAACTGGGTCATGCTGTCAATATGATTATAATTCCTTATTGCCTCTTGATATAACAGAACAGAACAAGAAGAGACTTTATTACTTCCAAGTATACAACATGGAGAAAAGTTTATATATACACACAACTAAATATATAAACAAACTATACCATAAGCTTTTTCTGGTGTATTAATTTACCTGTACTAATATGCTGTGATTCTTCACATCGAGAAATTTCAGAAGATAAAATTTCACGTTGACGCAAAAAACTGCCAAAAAACTCACTCAAAACTATATTCCCCTCCCTATTTCATGGGTAGGAGACAAAAATCAAGTATGAACAAGAGGGCCATGATGGCCCTGAATCGCTCACCTGAGTACCATTGCTTCAACTGATGTCAAGGTTTTTAAACAGACAAGGATTCTGATATAACTTAATCTAAAACATTTTACCCCTGACAATACTACACACCAAATATCTAAGCAATGGGCCATATGGTTTCAGAGAAGACTTGGGCGCAGGGTCAATTATCACCGTAGGGCCAAGACTTTGAAAATCTTTGTAATGAACCATTAGATGCTACTACATACCAAACATCTTAGCTCTAGGCCTTATGGATTCATAGAAGAAGATTTTTTAAGATTTTCCTATATAACTCTGTGTAAAACAAGTGACCCCTGGTGGGGGGTCATTTATCACCATAAGCTATGATTTGTACAATCTTGGTAGTGGCCCATAAGATGATGCTACATACCAAATATCTAAGCTCTAGGCCTTATGGATTCATAGAAGAAGATTTTTTAAAGATTTTCCTATATAACTCTGTGTAAAACAAGTGACCCCTGGTGGGGGGTCATTTATCACCATAGGGTATGTTTGTACAATCTTGGTAATGAACCATAAGATGATGCTTCATACCAAATATCTAATCTCTAGGCCTTATGGATTCATAGAAGAAGATTTTTAAACATTTTCCTATATAATTCTATGTAAAACAAGTGACCCCTGGTGCGGGGTCATTTATCACCGTAGGGCTATGATTTGTACAATCTTGGTAATGAACCATAAGATGATGCTACATACCAAATATCTAATCTCTAGGCCTTATGGATTCATAGAAGAAGATTTTTAAAGTTTTTCCTATATAAATCTATGTTAAACAAGTGACCCCTGGTGCGGGGTCATTTATCACCATAGGGCTATGATTTGAACAATCTTGGTAATGAACCATAAGATGATGCTACATACCAAATATCTAAGCTCTAGGCCTAATGGATTCATAGAAGAAGATTTTTAAAGTTTTTCCTATATAACTCTATGTAAAACAAGTGACCCATGGTGCGGGGTCATTTATCACCATAGGGTCATGATTTGTACAATCTTGGTAATGAACCATAAGATGATGCTTCATACCAAATATCTAATCTCTAGGCCTTATGGATTCATAGAAGAAGATTTTTAAACATTTTCCTATAAAACTCTATGTAAAACAAGTGACCCCTGGTGCGGGGGCATTTATCACCGTAGGGCTATGATTTGAACAATCTTGGTAATGAACCATTAGATGATGCTACATACCAAATATCTAAGCTCTAGGCCTAATGGATTCATAGAAGAAGATTTTTAAAATTTTCCTATAAACTCTATGTAAAACAAGTGACCCCTGGTGCGGGGCATTTATCACCATAGGGCTATGATTTGTACAATCTTGGTAATGGCCCATAAGATGATGCTACATACCAAATATCTAAGCTCTAGGCCTTGCAGTTTTGCAGAAGAAGATTTTCAAAGTTTGCATTTTTAAAATCTATTTTTAGCTCCTGTGACCTACTTTTTTAACCAATCTGAATAATTTGTACAACTTTGATAGAGGGCATCATAAGGATGATTCCTGTGAAGTTTGGTCAAAATCCCTTCAGCGGTTCATGAGGAGATGTTGTTTAAAGCAAATTGTTGACGACGGACGGACGCACGCACGGACGACGGACGACAGACAAAAGGCGATCACAATAGCTCACCATGAGCACGTTGTGCTCAGGTGAGCTAAAAATGTCAAATTTTGCAAATTTTGACACATTATAGTTAATATCTGTAGAAATACCACATGCAAACTTAAACCATGATATTTATTTATTAATTATTTCTATGAAGAATTTTTAATATTTAGAACCACTTTCTAAAATTTCATAAATACAGCAGAAATTTGGATGTGTGCTGCTTTAAAAATACACATTCTTTGGTTTCAAACTATAAACTACTTCGGTACATTCAGAAAACATAATGATAATTAAACATGATATATCATAATTGCATACAGTGGATTTTAAAAATGTGCTTTACACAGAAATATTAAAAATATAACTTGACTTGACTATTTGAATTTACCGTCGCTGCGACAGTATTTCAGTCATATAGCAACGTCCAGCCAATTACAGGTGGAGGAAGACCCCGAATGCACGGAGGCATTCAGGTAGAACCGACTGACAGCCAACATTAACTCTCTTCGTTCTTTTAACGGTCGATTTCTTTGCAAACTTGCCGCGAAGACGAAAAATGTGTGACATTTTGCAGTTTGGATTTACTGATTTGTGTTTTGATTTTCTGTGCAACAACCTCCTATTAGGAGAGTCGCTTATCTCCCTTGTGCGCATTTTGGTTGCGCATAACTAAATCCCGAAATCGTCTTTAAATCAAGTGACCCCTGGGGCAGGTCCAATTTTGACCCCAGGGTCATAATTTGAACAATCTTGGTAGAGAGTCATAAGATCATGCTACATACCAAAGATCTTAACTCCAGGTCTTGTGGTTTCTGTGAAGAAGATTTTTCAAGTTTTTTTTCAATATTAGCCTATGTAAAATCAGGGACCCCTTGGCGGGGCCAAATTTGACCCCAGGGCCATGATTTCAGTGACTTGGAAACCCGTGCGCCATGCGCCATAGTCCCATTAAAATCGAAAATGTCCCATTGTTTTCACATCCTCGTGCGCCATTTGTCTCTTTCGCTTCGAATCGCATTGAGTACAATATGCTCCATAATTATAATAAACTGTATTCCTGATCGTATCGAAATACGTTAAGTGCGAATCGCTTTTTCATTTCGATTGCCGCATATGCACAGACGCTTATTAAGATAACATATCATACGGGCAACTGAGCTGGACGCTTATTAAACTATTAGAATTACGCAATCGGAATTCTTGGTTAATATGGTGAAAAAGCTTGTCCGAGATGTTACATTCAATTTCGTATCGATAGACGCGTTGAATATCGTCTGTAGAATAAGAATGCCTCCCAAAAAAAAATTAAAAGGTCCGAATGACAAAGGTCAGACATCAATCTCATCTTTTTTAGGCCTACAATCAAAAAATATTGCGAAAACAGTAAATGATACTGATGAAACAGCATCAAATGCTGATATATCACAGTCTCCCTCTCAGCCTCAGGAAGTTACGAACCCTGCTTCGTCCTCCCCTCGGGAAGTTTCGACTGGTTCATTTGCACAATCTTCCCCTCGCCCTCAAGATACCTCATTACCTACCAGTAGCACCAGTATCACCAAACAAAAGCCTAGAAAAATCCAGGACAGTTGGTTCAAAATTTGGCCTTGGTTACATTCTGATGGAAAAGCGTTATTTTGCAAGCTATGTAAGGAGTCCAAAAAGAAAAATGTTTTTGCTACAAGTGGTTGTTGTGTACTGAAAACGTCTTCTATGACAAGACATGAACATTCTGATGAACATAAATCATGTATAAAAGCCCCAGAGCTTGCATCAGCTTTTGTACAAGCAGTTGATAACTCACAATCAGTCAAGGATAAGGCAATCCTCAAGTGTATCACAGTGGTTTTGTGGTTGGCATCAGAAAATGTGCCATTGGCAAAATTTGACAAAATGTTTAACCTATTTAAGGATCTTGAGGTACCTGGATTTGAGCCATTGCAGTTGAATGAACGAGTAAGCTACTCTAGCTATTACACAGGAACAGAAATTCTTGAAGCCATCAGTGCTGTCATTGACAATGACATTAACAAAAGAATTGTGAAGTCACCATGCATTACTGTATTAGCAGATGAGAGTACAGACTTGGCAAACAAAAAAAGAATCACCCTAAATGCAAGGATCATCAACCCGGACACATGTGTGCCAGAAACAGTATTCTTAAGTGACCAGGAATATGAAGATGGGACGGGTCTTGGTCTTGCTAGTATTATTCTGCAGGAATTGAAGAAGAGAGGGCAGAATGTTGAAAAACTTGTTGGCTTTGGGTCTGATGGGGCTTCAGTAATGTCTGGTAGCAACAAAGGTGTAAGAGGCATCTTAATGCAGAAGCAGCCACATCTAATTCATGTCCATTGCATGGCCCATAGACTTGCTCTGAGTACCAGCCAGGCTGCTGAAGTAGTAAAGCCTATAAAAAATTACCAGGAGTGGTTGACTAGCATATATTACTACTTCAGCAAATCCAGTTCAAGAGAACAAGAACTGCACAAAATACAAGAAGTCCTTAACAGCCCAAATTTGAAATACAAGGAAATTCATGCAGTTTGATGGCTTTCTGTATACCAAGCAGTGGAGGCAATCTATAGGACAATAGATCCATTGATTACCTACTTACATCAGAGGCAGGCGACCAAGGACCCAAAGTCAAAGGGACTACTGAAGAAGATGGCTACACTGGAGTTTGTTTATATAACATACCTGCTCATGGACACTCTAGCCATAGTGTCAAGACTCTGCTTGACATTCCAAGAACAAGATCTTGATGTTGCAACAGCAAAGGTATATAATAATTTATGTTATCAAGACATTTAAATTTGATTTATTTAAATATATTTTATTATATTTCCTCAATAGTGACCACCAAATTAAATTCAATCAAACACAGTGTCATTATGCTACTTGTCATACTCAGTTGATGTATAGTAACATATATATAAAATTTAATGATATGTCAAACATCTACTCTTATCTTGTTGACAGTTGGCTGTGGACAGATGCCTGGTGGACTTGGATGCCTACAAAAATGGCACACAACTCTTCCCAACACATCTGGAACAGTTTGAGACTGATGTGTCATTGGACAGCAGTGGTCAACATGTGTACAAGGGCACAGGACATTTGTTGATAGCCACCCAGACAAACTTGCCTGGTGTGAAGAGTAACTTCATCAATGCTTTGCTGTCCAACATCAGAGCAAGGTATGTAATATAACAGTACTAGTATGTTCTTAGAACTTTGAGAAAGAACTTTTTTTAAATCATCACATTCCCACCAAAAAAAACAATAAATAAATAAATAAATAATTGGTATTTGGTAAGTAAATTATTCTAAAAATTAAAAGAATATGAGATCATTCATTAATATATAAACACACATGGAGCACCTGTAGTCAAGTGATTACAGTCACATCTCTCTATCACTTAGCTCCTACCTATTGTAGATAAATTCCTGGTCTATTAACTTAGAAATGTTTAAAATCAAGTATTCCATCTGACTTGTGATAGGTTCTTAGTTCTACCAGGAGGGTACTTCTGTGCACTAGGATTCTTCTTACACCTGTAATTAGCTTGAATTCAAAATATGACTGACATACTGTAAAAGTGATGATAGTCACCAGCACAACAATTATTAAAAACACACACACACATCATAAATAAATGTTTTCAGATTCCCCCAAAAAGATCTGGTAGATGCATTCTATGTCCTGGGCATGCGTGGTATCAATATGGGGAATGAGCAGTCAGCCAGAGAGTTTGGAAATGAAGAAATCACCAGAATCTTGCAACACTTTGGTGAGGAAAAGGTAATTTAAAAAAAAAAAAAAATTAAATGCAGTTAAATACATGTAATACATTTCACTTGTACATATGATATGTGATGACATATAATATAAATCTGTTCTTCAGTTGCCAAGATTGGACTATATTTTCTGTTTACATATATGAATAGAATTAATGATTAGGTATGGTTTTGTACTACTTATAAATACTTTGAGAAAATAAAGAAAAACAAAACTTGCCATTTCTTTTTAAGATATTTTGTTATAACATTAAGGTATACATTTTATCTGTTTAAGAAATACAAAGGGACAGTAGCATCTCCAAAGGTGAAGACAGCTGTTGTCAAAGAGCAATGGGGAAGGGCGAAGGACATTGTGCGTGCCATGAAGTATCCAGTTGACAAGTTTGGGGAACTCTGGCAGATTCTTGCAACTCATCACAGAGAGGAATTGGATCAACTCATTTGCCTTGCACAGATTGCCATCCTTTTGCCTCTACACACTGCTGACTGTGAACGCACATTCAGCCAACAAAACAAAATTCTCACCAAATCAAGGGCAAATTTGAGCTCAAAACATCTTGATGAACTGATCAGAGTGAGAATATTTACAAAGAGTGGTGGCATTGTTGATAAGCAAAAGGTGCTTGAACTGTGGAAAACATTTAAGGCCAGAAAGTTGTATGTCACTAAAGTGTAATACATGAACATGTACTTTTTTGTGACCAAGAAGTAGACCTTAGATTGAGGAGCTGAACTTTTAGTTTAACTTTAGATCTTTTTATCAGGCCTGTTTTATTTTAGAGTTGCTTCAGCTTGTTGAAGATACTGGCCTTTATACACAATGATATGTGAAACGTTCTTACTTACTTACTTACTACAAGTACATATCTTCTTCTAAAACAAAATAAAACTTTATGTTTAATAGTCTTATTTTTTAACTCACTAAAATTTGTCACATCAATAATTGAAAATGTCACATTAGATATGAGAATGTCCCATTGAATTTAGAAAAAGATGGGCCATAGTCCCACTGAAAAAAATTCTTTCCAAGTCACTGGATTTGAACAAACTTGGTTGTGATCTACTAGACAATGCTGCACACCAAATATCTAAACCCCAGGCCTTGTTGTTTCTGAGAAGATTTTTCAAGTTTTTCCTATACATGTATTAGCCTATGTTAAATCAAGTGACCCCTGGGGTGGGGCCAATTTTGACCCCAGGGTAATAATTTGAACAATCTTGGTAGAGAAGTCATAAGATCATGCTACATACCAAAAATCAAAAGGCTAGGTCTTGTGGTTTCGGAGAAGAAGATTTTTTCAAGTTTTTCCTATATTAGCCTATGTTAAATCAAGTGACCCCTGGGGCAGGGTCAATTTTGACCCCAGGGCCATAATTTGAACAATCTTGGTAGAGAGTCATAAGATCATGCTACATACCAACAAGAGGGCCATGATGGCCCTGAATCGCTCACCTGAGTACCATTGCTTCAACTGATGTCAAGGTTTTTAAACAGACAAGGATTCTGATATAACTTAATCTAAAACATTTTACCCCTGACAATACTACACACCAAATATCTAAGCAATGGGCCATATGGTTTCAGAGAAGACTTGGGCGCAGGGTCATTTATCACCGTAGGGCCAAGACTTTGAAAATCTTTGTAATGAACCATTAGATGCTACTACATACCAAAAATCTTAGCTCTAGGCCTTATTGATTCATAGAAGAAGATTTTTTAAGATTTTCCTATTTAACTCTACGTAAAACAAGTGACCCCTGGTGTGGGGTCATTTATCACCATTGGGCTATGATTTGTACAATCTTGGGAATCTTTTTTAATAGAATTGTGGAAAAAAAAAATTCTCATGGGGAATGGGTCCGTTTACCGGACCAGTGGATACGCCAGAAAAATGTCTGTATATTAAGTTGGTCTCCATGCTGTGCTATTTAGAGGTTCCACTGTATTTTACACTTACCCAGCTGTCCATATTCAGGGCAGCCAAAGGAGTACAGGTTGCCACGGATATCAGCAACCATGCTGAACTCAGCCCCACAGGCAACCCGGCGGATGGGTGGCCCCTTGTAACTGATACGCTGGGGACTGGCCACATACGGGGTTTGATTTCCAAGACCAAGCTCTCCCATCTTGTTGTCGCCGCAGCTGTACACAACCCCCTTGTCTGCAACACATAAGTGTGGATCTCAAAAATGGTGCTTTAATTTAAAAGGTAATATATATATATATTGTATATAAAAATGAAATTTGAAACAAGAGGGCCTAGTATAGATGATCCTGAAATCGCTCACCTGAGAAATATTGCCTTCATTGATTTTATAAGTTGTACTGAATATAATACATTGTCACCTGAGAATGAAAAGGTTCTATCTAACATTTTGACCGAAAATGAGGTTTTTGCATTTCTTAGAAGTATGTAGCAATAAGCAACTTAAGTAAAACAAGAGGGCCATCATGGCCCTGGGTCGCTCACCTGAGAAACAGTTATTAGTGGAAGGACAAGAAACAGCAAATATCTTATAATACTGTGGAAAAAGGGCTCTGCCCTCTGCCAGCCATAAATCGAGTGAGTACTTTAGGACAAGAAGAAATTTCAAATTTGTACTATATACATATAAGGAAAATCAGCTTAGCCCCCTGAAAGCCATGTTTTTCAACAGATCAAAATAAATTGAACAGTCTTGGTAAAGAGTTATCTAAACAAGAGGGCCATGATGGCCCTGGATCGCTCACCTGATATCATTAGGCTATGTAAAATCAAGTGACCCCTGGGGCAGAGCCAATTTTGACCCCAGGGTAATGATTTGAACAAACTGGGTAGAGGTCTATTAGCCCATGTTACATACCAAATATCTAAACTCCAGACCTTGTGGGTTTTGAGAAGAAATTTTTCTACCTTTTTTCCAAAATAAGTCTAAAACCCGGGGGGCCAATTTTCCCGGGTGTTTTCTAGTTTCCAAAAAAAAATTTTCAAGTTATTTCTATATTAGCCTATGTAAAATCAGGTGACCCCAATGGTGGGGCCAAATTTGACCCCAGGGCCATGATTTGAACAAACTAAATATAGATCCACTAGACAATGCATGATTCATGATTTGAACAAACTTGGTAGAGGTCTATTAGCCCATGTAACATACCAAATATCTAAACACCAGGCTTTGTGATTTCTGAGAAGAAGACATTTCAGGTTTCTCCTATATAAGTCTATGTTAAATCAAGTGACCCCTGGGGTGGGGCCAATTTTGACCCCAGGGCCATGATTTGAACAAACGTAGAAGAGATACACTAGACAATGCTACACACCAGACCTTGTGGTTTCTGAGATAATTTTTTCAAGTTTTTTCCTATATTAGCCTATGTAAAATCAGGGACTCCTTTGGTGGGGCCAAATTTGACCCAATGGTCATGATTTGTAAAAAATTGTAGAGACCCAGTAGACAATTTTTCCTATATTAGCCTATGTTAAATCAAGTGACCCCTGGGGCGGGGCCAATTTTGACCCCGGGTCATATTTGAACAAACTTGGTAGAGATCCACTAGACAATGCTACACACCAAATATCTTAACTCTATGCCTTGTGGTTTCTGAGAAGATTTTTTCAATTTTTTTCCTATATCAGCCTATGTTAAATCAAGTGACCCCTGGGGCGGGGCCAATTTTGACCCCAGGGTCATGATTTGAACAAACTTGGTAGAGATCAACTAGACAATGCTACACACCAAATATCTTAACTCTATGCCTTGTGGTTTCTGAGAAGAAGATTTTTGAAGTTTTTTTTCCATATTAGCCTATGTAAAATCAAGTGACCCCTGGGGCGAAGCCAATTTTGACCCCAGGGTCATTATTTGAACAAACTTGGTTGTGATCCACTAGACAATGCTACACACCAAATATCTTAACTCCATGCCTTGTGGTTTCTGAGAAGAAGATTTTTGAAGTTTTTTTTCCATATTAGCCTATGTAAAATCAAGTGACCCCTGGGGCGAAGCCAATTTTGACCCCAGGGTCATGATTTGAACAAACTTGGTTGTGATCCACTAGACAATGCTACACACCAAATATCTTAACTCCATGCCTTGTGGTTTCTGAGAAGAAGATTTTTCAAGTTTTTTTCTATATTAGCCTATGTTAAATCAAGTGACCCCTGGGGCAGGGCCAATTTTCACCCCAGGGTCATAATTTGAACAATCTTGGTATAGAGTCATAAGACCATGCTACATACCAAATATTTAAACTCCATGCTTTGTGGTTTCTGAGAAGAAGATTTTTCAAGTTTTTTATATTAAAGCCTATGTTAAATCAAGTGACCCCTGGGGCGTGACCAATTTTGACCCCAGGGTCATAATTTGAACAATCTTGGTAGAGAGTCATAAGATCATGCTACATACTAACAAGAGGGCCATGATGGCCCTAGATCGCTCACCTGATATCATTAGGCTATGTAAAATCAAGTGACCCCTGGGGCAGAGCCAATTTTGACCCCAGGGTCATGATTTGAACAAACTGGGTAGAGGTCTATTAGCCCATGTTACATACCAAATATCTAAACTCCAGACCTTGTGGTTTTTGAGAAGAAATTTTTCTAGATTTTTTTCCAAAATAAGTCTATGTAAAATCAAGTGATCCCTGGGGAGGGGCCAATATTTTCACCAAATATCTAAATGCCAGGCCATGTGTTTTCTAGTTTCCTAAAAAGAAGAATTTTAAGTTATTTCTATATTAGCCTATTTAAATCAAGTGACCCCTGGGGCGGGGCCAATTTTGACCCCAGGGTCATGATTTGAACAAACTTGGTAGAGATCCACAAGACAATGCTACACACCAAATATCTTAACTCTATGCCTTGTGGTTTCTGAGAAGAAGATTTTTCAAGTTTTTTCCTATATAGCTATGTTAAATCAAGTGACACCTGGGGCGGGGCCAGTTTTGACCCCAGGGTCATAATTTGAACAATCTTGGTAGAGAGTCATAAGATCATGCTACATACCAAATATCTAAACTCCAGGCCTTGTGGTTTCTGAGAAGAAGATTTTTTCAAGTATTTCCTATATTAGCCTATGTAAAATCAGGTGACCCCTGGGGCGGGACCAATTTTGACCCAGGGCCATGATTTGAACAAACTTCGTAGTGATCTACTAGATAATGCTGCACACCAAATATCTAAGCTCCAGGTCTTGTGGTTTCTGAGAAAAAGATTTTTCAAGTTTTTCCTATATTAGCCTTTGTTAAATCACGTGACCCCTGGGGCGGGGCCAATTTTGACCCCAGGGTCATAATTTGAACAATCTTGGTAGAGAGTCATAAGATCATGCTACATACCAAAAATCAAAAGGCTAGGCTTGTGGTTTCGGAGAAAAGATTTTTTCAAGTTTTTCCTATATTAGCCTTTGTTAAATCACGTGACCCCTGGGGCGGGGCAATTTTGACCCCAGGGCATAATTTGAACAATCTTGGTAGAGAGTCATAAGATCATGCTACATACCAAAAATCAAAAGGCTAGGCCTTGTGGTTTCGGAGAAGAAGATTTTTAAAATTTTCATTTTTAAAATCTATTTTTAGCTCCTGTGACCTAGATTTTTGACCAATCAAAATAATTTTAACAACTTTGGAAAAGGGCCCCATAATGAACATTCCAGTGAAGTTTTATCAAAATCCAGTGAGTAGTTTAGAAGGAGATGTCGTTTGAAGCAAAATGTTGACGGACGACGGACGGACGGACGACGGACGGACGACGGACGGACGGACGACGGACGAAGACCGGTCACAATAGCTCACCTTGAGCCTCTGGCTCAGGTGAGCTAAAAATCAAAAGGCTAGGCCTTGTGGTTTCGGAGAAGAAGATTTTTTAAATTTTCATTTTTAAAATCTATTTTTAGCTCCTGTGACCTACTTATTTACCCAATCAAAATAATTTGAAGAACCTTGATAGAGGTCATGATAAGGATGATTCCTGTGAAGTTTGGTCAAAATCCATCCAGTGGTTTAGGAGGAGAAGTTGTTTAAAGGAAAAGTTGACACAAGACGCACGCACGGACGACGGACAAAAGGCGATCACAAAAGCTCACCATGAGCACGTTGTGCTCAGGTGAGCTAAAAACATATGTGTAAAATAACTTTGAAATCCAGCCAGTACTTTTGAAGGAGAAAATTTTTGAAGTTTTTACTATTTATATATACAAGAGGGCCATGATGGCCCTTAATCGCTCACCTGAGAAATATTGCTTTCAATGGTTTATAATATGAACATACTTAAAGTGGGACCAATTTTGACACAGGGCCATGATTTGAACAAACTAAATATAGATCCACTAGACAATGCATGATTCATGATTTGAACAAACTTGGTAGAGGTCTATTAGCCCATGTAACATACCAAATATCTAAACTCCAGGCTTTGTGATTTCTGAGAAGAAGACATTTCAGGTTTCTCCTATATAAGTCTATGTTAAATCAAGTGACCCCTGGGGTGGGGCCAATTTTGACCCCAGGGCCATGATTTGAACAAACGTAGAAGAGATACACTAGACAATGCTACACACCAGACCTTGTGGTTTCTGAGATAATTTTTTCAAGTTTTTTCCTATATTAGCCTATGTAAAATCAGGGACTCCTTTGGTGGGGCCAAATTTGACCCAATGGTCATGATTTGTAAAAAATTGTAGAGACCCAGTAGACAATGCTACATACCAAAAATTTTTTCAAGTTTTTCCTATATAAGCCTATGTTAAATCAAGTGACCCCTGGGGCGAAGCCAATTTTGACCCCAGGGTCATGATTTGAACAAACTTGGTTGTGATCCACTAGACAATGCTACATACCAAATATCTAAACTCGAGGCCTTGTGGTTTCTGAGAAGAAGATTTTTGAAGTTTTTTTTCCATATTAGCCTATGTAAAATCAAGTGACCCCTGGGGCGAAGCCAATTTTGACCCCAGGGTCATGATTTGAACAAACTTGGTTGTGATCCACTAGACAATGCTACACACCAAATATCTTAACTCCATGCCTTGTGGTTTCTGAGAAGAAGATTTTTGAAGTTTTTTTTCCATATTAGCCTATGTAAAATCAAGTGACCCCTGGGGCGAAGCCAATTTTGACCCCAGGGTCATGATTTGAACAAACTTGGTTGTGATCCACTAGACAATGCTACACACCAAATATCTTAACTCCATGCCTTGTGGTTTCTGAGAAGAAGATTTTTCAAGTTTTTTTCTATATTAGCCTATGTTAAATCAAGTGACCCCTGGGGCAGGGCCAATTTTCACCCCAGGGTCATAATTTGAACAATCTTGGTATAGAGTCATAAGACCATGCTACATACCAAATATTTAAACTCCATGCTTTGTGGTTTCTGAGAAGAAGATTTTTCAAGTTTTTTATATTAAAGCCTATGTTAAATCAAGTGACCCCTGGGGCGTGACCAATTTTGACCCCAGGGTCATAATTTGAACAATCTTGGTAGAGAGTCATAAGATCATGCTACATATTAAAAATCAAAAGGCTAGGCCTTGTGGTTTCGGAGAAGAAGATTTTTTAAATTTTCATTTTTAAAATCTATTTTTAGCTCCTGTGACCTACTTATTTACCCAATCAAAATAATTTGAAGAACCTTGATAGAGGTCATGATAAGGATGATTCCTGTGAAGTTTGGTCAAAATCCATCCAGTGGTTTAGGAGGAGAAGTTGTTTAAAGGAAAAGTTGACACAAGACGCACGCACGGACGACGGACAAAAGGCGATCACAAAAGCTCACCATGAGCACGTTGTGCTCAGGTGAGCTAAAAACATATGTGTAAAATAACTTTGAAATCCAGCCAGTACTTTTGAAGGAGAAAATTTTTGAAGTTTTTACTATTTATATATACAAGAGGGCCATGATGGCCCTTAATCGCTCACCTGAGAAATATTGCTTTCAATGGTTTATAATATGAACATACTTAAAGTGGGACCAATTTTGACACAGGGCCATGATTTGAAAAAAAACTTGATAGAGATGTACTAAACAATGCTACACACTAAATATCTTAACTCTTGACCTTGTGGTTTCTGAGAAGAAGATTTTCCTTTCTTCCTCTATATAAGCCTATGTAAAATCAAGTGACACCTGGGGCGGACCCAATTTGGACCCAAGGGCCATGATTTGAACAACTTTGGTAGAGAGCCACTAGACAATGGTACAAGCCTTATATCTAAGCTCTAGGCCATGTGGTGTCTGATAAGAAGATTTTTCTAGTTTTTCCCTATATAAGCCTTTGTAAAATAAAATGAGCCCTGGAGCGAGGGCAATTTTGACCAAGAGGTCATTATTTTAACAACTTTTGTAGTAGTTCACAAGACAATTCTACATACCAAATATCCAAGCTCTAAGCCTTGCAGTATTTCAGGAGATGATTTTTCTATTTTTCCTATGTAAAATCAAGTGACCCCTAGGGCAGGGCCAATTTTCACCCAAGGGCCATGATTTGAACAACTTAAGTAGAGATCCACCAGACAATACTACATACCCAATATCTTAACACCAGGCCATGTGGTTTCTGATGAGAAGATTTTTCTAGGTTTTCCCTTTATAAGCCTATGTAAAAAAACCCCTGGGGCAGGGCAAATTTTGACCCTAGGGCCATGATTTGAACAATTTTTGTAAAGGTTTATAAGACAATTCTACATGCTGTAGAGGCCTTACAGTTTTGCAGGAGAAGATTTTCTAAGATTGCATTTTAAAATCTATTTTTAGCTCCTGTGACCTACTTTTTCAACCAATCATAATAATTTGTACAATTTTGTTAGAGGACATCATAAGGATGATACCTGTGAAATTTTGTCAAAATCCCTTCAGCGGATTAGGAGATGTTGTTCAATGAAAAAAGTTGACGCAAGACGCATGCACGCACGGACAGATGGACAGACGACAGACGCCGGATAAAAGGCAATCATAAAATCTCAGGTGAGCTAATTATCTAAGCTCTAGGCCTTATGGATTCATAAAAGAAGATTTTTAAGATTTTCCTATATAACTCTATGTAAAACAAGTAACCCCTGGTGCGGGGTCATTTATCACCATAGGGCTATGATTTGAACAATCTTGGTAATGAACCATTAGATGATGCTATATACCAAATATCTTAGCTCTAGGCCTTATGGTTTCATAGGAGAAGATTTTTAAAGTTTTTCCTATATAAGTCTATGTAAAACAAGTGACCCCTGGGGCAGGGCCAATTCTAACCCCAGGGTCATAATTTGAACAACTTTTGTAGAGATTCATTAGACAATGCTACATGCCAAATATCTTAGCTCTAGGCCTTATTGTTTCATAGAAGAAGATTTTTAAAGTTTTTCCTATATAAGTCTATGTAAAACAAGTGACCCCCGGGGCAGGGCCAATTCTAACCCCAGGGTCATAATTTGAACAACTTTTGTAGAGATTCATTAGACAATGCTACATGCCAAATATCTTAGCTCTAGGCCTTATTGTTTCATAGAAGAAGATTTTTAAAGTTTTTCACTATATAAACCTATGAAAAATAAAATGACCCCTGGGGCGGGGCCAATTTTGACCCCAGGGTCATGATCTGAAAAACTTTTGTAGATGTTCATAAGACAATTCTACATACCAATTATTAAAGCTCTAGGCCTTACAGCTTTGCAGGAGAAGATTTTCTAAGATTGCATTATAAAAATCTATTTTTAGCTCCTGTGACCTACTTATTCACCCAATCAAAATAATTTGAACAACTTTGATAGAGGTCATGATAAGGATGATTCCTGTGAAGTTTGGTCAAAATCCATCCAGTGGTTTAGGAGGAGAAGTCGTTTGAACGAAAAGTTGACGACGGACGCACGCACGGACGGACGCACTGACGACGGACAACGGGCGATCACAAAAGCTCACCTTGAGCACTTTGTGCTCAGGTGAGCTAAAAAGGGAAATGGGCTCTGCCCCATGGCGGCCATGTTTTTCAACCGATCAAAATAATTTGAACAATCTTGGTAGAGAGTGACCTAAGAAACATCTGTGCCAAATAACTTTTAAATCCAGCCAGTAGTTTTGGCCATTTAATGGATTAAAATAATTTGAACAATCTTGGTAAAGAGTGACCCTAAGGAACATCAATGCCAAATAACTTTGAAATCCAGCCAGTACTTTTGGCCAAAAAGATTTTTCAAATTTGTACTATATTAAGAAAACGCCCACCCCCTGGCAGCCATGATTTTCAACGGATCAAAATAATTTGAACAATCTTGGTAGAGAGTGACCTAAGGAACATCTGTGCCAAATAACTTTGAAATCCAACCAGTACTTTTGGCCAAAAAGATTTTTCAAATTTGTACTATATTCATATAAGGAAAACGGGCTCTACCCCCTGGTGGCCATGATTTTCAAAGGATCAAAATAATTTGAACAATCTTGGTAGCGAGTGACCCAAGAGACATCCATGCCAAACTAGAACTATCACTGAAGGTGATTCATACCCCCACCCCCATCTTTGACACAGGATGTATTCACATGACACATAAAACGAATGTTCACACATAGGATTTGGGCTTATAAGCATACCAAAAAAAAATATTATCACTAAAGGTGATCAATACCCACACCAGAAGTCTGTCATGTGTAGGAATACAGTTTCAAAAGTTTGCGTGAGTGAAAGACTACATGTATGTAAGGTTTAAAGTTAGTGTGAGCAATGGTTCAAAAGTTTTGGACAATGCTAAAAAGTTTTGACAGACAGACAGATAGACAGAGAGACACACATACAGACAAACAGAAGAAAACAATTTGCCCCCAAGATCTGTAGCTGAGGAGAATAAAAATGCAGTCTAATTATGGTTCACATCCATATTTATTGTTTGCAAAAACCTGTCTTTAAGAATTTACATTGTGGTTTTCTTATGCACTGCACTTCCTCTCATCAAGATCAATCTACATATGAAGTTTCATCAACCTAGCTACTTTAGTATTGGAGTTATGGTCCGGACAAAATCAAAAGATTAAAAATGACAAAGGGCAATAACTCCTTTCAAAATACATGCAGAGTTATGGTTCTTAGGCACTGCACTTCCTCTCATGAAGGTCTATCTACATATGAGGTCTATCTACATATGAAGTTTGATCAACAAAAGTACAGTAGTTTTGGAGAAATGCTCCGGACAAAATCAAAAGACAAAAATTAACAAAGGGGAATAACTCCTTTAAACAAGAGGGCCAAGATGGCCCTAAAGACGCTCACCTGAGGACATTTGTGCTGACCAAGTTTGAGGAAGATTGAATCAAAATTGTGGCCTCCAGTGTGTAAACAAGGTTTTTCTAAGATTTGACCTACTGACCTACTTTTCAATCGCTTTTTAGGTCTATTAGATTAATGATCTTCGATAATTTGTTGAAATTTCTGAGGAGAATCGTATACCTACCAAACTGAAACCGGAAATGGAGGGCTGAATAGTTTCCTAATTTTTCATTGGTTAATAATATTATAACCTAAATCGACCGAATGTGTTTTTATTACCAACAATACGATTATCTGTACTTTCATATCTTTCTTAAAGAAAACCTTTATTCAAAATATACAATTGACACAATATATTCTCTTAGTCTTTTTATCATTTTATTTAATCGTAGATATTGATTTTAATATAAAACATATATCAAGTATGTAATTTAAAGTAAAAAGTGATTCAATCAAGGGCCAAATTTTAACCATTTCTAGTCATAATCTCTCAAACTAGTAATATTGCAAAATATTTTTTTTATGATTGGTCTATATGAATTATGTGGGTACGGACCACTAGACAATATTTCACATCATATCTATAGATTAAGCTCTAGGTCTTTTCCTATGTAACTCTATGTGAAACAAGTGACCACTGGTGCGGGGTCATTTATCACCGCAAGGCTATGATTTGAACAACTGAGGTAATGAACCATTACATTTTCCTATTTAAATCATGAAAACAAGTGACCCCTGGTGCGGGGGCATTTATCACCAAGGGCTATGATTTGAACAATCTTGGTAATGAACCATTAGATGATGCTACATACCAAATATCTAAGCTCTGGGCCTTATGGATTTACAGAAGAAGATTTTTTAAGATTTTCCATTTAAATCTATGTAAAACAAGTGACCCCTGGTGCGGGGGCATTTATCACCATAGGGCTATGATTTGAACAATCTTGGTAATGAACCATTAGATGATGCTACATACCAAATATCTAAGCTCTGGCCTTATGGATTTACAGAAGAAGATTTTTAAATACCAAATATCAAGCTCTGGGCCTTAG
>CM037794.1:12052779-12102779 GCA_021229015.1 Solen grandis
TATAAATTGCATGGGAGCATAATATGACTTTTTTGAAATAGATAAAGAAACGAGATAATCATTTCATCCTTTTTTTTTGGGGGGGGGGGGGGGGGTTTAATATAATTAAACAGTTTTTATTTTTATACGTATAATATCCATTAAGAAAACCAAACGCAAATTTTCATTGATATTTAAACATTTTGTTGTTGAGATGAATTTCAGCTTAGAATAAGACCGTATACCTTATTAATGTAAAATTTACAGTTTCTAATGAATTGAATACTAACAAAAAACAACAACAACAACAACAAAAAAAAAACACACAAAAAAAAACAAAAACAAACTATTATATGTAAACACTTCCTTCTATATCAAAGGAATATACAACAATATTTATATGTATTTCTCAGTAATCAGTGTAGTAGGAAAAATGGTCAAGAGGCGAACAACTACAAAGCAATATATCTAGTAATAGCGTATGTGATTTTGTTTGTTATCATTATCCATGTAGCAGACGTCACGATGGTGTCATGTCACCAGTGTGATCACGCTTGTTATCATTATCCATGTAGCAGACGTCACGATGGTTTCATGTCACCTGTGTGATCACGCTTGTTATCATTATCCATGTAGCAGACGTCACGATGGTGTCATGTCACCAATGTGATCACGCTTGTTATCATTATCCATGTAGCCGACGTCACGATGGTGTCATGTCACCAGTGTGATCACGCTTGTTATCATTATCCATGTAGCAGACGTCACGATGGTGTCATGTCACAGTGTGATCACGCTTGTTATCATTATCCATCTTGCAGACATCACGATGATGTCATGTCACAGTGTGATCACGCTTGTTATCATTATCCATGTAGCAGAGGTCACGATGGTGTCATGTCACCAGTGTGATCACGCTTGTTATCAATATCCATGTAGCAGACGTCACGATGGTGTCATGTCACCAGTGTGATCACGCTTGTTATCATTATCCATGTAGCAGACGTCACGATGGTGTCATGTCACCAGTGTGATCACGCTTGTTATCATTATCCATGTAGCAGACGTCACGATGATGTCATGTCACCAGTGTGATCACGCTTGTTATCATTATCCATGTAGCAGACGTCACGATGGTGTCATGTCACCAGTGTGATCACGCTTGTTATCAATATCCATGTAGCAGACGTCACGATGGTGTCATGTCACCAGTGTGATCACGCTTGTTATCATTATCCATGTAGCAGACGTCACGATGGTGTCATGTCACCAGTGTGATCACGCTTGTTATCATTATCCATGTAGCCGACGTCACGATGGTGTCATGTCACAGTGTGATCACGCTTGTTATCATTATCCATGTATCAGACGTCACGATGGTGTCATGTCACCAGTGTGATCATGAATGTTATCATTATCTATGTGTAACGTCACCGGTTTACTTTCATTTGCTTGGGTTTACCTGTTTACATAAAACAATATCATAAAGGTAGTTCGGTCACTTACCTTAAGTATGGTCAATGATTAAATACAGTCGAATTCATTTATTGGCTAATTACTCTGGTCACATTTTTCATTTGGAGGAACTTGGGCAATCGGTGGCAAGCTCTTCCTTTGAAGAGATTGACCAGAGTAATCAGTCCATAGATGAAATAGACTGCGATCTATCATTGTTGTTATGGTAAGTGATCGAACTACATAATTATTCACCGTCCCCGGTGGCCAAGTGGTAAGAGCGTCCGCTTCGGGAGCGGGAAGTCGTGGGTTCGATCTCCGGCCGCGACATACCAAAGTCGTAAAATGGTACTGTTATAGCTCCCTTGCTTGGCGCTCAGCATATAAGGGTAGTTGCAGGACTGGTTGGCCCGGTGTCAGGGTTATGTGACTGGGTATGGTATCATGTCACATGTCTACGGCGTGATACTGCAGTGTGGCAGCACTATATCTGTCTCAAGTAAACATTGTCTCCAAATGACTGAAATACTGTCGGTGGGACGTTAAACCTAACAAACAAACATAAAACCTTAATTATAGTTTCTTTAAATTTGTGCTCATTCGACCACCGACTTGGTTTCATGAGCAATGCCCACCTAACAGTCCTTAAGAACATGAGGTCATATTGATCTGATCGATTTGAAAATTGAACATCTTCATAAAGCTTATCTAAACTTGGGTTTTTTTACCTAAGATGAGTGTGCGTGTTTGTTTGTTGTTTTGGGTTAACGTCCCCATTCCTCTGATTTACGTTTTTACTGTATTGGCATAGTGCATATTTGAACACTCTTTTGTAGCAAAAGTGACACACAGGTTTGGGTATTATGTCCCATTCGCATGCAGAGAATTCTTAAGGTCAGTGTGATATGTCTGATGCATTACATGACAATGAAATATAACATGTCATAGAATTACTTATTTTAAAGCAACGGCGACATTGATACTGGAGCCTCGTATTGCTTCTCTTCTCATAGGCGAGTTGAGTAACTTCTTATCTATATCGTACGGAGTTTTTGCGACTTTGCCTTGAGAGATGCAAGGTGCAAAAGTACACTGTCCAGCGAAATGAACAATGTAAAAGGTTTTGCAAGGCTACTCACCGTGTAAACTTCGGTTCTATTTTGTCCCAAATTCATACAGACCCCGCGGCTCTGATATCGGCGAAATAATGCGGCACAAACTAATGCAGCGAGTAGGACGACCGCAAGGGCGATACCGCTGAAAATACCACGAAAAACGTTTAAATTACAGCTCCCCTTCAAATCGAATGATATAAGCAAAAAAAGTTAAAACTATAAGATAAGGTCATATACGTCAATCACCAGATGCAAATACAATAGTAATTTAAACTTAAAATCTTGAATAACGAATTTTATTCGAGTTACCGCATTTTTCGATATACATGTAGTTCTTTAGTTTTTTTACAAATAAAACATTAAAAGGATTTATAATTATCTAGCTGTTTTAGCTCTTATTTTTGATCAACAGTAAAAAAAATATTTTTTATACAAACAGTAATAGAAATATACAAAATAAGCAGCCAGTTTTTATCCCCCAGAGAAGATTGTACATCTGGTTCCATCGTCTGGTTGTATTTGGGAAGCGTGTCGTTTATATGCGTCACTATGGAGATGGTTGTCATCTGCTCTTGCGTTAAGTTGGTCCACGCACTGGAGGTTTCACCTGCTTTTTTGGAATCATGTTGTGAGGAGGAGTCTGTCTGCGTCGCCATGGAGATGGTTGTCGTCTGCTCTTGTGTTAAGTTGGTCCACACACTGGAGGTTTCGCCTGCTTTTTTGGAATCATGTTGTGAGGAGGAGTCTGTCTGCGTCGCCATGGAGATGGTTGTCGTCTGCTCTTGTGTTAAGTTGGTCCACGCTCTGGAGGGTTCACCTGATATTTAAGTATCATGTTGTAAGAAAGAGAAAAAGACAGTGAGTAGAACTAAGAAATCTACAGATACTGTAAGCAAAATTCCATTTTACACCAAAGAAATAGTTATAAAACATCATTGTATTATGATAAAAAAGGTAAGTACATGTACCGGTATCATAAAGACATTTATTTCACAAATGGTAAAATCATTAATTTTCGCAAAAAAAACAACAACATATTACTAAGGGAATTAAAATACATTATTTATAAATAACACTCTGTTTCAATATTTCGGCTTTAAAGTCTTTATCAAAACGAACATTTCTCTTTTGAAAAACTACATCCTGCCGGTCGCCATATTTAAACAAAAAATGACGTTACGTAAACAACGTTAAAAGTTCCCGCGCATTAAACGACGTCAAATAATGTATGGATTTGCGTGTCTTTGACGTCTACAACGCAGTATCGTGGTATATGTTGGAGAGACGGAAAGACAGGTGCGGGAAAGGATGAAAGAACACATCAGAGACGTCCGAGTAAGTAAAGCTAAACCAATAAATCCACATTTTTCCAGGACACAGCACTCGATTTCGGACATGAAATTTACAATTCTAAGAAAATGGGTTGTAACGTCAAAGACGCGCAAATCCATACAACATTATTTGACGTCGTTTAATGCGCGGGAACTTTTAACGTTGTTTACGTGTTTACGTAACGTCATTTTTTGTTTTAAATATGGCGACCGGCAGGATGTAGTTTTTCAAAAGAAAAGTGTTTGTCTTGATAAAGGCTTTAAAGCCGAAATATTGAAACAGAGTGTTTTTTATAAACATTAACTTTCGTTCACTTTAAATTTTGTTGATTATGTATCTAAGGGAATTTCGTTGGTACATTTATTTTAGGATCTATGTTCTAGACAATATAAGAGTCAAGTCCCCCCCCCCCCCCCACCAAATAGACAAAATTTAGTGTCCCACGAAAATTGAGATTTCACAGTATAATATAGCATTTCGCATCATTTATGTATAAATCCATTTTATTTTTCATATGTCAGTTTCGTCACATCGTTAAACTGTAATCTATCATTCATTTATTTGAAAAAAGACTGCTTGTAAAGTTATATGGGAGTGGCCCTCCGACCCTCATGTATCTATGACGGAGATAATAAATCGGACAAAAAAGATTGCATGTATGCTGGAAACCTACGAACGAGTCGTTCTGGGTGTCCGACGATGGATTATTCGTGATAAAATCTTACCAAGAACACTTCATATGATAATGGACTCTGATGTGCGGTATTTCCGGACAATTCTAATAATTTTGAATGTTTGTATTTCATTTTGTGTTCTTTGTGGAAATTCCATTTTACTTTTGTGTATTTATTTATACACATCACTGAACTACTCACCACAGTTGTCCTCGTCCGAGCCATCGTAACAGTCCACTTGTCTGTCACACCGGTAACCCATGACAATACAGTCACCGTTCTGACACGCCCACTTGTTGTCACCGCCACAATCGTATGGACAGTCAATAGTTGTGTCTGATGTTTGAAGAAACAAATAAGTAGTGTGTTTATACACGGAATTCCGTTAGGGCCATGCGAAAACACAATAATGAAAATGCGATATAATATCGCGTTTTCGTCATCGTACTTTCGTGTTTTCGCGTTAATGTCATCGTACTTTTGCGTTCTCGTCATCGTATTTTCGCGTTTTCGTTATCGTATTTCGTGATTACAGGTTTTCGCGTTTCAGATTATTTCATTTTTGGGGCTTTACCGAACAAGAAGTCTATTATAACCGGTGTGGCTATTCTATCCATTTTAAATAGATTTCAGCGAAAAGTGTACCGATATTTAATAAACATATGGATGATAGAAATAAATAATGTAACGTTGCATATTTATACACAGAACATAATATAAATATGCATCAAACATTAATATTGAAATAGATATTTTATATCTATATGTTTATTTAGCTGAACATAATAATAGTTGAATGTATGGCAGAGCAGTCCCTATACTGGCAGTCCATGATGATGATGAGAGAGAGAGAGAGAGAGAGAGAGAGAGAGAGAGAGTTTACAGGTTAATAGAAGTATTTTTTAAATACATAAATAACATACATCAATTGATATGTTATATGACGGAATATATCATGTACGTACAATATAGTTGTCTCTGCAGATTACCTTTCATCATTTCTTCATAAACCGTAAAACATCATTATCTGCGTATTTAATAAGTCTATAGGCCTAAGAATATTGAAGACTAAATATGAAGACGGATATTTCGTTGTTGGCTAAGTCTTTCTCAAAATTACTTAGTTTTGGCACTGCGCGTGCATACCGGAAGGCGAAGGTACGATGACGAAAACGCGGAGATGCGATGACGAAAACACGAAAAAGCGAAAGTACGATGACGAAACCGTGAAAACACGATGACAAAACGCGAAATACGATAAAGAAGCGAAATTATATCGCCTTTTCATCATCGTGTTTTTTCTCGTTTTCGTCTTCGTGCTTTCACGTTTGCACCATCGTTGTTTCGCGTTTTCGTCATCATACTGTCGCGATATCGTGTGTAAGATTCCTTCATTCATAGGCGAGTATGTAGATGGCCCCTAACGGAATTCTGTAGGAATACTGTGCTGTTTATCAATTTGACGCCCTCTGTATATAAGTAATTCATGATGTCTGCATGGCTATAGTTATCAGAAATAGTGATGTCTAAATAAGGTATCACGTGGTAAACAAGTTTCCCGTTATATATTCATTTAGAGTATCAAACACATACATGCGATTATAAGGGCTCAGTAGGATTTCTCTGTGCTATTTGAAGCATTCTCCATTACATTGTATATACGAGATGCAGGCATTTTCATACGTTGGTATTCCAACGTATGGTTATCGTTGATCAGTGTTTTGTTTCAAACTACATGCATTTATATTTGATCAATAAGGTTTTTCACGATGTTGTTGCCGTTGGACACATAGGTTTTAATTTAGAATTAGTGTTCAACATACGTGGTTGAAGTTGAAGCTTACTACTGTAGTAGCTTTCATCAATGGTTAGCTCGGGTAACTATATTCCTTATTGGCTTGTGTGTAACTGATGATTTTACTTATTTCATAGGACTGTGTTTCGGCTTAATAGACGAACACTGTGTTTCATCTATAGTTATCATTAAGAATATTGATATTTTGATTCAACGATATTTGAGGGAGTTATAGATAGGGTTTGGTTATATAGTGTCAATCTTCCTCAGTTGGGATATATAAGGCAAGGTTGAGCTTTAGCAGTTGATCAAGTAGATCATAGTTCTTGTAAACATTAGTTGATTGTTTGTTCTTGTTTGAAATCATTGTCAAATCATTGGTTATAATCAGCTGGTAGGATAGCCTTAAGGAAAGTTCATATATCATACGTTTACATTATTTCATATATTATTTGATAATTTAGCCGCTCATATATATTTTATTTTGATACAGTTTCAACGCTCGGCTTTGTTCTTTGTAGTAGCTTTACCGCTCGGACTACTGTTTAGTTTAACATAAGGCTATTTGTTGAGATGTCTCTAGTGTGCATCAATACATTTGGTATTTTATAGCGGATATATACGAGATTTTAGTCATATATTTTGAAAGGAATATTATTTAAGCTTTATCATCAAAGTGTATTGATGAGAATAGGGCCTTAAGTTTTATAAGACCCAGTACACGTTACAGACTTGACAAATTCAACATATTTTAAATATGTGACATGTGTAGCGTGAAAATCTTGATTTTTTAAAGAAAATAATGGTATCGGATAACCTACCACAGTCTGCCTCGTCAGAGCCGTCATAGCAGTCTACCTGTGCGTCACAGCGGTACTTCCGGTTTATACAAAAACCGTCATGGCATGTCCATTGGTTTGGTCTGCACTGATACGGGAGTTTCAGAGCTGAAGAAAATGTTGATTTACAAATGTTTACTCTTTTGAAATTTGTGTTTTGTTCGCTCCAAAAAATGTTAATTATAACATAAACATCTATGACATTGAATTGAAAATATCCGGTATTAAAATTCCAACGATCAGCTGTAATATGTTGTGTAACAACGCAACATGATTATCCAGGAAAAAGGGGAAAATTACATGAACAAAAAATAACATTTATTTTATATATACGTGTATACATACATATAAAATTGCCAGGGGGAAATTGAAGAAAAACGTTCAAGTACCTCTATAACCTCTGGTAAGTGACTCTACTTCAGCATGTAGTGTTAAGCATTCTTACCGCAGTCTAGCTCGTCCGAGCCGTCATGGCAGTCCACTTGATCATCGCAGTGGTGATCAGGGGCTATACATTCTCCGTCGTGGCAAGTCCACTGTCCACCCTCACACGGTCTGGGCTTCACATCTAGCGTATAAGTACATCTTACAGTCGTTACAGAAATAGACACATTCAATCATAGAAATGTCCAAAATGAAATAAAATAAACACTAGAAGACATGTGGACAACAGCTGAGCTTATAAAAAATTGAAGGGAGGGATTTAAGGAAGCTTCAAAACAGTAGGTACAAGAAAGCCTAGACCATTAATTGGTCGTATTCACCAACAATACTTAGCATTAAGTAATACTTAAATTACTAAATTCAAGTACATGAAGAAGTTGACATGAATTATTACCGTATTGACTAATAGTACTTGCGAATGAAATAATTGGGTAGATGTAGAGTCTATTTGGAATCCATTTTGTTCTGTTTTGTGTTTTCTTTTTTTTTTTCTTTTTTTTGTTCGAAATACGGAAAGGCACATTTTTATTAGGTGATGAAAATGGTACATTGTGTAAAAAGACATTTGTGAACAAGACTGCAACTAAATTTGGCCACACTGAAGCAACAAAGGATGTAGTATTCCAGCGGTCAAGCGCAACAATAGCTGCATTGATTGCAAATTGAAGGATTAACATATATACATTGATCTGTGCCTGGATAATGTAACTGGGTGTGGTGTTAGTTACACAGGTTTGTAACTTAATGCCGCAGTGTGGCAGCAATTAGACATTTTCTCCAAATGACTGAGATAGTGTCAATGAGACGCAAAACTCAACAAACAAACAAACAAACCTGCAGCTTCTCCGAGTGTATCACTGGTGTTGGTCTTTTTGGCACAGACGCAGAACAGATCTGTTCCAATAGAATTCTGGTCTTAATATTCCCGATGAAATACCTGTCATTATTCCATAAATAAGCCAAATTTATGAGAAATTTACTTCTCGCAATTAATCATTTCTTAATTAACAGTCATTTCATCAAAAGTTTTGATTTACTCAATCATCCCCATTAACAAAGCACATTTAGATCTATTGTTAACATTGCTTGTTCATGTTTCTATAATGTTGGTTGGACATACCTATAACCCTTCTGAACTTAAACCCGTCTCTACTGACATTAAGCTGGGAACCAGAAAAGCGGAAGTCTGGGGCCGGAATAGAGCCGCTACCAATGATGTCACTAAGAGCATTGCGAACATCACTCTCGTTGCGCCATCTGTCGACCTCGAGATCGAACGTAACTAGCAGAGGTGTATTTCTCAAGAGGAAAGAAAATTGTGATATAAAATAAGATTGAAATCACTACATTTGTTTAAAAAAGCAGTATTTAATAAATGTAGTAGATTTACTGCATACAATGGACACGGTGTGGATTGGCCTAGGAAAATATTTGCCATGACTTCCCAGAGGTTAATGGGCAAAAGGCCACAAAAAGAATGGTTGAAACATAATAAGACATAAAGTAATCATCGTCTCTCATATTAGCTAAACAAGTCGGCTGGCAAATTTATTTTATATATATCTACGATATTGTGCGTTTAAATATCTATATGCATGTTACCAACAATAATTTTGCAACCATTCTTCACGAAAATATCATGATAAGATTATCAACAAGATAACAAAAACAGCAGTATCAGCAAAAAAATATTTACCATTTACCGACAAAACAAGTAAAAAATGACTTCAAATATAAAGGAAGGTGATGACACCCATTATAACACGTTTCATTATAACACGAAATCCATTATAGCGTGGTCCTACATTGCATTTCAAATCTTTATTTTGGGATTTTTTTTAATTGACTGAAGGTGCATTTTCATAAAGTCCAATAGTTCTAAAATATAGCGTTATAATTGATCTGCACAGCAGTTACTACCTCACGTCCACAACCAGAATATCGACGGAGCCTAAACCCTCCGTCAGCACTGCCCGTAAGGAGACCTGTAGGTCCTGTATGACGGGCAGGCTGTGCATGTCCCGGCCTGTCCTCCTCATGTCCCGGGTATACTGGAGGCTGCTAACGCTGACAGTGGCCCGATACAGAGCTACAAAAGTAGAATACTATTATGTGGTAACACTCCTCGGTGCCTTTGAACATCGTCTTCGAAATTAAAGTCATTAGAAGTGACGTCCTCATCAACCCCAGTACTTGTTCATGTTACTTTTTTTGAAAATTGAATGTAAACCTAATACCGGTATAACTCTAGTCATAGCTGTCATATCCCTGTATTGTTACACTAAGAAACCAAGTGCCGTATATGACTTGACTTGACTATTTTAGTTTACCGTCGCTTCGACAGTATTTCAGTCATATAGCGACGTCCAGCTAATTACAGGTGGAGGAAGACCCCGAAAGCACGGAAGCATCCGGGTAGAACCACCGACCTACCGCAAGCCAGCTGGAAGGCCTCCTCACATGAAAATCCGAATGATCCTGCCGGGATTCGAACCCACGCGGTGAGGGGCTGAGTGAGTGTTAAAGTCAGCGACTTTACCCTCTCGGCCACGGAGGCCCCTCAATTGCCCGTATATACAGTCAGATGTATGTTCATTATACACGAAATAAAAAAGACAAAGTCCACTTACTTCTGTTACAGGTGTATCCATCGGAGCAGTCGTGTCCGTGTTCACCTGTTTGTCCGTTGTTTGACCAGTGTCCGCATTTTGCAGAGTCCGCTCGCCGCAGTTCACCCAGGTTAACTCTATATATATTCAAAATGTATATCGGTTTGACACTGTTTATACAGATCTATATAAATAACTTGGTCTTTGCCGCAAGAAGGAAAGAAAAAAAATGAGTCAACTAGAAAATTGTAGAAAGTCTCAGCCAAAAGAGTTTTGGGAATATTTTAAAAGCAAAACAGTAAGATGAGACGAGTCTTTATCCCTAGAGCAGTTTTATTACTATTTTTTTTCTATATTAGATGATGATGTTTATCAATGTGTAAACGATGAAGTAGATTTTTTTTGTAATACTCATAACTTTAATGATGATTATTGTACTTTTTAACAGTCAAGAGGTACTACATGCTGTAAAAATAAAAAGTGGTTAACCGCCTGGGCGAGACTATATCCTAGACGAATATTTCAAAGAAAGTGTTGATGCATTGGATTTACATTTGTGTGACATATTTAATGCAGTTCTTTCCTGATCGGTGGATGGAATGAGTATTTGTTGTACATATTCATAAAACAGTGTTAACTGTGCAGACGTTACATTGGTAGTTGTATGTCAGAAGCTTTCACTACTATTTTTAACAATAGGTTAGGCAAGTTTTGTATAAAAAGGTAAATTTTCCGCTGCACAGTATGAACTTCAGCATAGCTTAAATCATTTGGACATAGAAGTTACTAGTGATAAGACCAAGATAATGGTATTCAGAAACAGAGGCCCAGTACGTGGGGAACAGATTTGGAATTAAAATGGTGTCACTATAGACGTAGTAGATGATTTTAGTTGGGCACCGTTTTAAATTGTATTAGTTCCTTTGTTTAAGAAATCAATACCGATATTTTGTTGGAAAAGCTTCAAAAGCCTTAATTAAACATCCTATTATATAAATGTAGGCAGGTACAGCCTAAAAATATAAATGTAGGCAGGTTAAGCCTAGTCTTATTTCAATTGTTCTGAAATTTGGGGATTTAGTTGGTTGCATGATATTGAAAAATGTTTTTTTTTAAAGAGTGCTGGGTGTGAGATTAAAGTATACGCACCCATATAGCCATATTCCTTATCTTGTCACTGGATGGTAATATTTCTATGAAACTTTATCACTTTGAAAATATCCAGAACTAAAAATTGTTTTATCGAGAGATTTTTTTCCAAGTTTTATTACATCTGGGAGAGATAAACTGTATTTAAGTTAACATTGAAGCCTATGGGAAATATACAATTTCTGTGAATTTGATTTCCAAGAAAAATTCATGGTAGGGAAGATGCATTAAATCATTCTGCTTCAATTTCATGAAAAAAAAAATCTTACTTTACCGAAGGAAAATGGAGGGAAGTATTTTTTTTTTTATTTTCAGGGAGATAACTCATGAAAATAAAATTACTAAAGGGAGGTAATAAAGAACCTCTGTCAGTGAATTTGCCCCTACGACATTTTAAAAGCTTATATTGTCAAGTTTTATGTATGGCTTTGATGGAGTTGGTGGCTATTGCGTCAACCTTAAATACTTCAAACAGTGTTATTGATGAAGCGGGAAGAAACCGTCCTTATATAAATCACATGAGTTTGAAGTTCTATCAATAAATAAGTGATCTAGTAAAAACAAGAGCACCGCATCCGCGTGCCAACGCTCGTCTGTTTTTGCCGACGTTAAATACTTTTGTTAAACATTAAAAAAAGCTGACCTTGAACATCACAACAAAAACATTATGCCTTTACATGCGAAGTTGAAGAACCATACCTTTTAAATTTGACCTTTGACCTTGAAGGAAGACCTTAACCTATGCATGTAATAGAATGTATACAACACAAAGATGAAAAATTACAATGGCTTATCTGAGTTTTCGATAATAAACACAAAATCGTAAAATTTGAAGACATTTAAAAAAAAAAAAAAAAAAAAAAAATTTAATTAAAAATGACAGAGAAATATACATTTTAAAACTTGTCCAAAGCTATGGCAAAATAATGACAAAGGTCAAGGTCAATGTCGATAGATGAAATATTGAGGTATATCTGAATAGCCCTTGTCAAGATGAATATGCATACCAAAAGTAAAAGTTGTATGTCAAATTGTAAAAAAGGCAAGAAGTCAAAAAGTCAAGGTCAATAGGTGAAATATTTAGATATGTCTGGATAGGCCTTGTCAAGATGAATATGCATACCAAAAATTAAAGTTGTATATTGAATAGTGGAGAAGTTATGGCCAATGTTAAAATTCCGGTTATGACAACGACGACGATAACGCGGACGCCGGAGTTGCGACAATAGCTCGCAATTTTTACTTCGAAAATTAGACGAGTTAAAAAAAATAAGCCCCGTTTATAATAAAGAAAACACAAGGCCTTTTTTCATTTAGCTGAAGTATAAGAACGGAATTATGAATGATATCAATCTAGCGTGCCTACTCGATAAAGAAAACTAAAATACACCCATAACAACCGGTGATATGTTAAATCACAAAGCAGACAGTTTGTCCTCGAAGCCATTCGCTGATGTCACACAATATCAGCTCCGGGGTAATTATAGATTGCGGGATACTTATTAAATTATTCTATATAAAATTGAATTAGGTTTAAATAAATTTAGTTATGTTGATCTGAAACACTTATATATGGTTTATTTAATAATTAAATATTCAAAGATAATATAAGGCCCTGAATGATCGCTAGGGGTCGCCAGATGAGTTGTAACATATAGATGCGACTAGAGACACTACAGTCATTTGAGACTCTAACATTAAACATACAGCCCCCCTCTCATTTCTACTGTTTTGACCTTATAACCGAACCTGTCTATGCACAGGGCCCTCATACTATAAAAATCGACCTTTCTTTAAAAAAATTATATATAGAGAAGTCATTTTTGACTGAATATCAGGGTCCTGTGGTCTATGATTTAAATACAAAGTTTAACAAACGCAAAATAATGGAAGTATAAAATCTAAAATTAAAAAATTCTAAATATATAACCCAAGAATAAAAAAAAAATAAGTATTACAAAAAAAATAATAATAAAAATTAAGCGGTCTCAGCTGGACTAGAACTCACAACCCCCTTTAAGAACAAAATATTGAACGACACTCTTACCAATTGAGCTAATTCCGCAGCCGCAAATTTGCAAATAAGGTTATTTATAGGTAGTTAAATGAATGAAACTGCGGAAAACACTGAATTATAAACTTGCTTCTTTTACAGATTTATTTGCACAGAAATTGTGATTATACCCAACGCTTTCAAAATCCTGAAATATATCTTTTATCAAAACTGCAATGTTGACTTCTACAAACAGTGGTACTGTTTTTCAATGCGAATGAATGGATAAGTGGCGGTAATGTGATTGTAAGTGCAAAATCAACTGTCTAATTTTAGAAGCTTTCGCTTCTAAAAACTATTGAAGACATGGATATCATTCCTTACACATGGGAAGGATGTGAAGTGACAAAGACCAATAACTTAATCTTGTCCCATTTTCTTGCTTTTCTATTAAAATATTTTTGTCTGTAGCAAATTCATGAAATATTAAAGGTATTGAGATGATCAATACTAAGAACCACTATTCCTTATCAGTTTTGTTTAATTTGACAGAGACCAATAAATAAAATAAACTATCTTTTACCTAGACTGTTTTAGTAAGATTTAACTTCCCTGATTTTTTACATGTATACCACAATTTTTTTTAAAGGGATTGACTTTAAAATACACATATTTTAACTTTCGCTTCTGACAGTGCTCTCAATGCTTTGATTTCATTCCTAATTGCTATTATGTAATTACGAAATTTTAAACTTTGATTTCTTAAGTACATAAATAAATTTGAAAAATACAAAACAATACTTTAATAGGTACAATATCGTAGTGTGGAAAAAAATTAAGAAAACTCGAATCAAAATTTCCCTATTACTAAATGATATCTGATCATAATGAAATGAAGTCAATATGCTACACAAGAAAAGTAACATTTGATTTTGATTGTTTTAAACGGACGATCGTTTTCTAACGTACAACATATTGCAAAAAAGCGAACTCACAGAATCAAGAATATAACCAACATGGCAGCTTAATCCAACATTAAGACATACTTTGAGGTCTGTAGGCGACCCAGTGCTGAATCTGGACGCTAACTTCCTGAATAAATAAAAACATTATCATGTGTGTTTCCTGATTGGGCCTCTTATGTTTACAATGAAAGTGCCCTAGACTTTGTCCAGCTGTAATACCACAATACACCAGGGACATGTGACATCATACCAGAGTCACGTGGTACCATACCAAGGTCACGGTGTATACCATCACAGCTACCTCCTCTACCTGACCTATACTAAGATCTAAAGGAGTTGTAAATATAATGTGTTTAAGTAGGAAGGGTATCGACCACAGGTTTGCAATATGTCCAGTTATCAGTCCAGACTGAACGTTACCATGTTAAGATAAATAAAAACAAAAAATCATTGGTTTTGTAACATCAAATATTTTAGAAAAATGCCTATGAAATCCCTTTTCCAAATTCAAATTCAAAAAATGAGTTTTCCTTGTTTGTGCATGCTGTGATTGAATCACCTCCCCGGTTGGCTCAGTAGAGGCATTCAAAGATCCACCAACAATAGAGCGGAGCTTTCTGTTTCGTTGTGTAAGACCCAGTTTTGGGATCTATGTAAGTACATTCATAGTCAGAGAAGTATCTCCCCACCCGTACGTACGTAAGTGCAGTATGATACCAGGATAACTGAACACAAGACAGACGACGCGTGTAGTAAACCCTTTATGTCAAAGGGCATTTGAAAAATCCCGGAAGAAATGAAAAGGCACACTAATACACATGTAAACATTTATTAACGATCTTCCAGTTTTGCAACTTTTCATCTTGTGATAATTATTTGCACAGGAATGACCATGGGGATGTAGAAATATTTTTTCTTATACCATGTATCATCAGAGGCGAGATCAGTCGGTAGAGCATGTACATTTGTCATGTTGTCGAAAAGCCTCGGGTTCGAGTCTCTGTCAAGCTTCACATTTATCTCATCTAATGACTTGAATATTTTATTCCACGTAACAAAACTGCGCAGCACTGTGATGCTCTGCATCAACAGGAAAAATATCATGTCGATCACGTGACGTATTGTCTTCAACGGTGCAGAAAATGCATCTCGTTAAGTGGTTTATAATTTGCCTACATCCTCATGATTTAATTACAACCACCATGTACAGTTGTAACATTATTGTACTGCCCTACATCCTCATGATTTAGTTACAGTCACCATGTACAGTTGCAACATTATTGTACTGGCCTACATCCTCATGATTTAGTTACAACCACCATGTACGGTTGTAACATTATTGTACTGGCCTACATCCTCATGATTAAGTTTAAACCACCATGTACAGTTGTAACATTGTTGTACTGGCCTACATCCTCATGATTTAGTTACAACCACCATGTACAGTTGTAACATTATTGTACTGGCCTACATCCTCATGATTTAGTTTAAACCACCATGTACAGTTGTAACATTATTGTACTGGCCTACATCCTCATGATTTAATTACAACCACCATGTACAGTTGTAACATTATTGTACTGGCCTACATCCTCATGATTTAGTTACAACCACCATGTACAGTTGTAACATTATTGTACTGGCCTACATCCTCATGATTTAATTACAACCACCATGTACAGTTGTAACATTATTGTACTGGCCTACATCCTCATGATTTAGTTACAGACACCATGTACAGTTGTAACATTATTGTACTGACCTACATCCTCATGATTTAGTAACAACCACCATGTACAGTTGTACATATTGTACTGCCTATCCTCATGATTAAGTTAAGTCACCATGTACAGTTGTACATTATGTAGGCCTACATCCTCATGATTTAATTACAACCACCATGTACAGTTGTAACATTATTGTACTGACCTTTATCCTCATGATTTAGATACAACCACCATGTACAGTTGTAACATTATTGTACTGGCCTTTATCCTCATGATTTAATTACAACCACCATGTACAGTTGTAACATTATTGTACTGGCCTACATCCTCATGATTTAATTTAAACCACCATGTACAGTTGTAACATTATTGTACTGGCCATACATCCTCATGATTTAGTTACAACCACCATGTACAGTTGTAACATTATTGTACTGGCCTACATCCTCATGATTTAATTACAACCACCATGTACAGTTGTAACATTATTGTACTGGCCTACATCCTCATGATTTAGTTACAACCACCATGTACAGTTGTAACATTATTGTACTGGCCTACATCCTCATGATTTAGTTACAACCACCATGTACAGTTGTAACATTATTGTACTGGCCTACATCCTCATGATTTAATTACAACCACCATGTACAGTTGTAACATTATTGTACTGGCCTACATCCTCATGATTTAATTACAACCACCATGTACAGTTGTAACATTATTGTACTGGCCTACATCCTCATGATTTAGTTACAACCACCATGTACAGTTGTAACATTATTGTACTGGCCTACATCCTCATGATTTAATTACAACCACCATGTACAGTTGTAACATTATTGTACTGGCCTACATCCTCATGATTTAGTTACAACCACCATGTACAGTTGTAACATTATTGTACTGGCCTACATCCTCATGATTTAGTTACAACCACCACGTACAGTTGTAACATTATTGTACTGGCCTACATCCTCATGATTTAGTTACAGTCACCATGTACAGTTGTAACATTATTGTACTGGCCTACATCCTCATGATTTAGTTACAGTCACCATGTACAGTTGTAACATTATTGTACTGGCCTACATCCTCATGATTTAATTACACCACCATGTACAGTTGTAACATTATTGTACTGACCTACATCCTCATGATTTAATTACAACCACCATGTACAGTTGTAACATTATTGTACTGGCCTACATCCTCATGATTTAGTTACAGTCACCATGTACAGTTGTAACATTATTGTACTGGCCTACATCCTCATGATTTAGTTACAACCACCATGTACAGTTGTAACATTATTGTACTGGCCTACATCCTCATGATTTAATTACAACCACCATGTACAGTTGTAACATTATTGTACTGGCCTTTATCCTCATGATTTAGTTACAACCACCATGTACAGTTGTAACATTATTGTACTGGCCTACATCCTCATGATTTAGTTACAACCACCATGTACAGTTGTAACATTATTGTACTGGCCTACATCCTCATGATTTAGTTTAAACCACCATGTACAGTTGTAACATTATTGTACTGACCTACATCCTCATGATTTAATTACAACCACCATGTACAGTTGTAACATTATTGTACTGGCCTACATCCTCATGATTTAGTTACAACCACCATGTACAGTTGTAACATTATTGTACTGGCCTTTATCCTCATGATTAAGTTACAACCACCATGTACACTGCTTAAACGGCCCTGTTCTCGAAATCTCAGGCTCAAATTTGATCGAGAACATAGCTTTGTAACCGGGTCGTGGGTTCGATTCCCGGTCGCGTCATGTCATTACAGTTAAATTGATAGTGGCACATGGCGTTAATTAAACAACAATGTACTTTAAGTGTTGTTGTTAGCTTTTTATGCTGCTTTGTTTAAGACACAACATATTGCAACCGATTGCGAAAATGACAATACCGGAGATCCAAATTCATTGCTCTCTAGCGGGCAAGATATACGTTCACCTTTCGCGTAGATGGGAAAAATTCTAAATGCAAATACTATTAATGAAATTGTATGACGTAAGCCAGTGAAGTGCAACATTTCATGCACCTCTGGCATGTATAATGTCTCATTGGTTAATCTGATACGAAAATTGCAAACAAAATTATTTCGTTGGGCCCTCACAGCTACAAGATCCATTAGATGAGGAAAATAAATAAAAAAACGGTTCTAAATAACAAACCACACTTTCTCATTTATTGTTCCAGTTTATGCTTAGGACTCTCAGTCCTTTGATAACACAACGGACTTAAAGATGTTTCAGGCTTATTTCCCATTTACGTTGGAATTACCTTAAACGAGGCTTGTTTCTGTACTCGACCGACCCATTATTTTATCCCTGACCCCCTCTTTTACGAGGCTGAAAAAATGATGTCCGAATTACTACTCAATTTTGAAGTTTGAAAATTTAAATGTAAATGTCAGTGAATTCGCTTTAACTACCTTGATAATATTATCTATCAATCTTATAATCTAGTGCATAACAAGAATAACAAAAGTATGTCAAAATTAAGGACTGTGATATATCACGGACTTTATATAATACTTTGGATAATTATCGTTATAATGTTATACTTTTGTGTTTTCATGGACTGTAAATGCTATCTCTATGCCATGAAGAAGAAAATAAACTGAACTTAATATAAACGGACGTAATTACTTTTGTGTGCTCAATACCAAAATCAACGGACGTAATCACCTTTGTGTGCTCGATACCAAAATCAACGGACGTAATCACCTTTGTGTGATCGATACCAAAATCAACGGACGTAATCACCTTTGTGTGCTCGATACCAAAATCAACGGACGTAATCACCTTTGTGTGCTCGAAAGATTGCTGAAAATGTCAAGATCAAATTGATTAAGGGAGTGAGAACTGCACCTGATTTTATAATAGTCGGTGATAATGAAAAAGTTGTTTGACTACCCAAAGAATGTTTATTCCATGCTGAAACTGTTGAGAGTTTTAATTTCATTCGTTTCGCAGTATAGACCATTTTATTCTGAAATGAAACGAAACCTACGTAAATCAACGAGCACTTGTGATGAACACCAATCTACATGCTGGTGTATAATTCCACACTTTATTTAATAGGAAATAAACATACACCTCAAATTTTTCCCCAATCACTGACTGGTCGATGTAAATCAGCGAATTATACCGTCTATAGCGTAAAATATTTGCCTGAAACCTTTTGGAGTTTTACCACTGGTGGATCATGAGATTATCGTGCGTACAATGGATAGTGCAGTGTGTAGGAGCATTCATTCTATCAGACGGCTTCGCACTTACAAGTCTGGCGTACGTTCAGTATGACAATACGTATGCAACCGTACGCTTACAATCAGCTATGAAACTATCTTAGTGTCATAAACCACGATGTTGACGTAAACCCATGTACAACACAAGGAGCACGTGAACAGCATGCTTTATGGTCCTAAGACAACTCCATAGCTGAATGTAAGCGACCGGTTGCATACGGTTTGTTATACTGAACGCATGCCAGATTTTAATCGCATAATAATATATTATGCAATGCATTTATGATATATTTAAGATATTTATACGATTTTGCTTAGACAGTTCAAATGTATACGTCAGAATGGTGCCACACATTCCACGATAGGTAAGTGTGGCATAGGTTTCAAGAGGAACATTCTCTTGTTTTTCCTGGGTGAGTCTACAAAAAATGGATTCTATTTAATTTTATTTGCCTTGGAAATAATCAATTTTTGTTTTATATATGAATTAAACCTTTTTTGTACATATATATGTGAACATGTAATGGGTACATGAAGGTGCATGTCTATGGGTGCATGTCTATCCGTATATGTCGATGGATACATCCTACATGCATGTAGGTGCCTATCTATGGGTACATGCCTGTTGGTGCATGTCTATAGGTACATATCTATGGGTGCATGTCTATGGGTACATGTCTGTAGTTGTATGTCTAGGGGTACATGTTTATAGGTGCATGTCTATGGGTACATGTCTGTAGGTGCATGTCTATGAGTACATGTGTATAGGTGTATGTGTATGAGTACATGTTTATAGGTGCATGTCTATGGGTACATGTCTGTAGGTGCATGTCTATGGGTACATGTTTATAGGTGCATGTCTATGGGTACATGTCTATAGGTGCATGTCTATGAGTACATGTCTGTAGGTGTATGTCTATGGGTTCATGTCTGTAGGTGTATGTCTATGAGTACATGTCTGTAGGTGTATGTCTATGAGTACATGTCTGTAGGAGTATGTATATGGGTATATATCTGTAGGTGTATGTCTATGAGTACATGTCTGTAGGTGTATGTCTATGAGTACATGTCTGTAGGTGTATGTATATGAGTACATATCTGTAGGTGTATCTCTATGAGTATATGTCTGTAGGTGTATGTCTATGAGTACATGTCTGTAGGAGTATGTCTATAAGTACATATCTGTAGGTGTATGTGTATGAGTACATGTCTGTAGGTGTATGTCTATGAGTACATATCTGTAGGTGTATGTCTTTGGGTACATATCTGTAGGTGTATGTCTATGGGTACATGTCTGTAGGTGTATGTCTATGGGTACATATCTGTAGGTGTATGTGTATGAGTACATGTCTGTAGGTGTATGTCTATGGGTACATGTCTGTAGGTGTATGTCTATGGGTACATATCTGTAGGTGTATGTCTATGAGTACATATCTGTAGGTGTATGTGTATGAGTACATGTCTGTAGGTGTATGTCTATAAGTACATATCTGTAGATGTATATCTATGGGTACATGTCTGTAGGTGTATGTCTATGAGTACATATCTGTAGGTGTATGTGTATGAGTACATGTCTGATAGGATATGTCTGTAGGAGTATGTGTATGAGTACATATCTATATGTGTATGTGTATGAGTACATATCTATAGGTGTATGTGTATGAGTACATGTCTGTAGGTGTATGTGTATGAGTACATGTCTGTAGGTGTATGTGTATGAGTACATGTCTGTAGGTGTATGTGTATGAGTACATATCTGTAGGTGTATGTGTATGAGTACATATCTGTAGGTGTATGTCTATGAGTACATGTCTGTAGGTGTATGTCTATGAGTACATGTCTGTAGGTGTATGTGTATGAGTACATGTCTGTAGGTGTATGTCTATAAGTACATGTCTGTAGGTGTATGTCTATGGGTACATGTCTGTAGGTGTATGTCTATGGGTACAGGCTGTAGGTGTATGTCTATGGGTACACTCTGTAGGTGTATGTCTATGGTACATGTCTGTAGGTGTATGTCTATGGGTACATGTCTGTAGGTGTATGTCTATGGGTACATGTCTGTAGGTGTATGTCTATGGGTACATGTCTGTAGGTGTATGTCTATGGGTACACGTCTGTAGGTGTATGTCTATGGGTACATGTCTGTAGGTGTATGTCTATGGGTACATGTCTGTAGGTGTATGTCTATGGGTACATGTCTGTAGGTTTTTGTCTATGAGTAGGATGGTTTACCCTGATATCGCGGTACTAACAACTAAAACGAAGATAAATTATGAGGAAAGACTTACCTTCACTTTATTTTTGTATGGCCCATATATTCCACCTTTGTAGTATATTTTGGAAACAATATCATAATTATAAGTCTTTCCAATAAGGTATTAGAACATGTTTTTGTCCGCCATGTTTGACCTACATAAAACATCCCATGATCCTCTGGTATCGCGGTATTTGTTTGAGGCCCTGCTTTGTGGTTTTCAATATGTCTAAGCACTATAAATAGTCACTGAATACATACGGAAATTTCAAATAATGTTATATATTTTATTTAAATACTATTTCTCAATATAGAACATGAAAATCAAACATTTAACGAAACATAACAGTTTTCTTTTTTTTTTTATCTCAACATGTGTTTTACTCTTCTTGTAAAGGGCAGTGTGGGCATCTGAACACACTAGCTCTTCTCAACACAGACACATCACAGCAATATTTTAAGTGCGTCCAATGTGTGCAGAAATCACATTTGCCCCATTTTACAAAAAATACTAGGTCACAACCACGTAATTCTGCTGGTTCCAACTATGGCATACACAGCATAATTCATTTTCATTAACAGAGAGACATCACTGTCACTGTCTACAGTGTCTGGTGACAAGTTAATTGGCTGTCCATTCTTATTTAATCCAGAAGTGCTAGGAATTGGTGTACAATTACCATTAACATGACTTGGCAAACTGCTTATGTCTTTAGTTTTTGTTGTTGTTTTTTTTTTTGGGGGGGGGGGGGTGCCTTTCTGTATTGGCTTGGTTATTTTGTCTGAATGAACATCAAATTTCCGTTTTTTGTTTGCTGACATGAGCATAATATCTTGATTGGACCTTTTCAAAAGACTTCCAGCTAGAAAGGGTGGCAAAAACTTACGTTTTGGCTTGTGAATTACAGATGTTTTTTTTTTTTCTTGAAAGAATTTATTTGCTTGGTTCTCAGAACACAAGTCTTTCTCATTCTCACACTTTTTTGAGTCAATTTTGACAGGTAAATTGCTGTTACCTTCATTTTCTTCAGTGCTTGAATCAACACCATACATAACAGATTTTTGTGAACAAGAATCAGTGTCCTTAATTCCTAATTCAGGTTCATAGATGATAGCAGGTGCTACGTCTGAAAGGTTTGATAACTTTTTTATCAAATGGGTACACCCCAGCCTTGCAGAATGCAGATTTCAAATTTTCTGATCGCAAAGCTTTCATGTATGGACGTGCTGTCAGTTCAGCAATATTGTATCTGGTCACTGTGATACCAGGGTTTTGTTTCATGAATACATGACACTCATGATTATACATATATTTGAACGGTCCAAAAAAAAATACACCAAGATCTAAGGGCTGAGGCAAATGACGAAAATGTGGCGGCAGTACAAACAGTATAACATTGTTCTTTTTTGCCCGTTTAGTAAGTGTAAGTCCAATGTGGGACTTATGGCCATCATACAAAATTAAAGTTTTATGGCCATCAATTTTCTCTGACAAATGAACATATTTTACAAAATGCTTTGTCAAATAGTTAATAAATACGCTAGAGTTTGACCAGCCCGTTTTTGTCATTTCTCCATCTGAACTGGACAATGCTCCTTTTAAAAGGTCATCATTCCAGCGCTTACCAGATGCAATGATAGTAACATTGGAGGATCTTGGTGAGGTCACTGATTGGGCAACAGATTCCTTACTACATATGATTTTAGCTGGAGAATGCTCTGTGCTTACACCAGTTTCATCAATGTTGTAAATGTGTTCAGGGTGTTCATCTAAATTGTTAGTTGTGATTATTTTTTTCAGTTCATTGAAATATGAATTTAGGTGTTCTTTTGAAGCAGATTTTGCCCTCGCAATGGACAGTTTTTGAGGCATTACTCGCTTGAGGTTGGGCCATCTAACAAGAAAATCATAAAACCACGAATTACTAAGTGCTTTCTGTGATTTTACATTTTTGCCAAGGGACAGAGCAAAATCTCTACCCATGTATTGAATCTCAGATTTATTGTAGCCATAGCTAATGTCTTCCATATATATGATATGATTGGCTAGTTGCTCTTCTTCAAATTGACTAAATAAACTTTCAAATCCAGGTTTGGCATCCAGACTGACGTTTCCACGTGCTCTGTCACGAAGAGTGGATTCGGGCACATTATACTGTCTAGCGGCTCTGTATACAGACATCCCCTTTTGTGTTGCTGTAAAGGCATGTTGCAGATTATCCCTATCATACTGCAAGCGATGAACTTTACTGGACTCCTATAAACACATATAATGTACATCTAACTATAATATTAGCTAAACTGGAATAAATTTCTCATATGAAACAGTTTTGTTAAAAAATGATTGTTTTTTCTGTTGTTGTTGTTTTTAAATAAAGACTTAATCAAAATAAACTTTATTATTTATTATCATTTTTATGAAAATATTTCTTATGAAGTCGATCACAATTTTTCCCAGTTTATAACATTTTTTTCGTTTTTGGTCAATTTTTAACTATCTCATTAAATATGACAAAATCAATTTCTGAACCACATGTCGGGGCCTCTTAATTTTTTTATTCAAATTGACAGGCGCTAGTCCCGCCTACTGTCGTCATCATGTGATCATAACAATTTCATTCATGAAAATAATACAGCAGACGAAGTTCTGGGCGTTTGTAGAGTCTGTCAATTCATTACTTTTGCGATAAATTATTTTTTAGGTGGGCATTTGATGATAAACAGATAAAAATTAGTAAGAAATCGGTTTACTGCAATACGTATAAGTTTTTCTTACCATTTTGGATTAGAAATTACATTTTTTTACTTATATAAAAACCGCAACATCTTTTTATGCAAATGAGGTCACTGTAGTATCCACTAGGTGGCGATCGGCGAAGTTTTCCGTCAAAGGAAGATTACCGCGATACCAGAGAACCCGCGATACCACCGGAAACCACCCTACATATCTGTAGGTGCATGTCTATGGGTAAATGTCTGTAGGTGCATGTCTATGAGTACATGTCTGTCGGTGTTTGTCTTTGAGTACATGTCTGCAGGTGTATGTCTATGGGTACATGTCTATGAGTATATGTCTGTAGGTACATGTCTATGGGTAAATGTCTGTAGGTGCATGTCTATGAGTACATGTCTGTCGGTGTTTGTCTTTGAGTACATGTCTGTAGGTGTATGTCTATGGGTACATGTCTGTAGGTGTATGTCTATGAGTTCAAGCCTGTGGGTACATGTCTGTCGGTTTATGTCTATGAGTACATGTCTGTAGGTGTATGTCTATGGGTACATGTCTTTAGGTGTATGTCTAAGAGTACATGTCTTTAGGTGTATGTCTATGGGTGCATGTCTGTAGGTGCATGTCTATAGGTGTCTGTAGGTGCATGTCATACACATACGTGTATGTCTATGAGTATATGTCTGTAGGTGCATGTCTATGAGTACATATCTGAAGGTTCATGTCTATGAGTATATGTCTGGAGGTGCATGTCTATAGATATATGTATGATAAAAATTAGTAAGAAATCGGTTTACTGCAATACGTATAAGTTTTTCTTACCATTTTGGATTAGAAATTACATTTTTTTACTTATATAAAAACCGCAACATCTTTTTATGCAAATGAGGTCACTGTAGTATCCACTAGGTGGCGATCGGCGAAGTTTTCCGTCAAAGGAAGATTACCGCGATACCAGAGAACCCGCGATACCACCGGAAACCACCCTACATATCTGTAGGTGCATGTCTATGGGTAAATGTCTGTAGGTGCATGTCTATGAGTACATGTCTGTCGGTGTTTGTCTTTGAGTACATGTCTGCAGGTGTATGTCTATGGGTACACGTCTGTAGGAATATGTCTTTGAGGACATGTCTGTAGGAGCATGTCTATGAGTACATGTCTGTAGGTGTATGTCTATGGGTACATGTCTTTAGGTGTATGTCTAAGAGTACATGTCTTTAGGTGTATGTCTATGAGTATATGTCTGTAGGTGTATGTCTATGAGTTCAAGCCTTTAGGTACATGTCTGTAGGTGTATGTCTATGGGTACATGTCTGTATGTTTATTTCTATGAGTACATGTCTGTAGGTGTATGTCTATGAGTACATGTCTGTAGGTGTATGTCTATGAGTACATGTCTGTAGGTGCATGTCTATGAGTACGTCTGTAGATGTATGTTTATGAGTTCATGTCTGTATGTGTATGTCTATGAGTACATGTCTATAGGTGTGTGTCTATGGGTACATATCTGTAGGTGTTTGTCTTTAAGTACATGACTGTAGGTGTATGTCTATGAGTACAAGCCTCTAGGTACATGTCTGTAGGTGAATGTCTATGAGTACATATCTGTAGGTGAAGTCTATGAGTACATGTCTGTAGGTGTATGTCTATGAGTACATGTCTGTAGGTACATGTCTGTAGGTGAATGTCTATGAGTACATGTCTGTAGGTGAATGTCTATGAGTACATGTCTGTAGGTACATGTCTGTAGGTGTATGTCTATGAGTACATGTCTGTAGGTGAATGTCTATGAGTACATGTCTGTAGGTGTATGTCTATGAGTACATGTCTGTAGGTACATGTCTATGAGTACATGTCTGTAGGTACATGTCTGTAGGTGAATGTCTGTAGGTACATGTCTGTAGGTACATGTCTATGAGTACATGTCTGTAGGTACATGTCTGTAGGTGAATGTCTATGAGTACATGTCTGTAGGTGTATGTCTATGAGTACATATCTGTAGGTTTATGTCTATGAGTACATGTCTGTAGGTGTATGTCTATGAGTACATATCTGTAGGTGTATGTCTATGAGTACATGTCTGTAGGTGTATGTCTATGAGTACATATCTGTAGGTGTATGTCTATGAGTACATGTCTGTAGGTGTATGTGTATGAGTACATGTCTGTAGGTGTATGTCTGTAGGTGAATGTCTATGAGTACATGTCTGTAGGTGTATGTCTATGAGTACATGTCTGTAGGTGTATGTCTATGAGTACATGTCTGTAGGTGTATGTCTATGAGTACATATCTGTAGGTGTATATCTATGAGTACATGTCTGTAGGTGTATGTCTATGAGTACATATCTGTAGGTGTATGTCTATGAGTACATGTCTGTAGGTGTATGTGTATGAGTACATGTCTGTAGGTGTATGTCTATGAGTATATGTCTGTAGGTGTATGTCTATGAGTACATGTCTGTAGGTGTATGTCTATGAGTACAAGTCTGTAGGTACATGTCTATGAGTACATGTCTGTAGGTGTATGTTTATGAGTTCATGTCTGTATGTGTATGTCTATGAGTACATGTCTATAGGTGTGTGTCTATGGGTACATATCTGTAGGTGTTTGTCTTTGAGTACATGACTGTAGGTGTATGTCTATGAGTACACGCCTCTAGGTACATGTCTGTAGGTGAATGTCTATGAGTACATATCTGTAGGTGTATGTCTATGGGTACATGTCTGTAGGTGTATATCTATCTGCACATGTCTATGGGTATATGTTTCTAGGTACATTTTTGTAAATTTCTAGGTGCATGTCTGTGGGTACATGTATATAGTACATGCCTGTAAGTACATGTCTATAACCAACAATATCTTGTATTACACTGTCTGCATGTGCCCTGTCGGCCATGACCATGTCAGCTCCACATCTAAAATTTTTGTATGTTTATCTCCAATCGCTGTTTCCAAATGCAATAATGTTACATATTTTCGGATATTCATTTGTACATTTTTTTAAATCCGTCATAAAGAATCTCACCTGTTTATAGCCGTATTATTATTTATCATATGACATTATGCTCAATTAGCTGTATCCGGTTTCGTATAACCATCACATATTTTCTTATATTTAACACGTTACATAATTTTATAACCTTTAGATCGAATATTTCGTTTCGCTTTGAGCTATTGAATTTCTTCGTAATTTAATGGAAGTAATAAAAGCAAAACAGAGAGAATAAAATTATCGAGTAGAAAAGTGTCACCGCGATTCCGTGATGATTCCACTGAGATTCTACGATGGAGGCTTTTGGTTATTTTGTTGTGTTTGCAATGGTTAAGAAAATAAATATTACGGTCATGGGTGGAAGTCTTTTGGTGGCTAGCGGACGATGCGTTTTCCGCGTGAGCGTTACTGTATGTTTAGGATATCGATATGTGAATATCGCACATTCAGAAAAACCGATGTGCGAGGTCGATATTCGACTTACACTTTGGTATGTCGCCGCCGGGGATCGCACATACGAGCTCACACTCCCGTGGCGGACGCTTTAACTACTCTGCCACCTGAGACAGTCTCTATGTAGTTTACTTTTAATCATCTTACATACCCTCGGCATTACTTAGAAGGAAATCAAAATAAGTTTATTTAGCTATATATCACATAAAAACATTAAAGTATTTGTTATTTTTACCGTGGTGACTTATGTTTCCATTTTTTGCACGATAAAGTCGTAATTTTACTTTTATATTGTAGAAGAAAACATTAAAATATTAAGAAAACATTAAGCCGTACACCTTCTTTTTGTGGAATATCAATTAGTCGTACACACAACATATGAGCTGCAGTACAGTAAAAGAAAATGTTATTAATAAGATTTTGTCGTTGATTAGAATCAAAGATAGGAAGAACTAACATCTATATACATATTAGATTATGACGGATAAAACCTGACCATACATGCCATTATTAAGCTGAAATTGAACTATTTTAAAGGGAATGAAGTTGACAGATATAACTTTTTGCCGGTACTAGATGACATGTTAGGAGAGCGATCTAAATTATATGACTGTTTCAGAATGATTTTTGGTTTGATAGACGGCGAAGCTTGTTATAGATAAATACATATATGATCGTGCATGTCAGATTCTTAGAAACGTGAAAATTTTGATAAAATTTACCCTTAGGTCAAGCTTCGCTCGACTTTTTCTCGTTCGCTTATTACCAATATCCGGTGTCACTCCTATACGGTGGTTATTATTTGAAACTATTTTTTGGTATTAGATCCTTCACAGTCCGGCCATTCATGTTTTGTTTGTTGTTATAATCGCGATTTACTGTCACTATAGGTCATATGATAAAAAGAATCTGATTTGAATTGTCATTTCATATCAATTTTACTAAACTCGTTCATGAAAATGTTATTAGCTCGCTTAATAACATTTTCATGATCCCGTTTAGTAAAATTTGATATGAAATAACAATTCATGTCAGATCCTATATTTATATTAAAACTAACATGTTTTACATGAGTATTAAGTAGTAGTAGTTGTTGTTGTATTGGGGTTTACCGTCGCTGCGATAGTATTTCAATCATATAGCGACGTCCAGCTAATTACAGGTGGAGGAAGACCCCGAGTACACAGAGGTACCTGGGTAGAACCACCGACCTACCGCAAGCCAGCTGGAAGGCTTCCTCACATGAAAAATCCGAAGTCCCCACCGGGTGAGGGGCTGAGAGATTTGTAGTCCACGACTGTAACCGCTCGGCCACGGCGGCCCCCTACACTTATTTGCTTAGTGACAAACAATAGATATATACCAGTACACATATATAATGACTTGGGTATGCCGCGGTCGGGGTGGTATCAATATCAGGATAATGTGACTGGGTGTAGTATTTTGCCACTTGTATACTATGTAATATTGCAATAGGCAGCACTATATTTGTCTTATGTAGGTATGTCATTATTTGGACTTTTCTTGAGTATAGCAGACACTTAGGCGTGTATGTTGATTTAAAATATATATGTAATTGTATATTACAGCGGTGGGTGCTTTATTTAAAGGAATTAGGTTCAATTTGCTTTGATGCGAATAGACAAATACCTCATTGTTGAAGTTTATGCTTTACGATAATCATAGCTGTTTAGGTGCCTTACATTTATTGAAGTATCACTGAAAACTATATAGATTTTAAAATATAATTCCAATAAACTCCTACGCTTAAAACCTTTTTCATTAACGCATATTGACCCCATTTATTTACGAATATCTTAAATAGAACAGAAATACAATGTATTTGAAACGTTCATTTTATCAGCTATCAAGAACGAGAACTCGTAGCTTTTGTTCTGTCAAAATCACCTTATGGAATTGTTGTTCGTTAAATATTCTTCGAATGCGTATTGCAAATTACAAAATGCAATATGCAGGCGCGGATCCAGGATTTTGGATTGGGGGGGGGGGGGGGGGGGAGCGTAAGTCCAGCAACTACCGGTACTTACATTGTATTAATAATATATAGCATGTTTAATACCATAAATATAAATACACATATATTGATTAAACGGAGAAAACAATATACGGTATATATTTTTTGTTGCATGGTTATTAAAATATTTTACAACATATAACTAGAAATTACTAAATCATTAAATAGTTCCACACAAAAAAGCAGTAAATACCGGTTTAATTCAACTCAACTCAAATAGTTTATTTTCAAAGTCGATAGCGCAGCTGTCTTTGGTAAAAACATCAATAATTACAATGAAATGATAATGCACGAACAATAAAATCACAAGAATATATGTATACAATTCATGGCTTAAATCATTATCATAATATGGGAAAATTTATACAAACTTTATTTATGAACTTATATTGATATGATTTAAAGTTACATGATACTTACATTTTTACGATCATCTTAAATTATACCACATTCAATATGTCATTCTTAGTCCTTTAATGCATTAATGGATTGTTTCCGCGGCTGGAATCTCTCTTTTAAACAGAGCACTATACTTTTAATATCATTTTGTTTTCACGTATAATTATCGAAGTATTTTTTTTAGGTATTTGAGTCTTATACATCTACATTTTGGACACACAAGCAAGAAATGATATCCAGATTCAATCATAGATGAGTAACAAGCACATAATCCATTTTTCTATCTGTTCCATCGTATCTCCCTACCTCAATATCAAATTCATGGCTAGATAAACGAAATTTACTCAAAATATTTGATAATCATTTTTTATTATTTCAAAATACGTTTCAAATCATGCCATTTTTGTACAAACTTTGTATCATTCGTACAGTCAGTATCTACGTCAGAATTATACCATTTTTTTCCAAACTCCAAGATTTCTAAAAGCGATTGAATTTCAAAGACCCAGTTGTATTTTTTTATAGTTTTTTTTTTTTGTATTTTTTTTCGCTTGACTATTCAATATTTTAAACATTAGCGATCTTGATTTTTCCTAATCTTAAAAAAATTAGATGCCCGTTCTTTAAATATTGTAGATAATGAAAATGTACCTTGTTCTCCCAAAACTGCTATACTGGGGGGTTGTGATTTTACGCCTAAAATAAATTTCCAATATTTTATATGTATACGTAAAATTGTATCAATTACATATACTCCCCACACATATACTCCCCACACATATACTCCCCACTCCCCACACATCTGAACAATATGTAATAATAGGTGTAATCATTCTGTCAAATAACTGTAGTTTTGTTGATACATGTATATCAAAATTTAAACGTTGAAAAATATATAACATATCCGACATCCCTCTCATTGCGTACGTACCTGATTATCTTCGTCAATTTTCTGAATCCCCGGCCGCAACATAACAAAATCGTAAAAAATGGTATTGTTATAGCTCCCTTGCTTGGCGCTCAGCATATAAGGGTAGTTGCAGGACTGGTTGGCCCGGTGTCAGGATAATGTAACTGGGTGTGGTACCATGCCACATGTCTACGGCGTGATACTGCAGTGTGGCAGCACTATATCTGTCTCAAGTAGACATCGTCTCCAAATGACTGAAATACTGTCGGTGGGACGTTAAACCCAACAAACAAACAAACAATTTTCTGACGTTTTCAATATACATCTGTATGTCTCTGTCAATAAATCGCGAGTAAATAAAATGATGGCGTAGCAGATAAGTAAATTGTAATTCCGCGACGGTTTTTAAAAACTCGAATCATTTCCGATAATGGATTGTCTTCGGGAGTACTCGCCAATGCAAAATGTAAACAACGTGAGTATTTTGACATTCATACAAAATGCTAAATAACATAATTTGATCAGCACTTCCAGCGTGTTTAACTGTTTTTTATTTATTTTTTTACAACAGATATTTTCTGTACCATTTGTTTTAGTCTACAACATGTCAGTGCTATTTTATCTTTTCTTTTTCATGAAATTGGATCATTATGAAATATAATGGGTCTTTAACGGTGAGTAGAATTAGAAATGTAATACATGTACCAGGAGTAACACGCGCCTACTGATGAACGCAAGCTGATTTTATTCTCTAATCTAATGTGAAATAAAACAAGGTTTAAAACATTGAATGGTTTTGGCAGACTTGCCTGTAAAACGATACCGGTCAAGTTTACATGTTACGTAGTTCAAACGCAGTGAATCTTGTTTTAAGAAAATATTTTCTATAAAAGAAAACGTGTATTTTGTTATTATTAGCCCCATCCCCACTCATAAGGAGGACATTTTTAATATAAGCCTTAAATGGTGGACATTTTAATGAGCCTCACAATGAGGACAATCTAATTACATTTCACAATCACATATAAAACTCAGTCAAACCCAATATTTCCCTGATTATGAACCACACAATGAGGACAAAGTCAACACCCCCAGTAAATAATCCTTACAAGGTGGATTTAGGATAGGAATTCCTAACCCATGCTGGCCTCATATGAAGACTAAGTCATAATACAAATATGAGCTCCTGCAGAAACCAAAGCAGAAGACAATGCGGGATACTCTGGCATAATTTTCAATGGATAAAAAAAAAAAAAAAAAAAAAAAATATTTCAAGGGCATCACCTTGCTAGCTAAATTACCTACCAAAATATTCAAATGCAAAATAGATAATATATCTTCGGCGCCACTTTTTATACTTTCTCTCTTCTTATCTTTTTATTTCTATAAGCCTACAAGCATATTTTGCACAACCACATTTTATCAGCACATTAAAATCAACATTCATAATTATATCAACGAAAATATTTTTTCTGGCTTTAATTTTTTTAATTTTCTTTTTTAAAACACTTTTCCAATTTTTTCCCGCATCTTCGCATGGTAAACAGCCTCGCTAGCTGAATTACCTATTCCGCACCAATAAGAGGCCGTTTTTTGTTTTGTTTTGTTTTTTTGTTCTCGGACGGTTGTCAGAGCATCTATTTGTCAGTCTTATACCTGGCCACAACAGACCAGACACCTTGCCATACTCTTGAACAAAATCATCCACAGTCGGCACAAATGAGGCAGTGCTCCGGTCTCAAGGGGCAAAACCGTGGCACCTCGAGTGCTAGAAATCCCTCCTCACATTAGAAACGGGAAACTAACATCTTTAGCTGAAACAAGACAAATTTTGATGCCAAGCATCGAAGACGCTGCGCATGTTTTTGAAGTACGACTTAAATAAAGCAACGCCATACAGAAAAGGTAAAACAACAACAACAACAACAAACACAAAAACTTATATTATCAGATTATTCAGGAATGTAGAACAAAAAAGTACAGAAAATACTTTAATTTTCGTAGACACATTATGTGATGATGATTTAAGATGACATAAATTAACTAATCTATTGATGAATGAAGATACATTTTACAACAGGTAATTCATTTCTTATATAATTATTGGAATAGTTAGGGTCGGCAAGATGCATGGAATTTCCAGACAGTATGCTACTTAGACGGTATTAATGTCAATGTAAAAAAATCAGAAGCAGCAGCAAGAACAAAGGCAATGATGACGAAAAATTCAGCACAGATAAGTTTTTATTTGGTTTAGGGAATTAGGTACAGATCCCAGTATTAATTAACAATCTACTTCCCTTGATAATGTAGCGTGACGTAGGAGTATGGCATTCTTTTTGTATTGATGATATGTATTAAATCAAACATAAATTTACAAGGCTTTACAACATAAGCTATGTAATATTCAGTTAAATTTACCCATTTCAAGCACTATACATACTGGGACCGCAGATTGGGCCTGGAGCCGTAAATTAGACATGTATGCTACGGCCATTACATTATGCTGTAATACTTATATTTAACTGATTTTTCATTGATTTTTCAAGTTGACGGTTCGTATCTGAATTCTGAATATTCTAAGATCTCAAAACATAGTTTAAAAAAATAAATTCTGAGCGTAAATGAATCGGGTTGCTTGCAAGGTACGTTAACCAAGTTTTAAAACCCGTTGCTTACGAATTTAAGGAGAAGTCTTCAGATACAAATTATATGTGTCCAGTTTCTTTTTAATAACGATTGAAGACTTGCATAGTTTGAATCTTGTTATTTATTTTCAACAGTTAATGCAAGTGATTGATTCATAAAGTGTTTCTTTTAAACATATTACTGTTTTTATTTTACAATAAAAACAGTGGTTGCTCCCTGTTTTGATTATGCGGCTCCATTGTAAAAAAAAACAAAAAAAAAAACAAAAAAAAAACACGCGGTGTCAATTAGCCTAGTTATTTCCCGAACCCATTTTGGCATCAAAAATAACAATGTTCTGGCTTAATCATGTTTTTTTTTTGTTTTTTTTTTTAAATACCCAATCCCCTTTTAGACATCGAAATTATTTTTTTCAGGGAGTGAAGGGTCACACTCCGTGGTCTGCTCACAAAGCATGCTATTTTATCAGACGGACCCTAATTAAACAAGTTCCAAGTTAAGTAAGTTAAGTTATTGTTAGTTTGGATTTTACTGTAGCTATAAAAGGGAAACGTCATCCCACAACCACCCTAGGGATCATGTCACTAGGTGATATGATACCAAATATATTATATCCCAAATATTGGTTGGTTTGTAAATAAAGCCATAAAATTATAGTGTTCCTTCCATTGGCGTCACAAGCGATAACCGGTTGTTGTATTGTTGTTTATATGCTAGACGTAAGAAATTCAAACTCGCTTTTCGTAAGAGAATCCTGCACATGTTTGTAAGTGACCCAGAATTGCCACTCTTATTTCAATGAAGGGTCAGATATGTAACTTTAGACTGATTATCTGGGGGGGGGGGGGGGCAGTTATCAATATAAATTGGAAACTTAATGGTTCCTATTTGTAATTGCTTATTAAATAGTAAATCTTTTGCAGTTATTGTCCCAAAGCTATAAAACTTGATTCCATTGAAAATAAAGAAATGCGATTCGATTGTGTCTTTCAAAAGATGTTTAAAAATGTACTTATTAGTAGAACATAGTCAGTGCATTGCCAATTATGTATGACTTTAATAGGCAACTGTTGTTAAACATCTGTTGTTGATGCAATTCACACTTCTATTTTGGGCAGTTTTCCAATTAAATATTGTTTTTGAATCATTATTCACTTTTAATACCTACATATTGTATTATAGGCTAGTACTGTTAAGATGACCATGTAGAAGAATGGCATAGCCAAATATATTATCCTCTAAAAGATATTATTATAATTATTATTAAAATCATAATGCAATATAACATTTTTAATCATTATTAATTTTTTCCCCACAAAACGTGGTTTGTGTGATATAATAGAATTCCTTCTTGTTTATTGTGCAAGCAGGTAGAGCAATATTCTTACAACTAAAATCAAATTCGCTCGTGATTAGACTTCAGCAGCTTAAAAGATAAACATTCGAATTTCATTCACACATGAACTTGGTAATATAGATCAATAACAAAGTTACAGTTGCAATATAGCTTTATTTTAATCCCTGTATTACCGGTTCATATCTCAACATTCAAAATGGAATAACATTCATTTACTTTATAACTTAAACAATTTTATTTAATGCTTTTCATTGGATTATAGGAAAATATCAGTTAATTTAAAATGGTAATTTCACTGTTTGAAACAGTGAATATTACCATTTTCATACTTTTCACTCTGGAACTTGAACCCGACCCTACATTATAAACTGATCGGAGCGTCAATTGTACTGGGTTTTACGCAAGAAATGACGTCATAAATAACGTCACGCTCACGAAGTAATCCCGCTAATTTTGACTTCTTTTGTGAGTAACACATTTTTTTTCTGGCCTTTAAAGCATTAAATAAAAAGAAAAATTGTTTGTTTGGGTGAAAGATCGATGTATCATTTCATTCGTGAACGTAAAAAGATGCTTTTTCAATCGTAGCTTCGCCACTCCTGAAAATTCACTTTATGTTCACTCATTGAAATTATTTATCGATCTTACACCAAAAACAAAAAACAATTATCCTTTTTATCATTAGTTTGCTTACAATGTACATATATCAGCATAACAAAACTGTACAATCACAATGTACAATTCAAGTAGCATTTAATACATAAATATTCATCGCTATGGGCATTATTTGCCGGAAACTGCTCAACTTTCAGCTCAAACTGAATGTAAAGTTCATAAAAACTATTCTGAAATCGATATCGTATGAACATCATATTTTTCTGTTTGAAAATGGGATGCTTCATTATAAACATATATTAACACTGTTAATTAAAACGTAGGTAGACAAGTCGATCTTACAAAACCTGAAACTTAATCTTATCCAATGATTGATTATTTTACTCACTATGTGCGACATGTACGTCATTACTTATGGGATTGTTTGATATATAGACACGCAGCGTAGATGACAAGATTTTCAGTCACCGCTTTTTTATGGAAAATTTGTTTCAAACACTCAATACAAGATTTTTTTTTGTGTTAAATTTCAAATATGGACACTAGTACTTTTGAATTAAAAATCTATTCATCGGGAAAAAACCTGAAAGAAAACTTTCTTTAAGTATGTTTTCAAAACTTGCAGGTTTTCTTATTACATGTGACCGTTGTCGAATACATGCAAGACGTTTTCGGGTGAATAAATAACATAATTACAATATGTGCACAAGAAGAGCGATACCATGATAGTTAGGGCTGATACGAGAACCCGGGTACCCGCGGGTCGGGTAGAACATTTCCGGTACCCGATATCGGACCCCATGTATTTCTTTTCTTTATAACACATATACACGCCAATAGCCAATTCGTGATGATATCCTTTTACATAAATCTACACTTTATCTAGAAAATATCTTCTTGTTCGTTCAAGATAGACGTATTTTGGTTTTACAAAGTCTGCATCGTTAAGAATTTATGTTTATTGACAGCAAGTTAAATTACAGGTAGCAACGTCTTTTATGCAATAACTACATCTGCACGGATACCCGGGTACTCGCGGGTAATTGCATGGCAGGTACCCGGGTAACAAAATGGACTCGTTTCAGTCCCAATGATAATACATGTATAAGCTTTGAGAACATTCAATTAATGACAGAACACCTTTCGTAAAAAAGCATGCTCATTCTGTGCTCCTAGATGGGGTTGTCACAATAGACAATTCTAAATATATTTTTGACCATCATGTTGATTCACTTTTTTACTTTCTTTTCGCTTATTTGAACATGTAATTGATAAAAACAAGAAATATCTTTTAAAAAAAGGATACTCGGTCGTGGTAACCAGCTTGATGATTAGTGTCTGAATGGTATAATATGTAATAGATTTTGTTGTTGGTTTATATTTGTGTAATTCCTGTGTCAATGCAGCTCTTTGAAATACACGGATCCAAATAATTTGGTAGACACTTACAGCCTTAAAACATCTGCGCATTAGACTTCGTTTCGCGGGCTACAAAACGAAACCGGATGTTACGTTTTTGTTGAATATAGGATCTGTCAGAGTCGAACAATCAATTCCGAAATCTATGTGTTTCCTATTTTTTAGAGTTCTTCTCTTTCAGTTTACCTTAAAAAATGCATTTTCTTACTATGCGGGACAAATCGTTCGCAGGGGAAGAAAACTTAAACTTTTAAAAGAAACTGAGATCTAAAGAACTCGTTTCCGCAAATCATTTCTTTTGACTAATTTTACAATGACCAATGGGAATTTAGCAAAGTATATAATAACCAATGAACTAATTTTATCCGCTTCATTACTGTGTGTTTCACAGGAAGTCAGGATAAAAATAAACGAAAAAATAACAACAAGAAGAGGGTTCCGCATAGTTACACACACACCAAAAGTATATAGGTTGATGCGGAAGATAAGCGCGTATACATATGTAATGTGACGTTTGGTCCAATTCAAGCACAATTTTAAGTTAGCATGAACTTAAGCATTTGGCACGTTGGAAGCGATTCACTCGCTCTTGGTGAAACTATGAACTGAACGGGAGACAGTGTCACAACAGATAAAACACACCTGACAGGTAACTCCAATCCATTCTTACTTGAGTTATCTTTGTCTCATTTATCAATCACGCACAGAATAAATATGAACAAACCTATGACCTTTTCAAATACATGTACAACAATGTATAGTCCAACACAACATCGTAAGAACACAGGATTTGCTGTATAATGCAAACTTATTTGTTAAGCATTGCCCTTGCTTGATTTTGCAAGTGATAAGTTCGTTCTCGTTGTAGCTGGAACTGATCTATTGATGTTGATTTTTGCGGGTTTCTTGGTTGAATCGCCGTTTTATTCAGTTTTGATCTATTTATCACAGGAATATCAAAACGAGCACCCTTTGCCTCTGCTCGTTTCGACCTCACTAATGTAAATTTATTGTTCAGAGCTGAAAAATGGCTTGGAGCCTGGTTCTTTGCTTGTAATAGTCTGTCGTGTCCTTCAAATCGGAGCTGATCAATGTCTGACTGATACAATTTTGGACGAGTTGGATATGGCTCCCTCATATAAAGTGACCGATCCCCAATTAACGGTTTATAAAGTTTGTCCGACTGAAACTCGAACATTCTGCCGTTCTCCCTGTCATTTGCGTATTGTTTCACTTTCAGTTTCTCTGCTATTCTGTCTGACAGTTCCGGTGGCAGATACCCACTATAATAATTCACTGGTTTGTCCGGAAGATCTAATTTCATTTCCCTGGAAACAATTCTTGGAGGCGGACTCGGACTAGGCACGGGTGTATCACCGGTCTTCTGCGGTTTCTCATCACACTTGATGCCTGCCATTGCTTGCTCAGATGGCTCCAGTATCGTTACTCGCTTCTCAGAGGAAGTCTTTGCAACTGAAGACATGCGCGAATTTAGCCTCGACGACTGGCCACTGGCAGATATCCCATTACTTTTGGTGGGGGAAGCAATTTCAGTCCGAGAAGGTGACACTGTTGATGCTTCCTGCACACTTGGTGTATTTAACCGTTCCTGTTCATAATGATGCCTATCTGCCGCTGGTAGAAGCAAGTCATCAACTTCTGTGTCTTCGAGTTCGCGTCTCCTTGGGTCAGTATAATCAGTTTTAGTGATAGACAGCCATGGCGATAAATATTGCAAAGTCGGAAGAGTAGCTTCCGGTACGCGCACATGACCATACGACAGCGGTCTGTCGCCACGTTTCACTGGCCGGAAGCTGAATGTCGCGCTTCTTGTGATATCTGCGACTCTAGATTTCCGTTTCATTGAATCCATGTTTGGTGTGTAAGTGACGCGAATAGGCGATGTTACGCGGGCCATGTATGGGAGCACGCCATCGTCGACCGAGCGCAGTTCAGCTGCTCCCGGAAGTGGTGTCTGTTGGAATACTTTGACATGCGCAGTGTGTGACCGAGGTGTTCCAACCATGGGGTAGTTGATCTCGTAGCCCGACTTCATTATTCACTGATTACAGTTGCAGTCTACAGACAGTCTTATTATGTCTACTGTTTGCCCTCGTGGAAGCAGACCAAAGCGTTGTTTGAACAGTAAGCTATTATTGTTCACTTATTCATGATATCTGCACACCGACGTCCTGTACTAATCTGATCTGCATTGACTAATCCAATTTAGTGTGACCCGACGGAAGGTTACTTTTTCAACAATCTGACGGAGATTAAAAGTCTGTTACATGTAATGAAAGTCAGCCAGACGACTGACTAAACAAATATTAGATCCTGCATAGATTAGCACATGTGGTATTAAGTAGGCCTACACCTGGTTAGGCAGGCCGTGTTGGATTTCTTGCTTCCAAGGTTTCACAGGTACTTTCCTATATTAATCAGTTTTGATACTATCTGCAGAGACTTGTATCAAATGTCGGCTTAAGTGGATAATGTCTTAGTAACTAAATACACAGTGGACCGACGAAGATTTTTTTTATCTTCCGGAATTAAAGAGTAAATTTCTTTCTCGCCTTTTGAAAATGTGTCCTTTCTTTTAGCACTCGTCGAGTATTTATAAGTAGCACCTAAATGAGAGATACCCAGTCCATGACAAGGCAATCACTGGTCTCTGTGTTTATGGATTAAACAAATTGCCGATATTTACATAATACAGTAACTCAGTAATGTATACATTCCGTGTTTGTTTTGCGAAAGGCACAGTCGCTCTCCTTAAAGAGTGCCAACCAAGCGTTTCTGTGATTTATAAGAGAAACAATCAGGCGTCCAGTGATTGTGAAGAGAGACAACATTTGCTCATTGTCACTGCTATTGTGCAGTTTCTGTTCCTCGAGTGCTTACGTCAATGGTTTCAACGTTAAACAATGGCACCATGGTAAACTTGATTAAACTATCGATTAGTCATTATGATATGTATATCTATGTGATCACACTTTTGTTTTAATAGTGAATATTGTTCACAGTGCAATCCGCGGTGTAGTTGTTATTTGAATGTTTCATTCAAATGTTCCTTGTCTATAGACTCGGTCCATTCTGAAATAAAGAGATAAAAATGAGATAAAAACAAAGAAAAATATTTCGTTTTGAAATAATTTGTATACATACAGCTTTATAAGAAAAGAATAGCAGTGATATAAGCAAATAAAAACGTACTGACCAGAATTAGAATCGAACTCGTGACACTAGGAGTGCAAATCGAGCACTTTACCATCACATACCAGCTCCCGAAAAGAGAGTACAACTGCATTTTTTTTACATGTATGTATATGTTTATTTTATCTTTAAAAACGACATATTTTACGTTCTTACGTGGCTTACACGTGTTTTATTGATAATGGATAATGGTTATTGGCCGTACTCTTGACTTTCAATTCCAACTTTATTCTAAATTCATGATTAAATTCTTATACAAAAAAAAAAGAAGATAAAAGAATACAAACTAAATGTACAATAATACAAACATGTAAACGGACATACATGATCAAACCAAGTCATATACTCTGGATTAGATGATAAAGCATATATATTTAATCACGAATATGTTAGTAAACATACATGTATATGCAATCTAGATGTAATTACTTATGCAGTTAGTGAGTAAAACTAGGATTTATTTTGTTTGTTTGGTTTAACGTCCCACCGACAGTATTTCAGTCATTTGGAGACGATGTCTACTTGAGACAGAAATAATGCTGCCACACTGCAGTATCACGCCGTAGACATTGTCCTGACACTGGGCCAACCAGTCCTGCAACTAACCTTATATGCCAAGCAAGGGAGCTATATCAGTACCATTTTTTTACGACTTTGGTATGTCGCGGCCGGGGATCGAACGCACGACCTCCCACTACCAAGGCGAAACTAGCCTCAAATAAAGAGAACTCATGAATGAAATCAATATGATGAAAGTGAAAGTAAACGGATATGCTTGTGCAGGAGGGTTGCTTTGTTACCTTGACATTTAAACGTATAATTATCGTCAAATTGGGAAGCACGTTACAACTTCTATCAATACATCATGCTGGTTACTGTGTTGGACCAGTACTTTGCGCAGGGGAAGGCATTGAAAAACCCGTGCACTCGTTTAATTTGAAAGGATCTGGATGCATCTTGAAATTAAATTAAAATATTTTTTTATTCAGACAATAAGATCTCAGGCTTATTGTAAATAAGATATAATACATATCAAACAAATCGCTAAATAGGATATTTATATAAGGTTATATACATGGAAAACCTTAGTACTAAAACAACCCGTTAGAGCCACAATTGCACTTATTCCTGATGGGATCCCTTGAATATATTTCATGATAATGAAAGCATCCTTACAAGAAACTGGATAACCTTTATAACAATATTGACTTGGTCTACCAGGTCATCAAAATAGATCTCAACAGATGTGTGATATACGGGTATATCATGGTTGTCACATAGTGATCCACTTCCTTAAACAAATCAACGTTTGATGTTTCATTATGATAAACAGAATGATTGGATACAAAGTAACAGTGAAATATAGAGTCACATAATTATCGCAAAACTAATGAGTCCACTTTATACAGGAATCAATTTATGGGATTATAAAACTAGAGGGCAAGTCTTGTTTGAAATCGTATCGAGAAACAATCATCTGATAATAATATCTCTTTTAGAGGATAGAAAATTAAGCAATGCCATTCTTCCATATGGTCCTCTTAAAAATAATATGATACAATTTTTATGTATTAAAAGTGAAAGATAAAGTAATGTCAGTAAGTACATAAGGACACGGTCCCTGTGGCCAGGTACACGAGTTCAAACCCCGGCTTATTTTATCAAAGTCGCTATAATGCTTCTTGTGTAACACGATCGTTTATTCCTCCTCTTCCTGGTGTCTGCAAGATTATGTGCAGGTGCTGGTATTTAATATAAAATACCTTGGGTGTTTATACATTATTTTATGATTCCAGTATTGACAATTAAAATGGATTGACAACATCATTTAAAACATATATATATATATATATATATATATATTGTGTGTGTGTGTGTGTGTGTGTGGTCATTATTGTGGGAGGAAACCGGAGAGCCCGGAGAATGTTCTGGTATGTTCACAACTGTAGATGTAACTTTATCTTGTGTCTGCTGGAATTAGGTGGGGTTTTTTTTAGGATAAAAGACACAGGCACAAGATGGTGTATAAAACATGAAACGGTATGTGTACCCTCATTTCCAGGACTGGTTACCACTAACATCGTGATACTGCAGTGAGTCAGCGATACATGTATAGTTTGTTATATGCATCATGTTTAGACTGAAACACCGCCGTATTGGCTTTTAAATCAGTTGACCGTAATACACAATAAGAGAACGGTTTAAAATCAGACGACTGATTGTACAGCTAACTGTAAAAATATCTTCAAATATAACTGTCATGTAGAAGTGTACATGCATTATAGAAAAGTCATTAATTAGTTTAAAAACTTACCTCGGCTGCGTGTCAGCCTGGTCCCTGGTGAAAAGTTACCGTCACTTTCAGTCGGGATTTGTGTACACAACCTGATACCGGGTCTTTCATGCCGGTGTAGAGAGACAGGAACCGACAGATCGAATAAATAACTGACGCTCAGTTATGTCTGTAGTCTTTTTACCAAACAAGCGATCTCGTTTAACATTCGTCAAATAATTACGGTATTTTGGCTGGTGTCCCTCGTCAGGTAGAATATCGTTATTATATTATGGCGATAAAATGTATTGACGACTGATAATAAAGTGTTCTGAATGTCTTCAACAGGCAGTGGCAAACTATAGTCGGGTTATGTTTGTTATACACTCGTCTACAATGATTTGCATTTCATAAGCTCTTTTGTCGATTGTATAATAATACAATGTGTTCACAATGTTTTTGAATGGAGATAAGTTTAAACCTGCCATCCTTCCTTTGGGTCTTTTTTTCTGCCATTTAATTGTATACTCTCAACAAGCACATAGAAGTAGATTTATCATATTGATCGTGGAGTTGTTCTGATATGACATGTAAATAATTGAAAGTAATACAATCTTCATCTGTTCAAAGATTAGAGTTGGTTAATTCAAAGACTGTTCGCCTAGTGGTTACGTTAATGAATACTTAAGACTCTCTGGTAAGTGCTTTTTTAAACTCACCTTCGTATCAAATTTGAGCCACGAAATGTAAATAGTAAGTCATATAAGGAGCACAGGCTACCGGCATGGGACCCCTCCCCAACTCTTTCCTACGCTATTCCTGTGTTACACCCCCAACTATTTAAAGCACATCTTAAAACAAAATTTCACAATTCTAACTTTTTTTTGTTAGAATTGTGAAGTTATATCTATATCAGTTTTTTTTATATATAAAATTGTGTAAGTTCTTTAAAGTTACATGTACTTTGTATCATGTTTTGGTGGTAGCTGTGAATAGAGAACAGACTATGTAACTATAATCTGCAACAATATCATCAATTTATCATTATCAGCAATTCAGCATCATCAATAATATTACAAATATAATCATTAACATCAATTATTATAATTATTAGCCGTGAAGAAGGTTCAATTACTTCGTGTCCCAGTTGTGTGATTCCGAGCTGGAAGGGATGGTTAAACTTCCAACAGCTGGATACAATGTACAAACAATAAACAACTCATTTATTTCAAGACTTTATTGAAGTTTGAATAAAGTTCACCAGTTACAGAATTATTTTTTCGTAGTAAAACAACCTAAACAACAGGCTGATATTTTTGTAAAAATGTGAAATGATAAAAAGTGAAAGAAATCAAAGAGAAAAATATTGATAATAAAAATTATAATACTTGTTTAGCTATAAAAAGAATTGGGGAATGACAGCTGGTGACGTCACATCCCAGTGTTGCTGCTGCTACTACAACTACTACTGCTGATGTTTGTGAGCTAACAATACAATACTATAACAACATTGGGTCGAGACTATATCCACTATGACAGTATGTTTATCTTACACGGTCGTCTGTAGTATATGTGATCAGTATAAGGTATGTAAGTAGAACATAAAACCACAGCAAGCATTGTAGTTTTTGACACTCATAATTCAATGGAAAATGGGATTTTTAAAATATGTTGTTGACTGACGACATCACGTGTTGATATGGTGTATGGTGGTCACAAATAATTTCATTATATACTTCCTTTTTAATCTTAACTAGTGCACACACCACTCATTAAATATGTTCCATACGACTTTCTTAATATTTAATTCCCTATATACCAATAAAACCATTTCAGTAAACTAAGAAATTGACAAGCTAAACATTTTCCTTTAGGTGAAAATAATGCTTTACATCTTCCAGTGTGCTCCATAAAACCAACATTGGAAAGTGGGCAAAAGATCTACAAATGTAGTAATGGTGAGTCTTGTATGTTAAGTCTGATAAAGATGAAATGATAACAATTAAAAACAAACAACAGAAACTGCAAAAGCAAAACAAAACAACAGTACTTCAGGAATGTATAGATACAAAGCCTCTAGTCTCTATAAGCGGACAGCATGGCCAGCATTTCCTTGGATGTAATACCTAAGAAATAAAAGTTTATTTTAAAACAAATACCCCAAAATCTTGCACGTGTAATTTGAGCTGGTTTCAAAATGAAACACAACCAACACACTAAAGTCCTAGGAAAACCCAGTAAGTTAGATTATGTAAATCTATAAATGTATTCACTGCAAGGCTTTACTTGTACGATACATTAAGATAGTTTCAACAGACGTTTGACAACTGCTGTACTGGCCTTTGAAAATTAAAAGAAATTAAAACAAGCGTATGTTACCACTAACAGCGGGAATGTTGTTTTATTCATGTAAGAAAAATAGTTAACTATGAAACACAAGTCCACGTCTACTTTCTGTTCAGGAAGAATCAATGTGAACTTGTGTAATGTGTGTATGAAGTATGAGACTGATAGATACTGGCCCATCCCACGCTGGCCCCTGCTGCTCTATATAATGTGCACTCTGAAACATTATCCAGCTAATTTTATTCACATTCTCCAAAAGAGGAGTACAGACTGTGGGAGGTGACAGTATGCAAATAAGGATGAGATGAATATTCACGATGACACCAGATCACAACACTGAGAGACATAAATAACAAATAAAATCACAATTAAGCACCCACAACATATAAAAACCTCATGACACACCCATGCACACACCCCCAACCCCTCATCAACAGATAAACATTGAGAGATTACAGACTGTGTGCACGAGGTCATTTCCAATCAATATATTACTTCTATAAGACATTTACAACTGTTCAATAACTCAACGTTGTCAATCATGATTAAAGATTTAATGTGCTAAACACAGGACAAAGTGGACAGTATTTCAATCCATCATTTGAACTGAGCCATTTTACATGGCCTCTCCCTTGACAGCAAGTGTCAATGGCAATAGTTTGAAAGTTATGTATATAAGGTTGATGCAAGATACTCTGACTGCTGATTTTTTAAGTTAGCATAAAAAGTGTGTGAATGATATAACAGTTACACTAATGCTATGTATTGACCTATCTAACCCATGAGTAAAATGGCACAAAATGTAAAACTCCATTTCCATAAACATATTATATCATGATTTGCCAATGAAAAAATCTTGCACTAAATACGTAATTGGCTTATAATTGTTTATATATCCTTTTTTTTTTTCTTGCTGAGAGACATTTTACTGTCTACTAGTATGTAGTTATTACAAAAAGATCTTTCATGTAATTTAATCATCATTCTGTATATCGTATTTTCAAAAAGGATAAAAAAGAAGAGTGAAACCAAAATGTTTGGTTCAGTAAAAACACGCTTAAGAAATATTTAAGTGCTCAACACTTGTGTGTGCATTATAATCAATGGACAAAACTTTAGTAACAATAACATGAAAACCCAGCCTGTCAAACTGTTAAATCAATGTGTTGCACTGAATCACTGTTAACAATCAATATGGTGAAAGTATAAACAGGATCAGATCATTTACCTGAAAGTTTCCTGCTATGTAAACAACACTAAATATTTCTGTAGCAGATTCTGATGCAAAAGATTGGAGTTGGAAATTTAATGTAGTGGAAATCTTGAAGTGGAAATCTTACAAAACTTGATGCAATGGGCATCACTTAAAAATCTCTCTCATTAAATTCAAATTAAGCATGATTTTTTTTTCCAAGGGAAAATGCACAGAGTATAAAGTTTGCTTTGAGATGACATAAAGTCAGTGTGACAATTTCAGGATTCACTGTCTCAATCCAATTCAGACCATGAATATTTCCATATGACCAATGTTCATGATTATTTATGTTGGAACAAGGTGATGACATTCAACATTTAACATGGACAATTTAACTCCCATCACAAAAATCAGAATGTACAGTTCACAGGAACCGAGACTCCTGTCTCCTATCAAACTAGAGCAGAAATAGTACAGTCCATCCCTGATAAGATCAGTCAACCTTTCAAGTACCTCCGTAGTTCCCTCTGGCTCCTTCCCTACACCTGTTTATATCAGAATGTTAGTATGACAGATTGGAATCATCCCACTCCAGAGGTTTCACACAGCGTTCTCGCTCCTCTTCTTCCTCCGAACTTTCCGGATCATCGTCATCGTGGAAACACTCACTGATATCGTCATCTGTATCACTATCCTCTGGCATGATCTGTCCTTTCTGTGGGTTCTCCTCGTATTCAAACAACTGCAGATACAAGACAAACCATGCACTGACCATGTATATGTACATTTTTGTAAGATTTCTATTAAGTTGTGTACATGTATATATATTTGAACTTCTGGACACCATAGTTTACCACATCTCTTGTCATGTTCACAAGAATTCATACAAATTGCAAACCTATTCTACTTTTGTTTTGAAAATGCTGGAAAAAAACCTGAAAGTTTTTTTCATTGCACCATCAACTTGATATTTATTGCCTGAAAAATAGACAGGATTACAGCCTAAAATAAGATTACAGGTTAATATGTACAAATGTTCATTAATATTTCACATTCAGTAAAGATTTTCCCTACCATCTGATGTTAGTTTAACCCCTTGGCATTTTTTCAAGTTCTGCTACAGCTCTTGCAGACAATACTATGTCTAACATAACAGTGGATAGTTAACTTAATAACAAGACTATGTCTAACATAACAGTGGATAGTTAACTTAATAACAAGACTATGTCTAACATAACAGTGGATAGTTAACTTAATAACAAGACTATGTCTAACATAACAGTGGATAGTTAACTTAATAACAGTACCCTTGTCCTGTCTACGTCAGATACTGTGTTCAACACTGGCAACATTCAATTCAGTAAACAGTTTCACACTGTAGTGTCTGGTTTATTACAAAACTCAGACAAATTGATTAAATTTGAATTAAATAAATCCTCTGCTTGTTCAAGATATTACATTAAAAGATATAATTTCCAAACTGTTGAAATAGCAAAACATGTCTGGAATAAAGATGTCGCAACTGGCACCTGCTAGTCAACATGAAAAGTTACTATTGATTTTATGAAAACAAATGTTTAAAACATTTTAATTTTACAGAAAGTCAGCGCTTCCTCACAAACATGGAATAAAATGTTTTAAATGAGACTTTCAAAAGTTTGACTATATTTTACAGCACAAACTCTGCAGGCTGAAATTTTTTGACAACTCAAGGAACAGAGTGAAGGAATATATTTGTAGTTAAATCAAACCAAATATTCTAGAAACAACATACACACATAAATTACACCAAATACATTTGTACAGATTGTTTTTAGATGGAAGTCTTGATGTAGTGCTTGTAACAAAACTCAGAAGATGATGTCCACAGTTACAGCCAAAGTCCAACCCTCCTGCAGCTGACACAGCTGGGAATGCTGTCAGGGGGTAAGTTCCATATTAAAACAAGAGCCCGAGGGCTCTAATCCGCTCACCTGAGTAAAGATAAAATGTCCCACCATAAAGTTACAAAAGATAGGTTAAGCTTTCGGCCATATGATTTCAGAGAAGAAAATTTTCTAGATTTTTTCCTTTATTAGCCTATGTTGAAGAAAGTAACCCCCTGCGGGCAGGGGCCCAATTTTGGACCCCAGGGCCAATTATTTTTGAATAAACTTGAGTAAGAGAACATTTAGACCAACAATGCTACATGCCAAATATCTAAGCTCTAGGCCATATGGTTTCAGAGAAGAAGATTTTTCTTGATTTGTTCCAATATTAGCCTATGTAAAAGAAAGTGACCCCCAGGGCGGGGCCAATTTTGACCCCAGGGCCATGATTTATGAAACACATCTTTGGAGAAGTAGATCCACTAAGACAATGCCGTTCCGCATGCCACCAATATCTTAGCTCTAGGCCATACGGTTTCGGAGAAGAAGATTTTTAAAGATTGCAATTTTTTTGTCTATTTTTAGCTCCTGTGACCTAGTTATTCAACAGACTGGAACCATTTGAACAAACTTAAAGAGGGTCACCCAAGGGTCATTTGTGTAAAGTTTTATTGAAATCTGCCCAGTAGTTTAGGAGGAGAAGTCGTTTGAATTAAAAAGTTGACGACGCACGACGGACGGCGGACCATCACAAAAGCTCACCATGAGCACGTTGTGCTCAGGTAAGTCTAAAAAAAATTACAAATGATTTGCCTCATACAGATCATTTTGCATTTACAAAAATATATCTAGTTCTTTTTATAGTTCTGATCAGTATATAGCAGCCTTAACCGAAACCTTGAGTTAAAGTTTTCCTCAATTCAAAAATTCTGTTTTCCATATTTTGAGGTTTTATTAGAATTGAATACCATTTACAGAAATAACAAGCTTCTGACAACATGCAAATTTCTAACCCTCATATAAATATGAAAGGAGTTTTAGATCTTCAATATACTGAGTTCAGGAAAATCTCCAATGGTCTATAAGGATAATTCACCCAACATATGCTCACAGGGAATTAGATGTAGGGTTTCCCAAGTATATCTCAACAGGGGGACAAGTGACCCCTTGATATACTGATAAAGAGAAACAAGAGGGCCATGATGGCCCAGAAACGCTCACCTGAGTACCATTGCTACAACTGATTACAAGGTTTTTAAACAGAGAAGAATTCTGATATAACTCAATCTTAAACATTTTAGCCCTGACAATACTACACACCAAATATATAAGCACTGGGCCTTATGGTTTCAGAGGAGAAGACTTAGTGCGGGGTCATTTATCTCCAAAGGGCCACCATTTTGAAAATCTTGATAATAAACCATTAGATGATACTACATACCAAAAATCTAAGCTCTAGGCCTTATGGATTCATAGTAGAAGATTTTTTTAAAGATTTTCCTATATAACTCTATGTAAAACTAGAACTATCACTGAAGGTGATTCATACCCCCACCCCCATCTTTGACACAGGATGTATTCACATGACACATAAAATGTTCACACATGGGATTTGGGCTTATAAGCATACAAAAAAAAAATATTATCACTAAAGGTGATCAATACCCACACTGGAAGTCTGTCATGTGTAGGAATACAGTTTCAAAAGTTTGCGTGAGTGAAAGACTACATGTATGTAAGGTTTAAAGTTAGTGTGAGCAATGGTTCAAAAGTTTTGGACAATGCTAAAAAGTTTTGACAGACAGACAGATAGACAGAGAGACACACATACAGACACACAGAAGAAAACAATTTGCCCCCAAGATCTGTAGCTGAGGAGAATAAAAATGCAGTCTAATTATGGTTCACATCCATATTTATTG
>CM037794.1:12102879-12152879 GCA_021229015.1 Solen grandis
TCATTCATTATTGACATTGTCTTTTTTGTCGGATGAAAAGACTATTTGACAATTTTCGTATCGGCTGCACATCGCGATAAAAACAAATCGTAAAAAAAGTCTATTGCAGGCCTTTTTCTGGCGCATCTACGGGTCCGTTAAACGGACCCATTCCCAATGACAAATAACGTGTATTTTTCCCAATTTTGATAAAAATATTCCCAATGCGAGTGAATAAAATTCCCACTGCCTAAAAGGAGAAAAAAATGAACAAATATCGCCTATTTATTGAGATGTTCAGTCCCATCAAAACTTGTTTACGATACGACAATGAAAATGGCAGACTATTCCGAAAATAGTAAAGACACTATTACGCGGTAACCATGGTTTTCGGGAAAGCCTATTTGCCGATTGATTTTTTAAAGTCCATTCCATTTGTGATTCCCTAAAACGATAATTTCATTATAATTTGCAAATTCTAGTTGCCTTTTTACCTTTAATGCATTTCAAGATGTAAATATCGAAAAAAAGGTTTATTCCCGGAGAATTGTCTTGTGTGTCCCGGTTTTTAGCGTGCACTATTCACGTTGTCAAGATTTCGTCACACAACAGTAAGTCCTACGCAAAACGCATTCGTAAAAAAGATAAAGAGGGGACAAAAAAGTTATATTCGTATTTTTCAAAACAAAGTGAGGAGGATGCTGCCTCAACATCAACTGATTCAACAGTGCCTGCCGATTGTCCTGAACAACCGGCACCCGTAGACCCTCCCGAAAAAACAAATGAAAAAACGTCTGAAAAAACCAATTCCGAAAAAGCAACCCCTATATCATTTCAAGATGAATCCCCCTTGAAATTAGTTCCTAAACTCTCCAGCCTGATGACCATCTGTGCTGAAGGTCCAGACCAGTTACTGAATGAAGACCTTGAGCAAATGTGCAACATCTTTAGAGATGCTAAGGCCAGAACAAGAGGCCCATGATGGCCCTAAATCGCTCACCTGAGATAAATAGGTTGACCCAAGGCCAGTAGTTTTGAAGAAGATGATTTTTAAAGTTTTCATTTTTTTTTTCTTTTTGTAGCCATGGCAACCAGAGTTCTATATGGATCAAGTTTATTTTAGGAACTTTTGTGAAGGTTGACCCGAGGATCATTCCTGTCAAGTTTAATCAAATTCAGTCCAGTGGTTTCAGAGGAAATGTTGATTAAAGTTTTCCCTATATACATATAAGGCAAATAAGCCCCGCCCCTGGCGGCCATGTTTTTTACGGATCGGAATTTTTTTTAGCAACTTTGGTAGAGGTTGACCCAAGGAACATCTGTACCAATTTATTTTAAAATCTGGCCAGTAGTTTTGAAGAAGATGATTTTTAAAGTTTTCATATTTTTTTTTCTTTTTGTTGCCATGGCAACCAGAGTTCTAAATGGATCAACTTTATTTTAGCAACTTTTGTGAAGGTTGACCCAAGGATCATCCCTGCCAAGTTTAATCAAATTCTGTCCAGTGGTTTCAGAGGAGATGTTGTTTAAAGGTTTCTCTATATACATATAAGGCAAATAAGCCCCGCCCCTGGCGGCCATGTTTTTTTACGGATCGGAATAATTTTAGCAACTTTGGTAGAGGTTGACCCAAGAAACATCTGTACCAATTTATTTTAAAATCTGGCCAGTAGTTTTGAAGAAGATGATTTTTAAAGTTTTCATATTTTTTTTTCTTTTTGTTGCCATGGCAACCAGAGTTCTACATGGATCAACTTTATTTTAGCAACTTTTGTGAAGGTTGACCCAAGGATCATCCCTGCCAAGTTTAATCAAATTCTGTCCTGTGGTTTCAGAGATGTTGTTTAAAGGTTTCTCTATATACATATAAGGCAAATAAGCCCCGCCCCTGGCGGCCATGTTTTTTTATGGATCGGAATAATTTTAGCAACTTTGGTAGAGGTTGACCCAAGGAACATCTGTACCAATTTATTTTAAAATCTGGCCAGTAGTTTTGAAGAAGATGATTTTTAAAGTTTTCATATTTTTTTTTCTTTTTGTTGCCATGGCAACCAGAGTTCTACATGGATCAACTTTATTTTAGCAACTTTTGTGAAGGTTGACCCAAGGATCATCCCTGCCAAGTTTAATCAAATTCTGTCCAGTGGTTTCAGAGGAGATGTTGTTTAAAGGTTTCTCTATATACATATAAGGCAAATAAGCCCCGCCCCTGGCGGCCATGTTTTTTTACGGATTGGAATAATTTTAGCAACTTTGGTAGAGGTTGACCCAAGGAACATCTGTACCAAATTATTTTGAAATCTGGCCAGTATCTTTGAAGGAGATGATTTTTAAAGTTTTCAAATTATTTTTCTTTTTGTTGCCATGGCAACCAGAGTTCTTCATGGATCAACTTTATTTTAGCAACTTTTGTGAAGGTTGACCCAAGGATCATCCCTGCCAAGTTTAATCAAATTCTGTCCAGTGGTTTCAGAGGAGATGTTGTTTAAAGCAAATTGTTGACGACGGACGACGCACGACGGACGACGGACGACGCACGACGCACGACGACGGACGCCGGACGAAGGGCGATCACAAAAGCTCACCTTGAGCACTTTGTGCTCAGGTGAGCTAAAAATCAAAAGGCTAGGCCTTGTGGTTTCGAGAAGAAGATTTTTTCAAGTTTTTCCTATATTAGCCTATGTTAAATCAAGTGACCCCTGGGGCGGGGTTTTTCCCCGGGCCATAATTTGAACAATCTTGGTAGAGAGTCATAAGATCATGCTACATACCAAAAATCAAAAGGCTAGGCCTTGTGGTTTCGGAGAAGAAGATTTTTAAAATTTTCATTTTTAAAATCTATTTTTAGCTCCTGTGACCTAGATTTTTGACCAATCAAAATAATTTTAACAACTTCGGATAAGGGCCCCATAATGAACATTCCTGTGAAGTTTTATCAAAATTGACCAAGCGGTTAAGAAGGAGATGTCGTTTGAAGCAAAATGTTGACGGACGACGGACGGACGGACGACGGACGGACGACGGACGGACGACGGACGGACGGACGACGGACGAAGACCGGTCACAATAGCTCACCTTGAGCCTCTGGCTCAGGTGAGCTAAAAATGGCATTGTAATAATGTTCAGTAATGAGAAACATAATTGAAAAAAAGAAATAAAGAGAATTATAATTAAGGCTTGGAAGTATATGTTCTAAATTCTTCCCAAAAAAGGTTGTTTTCGCGCGAAAAATTCCCAATTCCAAAAAAAAATAAAAATCCCAAAATGGCAAGAAAAAGGCCTGTATTGTCATTATACATAGGATCCCAGCATAATAAAAAGATTAGCGTTCATGCATTAACTTGCATCTCTAGCATTTTTAAATTAAATTTTATTCATAATGATACGAACATTTCGTAAACATTATAAAATGAAAAGTTAGATGAAGAAATAAACATTCTTAGCTTAGTATTACGACATTGAACTTGGCAAATGTGGTGGGGGGGAGGAGCCACGTTCTGAAAACACAAACCAATGAGTGAATGTGTGTCAAGGTTGTTACTAAAAAATGCCTCTAAATATAGCACACACGGATTTTCCAAGAAAACTGTTTCAACAAGGGTCAATAGTTTGGCCATTACAGTTATTTCTGTGCTTTTGATGTGTTAGTAGATAAAATTTCTGCGAACTTTGATCAATTTAGAACACGACCAGTCGGTCGTGTTAGCCTAGTACCTAGCTGGACCGGACCATCAATCTACTAGTGAATGTCGTTCGGTCTGGCCTTAATGTCGAACCCTGGGTATGCTGGTCTTCCTCGCCGTGCAAAAGGTTGATATTCCCCCGAAAAGTTAGCGAGTAGAACCGAAAGTCACCCCGACTTTTTTGAGTAAATTGCAAATAAGAAATGACAATTACTCGAATGTGCATCTTAATAAACCGTGTTTTGTTTGTATTTGGCAGTCTGTCTCAAAATTTAATGTTGTTTACATCATTAGTAATCTGAGCAAACTCATGTCGCTTTTTTCATGGTTAAAGGGCAATGCGTCCAAGCCCGACAGTAAACGTAAACTTGAAAGTCTCTCTGCATCTCCGTCAAGAAAATTTCAAAAAACAAACTCTCAAAAGTCATATGATTGGTATGAACAGGACAGTAAGGGTATTTGGCACTGCTCTCTGTGAAGATCTGCTAAATTTGATAATGCTTATGCGCGTGGACATGATGCTCCAGCAAAAACCACAAACCATGATCGACATGCATCATATAAGTATTATGAAATGCTACCTGTTTTTCCTTCTATTTTTTTCCTTCTTTTTTTTTACATATAAAAATCCTTTCTTTCTTTCTTATTTAAAAATCAAGCAACATTTTTCATTCTTTCTAGTCTGTAAGAATGAGTGAATGTAGTTTGAAATAATGATAGAAAGAAACAAGGGCGTTAACACTAAATACAATATTCCACATAAAATCTCTCACTTCTCCCTGATGTTTCTCCACTTCTCCCTTTTCTCAGAGCCTAAGATGAGCCCTGTTGTCTGATTTTGGTCTTTTGGTATTCAAAGAAGGAATTTGATAATAAAAAAAATTGATTGTAATATTTACAATGAAATCCAAAATATTCTGCACGTCCATTTTTATATGATAAAGGCTTGACAATCTTTTCTCATTTTAACTTAGAATAGTATGAAATTCAAACTGTACCTGCACTGGTAAAGGGTTATAGGACACTTCTTTTACAAATATCTCCCGATTTATATAAATATTTGTCTTGTTCAACAAAATGTCAGTTGATTGTCATATATGGAAATATTTTATATACTTTCAAGTTTAAACTTGGTTCTTTTAACAACAAAAATATGGAATCAAGACTCCTTCGCATTATCAGATCCTCCTTTCCTCGTTCGGCAAATTATTAACAGATAAAGGGCCAATAAGTCAGACTATAATGTTGCTGTATTTCATGTTTGTCAGTCTTGACTTTAAATGAAATTGTATTTATGTATAGTTATCCCTTTGCTCCATATGTAATGGAAAATTCAAAATATAAAATTAATGAACTTTAAACTAGTCCAAGCTGAATACATGCAGTCTAAAAAGATATCTATTTTTTACAGATATGTTCAGTTGTATGCTAAACTATTTCCACGTACTTATCTTACTCATAATTATTATTATTATCTTAATGTCTTCAAAAAAGCGTGGGTAAGATTTAAAATCATATATTAACTTGAATTACCTCCCTTGAACTTTTTGAAATTAACGCATGCCATTTTACCAAAAATTCATTCACTTGACCTTCATTCGCAAATTTCCTCAGTACAAAACAGCAATATACATTGTTATTATGGGTTTTTCTTGATTGTTTTTCATTGAAATTTTGATGTACCTTCAAATTTATGTATATATTTCTTCCAGTCATTGGTGAAACTTGGCGGTGAGCCGCCAGGGCATCTTCAATAATGAAGAGTAGCAGTGGAAATATGGCGACATGAGAGACAAATTAACTGAAAGGATAGGAAACGACTGAAATCTTGGAAAATATTTAAATCTTTCGTTTAGATTGTGCATAGAGGTGTACGTATAGGCATACAACACAGCAATATTGCTTTCAATTCTCCATAGTGACCATTGGATGTGACTCCCTTTAAGGTAGATAATATATTTTGAAACTTAGAGACCATGGATCTAAGCCATGAGCGATATAATAATATTGCTTGTTTTTTTGTTGTTTTTTTACTTTAGCCTATATCTGTGCAAAGTCGTGTTATTTACCACACATCCGTGTTAAATATGCGGTGCAAGGCTAGCTTGGGAGTTCGAATCCAGCTAGAGAACTTAGTAATATTAGAATTTCATTTCAATATACCTATAAAAATGAAACAAAAGGGGGAAAAAGGAAAGACGATATCATAATTGATAAGGTTATTATTTCCTTGGCACAATGCAGTAATGAAGTATACATTTATATTTATATGCTCAATTTAAAAACAACAAAAACTTTATTGGTTTATATATTCTCATTAGATTTAAAATACATTGATTAAACTATTCTTGTGCATTTGTTATTTCAAATTTGCTTTTTTTTTCATTTGAAAATTTAATTTAAAAAAATGTAGGGCAATGTGCTCATTGTTATTTTCTTAAAGGAAAATGTGTCAAGATTTTTCTTTAATACAAAAAAATGGACATACCCGGTAATTTTAGCATTTAAATAACCTGTCGGGCTTTAATCTACATCTGTGACATTCAGGCGCTTAATTGTTATATACACAGTATAAAGCTGAAAGCGTCTGACTGATTCGGATTAAAGGCAGACACAGTAACTTGTGATGTTGCCATATGACAGCAAATGCTCTATCAGTAGGGGGTGAGGAACAAGGGGCACGCAATGGGGATTTCCTCTACAGGGCACAAAAAGTAACCCAATTCACGACAATTTCACCGAAATGTAGCCAAGAAAAGTGTATGACCAAGCCAGCTGGGGGGGGGGTGTCGCGTGTCCCCTGTGCCCACCCCCGGTGAATCCGCGGGCCTGTGAAAAGCAGTGAATGCGTGTAACGTTAGTCTAAGCCCGACACGGTTGAAAAACTTGGAACACCAATTCAATAATTTCAATTCAATAGTTTATTTGGCATAAACATACACAGTTTATCGCCATACAATACATGGCGTCACAATCACAGTATGCATATATAAGAGAAAAGTATGTAATAAATAGTAATAAATTAACATATTTCAAATTCTGTATAGTTTAAAGGAACAATTCCTAAAGGTTTAACGAATATGTTTATATCACATGAGCATATAAATACATGTTAATTATCAATTAGTGATAATCAATCTAATATTTGATATAATAAATAAGACATGTAACTACATATTACTGATATAAATATCTTTAAATATTTTCTAATTATTATGTGCTAATAAATCATTTCTCTTTGAAAAAGCATGGTGTACAAATTGGTTATTTTTTTATAACACCTGTTTAGTTTGTTTTCATTAGTAATTTAAATTTAGTAATAGTTGGCCAGGAACAAAAATATTTAGGTAATAACTTACGCCTTAGGTCATTATAGAATGGGCAAATTAAAACAAAATGATATTCATTTTCTACAACATTCATATTACAACAATTACATTTTCTGTGTTCTCTCTCAATATTTTTGTATCGCCCCTCTTCAACTGCCAAACTATGAGAAGAACATCTTAATTTAGCTAAAGATTTACAATGTGAAGGATTATCAATTTTCAATATGTATGGTTCAATTTCAAAAGAATTTTTAAAACAACAATATGTATCTAATTTATCACCATTTTCAACAGAATAAAACCAACCTTGTATGTACTGATCATGTATCCTCTGAATGATAATATTAAGATATTCTTTACAAAAATTATTACATATAAAAAGATGTGATAATCCAAGATTATCAAATAATTCTTTAATGTTTTGAGACCATTTAAGAATAAAATTACCATTATTATCAGTCATACTGTATAATTTAAACATTAAAGAATTAGGATTATTAATTATACCAATATTTCACTAAGCGAATTTTACGCATAATAATAAGAGGAAACCTTCCTAACTCACCATACACAGCAACATTGGATGTTTTTTGCTTTACACACAGTAACTGCTTAAGAAATTTCAGATGTATACGTTCAATGTCACCAGACTAACAGGTGTCGTATAGTACTTGTCGTTATGAACGCCAAAGTTATTTAAAAAATGACTTCTTTTGTTAAAATTTTAAGCCTCGACATGCATTAAACAGGCTACATAAACATAATTAAAGAAAATGTATTACCTTAATTTTGTAGATGGGCCTGTACGTGATGTGAGTCTAGCACTGGCCTTTCCCAAGTAACTGCCTGCCTGATTCAACAATCTCCGAGCAGAGCTGTCATTCGTCCCTTATTAAAGCATATTGGTTCTAATGACAAGAGAGTCGTGGGTCAAGAATCGTGTCAAAACAGAAAGAAATAAGGTACATCAAAGTTGATTTTAGGGACAAAAAAACATATTAAAAATGAAGAAAAAAAACGCTGATGCAAAAGTTTTGACCCCAAGCAATAAAATTACTCAGCCCAAAGCTCAGATTTTGATTATATAAAAAGAAATAAAAGAAAAAAAAAACTGTGACAATAACTACTCAACGAAATATATAATTCACTTTTCTCTACATATGTATAAAATATAAAATCTTGCATTAAAAGCGTGCTAATTATTTGCCAGGTTGATGAACTTTCAGGTATGTAAAATTGCCGATTTTGTTTTGGAAAAAGTTAAAGGTAATGCATTTTTAGGATGCATACCTATCATTAACCATGTAGATTAAACTTAATAAGAAATGGGTTGTGTTTCTAAGTGTCACCAGTTTTATCATTTTTACATAACTTTTTACGTATCATTTTTATGAAACAATTTAAATCTTCGTAACTCTACATATTTTTTTCCTGAAAAGAATAAATAACAGCAGACCTATACATCATTATGTTCACTTTTTAATATTAACGAATGTAATAATCTATGTGTATTTTAAATTTATATAAAAAAAAAATAAAAAATGATTTTGGAACAATCTATAATTATGGAGATTATGATCACTAATTCAGACAAACCCAGGTAATCAGTCATTGAGCAATGTTACTGATAAGTCAATGGATATGAAAGACTAACTAATGCACAGACAACTCAATTTGTATGCAAAACAAAACGGATATTGAAGATTTTGTATTAAATATCAACATCTATTATTACTGAATAGTGTTTGTTTTATCACTGATTAAACATTTAGAAATAATTACCATAATGTGTCAATTAAGATTGAAAATGAACAAAAAAATCGACACACGGAAGGGGCCCACCCCTCCTACACCCATCCCACACAAAAACGTGCGCCTGAAGTTTTTTTTTTTTTTTTTTCGGGAAACTCTGTGTGAAGACTGCTTTCAAATCGACAATTGGACAGTCAAGGTTAATAAAATAGAACATATTCTCTTCCACATGTTTGACAAAATATGTTTAAAGTAAAAATTGATGTTTTTCCCAGTCTTACATAAAACTGTCTTTTAAACTACGGAGTTCAAAACTGATGGTTATGGTTAATCAATGCATTCACTAAACGATAGTGTACACAAGTCATTTATTTCTTCCTTTTAATTTTTTTTTTTTTGGAGGGGGTTCCAGAAAGCACTTATTAAATATTTTATGCCAGTTTAAGATTGAAAATGCACGAGAAACCCATATTTCTTGCTTATATTTATAAAAATCCAGGGCGTGGTCCCCTATCCCCCATTTCAGTAATATCAGTGTCCCAGTCTGCCTCGGGAGAACTGAAAAATAAATGCTGTTTTATCGGTAAAACAAGCAGGGGAAACATCAACGGAACTTCCCTTAGCCACAGGAAAGCTCCGGGAAAGCATTTACGAAGCTTCCGCGATTTTTTTCCTCCGAGGAATCCCAATTTCTCATGGGACTGCCTCTTCTTTTTGGCTCAAACATGGGAGCCATCGGGAGAAAATTTGTGTATTTCCACATCGTCGTGGGACCTAAACATTAGATCAATGACCCTCAATTTTAAAGAATATAAATTATATCGTATTTTTTTAAAAAAGATACCATTCAGAATGCACCCCCATCATACTAAAAAACTTTTTTTCCGCCCCCCGCCCCCACACACACACCCAGCACTCACATCACACATACATTCAGAATTTGCACCCCACCCCGCGGAAATATTCTGGATCCGGGCCTGTTTTCATATACGAGACGACAAATATTGTACAAGTCTGAATAGGATCCATGTTCTGAACACGATGGAAGTCTAAATAAGATATACTTAAGAGCATTGAAAACGCACGCTTTGGAAAAGTGTGATTTTACAACGAACTAAGCACTTAAGTATGTGTTTAAATTCATACACATTTCAACATTTGTGAATATTTTCAGTTGTTAAGTTTATGTATAATATACATGTAGTAAATATATGATATACATTTGATGGAATCCTTCGAATTTCGTTTTCTTGTAATAACTCTGTCTGGCGTTTTCAAGTCCTTAAGTATAGTAGATCATTAAAGGAGCGGGGGAAGCAGTGATCGCCCTGTAAAAAGTAGGAGGGTTCTGAAAAAATATTCATTCATTGTATAAAGTCCGGATGTTGGGGTCAACGGGACAAAAAAAGTTCAATCGATAATAATCTTGCGCGCTCATGATCCTGTATATTAAGAGACCCTGATGTATTGCATATACCGTACTATTTATTGTCATCGTCATGTACATTTCTTTGCTGTGCTTATTCATCAAACATGGTTAGGACTTTGTATAAGTTTATATGTTTTCAAATCCATAAGTAATGTATATGTGATATCGATGTATATTATATATATATACATTATGTAAATATTTAAGTTTAAACTAAGCCGCATACGATTCCGGTGATTTAAATTCTAATGCTTAGAGTCCGCCCCGTAACCGGGAAGTAGAGGGTTCAAATCCGACCGCATCATATACAAAATTATTCATGCATTTCCTCTCTTGTCCATTCAATGCACCAAGACATACCATCATCAAATTCATCATCATCATCGCTGTTTAAAAATATTCCTTACAGAGTAATTACTATATTTCACTGTAAGTGTTGTCCACCTTAGCTTGTAGGTTTGACATAAACAGGTTTGTTTAATGCAATTTAAGCTTTCCGTTGTTGTTGTAGTTGCTTAGGGTGCAACCAAGGAAGCATAATCAAGGAGTGGAGTATAAAAATATTCAATTAGTAGGTCGTCAGCAACTGTCACTTTGCAGCGTTGAAAGTATTACATGTAGATCAAATCACCCTGGGATAATAGTGGTAGACCATTGTCGTCATATTTAGGATACTTTCAGATAGCAGACGGATCCTCAGCTTGCCTGATCGAAGGTGCTGGTTATTAGATTTAAAAGAGGGTGATTTTTTACTAGCGTGTGGTAGACTTTTAAAATGAAAAGCAGGAAAGTTTAACGTTATTTAACATTTTTAATCTTCCTTAAGAATGAAACATAGGGTCATTTCTCATCGTAGAAAAGTTACTTTCCGTGTTTTCACAATTGAATTTAATCGTGTTACAACCATACCCAACCCTCCTTCCTACCCAAAATCAGCCACAAATGAGGTTTAAAAGTTACTCAAGAGATATATGAATAAATGAACATGTTTGTTTGCTGGGTTTAACGTCATAGCGACACTTATTTCAGTCATATGAAGACAGATAAAGTGCTGCCACTCTGCAGTTTCACGCCGTAGACATGTGGCATGACTTAAAAGACACCTCTTTTCTTTCACAAGAACCTCCCCGGTTTCCACCTATATGCCAGGCACCAGACAGGAAGACAACCGGTAACCATTATTTAACTAGCTGGCGGCTCACCAACAGGCCATATCAGAACCTTCCCCTGCTGGGGATCGAACCTTAGACCTCCGACTCCCGAAACGGATACCTTAACCACTAGGCCACGGGATCGATATATATACTTGTATGTTGGGCACAAAGCAAGGGAGCTATACCAGTACCATTTCTTTTTACAAATGAACATGTAGTTGGTTGTTGCTTGGAGACAATGTTATGTCTGCTTTATGTAGAGAGAACATATTAAACAGAGTAGACCAGAACATTAATATTGTATTCTTATTTTATCCCGCCGCTGTCACCATGTTATATTATTCTTTCATGGGATAAAATAGAATACTAATGTTTTGGTATACTCTGATAAATATGACCACCAAGTTTTATATTATCTTTAACTGTTTTTAAGTTATTGCAGGATCCAGATTTCCGGACATCTGGAGGGACAGACTGGGGGCAAACCTGTAGTCCCCTCTGGTATAAACACCGGTAGAGGAATAAGAAACTATTTAAGACTCAATCAAAGAGATCAACTCAGTTGTTAGATCTGTTAATGCAAAATCATTTGGAAATTGTCATGAAATAAACAGTTATATAATCTTATATCATCTTCAATTTTTCAAACTTACATCAATTTAACATATTTTAAATTGACTTCTATTTTTTTATATATGATAGTATGGCGATTTCATGTACAGCATAACTTTGACAGGAGACTTACCTAAAAGTTCGAGACATCAAGACTTCGACTTATGTATGGTGCTATATCAATGGTTGAATTGTCAAGTCTGAGTTCTAGATATAAGGCTTCATAGCACCAACCCTAGGTCGTAAACGAAATTTTATACAATTGCACATGTATTAGTGTATATGAAACTGATCTTCCCTTCTTTTCAGGTGTGTTCAAAATAAATTCAACTATAATAAAGATATGCAAATTAAAAAAAAAAATCAAATATATGATGAGTATATGATGGGTATTGAGTACAGTGTTGATAATCAAACTGTTTGATATCCAGATGCCACAGTTGGGTACCTGGTCCTTCGATAACCAGCACTTCATGGTCACTGAAAGTATTTATGACAGACACATTTTCAAACAATTTCTCAAGAGTTTAAATTCAAATGATATGGCACATAGAGTGATTACAATAAGAAGCATCGTTTTCACACACAAAGAAGACCGTTAAAAGATGCAGCTTTTGTGTAACAAATGTGTTCTTTGGAACACATGTGTCACCTGCTGAAGCATGACGGAAAAAGAGTGACGGACGGACAGACGACGGAAAAGTAATCCCTATGTGTCACTTCTGCTCACAGCAGGTGACACAATAAGCACCTGTCATACAGGCAAATCGCCAATCTCATCTAAGCTGAGGCAGTCCTAAAGATTTGAAAAATATTATCCCACAATCAAAGTTGTGTTGCCAAAGGCCTTCGACTTATTTATGGTAAAATGTGTTTTGATTATTAAGTATGGACCGCAAAAACTTTTGACACATTGAAAGATTCAACACATATAAGTTCGACTCATAAATGGGTTTTTCTTATGAATATATAGACGATAATATCAAGACTTTCATTTAACTTTGACACATCGAGAAATTCGACTCATCAAAGTTTGACACATAGAAGTTCTACTGTATATTTCAAAGACAGGAAATATATGTCCCATGAAAACAAAGTTTACACAATAAAAACAATTTAATATTCAATATAATATTCAATAAAACAAACATTTTTTTAACTACCAACCTGCATAAATGTCTCTCTTTTGAATTTGCACGATTTGACAAAGGAGTAGAGTTATAATTTCACTACATAACAATGATTAACCCTTTCCCTCATAGAGGACACCATGAAAAGACCTATGCGAACAGCATAAAACCAGATCAGCCTGCGAGTAACTCGCAGGCTGATCAGGTTTTATGCTGTTCGCTGCTCCTCAGTGGTCTGGAAATGAGGATTTTGTAATTAAATTTGGTAAGGTTTAACTGGTTTTCTGCAGTTCAGGCTTTATGTGATACCTATTGAGGGCGTCAAAATGAGTATATATGAGGGAAAGGGTTAAACGATATAACTAAAGTCCAAATTGCATATTTGTGGGCAAGTCCTATAATAATAAGATTAAATGGTAAGCACTCAGAACTGTCCATATCAAGCGATACCATTTGCCTAGCCATCAATATTTGTCACATTACTGATGCTATAGCCGTGAAGCTGACATAATCCAGTTTCTGATACCACGGACAAGTTCAGTGTGGTAGTGCACATGGACTAGAGCTCCTGATGGTTGTGGGTTAATACATGTATAATGAAATCTCTTCATTAACGAAGGATAAGAAATAGAGGATAATTGTTTGTTTTGGTGTAAGATAGATTAATAATATCACTGAGTGAACATAAAAAGTGATATTTTCATGAGTGGCAAAGCCACAATTTAAAATGCATCTTTTTTATGTTCACAAATGAAATTATTCATTGACCTTTAAACAAAACAGGTAATTCTTTTTATTTAATGCTTTAAAGGTCAGAAATTAGCGGTGTTATTCAAAAAGACGTCAAACTTTGCAACATTACCTCGCATGCGTGATATTATTTATGATGCAATTTTTGTAAAAACCCAGCACAAATGATGCTATGATCAGTTTATAACGTAGGGTCAGGTTCAAGTTCCAGAGTGAATTTATGAAAATGGTAATATTCACTGTTTCAAACAGTTATATTACCATATCTGATTCACTGATATTTCCCTATAATCCACCGAAAAGCATTAAATAAACTGTTCTAATGTACAAAGGCACAAAGTACTGATATCCCATGGAAATGTTAAAAGGTATTAGTATCATTTGTCAGAATTTATAAGTTGTGTGCGACATAGTCACTCAAAACTATAGTACCTACATTCTGAGGGTCCATTTCTCTAGATTTAAAACCAAATAACCTCTCATTTTGTATGAATGACCGAACGATTGAACAGAATTCTACACTACAGATATGCTGAGTTTCAGCCAAAGTAGTGAAATAAATATTTATGGGACACAATAATTGCATGTAGTATAAAAGCACAGAAGAACTATTTTCCCTAGGATTTTGCTTAACTCACCTTACCACACGGAGGAGTATAGTTTCTTTCGAATGTAAAGGTGGCTCATGCCTGAATTTGGATGGTGGATGTGAAGGTTTTGGTTATTTAGTAGTGTTTTAATGGTCCATATAGAAAGCTTGAATTATAATAAAAATTTGTATAATCTCCTTATAATCACATCTAGCTATCTCAGATACAGCAAAAATATCTCCAGTGGTTATTTTTTGCTCTATAGAATGGCTGATACAAGTGTATACCTGCCATCCAAAGTTACTAAAAACACAGTAGGGAGCCACTGAGTTGCATCTATAAATAGGAACTGTGCCATTGCTCAGTAGTACAAATCAGAGCATTGTTTGATAGTGCTAAGAGAACAATATTGTTTCATTTCTTTTGTTCATCACAGTAAATTTAATAACTGGAGGTCAAATTTTCGCACAATGCAAATAACCCCGCTTTAACGTTGCGTTAACATGGTCATTAGATGAATGCACCATTTGTTTCAACAGACTGATAACAATTAGCACATTGCCATGCTTACTCCTCCTATATTTTTATAGCCTTCAATGAACAATCCTTTATTATTTTAATATAAGTTTAATATTTGGAAAAACCTGTTACCCTACATATTTGCAGCTTGTCAAACCCTCTTCCACTTGAGACACACACAACTTCAGTGCCTTCAGGGCTTGGATTTTTCTAATTGACATAAAATACAAAATAAAAAAATATATAATCTTTTATTTAATAAAATTCTCAATAGAAATATTACTGATATTAGTCAAGAAAAATCATGAAAAATTCCTTGTTCCTCATACCTACTTATAATCTATAATTAATCTTGAAATCATCTTGAAAGACAAGAGATATGTAGATACAATTCCTCTAGGTCAGATGGGATCAGCAAAAAATCTTGAAGAATCACCATATTCGAGGAATCATTCAGATTTCAAAATTTAATGTTGACATTTGTTGATACCTAAATAGTTATGTTTTCATTAATAATTTTGTTATGTTCAGCCTTTAATTGATAGTATTTTTCAAACATTAAATATGTTTTGCCATAAGAAAAAATACAATGGGCATACTTTTTAGGCTTTTGTTTCAGATATAAGTCAAAAATAAGCTTTTTTTAATTTTGATCATTTGATTGACAACCTTTGCTTTAGTTTGTATATGGCGGCAATGCATATTTTTACATACTTGGAATACTGTAAACATCAACTTTTATGCTGTATTTTGTTTGATTATGTGCAGCTCTCTTCTTTCTCTTTTTCTATCTATATTTTTCACAAACAAATTGATTCCTTTAATGACAGTTGATTAATCAGGAAGACCGCCACAGTATGTTACATGGTCAGTAGTGCATAAAAAAAAATTACACGTCCATGTTGATATATGATTTGCGTTCTTACTCTCTAGAGGTTTTGACAATGTCTGAAAACAAATACAAAGCCATCTCGGTCAAGTTGTTAATCACAGCAACAGGTGGTCATGGGGCCTGGTTGTCAAGGACATACAGGTAGATCTGGTAACAACTTCAAAGAATCGCACAGAAACTTTATAGGATATACTATCTTGGGACCAGGCACAGTGTTTGAGGAATCCAAAATCGAATGTTTGAAGGATCACACTAATATTTATATAGAGTAAGAAAGGCTAAATCAAGGGACTGTTCTTGTAGCTCATCGCCAATATTCAATGGATCACACATTGAGGAACTGCGAGACCACTGTAGTCAAGATATCCAGATACCAGGCTAAGGATGAGATGATATCAGGTCAATGTGTCCTCGCTCCTGATGTATTCTCCGATATCCGCTTGATGAAAGGCTATCAGGGTCATGGGATCTGTGTGTCTGCACTCCTGAGTGGACTTGGCTGCTACTCCAAACCCCTGTAACATTCCATGAGACACAATGACTATCATATCATATTCAGTGATGATTCTGTATGAAAAAATCACCAGCAAAAACATCTCATTTGGTTAAAGTAAGTAGGAGCTTGTCCATGTTCAGTGAAAGATTTAAATCTTATGTACATTTGAAAATATTTTTACATACAACTTTAGTAAAATTTCAAGCAAACAATAGAACAAGTCTCTCAAAATCTTGCCCAAGAATGATCCCTGATGTTTGTTTGCTATATATATTACTGTGTAACCTCTGAATTCCGAACACCTGTGGGACCGAACAAAAAATTCCGATTTTGGAAGTTTCCGGAATTCAAGTCTGGATTGAATTAGACTAGCACATAATGTATCGATGTTTATTAATGGTTGTGAATAGTGTCATTTTTGTTTATATGTGTAACAGTGTTTGTATTGTTTGCTAAGTGTAATTATCATAACGTGACCCCTCTATTCAAGAAAGGAAACAAAGAAGATCCAGCAAATTATAGACCAATATCTTTAACATGTATTCTTTGTAAGGTGCTTGAACATATTGTAGCTTCAAATTTAACAAAGCACTTCAATAAGCATAATATACTTTATGACTTACAGCATGGTTTCAGAGAAAAACGTTCCTGTGAAACACAACTCCTGCAACTTACTGACCAACTAGCGAGAAATCTTGTTAATGGACAACAGACTGATTTAGTTCTTTTAGATTTTAGTAAAGCTTTTGACAAGGTCAGCCACTTAAAGTTATTGTACAAATTACAGGAACATGGAGTCAATAATTCAACCCTGTTGTGGATAAAATCTTTTCTCATAGGCAGAACACAAAAAGTCGTTTTGGAGGGAGGATGCTCATCAGAAGTCCCAGTAACATCAGGAGTACCTCAGGGATCTGTACTTGGCCCACTTCTCTTTCTGTTATATATAAATGATCTTCCAGATACCATAACTTCTCAAGTTCGTTTATTTGCAGATGACACTGCCGTTTACCTAGCTATAAACAACAAGCAGGACTGTATTACACTTCAGAAAGACCTCGACAAGCTGGTGCAGTGGGAAAAGAAATGGGAAATGGAATTTAATCCCAGTAAATGCATTGTTTTAAATATTACTAAAAAGAAGAAAGCACTTTCCTTTGATTACAGATTACATGGACAAGCTTTAGAAACAGTGGATAATGCCAAATACTTAGGAGTTACAATATCAAAAGATCTCTCTTGGAATAAACATATTGACAACATTACTTCTTCTGCTAATAAAACTCTTGGTTTCCTCCACAGAAACATCCAGACAAAGAATAAGGAAGTTAGAGAAGCAGCTTACAAAACATTGGTTAGACCTCAAGTAGAATATGCCTCTACAGTCTGGAGTCCTCATACACAGACATATATAGATAAAATAGAAAAAGTACAACGCAGAGCAGTCCGATGGGTTAATAATAACTATTCTTATTACGACAGTGTCACCAGCATGCAGAAGGAACTTGACTGGCAAACCCTTCAGTACAGACGTGATGTCACCAGACTTCTTATGTTTTACAAAATAGTAAATAACCTTGTTGCTGTCCCATTACCTGCATATCTTGAAAGACCAGCGAGGATATCCCGCCACTTACACTCTTTATCTTACAGGCAAATTCATACTCCAGCTAGCTACTTTAAATATTCCTTTTTTCCTTATACAGTGATACTTTGGAACAGCTTACCAGAAAATATAGTCTCACAAAATGATCTTTTAGCATTTAAACAAAAGCTCCTCTCGTTTCAGATAGTAGACCGTCCCTGAATCAACAAAAAGATGATTTTACCAGATCTTAAACCTAACATATTCACCTTTTTTTCAGAAAATTTTCTCACCCTAACAAAATTTTTATTTTAACAGTTTTATCCTTGCACAGACGCGCACCTGCCAGTAATACCCGAAAGGGGAGTTTGTGCAGTATATATAGATAGATAGATAGATTATCATTAAATCCTTTGAAGCTTTACCTTACACATGTATATATTTGTATTGTTTTTTTCATTTATGTTAATGTGATTTCCAATAATTATCTTACTTCTCTTTCTCTCCCCCTCCCATCCTCTTTCTTCTCTCATTCTCTCTATTTGCCTTATATTCCCCCCCACCTCTCTCTCTCTCTCTATTTTCCATTTTTATGTCAAAATGGGTTATGCTAATGTTGATTCTGGGCATTATTTGTCTTTTTTTTCTCTTTCTCTCATCTTAATTTATGACACTTAGAAAACCAGCACATTGTCCGAGCAGCCTAATTAATTACGCTTCCAACAATACTGCAATTACACTTAAACTGTTGATGATGTTTGTAGCAAAACATATCAACTTATCACAACTTAAATCATTTACAATGTGTCACTATTGAATTGTATATGTATGCAAACATGTTGTGATTCTTACGCTTGTCAAAATAATAGACAAACTGTGATTGTAACATGTGTCAAAATAACGATCACCGCTGATTAGGGATAAATTGCCGCAAGGGCTTACAGTTTCTGGTCTGATTACCTAGCTAGTAGCACTGTTTGGATTTCTGAGGTAAAATGGCATTGATATAACCCAATATTTACAAAATTATTGTTCAGAATTCAGAATTTAGAGGTTCCGGAACTCAAAGGTATTATTTACATACAAGAGGGCCATGATGGCCCTGAATCGCTCACCTGATTATAAATGAGCAACATATGTTGGATTTTTCATATTAACCTACTTTTGACACCACATGACCCACTTTCAAACTTGTCAAAGATTTTATGGAAACAGACATTCAGACCAAGTTTCATGAAAATATGGCCAAAAATGTGGCCTCTAGAGTGTTAACAGGGTTTTTCTAAGATTTGACCTCATGACCTACTTCTTGACCCCACATGACCCAAATTCGAACTTGTCCAAGACTTTGTAGAAACAAAAATTCTGACCAAGTTTCCTGAAGATTGGGCCAAAAATGTGGCCTCTAGAATGTTAACAAGGTTTTTCTAAGATTTGACCTTGTGACCTACTTTTTGACCCCACATGACCCAAATTCGAACTTGTCCAAGACTTTGTAGAAACAAAAATTCTGACCAAGTTTCATGAAGATTGGGCCAAAAATGTGGCCTCTAGAGTGTTAACAAGGTTTTACTAAGATTTGACCTCGTGACCTTTTTTTTTGACCCCACATGACCCAAATTCGAACTTCTCCAAGACTTTATGGAAACAAACATTCTGACCAATTTTTATGAACATTGGGCCAAAAATGTGGCTTCTAGAGTGTTAACAAGGTTTTACTAAGATTTGACCTCTTGACCTACTTTTTGACCCCACATGACCCAAATTCGAACTTGTCAATGATTTTATGGAAACAGACATTCTGACCAAGTTTCATGAAGATTGGGCAAAAAAATGTGGCCTCTAGAGTGTTAACAAGGTTTTCTAGGATTTGACCTCATGGCCTACTTTTTGACCCCACATGATCCAAATTCAAAGCTGTCAAAGATTTTAAAGAAACAAACATTTTGACCAAGATTCATGAAGATTGGCCTAAAAATATGGCCTCTAGAGTGTAAACAAGCCAAATTGTTGACAACGCACAACGGATGAAGGGCGATCACAAAAGCTCACCTTGAGCATGTTGTGCACAGGTGAGCTAATAAACAGAAGGGGAAATTTCGGGACCAAGAAAATCGTCCAGATTTAAGAAGTTTTCGGATTTTGGAGGGTCCGGATTTCGGAGGTTACACTGTACAAGGGATACTACTCCTGACTGACTGGGATTTATACCTTCCATAAATAACAATTTAATGCTCACATTGGCATGCACAATCTTTACTCAGCCACAAAGAATTTGGTAGATGTCACCAATTTCAACCATTTGCCTACTTTCTTTTAAAATTTGCCATTCTGTGAATCAAGTGACTTTCAGAAAAAAAAGATACATCTTAATTGGCTGTTTCTACCTTAAGAACCAAACGCATTCATGTTTACCTTAACTGTCACGTGATTCATAAAATGGCTCTTAACAGAAGTGAAAGTAGGCCAACTGATGAACTTGGCGAGACCTACTGAACTCCTTGCAGCCGTGGAGAGATTATGCATGCCAATGTGAGTGATTATTTTACTTTATGGTATTATTGCAAAGGCTAACTTTATCCTTTTGTAGAAACAACTGTTTACACTGATAGACCAGGTGTACGAACCCATTTCAATATTCCTGAAAAGTGGGGTTAGTCTAGCAATGCAGGTCTGGTTGCAAAATATTTGCGTTTGCATGGGTGAAAAAGTGGTGATTTTCTAGTTTCATAGGTGTATACACTTGCGATAGGTGCAAGTATTTAATGGCACCATTATTACTGACTGAGATATTGGCATTTTCCAAGGAAGGTATGAATCCAGGTGAATCAGGAGTTATGTCCCTTGTATTTTATACAGCGATATATGACCCACCTTTTGTGCCAAACCCCTTTGGGTTTAACATCAAACTGACACTACTTCAGTCAAATGGGGACTTTCTGTGCACTGTGAATCATACAATATACAAATAACATGATACCACACCCAGGCACATTATCCAGACACTGGGCCAACCAATTCTCCAACTACTATAGAGACATACCAGTACCCTTTTAAAGACTTTTGCATGATGCAACTGGGGATCTTACCCAAGACCTCTCAGACATGGGGCCAGATATCAAGCCATGCAGAGAGCAACCAGTTACAACATCAATCATTTTATGCAAGAATCATGGGACAACAACATGGCAGATTTGAGTCATGGTCTGCCAGTCCACATCATCTTGGTCTGATTAACACTTCTCTATTTATAAAATTCAATACACCATTGTATGCCACACCAAAGATCAGATTCAATCACATATAAGGACCGTTTCAATTAACTAACAAACAAATTCGATCTTAGTTGTACAATAAAACATTAAGAAAAATGGTCTATTTTATAAAGAATCACAGGAAAAATACACCTTTATAACAATGTCAATATATGCTAACAAAGATTTTTTTTGTATAACGTTAAGTGAAACAGACCCCAGGTGTTAGTGTCATTTTCTAGTTTTAGTAGTAAAGAATAACCAACATAATAAAACCTCACAGAATGTGTTAATATAATGAAAACACTACAAACCACATACCAGTGGTAGATCTGACATGCTGTACACTATAACGCCCTGGTACTGTGGCGTGTTCTCTGTGATGCGACCCAGTCCTGACTTCATCACATGGTGACCGTAGAGAAACTGCTGCTCGGCGCTCGGCTTCACCCAGATCTTGTACTAAAACAATTTTATAACACAAATAACTACCAGTGTGCACAGAGTAAAGAGTGAGAAAAAAGAAGAAGAGCTTTGACTAGAGGGCCATAAAGGCCCAAGATTGCTCACCTGATGACAACTTGCTTAAAACAACCACATTTTCATAAGGAGCAGAAAAATTTGAACAATCTTGGTAGAATCTCATCTAATGAACATCCTTGGCAAAACTTTTTTCAAAATTGAGTTTTGGGAAGAAGATATTTTTAAGATTTCACTATATACAAATGTAAATATAAGGTAAACTAGCCATCTATATCAGTCAAGGTTTTAATAGATCAGAATAATTTGATAATCTTGGTGGAGGGTTACCTTGGGAATATCTGTACCAAAATATTTTGAAATCTGGTCAAAAGAAGACCTTTAACTCCTTCATCTGACTTTTTTTCCATTGTCATGCAACCATTTCTACCTGGAAAGGGCGTCGTGGTCCAGTGGTAACGTATCCGATTACGGATCTGAGGGTTGTGGGTTAGAACCTCATTGGAGGCAAGAATTCTTCATGACCTTCCCAGGCGCAAAGTACTGGTCCAACCCAGGAACCGTCGAGAGGGATTAGTTTAAGTTGCAAGAACTTGTTTCATAATTGACGTGTAAAAAATTAAAGCTGATGGATAATGATGGGTCAAATATGCTTCAAAATCCACCTTGAGTCTTTCCAAATCTAGTAAAAATATATGAAAAAAAATTTCAAAACCTTAATTGTAACATAAATATCTATTCCGAAAATTTAAGTCCATTTTTTTGTTTGCTTTTTTTTCTTTTTACTTAATGCCTGAAGATGCATATGTATTTACATCACTGTGAGTTAAGCAAGTTTTTTTCTCATTCTTTCTTTTTGAAAAGAAAGCTGCTAAAATTAACAATCTATAATTTCTAAATGACTAAATGTCATATCATTACAAATCAGTTCAACAAAACGTGTTAGACAGGTATGGTCCCCAAACAAAGTGATGTGATCATGCACCAGCACTGTATATATATATGTACTAGTACATGTATTTGTAAGTGGTAACAAACCTTGGCATAAGGAGCTAGATAGTCAAGGGCTGTAATCTGCAGTCTAAATTTGCCCGTCTTTGTAAATTTTCCAAAACATGTCCCAAAACTGATGAGGTTGGGTCTTGCTATGCTTGCTCCTAATTTCATCAAGTCCTCCCTGTAACAAAACAAATAAACATAAAATATTACCTATGAATGTCATATTACGCGATTTAAATACTAACTGCAAGGGTATTTCAGTCAAATTTGGGATGAAGCCAAAAATTTAAAAGATCCATTTTAATATAGCACAAATACCAATGTTTTACTCAGCTCTGGGAAAAAAATACATGATTTGGAGAAAAAGAAAAAACACAAGATTTTGACTATTGGGAATGGATGTATCCTTAAGTTTGTTTGCTTAGGTTACAGTCATTTCAGATTTTGTCTACATGTAAACCAGGGTTCAACATTAACTTGTACAACAATTGTACAAAGAGAATTTACCAGACCTAATTTGGACTGGATAAAACATTTTAAGGCAAACTACCAGTGGTTTCTTTTGGTCAAAATATACGGAGAATATAGGCGGCATTCCCCCCTGCCTGGAATATATGTTTTTCCCCCATGTTAATATCATTGTTCTTTTTATTCTTTTATGCAATAAAACTTCATTAAATAAGAGTTAAATACAACAAAATGCCTACATTATACATAGTGGTAAAATTCCCCTATTAGCTTGTTCGCGCAATTCTTCCCCCTTCCTCTGGGCCCGGACCCCTTTCCCCAGGAAGTGAAAAAAAAACACTGACTACAGTGCAATACTTTAACATTATTATATTGTTTCATGTCAGTTATGCTCCAGGTGTATTTCATATATCTTATAATAACAAGGGTTTTCTCTGTGATATGTGTGTCACCTGCTGACGGAAAAAGTATGACGGACAGACGTACAGATGACAGAAAAGTGATCCCTATGCGTCACCTGCTGCAAGCAGTGAAATCCTGTGAATTAAATACCGTCACTGCATTTTGTAATCATTTAACTGTCTTCTTTTCCTAATTTTTGCTTCTAACTGGCAGAAAATAAAACAACATTTTGTTACACCAAGTGTATTTAATTGCTTATATCTGGAAAATTATGGACTTTTGTTAGAGTATGAACATAATTTGCAGAACGTTCCCTGACTGTTCCATAGGTGTTTTAGAGTTTAAAGACTGACCTAAGATTCATTAAGTAATAGGGAAGAAACAAGACAACATGAATATATTTTTGCCAATATTTGCTGTTTTCTCAACATATAACTGTCCATATCTAAAAAGCTGTTACAGATACATCAATATATAAAGTGTGTGAAACGGGAATTTGGAGACCTTTTTAACTGTACCAAGCTTTTTTAAATCGGTCATCATATAAGGAAGTTACAAGAAAAATACATGTAAAAATTATTTCAAACCTTTCTTTCATGCGCTTCTGCAGTTGGTCCCAATCATTTAATTGCATTTTTCTAAGAAACTATTAGTTTTTAAAAATAACAATATTTATAGCCTGATGCAATGCCTTTCAAATGGTATGCAGGTTTTAATAATCGGACCCTTAATTAAAAAGTTATCGGTCAGGAAGTAGCAACTGACATGAACATCTTTTTGCCGTTTTCTTAAGGATTAAATATCTACATATATCTATCTACATACAAAAGCAGATAGGTAAGTGAAATTTTGGAAATCTGAAGACCTTTCTAATGGAACCTAGCTTTTTTAAACTGGATATCATATAAGGAAGTTACAGTCATGAATATAGGAATTAATCAAAACTGTTCTTTCATGCACTTCTGCAGTTGGTCCCAAATATTTAATTGCTTTTTTTTTTAATTCTTAGCTTTTGAAAATAACTTAAGAATATTATTAATAGCATGAAGCAATGCCGTTCTAATGGTATATAGATTTTAATAATTTGACCATTAATGACAAAGTTATCAGTCGGGAAGTAGTAATTGACATGAAAATCTTTTTGCTGAATTTTGCAGGTTTTTTTAGGATTAACTGTCTTTATCTCAAAAGCAAACACAGATATGTTTAAACATAAAGCAAGTGAAATGTTGGAAACTTTAAGACCTTTCTAACAGTACCTAAGTTTTGAAATAGGACATCATATGAGGAAGTTACATGGAAAAAAACATTTCAGATTCAGAAAAAATGTGCCCACACAATGTACCAACTTTTATTACTGTTAGATTATAGGCATAATGTGCTGTTTTGATATGTTTCGTGCTGTATGCTCCTTTAAAGTCAGCAAGAAAATTTAATGAAAAAAGAAGAAATATTTTTTGGTAGGAAAGGGACCTTGTATACCTATTTTGCATGTAAAGAGGACTAGTGAGTGTTCATTCCCTTGTGGAACTCCAGTTATGAGAATTATTGATGTTAATTTTAAAGAGGGTTCTTGAAGGGCCAGCATCATGAAATTAAAACAGGAAGCATAGGTCCATAGTCCCCTTTGAATGCACTGATTTTCTTTGTCATATGATGTCATTTGATGTCACAGATTTCACCTCCTATTAAATTTAGTTTGTACTCTACAACTCTCAATTCTGGATGGATTTTCTCCATTTTTACAGATGGTGTATGTAAATGGGTATGATCATGTTTTATATGTTTTGCTGAGTAGAAAGCCCTATCGTTTGTTCAGACAAACAAAATCTAGTTTAAATTGATTTTTTTCATTAGAACTATGTGTTGATTACACGATGGAAAGGGGCAAATATTAAGAAAATGATGGATCTTTCAACAAGACCTGTCTGACAAGTTACATAAGGATGTTACTATACTGGAGTGACTGCCTTCTGTGCCTACTAGACAATGTTGATTGATCGCAGGTTAAAGTTGAACCCTGATAACGAAAATATAGTGTTGCCAATGTCTACTGAGATATTAGACTAGTGGGATGATTCCATGCATATTATCCTACACAGAGTCAACCAATATGCCAAGCAAGGGAGGTATACCAGTACCATATACAACAATCATACCCATGACCTCATAACTCATAACCACGAGGCCACCATATAAACTATAAGAATGTGAAGTGACACCTCTATTAACTATCACTTGAACCCAATCAAGTTAAAAAAATGGTGTAATCAAGTAGAGAATTGAGATACATCTCAAAAATGTACCAAAAAAAGAAGAGAATAATGCCTTTTCTCTAATGTATGAAGAAAATATATAAAGAATGCAGGTCTCTCCTCATCTTCTGGGCTGAGTGTCTGGTTACCTGACATAGAAGACCCTGTCCTTGTGGAGTCGGAAACAGTAGGTACCATCTGGTCTGTCCAGCAATAGCTTGATGTTCTCTCCAATACTGAAATATGATCAGAAAAGATAAAGATTAGATATAAGAAAATTTTCTCATTAGGTCTGAAAACTATCATAGCTGTCATATATAGAAAATAATGTACCATTTTTTATTATATTAAAATTATGTTGTGCTTGTAATCAATATATTGACTTAAGCCTAATAAGGTAAAGTCCCTGTAATGGTTCCGCTACATCTTGGACCACTTAACCTCTACCAAGATAACCAATGTACCTTGATGAAACATTAGAAAACCTTGGTTATCTCCATGAAAGGCCATGAGGTCTGAAATGTAGCGGAAGCATTACAGGGACTTTACCTTAAATGGATCATGACTTGTCACTGAAGTACTGTGCATGCATTTCTTTTCACAATTTTGGTAGTGAGTCACCCAAAAAACATCTTTGCTAAAAAACTTTGAAATCCAGCCAGTACTTTTAGACAAGATGATTTTCAAATCTGTTCCATATACAATACATATAAGGAAAACAGGCTCCACCCTCTGGCAGTCAAGTTTTTCTACGGATCAAATTAATTTTTACAATCTTGGTAGCAAGTCACCCGGCCAAGAAACATTTGTGCCACAAAACTTTAAAACCCAATCAATACTTTTGGACAAGAAGATTTTTAAAATTCGTACTATATACATGTGAGGAAAATGGGCTCTGCCCCCGGGCGGCCATGTTTTTTGACCAATCTAAATATTTTTATGATTTAAGTAGAGAGTGACCCAAGCAACAACTGTGCCAAAACAACTTTGAAATCCAGCAAAAAAAATGTGTATTTCAAAACTTATTTAGAATTAAAATATAAAGGTATGAATTGATATGAAAGATAATGAACAAAGACATTTTTACACAAGTTCCACGACACATGATGTATTCACAGTTTCGAGAAAATTAAAGAGTAAAGTACTATTGAGAGGGATATTATTAATGAGTAGTCAGAAGTAGTCCACTGTATCTAATCCCCATATTTTTATATGTTATATAATTTATATAAACACAGGAGTTATGAAGTTCTGTCTTCTGCTACGAAAATTTTTTGTACAAAGTGAAAAAAAAAAATCAAACTTCATATCAAATAATTGCCTCATGAAAACATTTACAACTGTTGGTCCAGTTACAAGCTATTTATCTTCATTAGGTATATATATTTGATTTTCCATGACCTCAATTAGAATATTATCAAATAGTATTTTCTACATCTAAGATAATTTAAATTTTCATTATTATGATATAATAAATGATGATAATATGTTTGTACCAAGGTTTAAAGTGTAAGCTTAAAATTAAATTATTTTAAATCGATTACGAGACAAGTTATCACAACTTATATTAATCACTCTCAATGGCTCTGGTGGCTTATGTGGTCATTATTGTGGTAGGAAACCAGAACCTGTAGAAAATCCATGTGTCTGGATAGGAGACCATTGTACCCTCTCACGTACGTGACCAAGAATCGAATCTGGGGTGCATTGGTGAGAAGCGAGGCATGTTACTACTACACTATCCAGGCACCCTGGATAGTGTAGTGGTAACCAAGGGATGTTTAATCTATGGTATTTTTGACAACCTATTCAATTTCCTTTATGGTATTTTGACATTCCTGTCATTTTTTGTTTAGGAAGTTTTAAATATTTCCAATCCCTTCATTTTCATGTTGATGATCGACATCATTTAGTTCCACGTTATTAACCCACTTAGCTTACAGTTCATACAGTCATGGAATAGTCAGTGTCAGAAATTGTTCATGATACTTTCTTCCCTTGTAGAACCTTCACTAGTCTATACCCCATCTTTTGAGTCCCTATACCTGTAGGATGATTTTGGGCTCTAATGGAAGGACTGAGTCCTTTTTAAGCCCGTCAACATTTTGTTTTCTTTCTTCACTGTTTTAATACTTTGTCTTCAAAGTTATAGTGTTAAATATGGTGACAAATATTGGGGTATTTTTGTTGCATGCATTGCTGTCCTTTAAAGCACCTGATATTATATATTAACATATGTATACTAGATTTGCTTCCTGCATATAGTGATGTCATAACCTCTACACAGATGCTCTTTTTTTTTTTTTTGGAAGTACTTCCACCTTTTTCTGTACAGATATGGTTAAGTCAGTGCATTATGGCTAGCCAGTACGTAAATAATAAATTGGAATGAAACCATTTGTCACCTCCATATGTATCGTTTTTGTATGATATTTGTTTACTTGATATCATTATAATGGACCTATAAATGCTGTCAAATATGCTGCATTGTACTGACAAAAATAATGACACCCTAAAAAGGAGGACATAAAAACTCATATATTCATTGGACGAAAGAGTCACAGGACGAATCCAACAAAGCACCGTGTCGTTCTTTTCCTCCATGGGTGTATCTTTATCAAGAAGAAAGGTTGAAACAAATAAACATACTATTTTGACAATTTTTCAAAGAATCCTCTAGTTTCTTCGTCAGTTAATGGTCTCATTTTGTTATAATTTTTTTTTTTTTACAAAATTTAGTGCAACACACGTGTTCCTATTTGTTTATTCTTCTCAGGTCACGTTCCATCTGCGGATTTAAAAAGAGATTCGGTGTTAAGTTACTTTTTATAATTATAATATTCGTTTTATGTATGATCGAACTTATAATGAACATGTCGTTATTATATTTGAGCTTGTTCCAATCACCATATTTTGAAAATAATTTTTGTTTATTTTGATTAATATTTTACCTTTTCTTTTTTTTTTTTCGAATATGAAAATTTGTTTCCGCATTATAAACGAAGTTGAAACAAGGTAGATAACTCCTAAAAATAATCAAAATGGCTACACAAGGGTCTTCAACACAAGAACAGCAAGAGGAAGATGCTTCCGAATTACAGTTTCCAAGAGGTTCCTGATAAGAATTTGAGCTTTTGATTTTTTATATTTGTTATTCATAGTGTCGCTATATTTTATTTGTGTTTTTTTTTCTTCCCTCTATTTAAATTGCCCAACATTTGTTTAGTTGACTGTTGAAACTGAAAGGCTTTAATCATAACCAGAATTTATCTGGTCAGAAAAAACCAGAAAGGCCTTCTATTTGATGTGTGCATGAAAGACCCGAACTATCTGGTTAAAAAGGCCAATTTGTCTTATACATTTTTTTATGATAATATCGAATTTAATTATTGACAGTAAAAAACTAAAACGCACATAATTCATAAAACTGACGTAATATTTTTAACAAGAAAAGATTAAAACAAACTAGAATTGCTATCACGATATCATCGGTTTTCGCGAAAGCAATGTCATTCAGTTCACTAGTCTCATGATTCGAAAAACATATTTCTTTGTTCAATGGCTTGTTGAATACTGTTAACAAACATTTCAAACATTTTTCTCGCAATGTTTAAGCAGACCTTTTACCCAAAAGAATATTTTTGAGTATTACCTGTCAGTTATGTAGTCGCAAACTTGAAAACTTTTTTACGAAATTCGGTTAGTGCCACATTATGATTAGATGTGTGTGTTGCTTTATGATGGTGACAAACGACAATTGTAATTGATAAACAACAATTGCAAACGACACCCAATAGTATAAAATGACACACGACAATGCGACATGACACTCAACATTATTACGAACTAATGTTGCATTGAATAACCATCATTTTCATGAAAATCCATTAATTTGCAATTTATAAAAAAAGTGATTTCAAGCCAAGCGCCCCCTAGCGGCCAAATAAGAAACAAAATTGATTAAAATTTTACTGTTAGGTACTAGCAATGCAGCAAATGTTCAATCAAGTATACAAGTCGCACAGTCAAACATTCTATTTCTTATATATCACAATTTGAAGCATAAAAACTGATTTACAATTTTTCTAAAAAGGATCAAACCTTGGACTGCCGTAAAATGACCAAATCAAGTCTGATCTTCAAAAACTGAACATCACTGGAAAGAGCTTTTCATGAACTAAAACTTTTGTTCATTTTCTCCCAGTGAAATATTTTCAGTTTTGGAGCACTTTGGGGCCAAATAAAAACACATTTATCGTAATATGACCTTGACCTTTTCAATGTTTAACTTTTTAATTTTGAGGCCCTTTCAAACTTAACAAAGCATAACGTGTGAAAATTTCATGACAAATAAACAAAAAATAAAGTCAGGAGCGACAAAGAACATGTTTTTGGAATTTTAATTTTTCCTAAATTTTAGTGAAGTTTGACCGTTTCTAGAGGACAAACCACACATTTCTTAAACTCGCCACCCCATATATTTTGTGTGTATATGTCTTTCAAATCGTATGCAGGAGACGGACTTCTTCTATCTGATCTCTAACAAAAATGGATAGGTTTTTCGTAGACCTACCCTCATTTGCACAGTTTTTATTGCGAGGTTCAAACATTCAACCTTCCGTAGCTCAAAAGCTTTCATTTGTTATAAGGCTATCAACAGGGAACAGAATGAAATAAAACGCATTCGAATCGGACTTCAATTTTTAGCTCACCTGAGCACTTGTGCTCAGGTGAGCTTTTGTCCGTTGTGCGTCGTCAGTCGTCCGTCAACAATTGCTTGTGAACACTCTAGATGCCACAGTTTTGTCCCAATCTTCATGAAACTTAGTCAGGATGTTTGTTTACATGATATCTCGGATGAGTTCAAAATTGGGTCATGTGGGGTCAAAAACTAGGTCACTAGGTCAAATCCTTGAAAAACCTTGTGAACACTCTAGAGGCCACAGTTATGGCCCAATCTTCATAAAATTTGGTCAGGATATTTGTCAACATGATATCTCGGATGAGTTAGAAATTGGGTCATGTGGGGTCAAAAACTAGGTCACCAGGTCCAAATCTTAGAAAATCCTTATGAACACTCTACAGGCCACAGTTTTGGCCCAATCTTCATGAAACTTGGTCAGGATGTTTGTCTACATGATATCTTGGATGAGATAGAAATTGGGTCATGTGGGGTCAAGAACTAGGTCACCAGGTAAAATCTTAGAAAAACCTTGTGAACACTCTACAGGCCACAGTTTTGGTCCAATCTTCATGAAACTTGGTCAGGATGTTTGTCTACATGATATCTCGGATGAATTCGAAATTGGGTCATGTGGCAAAATGAGAAAGAAAATTGATTAAAATTTTACCATTAGGTACCTAGCAATCCAGCAAATAGTTCAATCAAGTATACAAGTCTCACAAGTCAAACTTTCTATTCTTATATATCAGAATTTGAAGCATAAAACCTGATTTACAATTATTCCAAAAAAGGATCAAACTTTGGACTGCCGTATAATGACCAAATCAAGTCCGATCTTCAAAAACTAAACATCACTGGAAAGAGCTCTTTAAGAACTAAAACTTTTGTTCATATACTCTCAATGAAATATTTTTAGTTATGGAGCTATTTGTGGTCGAATAAAAACACAATAATTGTATTATGACCTTGACCTTTTCATTTTTTTAAACTTTTTAATTGTGAGGCCCTTTCAAACATAACAATATATAATGTGTGAAAATTTGATGAAGAATGAGCAGAAAATAAAGTCAGGAGCGACAAAAACATGTTTTTGAAATTTTAATTTTTCCTAAAACTTAGTGAAGTTTGACCGTTTCTAGAGGACAAACCACGCATTTCCTAAATTCGCCTACCCCTATATATTTTGTGCGTATATGTCTTGCAAATCGTATGCAGCAAACAGAATTCTTCTATCTGATCTCTAACAAAAGTGGAGGGTTTTTTGTAGACCTACCCTCATTTGTCCACTTTTTTACAAGGTTCGAACATTCAACCTCTCCTAGAACAATTTTTTTCCATACCCGATGATGAGATTTCCATCATATTTGATTGGGCTGTCAACAAGGAACATTATGTAAAAAACCGCATCTAAATCAGGTTTCAAATTTTGGAGTTATTAGCAAAAAAGTGATTACATGCATTGCGCCCCCTAGTGGCTAAATCAGAAACAAAAGTGAAAAGTTTGACCATTTAGGCACAAGTTCAGATATATATGACTCCATGCCCAAAATTTCATAGCTGTAGCTTTTCTCATCTGGCCGCTAGGCTGGCTACAAAAATGGGTGGAATTGGAAAAATAAAAAAAACAAATCAACAGAAGAAGAATAGGTTTTCGCCTTGCAGAGGCGAAAACCTAATGATAATGAGCTCTCTTAATATCAGTATTGTTTATATATATAGAGGCAGTTATTACTTTATAATTTTCCCTGCACGAGTCCAGAGTCTCTCTAGGCTTAAAGAATATGACTCCATATTAAGTAGCATTTTCCATATATTTTATGGTATCTTGTGGATGCATTGAAATTTAAACTTTGAACCCTGACAGCGAAAACATTATATCTATGTGAAAAGTGCATGGGTAAAAATAATAATTGGGGAGGTCATTTTTTTTACTTTTTTTTAAACTAGGAATTAAAATTTTAAAAAAAATAGACCTCTCCATATATATATATTTTTTTTTTTTTATATTTTGGTTAACTTTTATGTTTAAATCAAAAGAAAGCAAATACAAATTAATAAAAGCAAAATAAAGGATGTATTAAATTACTATTTAAAACAAACTATACAAATATAACTCAAGAATTTCCAAAAAATAAGAATTTAGAAAAAAAAGGTCCCAGCTGAAATTGAACTCATGACCTCTTGAAGGAAAAAAAAAAAGTACAGATTGGTGCTCTTACCAACTGAGCTATTTTCACAAGTGCAGAAGATGTGTATAAATAAGGCTATAAAAAATCAATCTGATCAAAACAGCAGGACTAGCACTACACAGACAATTGCATTATATTGATATCTACAAAATGCGTTCTTTATATTATGGTGACATATTTACAAGGTAAACATTACGCATTACTTATCCAACCCATCATTTAATAATTAAACTACTATGTATATTTACAAGCTCAATAAAGAGGACATGAAATGTGCAATGTCCAGACCGACGAGCGAAGCGATAAGTAGGTCATGACCGATATGTAGTAAACACATTAAAATACAAATCACATATAAAAATATCGGTCACTGAGAACTATTACTATCACAACTTTACATTCGACTGCAATACCAATTTTGCACATGCGCAAACCAAAGTGTAAACCCATTTTAATTGGACATACTAATATATATACAGTACTTAATAACAGTAATGTATATATACAGTACCGAATACCGTCCAGAAAAATAAATGAATTTAAGTTATTCACATAATTTAGAACTTAAATTTTTATAATTCATTAAACCGATTCATTTTTTTCCAATATTTTCTTCTTTTTTTTTTAAAAATATTTTCAAGGAGTCTTTTTATAAGTAAAAACATGTAATAAAATAAAATACATAAAAAAATTCAAAATGATTTTTATGCTTCCTTTTTCAGTTTTGTTTTTGGACTCAATCTATGACATTATCTACTCTGTTGTTGGTCCAAAGCCCAAAATGAGAAAGTTGTTTTGTATAAAATATCATTCAACATAAATTTTATCAAGAAAATTCCATTTTGATCTTTGGCCTTTATGGAACAGTACCTTTCTGGTTTAGGGCCTTTCTTACCTTAATACTCACAGAAAATACACATACATGGTCAGGGTTCCCACTGAGTTTTGAAACTTATACTCAAGTATTCAATTCTCACCATATTGGCATTCTGTTGCTACGCACATTTAAGCAATACTTTACATCGACTGTGACATTTTTTGACAGGGAAACCACTGACGCTTCGCGAAAATGATTGAAACTTATTTCCAAATTGTTTTTATGTCACCTGCTGTATTTAGAGGTGACACATAGGGATCACATTTCTGCCATCTGTCCGTCCGTCTGTCTGTCCATCACTTTTTTTAAAGAACACACTGTGAAATGTCACTGATAAAGTTCCAGTTAAAGATATATGTATTCATTTATTAAAGAATTACAGATTTTCTAAAGAACACTCTTGTGAAATGTCACTGATAAAGTTCCGGTTAAAGATATATGCATTCATTCATTTAGTAAAGAATTAATAATTTTGTAATAATTTAAACAACATATTAAAACTTCCAGCAGGTAATGACTGCTCTATGTAAACCAACAACAAAACTCTTGTCTTTTCAGCACCCCAATGTACAGAAGTCACACTGTTGTTCATAATAATAAATTATTGCTCAATGCACGAGACTAGCCCCCCTTCATTGAATACTTTCTATTACAATCAGTATATTTTTGTAAATAGGGTCCTCATACTGTCTGAAAAGTCTAACTCTAATGACACTAAGGAGATATGTGTTTTTTATTTTGTGACAGTGTTTCAGGGTTCCAAGTCAGGGGTGTAAAATTCCACTTGCCCTGGCCATAAAAATTGAGTGTTTGGCAAGTGAATCTCTCTTATTTTTGTGTCACCTGCTATAAGCAGAGGTGACACATAGCCTATGTGTTGGGATCACTTTTCCACGTCTGTCTTTCCGTCACACTTTTTCCGTCACGCTTCAGAAGGTGACACATATGTTCCAAAGAACACTCTTGTCTTGATTTTACTATCTCAGATTTTGAAAGGTCTAGGCAGTAAGAGTGATAATTCAGGGTGTTTGATGACGCACAAATTTTGTGCATTTTGATGTAATCTAAGATGAAATGACCCCAAAATTTTATACCAATGCACCATGCACTTGAAACTTTGATTTTCGTTTTAGAAAGAAAAGCATGCTTAAAATAACAGACTACTGTAATGGCCCATGTATAGTGCGCACTATCAGATTAGTAGGCCTCCTTTACAAGACTGGTCATAAAATAGCAACTAATTGTTATACATAGTAATGAGTATGTAAACTAAGCATGTCCCCCACAAATTTCAAATAACCCCCAAATTCTAACCATTAGGGGACACTTGACCCCAAATTAAAAAAAGTCAATTTTAAACCCTGTAATTGTGGGAATTTTACATCTCTTTAAATGTAGAATTTGTCTTGTAACAGATTTTGTTTATATGTATAGCCCTCATCAGGTCATCACTTATGATAACACCAAGATATAGGCCAAAAAAAAAAAGAGTTCCATTTCTGGTCCCCCAACCAACCCTCTTTTTTAACGATCCACCCTAAAGTTGTTTTTACCCTTTCCACCTTTGAAAAATAGCTACCTTTTTTTTACCTTTCGTTTCATGTAAAAAATAAATAAAAGAAAATAAATCCCAACCTACCGACCCCCCTTTTTTTTTTTGCTGGAGGCCAGAAACAAAACTATTTTTTGGGGGGCCTTATCACTAACTTGATGATGGTATTGATCTAGAATGTGATAATCAGATTGTAAGCTAATAATGAAAAGTTGATTGAACTCTCAGTATATGTATTGACAGGATGTAACACTTTATTTCAGTTAATTTCATTCCCCATTTTTTGAACCAATTTCCCAGAGATTTTCAGTTTGACTCTTGTTGAAGTTTGCTTAGTCATGGGTTGTCTTTACTGAGTGATTCGATAAACACAATCATCAGTAAACAGTCTTGGAATGCTAATGATGCAAAAATATGTGTAACTCTTAACTGTAATTGTGTTGTTGATATTGAAAATTATGAAATATTTACAAATAAAAATTGGAATCTGTATGCCATATACTTTCAGAATTTGAAAATGCAGAGACACTTTTAATATCAGAGGTACAGATGCTGCTGGAACACAGGTATGAAAATTCTTCTAACCTTTTGCTTCACATAGACTCATTTTGACACATAGGCAAATCTGATTAGGGCCTCCTCTGTTTGCTCATACAGTATTGTAGCTCAGTTTCCACACAGTCATATGTGGCAAAGAAAAATTCATTACATCATAAACCATTTAAATATCAATAAATTGATATTCATAAAATCATAAATTTTTACATGAATATTCACGAGGTGAAGGGTTAAAGTTTGCTAGGTAAAGGAATAATGTTGTTAAATGTATCCGTGACAGTTATTTGGTTCATATTTTGGGACTATCTTGGTTATTGTCTCTCTCATCCCCCCCCCCCCCCCCCCCCCCCCAATGGCATACCAAAAACAGTGATGAGAAAAAATATACATATCATCGTCTCTGCCTTGTTAAAAAAAAAAGGAAGACAGTACAAAATATGTATATGTAATAAAGTTTGGACCCTAGATTAGGCAGCACCACATAATTCAGTTCCAAATATTACTGGCAAGAACCAGCCACTATATTGCTCCATCTCAAAATATGAAATTGATTATCATAAATAAATTCCTGAGCTACTGAATGTACCTGATAGAGCAATAATTAGCTTGGCACCAATGAAGGACCCCCCCCAGGGGACAGCATTATCTTTGACCAAAGTTCTGATGAAATGTCTCTATTGTTGATGAGAATAAGATAGTACTGTAGGTTTTATGGACAACTGAAAAAGGACCTGATGAAAAGTTTCTATACTGAAAACATTATGTCCATTGGACCTTATGAATTGAGAGTAATAAATAATAATGTGTTGATGTGTTTATACTCTTGGTTTTGATTCAAAGGTGTGAATAAAATGTATTTTTTCTGTGAATTAAAAGTGTGAGCATATGTTTGTACATTTGTTTTTATCATGTTTTCCAGCATTAAAACGTTTAAGAGCTATACACTTACCCTCACATGAAAATAATTTGATTAATGACAATAAATCTTATTTTACATTTGTCACCATCTTAAGGACAGGTCTCACATTTAAATCTGTTGTATTTTCCTACAGAAAAACACAGAATGAGAGTGCTGAGGAGGAGCAGGAGTTGTCTGAGGTGTTCATGAAGACATTGCAATATACCCAGCGGTTTTCAAAATTCAAGAACAGGGAAACCATTTCAGCAGTAAGAAGGTAATATATACCTGGTAGAAGAATAGAGTAGGATTGCATTGCACATTTTGTTTGTTTGTTGGGTTTAACATCCCACCAACAGTATTTCAGTCATTTGGAGATGACGTCTACTTGAGACAGATATAGTGCTACCAAACTGCAGTATCACTCTGTACACATGTGGCATGATACCACACCCAGTCATATTAGCCTGACACCAGGCCAACCAGTCCTGCAACTACCCTTATATGCTGAGCGCCAAGCAAGGGAGCAGTAACAGTACCATTTACCATTTGGTATGTCACGGCTGGGGATCGAACCCACAACCTCCCGGCCCTGAGGCGGACATTACACACTTTGATTGTTAATTTTTGTATTACAGTATTTATTGATTAGTTATCGACCAATGAAAACGCGCCTTATATATGCAGTACTCTTGGAGACTTGACAGCCATGTAAATAATAAAAAGATGGCTGCATCCTGCAGCTGTACAAAAAGGCCTCAATGATTGGTTTTAAAGACACTCTTAAGCGACAAAATCCAGCTGTAAAATCCCACAAGCTATTGATGATCTATTGCTTGGCCATGGGTATTCAACAATGAGTCTGGTATAATCATGACAGTATTACATGTAGAACCATTAAATCATGAGCCCAATACACTCTCTGTGGAACATTATTAAGTATGTGCTATAATTATGTCCCTTGATTGACTGCATGGCACTTGTCTTTACACCTGTCCATTCACCTATCTTTCCATTTCTAGAATTTCTGTCTGTAGGATATATTTCACCAGTCCTTTGACATTAAAGCATTATTATTAATATGAATGTTGATAAAGGGTTTGTCATAAGCTTGACCCAAGTTCTCCTTGTCTAGATCAGTTCATTGTCAGTGCAGACATCAAACCATTACCCAGTTCATAGCTTTGTTATCTTAGATCATTAGAAACTTCTATCTGGTTCCAAGATTGCTAATGACAAGTGGTTCAACTCTGTTTCAGTTTGCTAATGCAGAAGAAGCTACACAAGTTTGAGCTGGCCACCCTGGCAAACCTTTGTCCAGATAATGCAGAGGAGGCCAAGTCTCTCATACCAAGGTAAGTAGAAGGGGCCACTCTAGTTTCCATGGCAGTTAACACAACAAAATTGTTATGTGTGCATAATTATGAATACTGTATTCAAGTGTCAAGTGAGTTTTATTCTGGAATTTCATGTAGTATTGGATTTCCACTGGGCTGACCTGTAATTTACTTCTTGAACCTTCTGTAAGCTGTTGCTGTGACTACAGGTAATCTTTAGTTTATAGTGTAAAATAAAAACATTAAAAAAATATTTAAAAAAATACAATTAAAATAACTTGTGTTATGTTCTTTCTGTCACGAGTTTTTCAGACTGCTGAGGTCTTTCTCATATCATTGTGTGCAAACATGGCATCTGGTGCAAGCATAAGATGTATTTGACAAAGTGGGACATACAATGGTTTGGGAAAGATACAGCTTTTCTGTGACTTCAGATGTTGTGGCATACTTCAAAAGAAAAGCAAATTATGGTGAACATTTCAGTGAAAGCAAGTTGTAATACAACAAAAATTGGAAATAAGGTCAGAAATTTAACCTTTATTTTTGCCAGAAATTGTCAAAAAGACCTTCAATTTGACAACCTTTTAAAAAAACTTTATTTTCATCTTACCCTGCTGGGAGGCTTGAAAATAGGATGGAGGTCACTTTGTTTTGTCACTATATTAATTAAATATTGACTAGGAAACCAAAGATAGCAATTCAATCCCCACTAGGGGTGATATTGCGATCACCCTCCGTCCGTCAACAATTTGTTTTAAAAGACATCTCCTCTGTAACTGCTAGGTAGAAATTGAAGAAACTTGGCATTAAAGATCCTTGGGTGAACCTACATAAAAATTGCTAATATAAACTTGATCCATGGAGAACTCTGGTTGCCATGGCAACCAACAACATTTTATTTAAAAACTTAAAAAAATCATCTTCTCTGAAAATGATGGTCAGAATTTAATTTCCTTTGGCACAAATGGTCGCCTCATAGTCATCTATCATAATTGCTAAATGAAGTTGATCCCTTAAAAAATGAGGACCCCCCACAAGGTTTGCTTTTTTTTTTTTTTATATACTCCATATAGAAAATTTCAAAAATCATCTTCTCTGAAACCAATGATCAGAATTTAATTTCATTTGGCACAAATGGTCACCTAATTTGTCTATACAATATTTGCTAAAATGAAGTTGATCCCTTGAAAATGAGGCCCAAACCATTGGTTTTACTTTTCTTTTAGATTTCCAAGGGAGATAATCAATATTTTATCTTAAAACTCTCATTGAATATTTATTAACTCACCCTTAATGATTTCATTTTTGAAAATTTATTATAGATATTACGAAAAATGTTCAAAGTGTTTGATTTATTAATATATGGTATAAAATTCTCTTAATATATTGTAAATGATAGGGAAACCAGCAGTGTTGTTTTAGAATGGGGTACGTCGTTGGGCTGGTGGGCATGCCAGTATCAAAAATGTGGTTTCCGTCGAATATCTCCAATTAAATTTGAGATAAAGTAACCATTTTTATGCTCACCGAAGGTGACGCATATAGTCGCTGCTTCGTCCGTCCGTCCGTCACACTTTCCTTGTCCAGACTATTTCTCAGGAACTAACGGCTTGAATTCAACGAAACTTTATGGGAAGCTTTATTACCAAGAGGAGATGCGCATATCGCCGGCGTGACCAGGTTCCTCAATTTTTCACAGAGTTATGGCCCCTTGACTTTTCGGCCTATAGTACATATTGCATGATGCTTGTCCAGGCTATTTCTCAGGAACTAATGGCTTGAATTCAACAAAACTTTATGGGAAGCTTTATCACCAAGAGTAGATAGGCATATCGCCGGCGTGACCAGGTTCCTCAATTTTTCACAGAGTTATGGCCCCTTGACTTTTTGGCCTATAGTTTATGTTGCATGATTCTTGTCCGGGCTATTTCTCAGGAACTAATGGCTTGAATTACCAAGAGTAGATACGCATATCGTCGACGTGACCTGGTTCCTCAGTTTTTAAGAGAGTTATGTCCCCTACTACCATGTTGTTGACTGATATTCATGTCATTTGCCTAATTTAACAGGAGATATCATTTAAACAAAACCCCACAAAATTCAATATGCTAGTAATGTCAATCATAATCATGTCAGTTAATTGTTGTTTAGGCCATTATACACTATTTCAAATATCAGTCATATGTCAAGAGTGTTGGTTAACCTCTTTGATATGAGCACACATTGAAATGTATGACTTAATTTTCAGTAGTATAAAAACTTAAAAAAAATCAATGAAAGATCTGATGAGTAACACGTTTTAACATATTAAATAGTAAACTGTTACTAAGTCTCCAAATTAGAGTTGGTAAAACATCTCATCTGATGAGGAGAATAGATATGATTTAGGAATGGGGATTTCAACAGCTTTGAGCTGAAAGGTCCTAAGTAAAATTTGGGGGTGGGCCTGACCCCTGTGTGATCTTGGGGGACACCAAGTATTTACATTTTGGGTATCAATCGTCAGTCATTGCTATAATATAAAGGTAAAAATTGTATTTTGTATTTGATTTTTCCCTTTTTTCGAATTTGAGGACATTACCTGGATTCTATACATGATAAGCATGTGCTGATCCCATTCCGGTCCTTAACATATCCTCCCACCCATTGACCAAGGCCTTATTTGTAACAATGACGTTCATCGGGGGAGCATCTGTCAGTTCTACTGACTTTCTTGTTAATATCATACATCAGTCCTTAATTAGATTTTTTGTTTCTGTCAAATAACTTCTTTTAGGAGTAAGGTATGATGATCATATTTAGTTGATAGATTCCTTGTAGGAAGATTGGGGATTGAATTTCAGGTCAGTGTCAAGGTCACTGTTACTAAAAATAGATTTGCATCAAACAGGTAGTTTCCGTCAAATATCTTCAGTTAGAACTGAGATGAGGAATTTTCAGGTCAATAGGGTTAAATTAAAAATAATTTTGCACCAGATAGGTCATTACGTTGAATATCTTCTGTTAGAATTGAGATACAGTTTTCATTCTTGGTAGGTAGACCTTATAGAGGAATATTGGGATTTATTTTCAGATCAGTAGGGTCAAGGTCAAGGCCACTATTACTAAAATATTTTTGCTTTCTTCAATAACTTTCTCTTTGTCAAGGGACATCACTATTCACCAACCTTTATAAAATTGCAGTGCCTGGCTTAATACCCCTGTACTTTTGACGTCATCAAGCATATTATGACATCATAAATGAATTTGAAGTCACCAACATTCTAGAAGAAAATACATATTTGTTCTTTAAACATGCATGGCTCATATTAAGAAAAAAGAAAGAAAAGAAAAGAAAGATTTGTAAACATAAGCATTTGGGTGACAAGGATCTTTTATGATGTCAATTTGTGTGGTGTCATATGTTTGCTTCTATGGCAGGGCTGGAAATAAACAGTAGTCTGGTTGCCTTGGGCAACTGTTGAAAACCTAGTTTTGTGTCATTTTACTGTTTCTTGATTTTTGTTGTTGTTTGTTTGTTTTTTGTTAACTTTAAAAGATAAAACATTTTGATAGGATATATATAGACTTCTCTGTTAGATGCAAGTGTATGGATATCTCTGTTGAATGATGGAAGTGCCAATTTATGTTTTGAAGTAATTTTTTTCAATAATGGACAAAATAGCCTTTGGTCCTATACTATTATTTCATGGTTTTGATCCCCTGAAAAATATGTCCAGCTGATGGTTTGCTAGTTCGTATTCAGTCTGTATAGAAATGTTTAAATTGTATTCTTTTTTATCAAATTTTATCAAAGTTAAACTGAATTGTCTAGTCGGATCTTGGTTTTTTGAAGTTGTTGGGACCAACATATTACTTCAAATAAAGCATCTGTTTGAATAATCCATAATGGTCAAATGTTACAATTTGATGTTTGTATTTAGTGGTATGTTGTGAAGCTAGGTGTTTTAATTCGTGTTTAAATTATAAAAAATAATGATTATAACTCTAAATGATATTATAATTCATGTTCGTAAATTATGAACTAGGTTTTTAACAAATAATTTTATATGTTTTAATTGTTATATTAAGTACCTTATGTGTAAGCCATTTTGTTTCCTGTTTCTCTACATCGATCGCTCTGATTTCATTCCAAGTGAAACAAATATGTAATGAAAATGATATTGAGGCTTATCTGGATATTCACCCATTGCTGGGTCCATCCTTATATTGCACAGCTTAGATATCACCTGCTTTAGTCGTTGAAACCATTCTCGAAGAGAGATGACTGTGATAAAATCAGTCCATATTTATACCCATCCTCCTGTAAGTTTGCTTTATCGGTAAAACACGGTGAATACCAACTCCTCCTTAATTTCATTAATTAATGCATTAGTTTTACTGTAAATCACTTCTACCAATCAAAATTAAATTCAAATTAATGTGCACTGTGCTGAAGACATTGTAGTGATCTCCCCTTCAAAATAACAGGTAGGGTGTGAAAACACAATAGCTGATCAGCACATTGCAAACATGTATCATTAATGCCAAGTTTCTTCAGGTGTGAACAGGTGATTAAACTGTACCCTAGGGACCAAACTTTACTTCAGATAAGGGGTTATAATTGAATAAACCAAACGAATAAAGGGTTGTATTTCATACAAACTTATATAAGGAAAAAATCGTGACTGAAGGTTAGCTTCGGATAAAGGGATTGGGGCCAAAGATTAGCTTCGAATAAAGGGATCGGGACTGAAGGTTAGCTTTGGATAAAGGGATCGGGACAGAAGGTTAGCTTCAGATAAAGGGATCGGGACTGAAGGTCAGTTTTGAATAAAGGGATCAGAACTGAAGGTTAGCTTCGGATAAAGGGATCGGGACTGAAGGTCAGCTTCAGATAAAGGGATCGGGACTGAAGGTCAGCTTCGAATAAAGGGATCGGGACTGAAGCTCAGCTTCGGCTAAAGGGATCGGGAATGAAGGTTAGCTTCGGATAAAGGGATCAGGACTGAAGGTTAGCTTTGGATAAAGGGATCGGGGCCAAAGGTTAGCTTCGGATAAAGGGATCAGGACTGAATGTCAGCTTCGGATAAAGGGATCGGGACTGAAGGTTAGCTTTGGATAAAGGGATCGGGAATGAAGGTTAGCTTCGGATAAAGGGTAGGCTTTGGATAACATCTGCTTGGATAACCGAGATCCAACTGTAAGTGATGATACTCTGGTGAGTGTTTTAGGGCCATGATGGCCCTCTTGTTAGCTCACCTGAACATAATGTAGACATTTTTTTAATTTTTAAGGATGACTTAAATAGCTATGTGGCAGAGTTCATCATAACCCTTAACCTTGTGATTATTCCTATACAAACTTATGAATATTTATTTTACTGAACTTTAAATGGTATATGAATCTTGACCATGCAGGCTGTGTAACATCTTAGCTACACTATAGCATGTAGTGTGACTAAACAGAGGAGACGCTAAGGTTAAGGCACTTATGGTCATAAAACTCCAGAGATATATTTATGGAAGATTTATTCACTAATTTTCCTTTTGCACACACTTTTATTTCAGTCTGGAGGGAAGATTTGATGACGAAGAATTACAGCAGATTCTAGATGACATCCACACAAAGAGAAGTTTCCAGTATTAATAAATTATCACCTTTGTCTAGAGACACAGAGTTTGCCTTGTTGTCTTGGAGATAAAGAGATTCTGCATTTACAGGAAGTCAGTCCTTTTGTGGTCGCAATTAGAGATGTAAATAGCTATTGCTGAGATGTGGACTTGTCTTCGATTGAAATCATGGGAGCTGCAAACTACAGATTGTTTGATCTAAATTTAAGTTTAAATTCCAATCATGTCACAATGGGGTACTGTTGATGTAATATGGGATGTTGGTTTATTGTTTATTTGAACACCAGGTGTGTGTCACCATTTCATTTTTTTGTACGGGTTTGGGATATTAGGAGGGAGTATGAATTTTTCATGACCTTTCTTGTTGCAAAGTATTGGTCTAACTAAAGAATCCTATTTCTTAATTAATATTAAGAGAAATCTCTTTGTTAGAGGACTGATTTCCCTTCAGCCTCTTGCTCCTCCCATATTCATTAGGTGAGCTCATTTTTGATTCAAAGTAATTTCATGAGACATATATATATATATATACTAGTAACATAATTATGAGGACCATTGTACATAAAACTGTACATGTGACCATTTCTTATCTGTGTAAAAGTTTGCCTTCGTTTGATCATGATAATTACAGTGCCCATTTTAACTCATTTTCTTGATTTAGTCTCAAAGGTAACTGAGCAGTATTTCAGTGTCTTAGAAATTCTGATAATAATATTCATTGATGGAAATGATGAATCGTTAGACATATGTATCAGATTTACTGATGATTCTATATCAGTGCAGTAACAATATCTCTTACTTAGTGCACATCATATTGCTAAAAATACAACTTAGTTATCTTTTATAAATACACATTCACATAAATTAACATGTAAAATGGGCATTTGAATTTGAACTTATTTTTTCATGTGTCAAACCTATTTTGATCTGTGTATAAATTGATACAAAACATTGTGCCTTTGTGTTTTGATTTAGTAATACCCCTAGCCTTTCTTAGAAATGGCACTCACACAGGTTTTGAGGACTGGTTTACCTGACGTCAGAGCAACAAGTCAGGGAGTGGTACCATGTCTCTTGTTGCTGGTGAGATGTGGTAGTGAGGTACTACGGCTTTGTCAAAAGCTGGTAGGTAGACTAGAGACGTTAACTAAAACAAAAACAAAAAAGCGGTAATCCAAGTATCGTGCCTAGTTCAAAGTTTATCCCTAGGCCCTGTGTGAGAGAAAAAAAATGAGCTGCTAAAACAGGATGCAGAATACTCTCAGTGTTCAAAGCTTTTGGATTAATCAGGCCACGGATAATCACAATTTTACTGTTTTTATCACTCATTGTTAGCTTGTCTGTTTTTCAAAGGGAAAAAAAGCAGTTATTGTCATCACTGGTGTCGTGGTGGTGAAAAACTTTGGCTATTTACTTCCAAACTATTAAAGCTTCTCTCATCAACTTTCATATACTTGTTCACTGTCACAAGGGCTACATTCTCATCAAGGGTCATAACTCTTAGGTCCATTTTCACCTAATGAATTTCTAAATTAGTCGAGCGTTTGCTTCCGCATGCTCTCGTTATAAATTTGTTTTGACAATTTCGTATATTCTTACATACCAATGAAGGCCTGTGAAATCAGTAGTGTAGTTTACCAATAAAAAAAATACAATAAATCAAACAAAAAATCATTGGAAAAAAGAATACGCAAATCTGCTTTAAAACTGCAACATACTTCGCCCTTTTGTTCAACAAGTTTGATGCAGAAAAATGAAACTGTTTTGTGTCACCTGCCGTAAGCAAAGATGACACGTAGGGATCACTTTTTCACTTTTCCGTTGTCTGTCTGTTCGTCGCACTTTCCGTCACGCTTTATCATGTGACGTGTTCCAGAGAACACTCTTGGTTTTTAGTATATACAACTTAAGTGCTTAAAAAAAAAAGAGAAAGATACAAGCGCTACACTCTAATGACCCCCCCCCCCCCCCCCCTGAGGCCTTGATGGCTCTGTCTGCAAGACCCACTTAAAGATCAAGGTCACCATGACATCCAAAAAAATATTTCCATCCAAACCTTCTAACTTCACATGTGCTGCACCTTCATAAGCTCTGCCCGTCAAATCCACTTAGAGATCACGCGGTACACATGTGAAGATGGAAGCACTTTCATTTTATGGCCAAAGTTAATATCTGCTATTTTGAGTCAGGATGACCTTTACCTTTGACACCATGACCTCAAAGTGGACCATTACTTTGCGCCTGGGAAGGTAATAACTTATAAAATATCCATGCCCCAAAGGGGTTCGAACCCACAACCTTCGGATCAGCAGTCGGGTACAATACCACTACCTCGGGCACCTGCTTATGACAGTGATCGAGGTTCTGTTGTGCTCCACCCCTCCAACCTATAAGACGGTGCCCGAGATACGGTGTCCGTTTACTGCGGTGGTTGGAGGTATGTCAAATTAATAAAGTCAGATCCTTTGTTTCGCATCACAGTCAATTTTCGTTTTCCTTCTGCATAATGAATGACTAACACACTATTTGCATGCAATCAAAGTCTTCTCAGACTAATGCGATGATATACATTAGTTTTAAAATAAGTACAGTATTGTAATGCATTTTATACGACATTATTTCTTAGTTAAACATATTTTAACGGGGCCTTAAGCAGAAACATTTTAAGAAAGTAATTACTTCTGTTTCTACATATTAAAGCCGTTACTTCTTTTCAATAGCCCTGCTTTGATTTACAGACCAATCGAACACGTCCTGAAAGCAACCAAATCATTCTGATTGGCTGACTCTTAATATCGGAGGGACTTTATTAGACCTACACGTCCCATTGTTTGAAGCGTTTGTTCAATTAATTCTCCATCTGTACAATGGGTGGGTGATAGATGATGTCCGCATATTGAAACGCGCGTAATCGAGTTTGAAAATTTGCATAGCTTTGAAGAGATAATTGGCAGCGTACACTTGTTTTTATCCAACGGAATTAAATGGTAGAATATTTTCTCGACCAACACTGGTTATATTAAGTGAGAGAGACAGATTGTTTGTTAATATTAAAGGTGCCTAAGCAGCTCATTCTTTAAAACGCCAGTACTGGCACTGAGTTGACTTAATGGCAGGAGATATGGTTTATAGTTAATAGCGTGTTTTGTTAATATAAGCTTTAGAAATAATAAATGGCTGTTATACAGTATAATTATTTTTGTAATAAAGTATTCTTTAGTGTATATATTCACGTATTCAAACTTGCTATTTGAAACGTTTTGATGAGGATTAATATTCGGTGATAAAGCCGTCCACGAACATGGCTAAGTTAAGTCCCTCGCGAAAATAAATGACTATACAATACCAGCGTCGTTCTTGGCACCCATCACGTGGACAGTTTCATGACTACTATCAGTGTCAGGATAATGTGACTGGATGTGGTACCATGTCACTTGTCAACATCTAAACAATCAAGTAAACATAATTAATAGTTGTTTTTCATTTCGTGCCAATTCATACCTCACATCCACCCCCGCTTTTTCAAACATTATGTATGTACTCCTTCTCATATTTTCCTCTGATTTAATGCTAGCTATGAGACTCGCCACCTTTAATATTCAGAAACTGAGTTTGACAAAAAGGAAGCAGCATCATGTTAACCCTTTCACATCACGAAATTCGCCGTTGAATGAACGCCGTCACCGCTGCAGAAAGGACTCGGTGCACTTAGTCCAGTGTTTTGTTCGCGAAATATCCGGTATTTTTGTTGGTGAATTCATTTCTCGGAAGAATTAAAATGAAATCAGAGGCATCATGTGACTGCTTATGAATCTGGATGTGATACTAACTCGTCATTGACATTAGTTTTGTAATATTGCGACACGACCTGAAAAGTTAAATAATTTTTGTGGTGAAATATTACTTTTGATACATGCTTTATGTTATCTTTGCGTGTGGAAATAAAATTAAGTCTTTAAAGTAACTATATATCTACGTGGTTTTCGTGCGAGAGTCTGTCAGTGAAAAAAAAACCTCACCTGGAGTACTTGTATCACATTAATCATTTTATTTTCGTATAAATTTATCTCTTTCAGAATCGTAACGAACTGAAACATATTCAAAGTGGTGAAATGAAACTTGTTACTCACTGATATGCTTATATAAGACAAATGTTTTGTGGCATTAACGTATGTTTCGAGTAATTTGGCCATTTTTATATTTTATAAAAATATTGAATAAGCTTCTTTAGGTGGCAAGGCACATTCTACTGTGTTAATAACATGAGAGGAGGAAATGCCTGAAAACGAGGCTCCACTGGATGCGACATTCTTCTCGTGTCAACATCAGTATCTACGTCAACGCCAACTATTACGTCAGCGGCGAAACCTTGAGCCAATCAGCAATACATTTAACCAGAACTGTTGTTCAGAAAGAGTTCTACCGAGCTGTCAATTCGAAAATCAAAATTTTGTTGATGACAATATTGTCCTATCAGATCAGAGATTGCAGACCCCTGCTGAACATATTTCGATTTCTTTTAATATTCTTAAACGTAACAGGGAGAAGGAAGTTTCTTCACGCCTGGCGAATCTACGACAATATCAAACTGTAGATAATAGAAAAGTGTTTCATCAATTTTCAAAAGAGCGGTTCTACGGCACAAGGAGACGTCATTGTCAGAGGGTGACATCATCAATAAGGCACAGCAGCCGACATATTCAGAAATTCTCGTGCAGAGACAGCGGTAAACGACGTCGTTACCCGACCGTAGCCCAGCGGAAAGCGGCAAATGTTCGAGAACAGAAGCGGATGATGAATCTGAAAGAGGCGTTTAAATCATTGAGGGAGTGTTTGCCTGTGTCTTCATATGAGAAGAAAATGTCAAGGATTGAAACATTACGTCTGGCCATAGCTTACATTGCATACCTGCGGAAACTGGTGGATGTTGCTAACCCGAATGAAGTGGAATGGAACGAGCCGGACAAATAGACTCCGTACAGTGAATGTTATCACTGATTTAGATTTAACCTATATTGTTAGAATATAGCTGAAATTATGTAGAATGTATACGGAGGTATTTCGGCAAGGTCTATAGTCACGTATTTTACCGATGTCCGTTATTCAGGAATTCCGAAATACATGAGGACATTTTCTAAATATGTTTGGAGATATTACGCTTATTCTGTTATGGGTTACAGATCAAATTTGCATTCCGATAATCGCCGCCCGTATTAGACGGAGTTCCTGCCATTGGACTGAGAAAAAAATATGCAGAATGATGAGGGTGAATATATACTACTCAAAGTTTGCTAAGCACCATCCGCTATTTTCCCGTAGCGTTCCATGCTTAGACAAGCGACTTTAAAGGCATGCTACATTAAATTTTACAATAAAACAAAAAGTGATATTTTACTTGCTTAACGATACATGGCAATTTTTGTTCAGATTTCGATAAAGACTGATACGGTAATCTGAATGAATGCTGAAATTAAACGACCTTGCTTATTCATACATGAGTTCAACAGGCTTGAATTCAAACAGTCATATTTAGCGCTAAGTAATACTTGAAAACTTTACGGCTCATTTCACCACTTTTGTGATTCTACTTAAAATACCCATACGCTGTTAAAACACAGGTAATAATTCTTTTATCAGCTTTACCATGTACTTATATATTAGATACAACAGGAAAAGCGGAATGCGTTTCTAGCTAATTGACTTGACGCCAAAACAGGTATAGCCACGCCCCGAATGTTTGTCGGAGGATTGTACAGCTTTTCACTGGTTAAACCGATATGCATATTCATTTCGGGGCGTTTTGGCGTCATGTTAATTAAATGAGTAGGTATAACTTTGTGCTAAATATTGTTGGAAACTGTTATAAAAGTCCGTTTTTTTATGAAATTATTAACAAGTGAGAATAAAATTTTGGATGAACTCATACATGAATTATCTTTTTTTCCAACAAATATGTGTGACTTAATATATTTCTCGATGTTGGTAGAATCTGCATTTAATGCGTTAAGTAAATATCTTCGTTAAACACGTATGCCGATGTTTTAAAGAGACACTTGTATATAACGTTAGAAGCCTTTCTAATGGTCTTCAATATACGCAGTGTGTTTTGAGTGTTCTATGTTTTCAGGACGACAGTAAGTCAATTCTTATAAGGTACATATTCTCCAAACACGACGATCATTAATGATCATATGTTAAGATACAATATCTTTTTACTTACTATGCAAACGTAGAACCTTTAATTGCAAAAGAAAATCGCAATACTATGCAAACGTAGAGCCCAAGTTCATCTATCTCCTAAGTCTACATTCTAGACTCATCTAGTAGGAATTCAATTTTAAAACGGTTTATCTAAATCGTCAAATACGATCAATATAACTATCGTATCGAAGAATGCATGTTTTGATATTATAAATGTACAACCACATATTTTTGTCGCACTGCTGTTGAATTGTATCCTTTTTGTAAGCAGAGGTGATACATATAGGGATCACTTTTTCCGTTTGTCTGTCCGTCTGTCTGTCTTTCCGTCACA
>CM037794.1:12152979-12165194 GCA_021229015.1 Solen grandis
TGTTTTCTATATAGAGTAAATAAGGGAATAAGCCAACCCCCTAGGGACCTCATTTTTTTTAGGAATTAACTTTATTTTAGCCATATTGGTATACATTCATGAGGTAACCATTTGGGCCAAAGGAAATGGCTTCATAAAACAAGAGGCCCATGATGGCCCTAAATCGCTCACCTGAGATAAATAGGTTGACCCAAGGAACATCTGTACCAATTTATTTTAAAATCTGGCCAGTAGTTTTAAAGAAGATGATTTTTAAAGTTTTCATATTTTTTTTCATTTTGTTGCCATGGCAACCAGAGTTCTATATGGATCAAGTTTATTTTAGCAACTTTTGTGAAGGTTGACCCATGGACCATTCCTGCCAAGTTTAATCAAATTCTGTTCAGTGGTTTCAGAGGAAATGTTGATTAAAGTTTTCCCTATATACATATTAGGCAAATAAGCCCCGCCCCTGGTGGCCATGTTTTTTTACAGATCAGAATAATTTGAGCAACTTTGGTAGAGGTTGACCCAAGGAACATCTGTACCAATTTATTTTTTTAAATCTGGCTAGTAGTTTTGAAGAAGATGATTTTTAAAGTTTTCATTTTTTCTCTCTTTTTGTTGCCATGGCAACCAGAGTTCTACATGGATCAAGTTTATTTTAGCAACTTTTGTGAAGGTTGACCCAAGGATCATCCTGCCAAGTTTAATCAAATTCTGTCCAGTTGTTTCAGAGGAGATGTTGTTTAAAGGTTTCTCTATATACATATAAGGCAAATAAGCCCCGCCCCTGGCGGCCATGTTTTTGTACGGATCAGAATAATTTTAGCAACTTTGGTAGAGGTTGACCCAAGGAACATCTGTACCAATTTATTTTAAAATCTGGCCAGTACTTTTGAAGAAGATGATTTTTAAAGTTTTCATTTTTTTCTTCTTTTTGTTGCCATGGCAACCAGAGTTCTACATGGATCAAGTTTATTTTAGCAACTTTTGTGATGGTTGACCCAAGGATCATCCCTGCCAAGTTTTATCAAATTCTGTCCAGTGGTTTCAGGAGATGTTGTTTAAAGGTTTCTCTATATACATATAAGGCAAATAAGCCCCGCCCCTGGCGGCCATGTTTTTTTACGGATCGGAATAATTTTAGCAACTTTGGTAGAGGTTGACCCAAGGAACATCTGTACCAATTTATTTTAAAATCTGGCCAGTAGTTTTGAAGAAGATGATTTTTAAAGTTTTCATTTTTTTTCTCTTTTTGTTGCCATGGCAACCAGAGTTCTTCATAGATCAACTTTATTTTAGCAACTTTTGTAGAGCCTCACCCAAGGAACATTCCTGCCAAGTTTCATTAAATTCTGTCCAGCGTTTCAGAGGGTTTAAAGAAATTGTTACGGGACGACTGACGACGCACGACGATGGACGCCGGACGAAGGGCGATCACAAAAGCTCACCTTGAGCACTTTGTGCTCAGGTGAGCTAAAAAGGGGGAGGGGTCAAGTAAAGACTGAAACTGAACATTCCTTATTCTATTTTCTTCATTTTTTGTTTCTTCTTTTTCTATTAAACAATAAGAAAGGAAATATGAGTGTTGCATAGAACATATAATTGTTCCATCAGACACTGAACCCTGGAAACAGTTAACACTGTCACCTATATAAGGAAATCTCATGTCCAACATCAGTCTTTTGAACATGGCTCTTTACAAGATGTGATTAAAATTCAATGATACACAAGATAACAAAAAAACTCGCAACCGCAACTGATTTTTCCCAATATAACCAAACACAATGATACCTCCCCCCAACCCCCATTTAAGTCATATAAAGTTAATCAGAGAAACATTTATTTTTGTTCAGCAATTAATCCAAAGATGACATAATAATCATAATCATGATGTTGTAGAAACATTTAGACATAAATCTTTTTAGCTACATTCCAACACTGAAATCTCATACCATTCCTAAACCAATTTCTTTTTCTGAATAATTGATGAGGATTATTTTTAAGCTTGTCCTTATTGCTCTTTTTTTTTAAAAAAATACAGTCAAGACAATTTTACGACAAAAATACTTAAAGGATTATTACAAACTATAAAATACTTGCAGAATTCAGGCACTAATAACACTGAAGTCTCTTGATTAAGCTTACAGGAGTTTCGTTAAAACAACTGCTACAAACACAAACTTAGTAAATTGAACCCTCTATTATAATGAGTGAGCTAAATCCCACCAGGGATTATAAACCATGAGGGACAGGGATCACTCTCAATTTTCACAAACCATACTTGGCAATTAGAAATACCTAGGGGAGAACTTCATCATTCATGCTTCAAAATTCTCTTATAAAATACCCTATTTATGATACTTCATTTCTTAATAAACTCAAAATCAATACAGTAATAAATGGCAACTTTGTCATGTACTTTAATATTTTGAAAAACAGGAAAGAGATCAGATGTTTCTAGTAAAATTTAAGAATTGAAGATAGTTTTGTTGATGGTATGCCTAACTGGACAATATATATGATACTCTGAATCAATGCAAACAAGGCAGTCCAAAGGACAGCTATATCCCCCGCCGCTGGCCAAATATTAGAATTTGTTTGGTCATAGGATTATGTTCACCTTAACCTGGCATGGTTGTAGCAGACATAGAAGATCAGTTTAAGACAATTTAACTTTCCGGAGTTATGTATGAATCTCAGAATTCGGAGGCACATATATTAAAAGTTTACTGACAAGTTTTACATGGGAAACAGTACAAAAAGTGAACATCAATGAAGTATAGGATGTGTTAGGTAACCACAAAATACATGTGTAACTCAATTAAAAACTTTATATATCATGACATTATTTGTATGATTGTGAACATGACACGAGATATCGAGATGACATGAAAAAGTGGAGGCTTAAACATTTGACCTTCAAGTATGACCTTGACCTTGAGCCAGCGTGACCACCACATGCCTTCTGCACATCAGCTCAATGAGGTTAACACTTTAGCCGAGTTTGAAGAAAATGTGTCCAAGCGTTCATGAGATATGGAGCGGACACGAAAATGTTTCGGACACACTGACGGACTGACGGACGGACAAAGGGCATTCCTATAACCCCCCTCCCGCTTCGCGGCGGGGGATTAACTATTGGTTGATTTAGCAAGCTGTCCTTGTATTTCTGACTTGGGTAAGACTCAATATTGCTACATGGTATGCCTTCCTTACTAGGTATGAAAAATCTTGTCAGGTACCCAGATATGGATTTTCAAGGTATGTTGTGAGGGGGCAGCTTCCACCCTCTTTCACTTAAATTTTGATATATTATGATAATAGTTGTGAACTTGGATTACAATGACACAAAATAGGATACAATTTTACAAGAGGGTGTCAGTGATGTAACAAATTGACATCTAACAACAGTCACGTTACTGTGTGGTACATGAGTTCTGATGTTATTTAGGTTTCTAGGTCCCGGACAATCAATACATGCAGTAAACAACTTGGCTGCCGCTGGCGAACAGCACAAAATAACATAACAAACTAGCTAGCTGTTTCAATATAAATATACATATTTACAGTGTCACTAATTACAAAAACAGGTTTCCCAATAACCTCCCAACATATTCACATCAATACATTTAGATGTTGTAGATCCTCCTCCAGGGATTTAATTAGCCACAGTCATCTCTTTCAGCAGGTTGAGTTTTTTGTTAATCAACTAAGGTATATGATTACCACCTTATACCTTCATTAGAGCATAGAACAATAAGAAACGGTATCATTGAGCTGGTTTTGTATGAAAAAATACATGTAATGGTGCTACAGGTGAAAATGTTTTCATGATCTCCATTGGTTGGCTGGTAAATACAGTTTTGTATAAATAAGAAAATCTATGTAGCATGGTACAAAGAGATATGACATTATAAGCAGATGTGACATATATCCTTTTATATTTCTAAAAATATTGTTTGAATTGTTAGATGAACATAATGACTAGAAATCATCATATTCCCTATAAATAAAACATGTAGATGAAACAGCTTGAAGTGATTGGGCAATCACCCCTTTGTTGTCCACAAATAACTCAACAAATGATATAATTCATGTAAAACAATACATCACACAAACGTTTCATTAGAAGCCAGCAATTACCATGAGTCAGACTGGCATGGAGGAACACACAGCAGGATATTATTGAACAACATTAACCCACCACTAACACTATCATACCAGTGTTATTCTCATTTTTCAAATATCTATCTCACTGATATCCAAGAAAGAACTGATTTTTCAACAAGTGCACATAATGGCAACATCAAAAGATAACTTTGATACAAGAACATGATTCTCTGGCATTCATAGATCATCGGATTATGGTTCAATTTACACAAAATCAGAGGAGCACCATTAAACAACATAGATCACCAACTGTTTGATAAAAAAAAGCCAAATTAAATCATAACTAAGATCTTGGAAACATCAAAACACTATTACTGAAGATTCAAATTTCACAATGCTCTTTGTCCAAATTGTAAACAATGGCTTTGACAAGATGTACAGTCATATAAATGATAAGAAAAACAAAATAATTATTTTCTCTTAGCACATCAGTCACAATGACAACCGATAATTGGACCATGGGATGGGCTTTTATGAAAGATCTATAACTGGATCAGAGACTCACGAGTAGCTTCGTGTGAGACAAAACAAAAATTATCCCCAAGACAATTGCAAAAATAACCTCTGTCTTTGCAAGAAACATACACTGATTTGAAAGAAATATATTTATCAGATTTATTGTTCATGAATTCCTTTCACCACTCAAGGAGAGGGTTTTATAGTTACTTGGCTGGACCAGTGATAAACCTGGTCAAACTGGACATATTTCCCCCGGTCATAAAAGATTTTCATCTCATAGGTACATGTACTTTGATGAGTGGTGAAGAACATATTTTGAAGAAAACACTAATGTAACAGGGTCCACAGATGTTGTTAACTGACTTCAGATCCTTGATAATGGCCTCAATTTGATCTCCGGGAAGGGAGGGAGGGGTTCAAGGTGCATTAGTACCCTAAATACTGGTCCCTAATTCATCAATCTCCTGGGTCTATATTTTGTACACAAGATTCTGAAATTTAATGTGGTCAATTATCGAATTACGAAAAAAAACAGTAAGATGTAGTAATTAACTTCCTATACAGACTCAGCAGATAGCTGAATAAAACCAAGGTCTACGTACATAATACAGGAGCCACCCAGAAGGATTAGTAGAAGTTTAAAAGGTTGCATTCCATTAATGGTTAAAAGGGAGTTAATATGCAGAAAGTTTAGTTATACATCAGTGTTTCTTCCAGAGCGCGTTTTTGTTGCTCATTTTCCGGCTTTGACGCAATGAAATTCGGTCTGTGCATTTTCTGTGATACAGGGTTTTATTCATTGCATTGGAACTTTAAAAGAGTGGGGAAGATGTAAGAATCTTGTTGTGAAGAAGCACTGGTTAAAAAAGGCATGCACCATGTGCAACAGTCACATTAAAAATCAAAATGTCACATTGTTTTTTTTGCATTGGATTAGACCCTGTGGCATTTTGATTTTCAGGCTCACCAAATTAAGCGTATATAGTCCAAGCCCAAAAGAGGGGAATTCCGTTGCTAAATATAACCAATCTTAGAGAGGGGTGAACATCGTTGATTCATCGAACATTGTTGATTCATCGAGGCATTGGTGTATCAACCAATCAGAATCTTTTTCACAGTGTTTTGCATGTATCACATGTTCTCCTGCTTCCGCAAGTCAGTTGTAATGCACCTTTTATCAAATATTATCTTCTTGCAATTTCATTGTTTACTCGATGTTTATAATAGCCAATAGTTTGAGTAATATTCTTGAAATGCCGACACCTTGTATAAATTTCTTTTTATTTTGCAAGTCTCTTTCCAATGGATACATTTGAAGTACACAAAAATTGACAATCAAACAGGACTGTATTGTCCAAAATGAAACTAGGAAGAATATCTATGGACAACAAGAAACTTTGTCTATTTATTGTTGGTTACAGAAATAATGATGCAAATTCGCATTAGGTTAATTGCTTGCCCTTATTTGATAAATTGTTTTACCTGACTTTTTTTTTAAACTGACACAAGCACATACTGTACTTTACATGGTCGCTTCTCTGAATATTCCGTACAGTATATGGGAATTACGGTGTGTCCTTTTCTGTATTGTGAAATATAGATACTAGCAGTCATGTACTGTGTGGATTGTTATGTAAGATTGGCCATTGTATGGATTCTAGGCTTTTTCATTTGCTTCTGTGATGGTCATTTTTTGTGATTATCCATGTTGTTTTCAATTAAAATATTATTTTGTCATTTCAAGTCTTCTCTCAAGTTTCAATTTTATGAACTGGTTTGAATTTGTTGTTATTATTATGCACTTTAAACTTAGGGTCACTTTAAAAAGCAAGTTGAAGTCACATTGATTTTACCTCAGAAAAGGCCATTGTCCTATTGATGAAAATTATTTCCCTATCACTGCTTTAGGGAATGACCCTCTAAAATTTCAAATGACCCCCAAATTTTGATACAGGGGGTCAAATATGACCCCTAAAAATTAGAGCTGAAAGAAACACTGATACATTATCCTGTTTCCATATTTATTAATACCAGACTCCGCTTCACTATAAAGAGGAATCCTAGTGGTCCCACTGAACATATTAATCTGGTTAATAAATCCTACCTGATGTAATAAAATGATTGCCATCTATTGAGGTGTTTTATTCAGGTATAAGCCTCTGAGATGAGTACAAATTGTTGCAAGCAACATCTCATTACGCCATTCATAGTTTATATTCAAAAGATGTACATACATTAATCATAATTATAAGGTATAAAATTATTAAACTGGAAGTCTATGTGGATGACTCACTGGATTGGAAAGGCTGAGGGTAACAAACATGAGACGAAGGGATGGTAACTTTGTTTAAAAGGATATGATCGTATGAGGGATTTATAATGTATAAACATGAAACAGTATTAATGTTGGGTGACATGTTCCCTGGTGTACTTCACACAAGGTTTTCCATGATGCTCAGAAGTGCCCATTTTCACCTACAAAATGTTAAATTGACCCAAACTATTTCAAAACTAGAACTGTCGCCTAAGGGCTTACTAATACCCCCCCGCAAGTGTTTTTGTCAAACATGGCTTTGGAGCATGAAATCAGAATTCTTGTATGCAACACTCCATCTTAATACGTATATAGAGGACATATGTGCCAACTACATGGAAATCTAGTGATCCTTTGTAACACATACCTATGGATATACCTATGTCTATGGATAAATATCATTAAGATTCACTGAAATCTATCAATGGAAGAAAATTGTAAAACAAATACCATCAAAGGGACATATCTTTAAAACAGGGGGAGGGGGGGGGGGGTAACCCAATGTTATATAGAAAAAGCGCTACTACAATGTCTAAGGTTGAATGACAGCAAGTTTCATTGAAATCCCTCCAGTAGTTTAGGAGGAGTAGTCTGCAGAAAAATTGTAAAGCAAAAATCATCAAAGGGGCATAACTATAAAAAAGGGAGGTAATCCAATGGGAGGAGTAGTCTGCAGAAAATTGTAAAGCAAAAATCATCAAAGGGGCATAACTATAATAAAGGGAGGTAATCCAATGTTATATAACTAACACATGCTTCTACAATGTCTAAGGATGAATGGCAGCAAGTTTCATCAAAATCCTTCCAGTAGTTTAGGCGAAGTAGTCCGCAGAAGTTTGTAATGCAAAAATCATCAAAGGGGCATAACTTGGAAAAAGGGGAGGTAACCAAATGTATATAATAACCGCTTTACAATGTCTAAGGATCATGCCAGCAAGTTTCATCAAAATCCTTCCAGTAGTTTAGAAGGAGTAGTCCGCAGAAGTTTGTAATGCAAAAATCATCAAAGGGGCATAACTTGGTAAATAGGGGAGGTAACTCAATGCTATATAGATGTCTAAGGATCATTGCCAGTAAGTTTCATCAAAATCCTTCCAGTAGTTTAGGCGGAGTAGTCCGCAGAAGTTTGTAATGCAAAAATCATCAAAGGGGCATAACTTGGTAAATAGGGGAGGTAACTCAATGCTATATAGATAACGCGCTGCTACAATGTCTAAGGATCATTGACAGCAAGTATCATTAAAATCCTTCCAGTAGTTTAGGCGGAGTAGTCCGCAGAAGTTTGTAATGCAAAAATCATCAAAGGGGCATAACTTGGTGAATAGGGGAGGTAACTCAATGCTATATAGATAACGCGCTGCTACAATGTCTAAGGATCATTGACAGCAAGTATCATTAAAATCCTTCCAGTAGTTTAGGCGGAGTAGTCCGCAGAAGTTTGTAATGCAAAAATCATCAAAGGGGCATAAATTGGTAAATAGGGGAGGTAACCAAATGATATATAGATAACGTAGTCCGCAGAAGTTTGTAATGCAAAAATCATCAAAGGGGCATAAATTGGTAAATAGGGGAGGTAACCAAATGATATATAGATAACGCGCTTATACAATGTCTAAGGATCATTGCCAGCAAGTTTCATAAAATCCTTCCAGTAGTTTAGGGGAGTAGTCCGCAGAAGTTTGTAATGCAAAAATCATCAAAGGGGCATAACTTGGTAAATAGGGGAGGTAACTCAATGCTATATAGATAACGCGCTAATACAATGTCTAAGGATCATTGCCAGCAAGTTTCATCAAAATCCTTCCAGAAGTTTAGGAGGAGTAGTCCGCAGAATTTTGTGTCTACAGACGGACGGACGGACAGACGGACGGACAGACGGACGGACAGACGGACGGACGGACGGACGGACAACCTGATTCCAGTATACCCCCCCCTAACTTCGTTGCGGGGGGGTATAATAAGAAATATATCAAAGGATCACTTGAATTAACAAAAACAAGGGAAAACCGTGTTTATAAATGAAACATCTGAGGCACAAACCCTGGACCCCCAGGTAGGGCCTCCAGGTTGATCATAGCCACATGCATACTGAGACCCCATCTGTGGGTATAGTAGTCAAACTGCAACACATTTCTTCACTTCTTCTTTCACATAATTCTTCTGATCACCATTTGTAAGATTTGGTTTCTTTTTCCTTAAAATGTGAAAATATTTTCTATAAAATAGTTGTATTACTCTGTGAGTAAAACTCTGTTTTCTAATTGTCCTTATCAGTGATGTTTTGATAATTTCTATCTAATGAAAGAGTTCATTACCTTAGAGAAATCTGTACTTAATAACACCCATATAAGGAAAAAATAATGACTCAATTAAGATGTCAAAAATATCTGAAAGATTTTCTAATTCCCATGTCTTCCTTGTTAAGAGAAGCATTGTTAATATTGTGGATAAAACACAAAACAAAACAATGGCTATTGCATTAATTGAATATTTGAAAACGAGAAACCAAAATGAGAATACTCACATACCAGGAAATCCCAGGTTAACACTAGCATGTATAATTATAATGATGCAGTTAATGAACCCTCCTTTATTCTCTACACTGTTACTGGTTAAATTTACCACATGAATGATGAAATGGGTCATTTTGGATTTTACTGTGAGTTTCGATCAGGTGAGGAAAAAATCAACAGATAGAATTAAAGAAACCAGTAACTGGTGTTGCACGCAACAAGAGTCCCCTACCTGTGATGTGCATAATTTTTCTGTTACCAAAGCAACCAGAATTTTTGTCTAAGAAAAAAAAACAAAGTGACGTGCAGAATTTCCATACTGCCATCTATTCATATATCAAGTATAAAAATATTATCTTAAACGTTTTTTAAGTTATCGTAGGATCCAGATTCCCGGCCGAACAGACTGACAGACAGATAGAGGGCATATCTATAGTCCCCTCTGGTGTAAACACCGGTTGGGGACTGATAAAACGAGAGGTGCTCCTTAGAGCACATGTGTCACCTGCTGAAAGAAAGGACATACAGACAACAGAGAAGTCTGATCCCTATGTGTCACCTCTGCTTACAGCAGGTGACCCACACAAACACACTAAAATACACTTGTTTGTAAATATATACACACACAGATACATTATTTCATTCTTTATTATTTCTATTCATGCATGTATGGTGTGTGTTCTTTTTTTTTTTTTTTTGGGGGGGGGGGGGGGGGGGGGGGGTGTAATTATTTTTTTTATATTTCAAGCAAAATCAAAATATATCAGCAAAGCCCTCCATATAAGGCAAGACATTACATGCTGGATACTTTTTGTCAGCTCAAATCCAATATCGGCAGTATCTGAAGGTACTAAACCATATTAGCCCCCAATTCTCCCAGCAGTGTGTCTCTCCCTGAATGCAGACCTTGTTTGGGAGGTCATTAAAGTAAGATAAATGACTTAATGTATTCTGTCTGAGGCTTCTCACACCTGCGGGTATTCAAACACAAGTTACAACAGTGTGCCAAGCAATGCCAGGTAAGCACAGACCCTACCTTAACTCACTTCGGTCATACTTTTATTTTAATCACAACACTGCTGTATGTCCCAACTGCATCATAATCACAGGTGTACATGTATGCTTTGATTTAAAGGGATAAATAACAGCAACAGGTTTCTTTGGAAATCAAAACATATTTTTCACACAATAATCATCCCAATTTCATTATAATATCAGGAGAAATTTATTACGTGACTATATTCATGCAGTTTTAGGGGCTTTCCCCTCAATTCATGTAAAATTATTAAACGTAGAAAGAATGAATTGTTTCCTGGTGAATTTAAGCAAAACAATAATGACCTCATGTAAAGTCTGAATGGAGATGACATGCAGTTTTATAAGGACGGTTATATGCTATACTTCACATACTTGTAAAGGTTGAATGTTGAACCATGTATGGTAATATTAGTGATTTATTATGACTTGTTGGAATATTTAATTCATACATTTACAATATGAGCATAAGATTCCCTGAAATACTTTGTACGAAATATATATATTATACACCTGGCTACAAGTCCTCAACAAATATTCAAGCTTTAATCTTATAAGGCTGATCAAGCCTTAATTAATTATAATTAATTACATTTAACTCCCTACTAAATCTAATGGCTATATTTTGAGTTTGACCATGACCTTCAGGACAATGGATTACAAACATTGGACGTTCTCTTATAACTTATCACACCATGGAAATCTTTAAAAATAAATTGATCATATTTGTTGAAGGAAAATCTAATACAAAAGAGTGACATTTTTTTTCTATTTTAAATATATATTTTTATCTAATTATATTACTATATAATAAGCATGATGTTCAAAATTAATTTGAGGATTGTGCATCTGTCTGACATATCACCATGTGGTCAGGCTCTCAGACCAGGCAGTGCTGTCCCCTGGAAGTTGAGGCTTTCACAGCCATGGTTAAACCATAGTTAAACCATGCATAAGTATGGTCACCTAGATATGGTCAACCAGGGTTTTAAAGCATGGTTTAACAATTTTGTTAAATGGCACCATGTACAAAATCTATGCTTGAATGCAGACCATGGTCGAGCAATGGTCAAAACATCGTGGTAGACAATGGTGACATGAAATTATCCTTATAATACCCAGGAATGGTTTCACCAGGCTTACCCTGTTTTCACCATGGCTGATCAGGTTTTCACCATGGCTGATCAGGATTTCATCATGGTTGTCCATGATTTCACCATGGTTGACTAGGGTCTTATAAAAAAAACAATTGGCACCCAAGCCCAACCCTGGTCAGCCATGATCAACTGTGGTTGCCTATTCCCAACCATGGTCTACATACATAATTTTAACCATGGTAAACAATTTTGTTTGTTTTGTTGGGTTTAAATTCACACCAACAGTATTTCAGTTATTTGGAGACGATGTCTACATGAGACAGAAATAGTGCTACCACACTGCAGTATCTGAGGCATGATACCACACCCAGTCTCATTATCCTGACACCAGGCCAACCATAGCTGCAACTACCCTTATATGCTAAACACCAAGCAAAGGAGCTACAATTATTACAGTACCATATTTTAACGACGCGGCTGGGGATCAAACCCACTACCCCCCCGCGCCCAAGGCGGAGGCTCTAACCATTCTGACACCATGTTATTTAATGTACAACAGGTCATCAATAAGGTTGACATATTCATAAACATGTAGCTTATGTCATTGATAAAAAATATAGTCAATAAAACTGCTTACATCAC
>CM037794.1:12165294-12215294 GCA_021229015.1 Solen grandis
TTGTATAATATTCTTCCCTATCGCTTTACCGATTACTACCACTGCTGCTACTTCTACTTCTGCTGATGATTCTGTCACTGCAGCAACTACTCCTAAAACTATTACAACCAATGTTATGTTTACCCCTTTCTTTTTTTGTTGCTGTCGGTACTTCTACAATAGCTGGATCAATAACCTTTTATTTTGATTTTATGGCATTTTCACCTCGAGCGGAATGCCTTAGACCACAGCTAAAACTTGCATCTTACCTTACTCAGCTCTGAACATTTCTATATGTTATCTCGAAAGTGGAGTGATGAGACGGTGTGGTATCCGATACTTTAGACACTGGAATGTCGGAATGTTTAAAATGTGCCTTTTTCGAGCCTAAGTCTACAATATGGTTTATCATATTGGTTTAATAGGGTTCTAGGCAACTTGTTTCGGGGTATACTTTATTATTGCACTGACATGAAACCACGGAATTGCATCAAGTCGTGACTGCTTCAGAAGAAAGGGGAAAAAACTACCACTCTATTCGTGACACTTCTTTATAGTAGCATCATGGTAACTTCCGGCATTTTTTTGAAGAAATGATGCATTATTGGAGAGGTCTGGACCTCTCCACAGTATTTAGACATTCTCTCAGAATATCCGCATAATGTGATCGTTTTGGCAATAATAATTCTAACTCAGTCTTTATGTGTATATCTGCGCATACGACTTGCAACAATCAGAACCTGATTTTGAACTTAAAATATTTGGTCGCATAAAACAATCCTCAGTGAGGCTTAATCACGTCCCACCGACAGTATTTCAGTCATTTGGAGACTATGTCTACTTGAGACAGATATAGTGCGGCCACATTCCAGTATCACGCCGTAGACATGTGGCATGATACCACACCCAGTCACATTATCCTGACACCGGGCCAACCAGTCCTGCCCACAATCAAGTCAAGTTGTCTTTTTTAAGAAATAACGTATGTATTTACTCACATACAAGGCATTAGCCATTCCATTTTTTTCTTTATTATTTGAGAAAATTCGCTGATTTATCAATTTCGCTCACAGTTCTACATGTCAATTTCGATTCTATTTATTTGTAATCACATGAATCTCTAGTACATAAATCAACTCTATCTAAAATGCATTCTGTGGCTTACCTCTCACAGACAATTTCTTTAAAAGAAGCTAACTTATGTTATTTGAAATCAAATTAAATTTTCATATAGGCCGTATCAACTCAGCTTTCACTCAGGCTACGAATGTACAATGATCATTTTTCCAGGCACTAATGTAACAGTAACAGTTATATCCACTGCTGACCTGTGGCCTGTGGGATTTGTTGCTGTGTTACCAATAGCAACCCTGCTTCTATATTGTTGTCTACAGAGGAAAAGGTACACGTATATGGCATTTCAACATCAATAGTTTTTTTTGTATAATTATAACACTTTGACAAATATCAAAAAGTTTGTTTGTATAATCATGCCACTTTTTCATATAGGTATTAATAAGATTTATGTATAATTATGACATTTTTAAAGTAATCATAATTTTTTTAATTATAAAAAATTTAAGTTCACACTCAGAAAACTTATGATGAAACTTCGAGTTGAACAAAATCATCCATTTTTTAAGAGGTCAAAAAAAAGGGGGGGGGGGTCGTTGACACAGGTTTATTGTATATAAATTGTACATACATAAAAATACATAAACTGTAGTCTGTACCGGTCCCGGTGGCCGAATGGCTAGAGGTCCGAGGTAGTGGGTTTGAAAACCGGGCCGCGACATACTAAAGTCGTGATAAATGGTATTTGTTTGATGCTCAGCAATTAAAGGTAGTTCCAGGACTAGTTGTAATGTAAATAGTAGGTATGTTATTACATCATGTCTATGGCATGATACTGCAGTGTGGCAGCGCTATATTTGTCTCAAGAAGGCATCGTCTCCAAATGCCGTCAGCAGGACGTTAAACCAACCAAACTGTATAATGTATTTTGTATACATGTATGTAACTTTAAAAGGCGTTTAATATATAATGTTATCAATGGAGAAAAGAATTATCGATAAGTATGGTAAAAATAAATTCTCCTTTGTTTATCTGTATTTATAGAAGCAATTTAAGTGATAAGTTTTAACTCATCTTTTTTCATCAATATTTATTTTTTTATAAAAGTCGAAATAGATTGGGTTTATTAAATATGCCCTAATTCCCTATGAACTATTTGGGATTAGACCTGTGTTTAGAATTTAAGATCTAATTATTTATAAAGACTAGCATGGTATCAATACATTTAGTCTTACCCAAAGATTTACTTATTTCACAGAAACAACAGAAACAACAATGTAGCAGCAAGCAGCCAAGGTTTTGAACGGGACCATTATAATGTGATTTATCCTGATGACAATGAATATCACGAAGCATATGAGCTAGACAACATGCCTGAACAATCCGCTGAGAGAAGACAGGAAGATGGTTATGACGTCACAAGGCCATTACCACCACCAAGACCGACTGCCACCTATGACTCGTCTTCAGCTTGTGCAACATTTCTGGGAAAAGACGGATATGACACAGTGCGAGGCGCCTCCTCTGTGAAAGGTCACGTCACGGACCCTACGCATTTGTACGGAATGCATGTTCAGCCAAAAACCTAAAACAATTTTTGTTTTCTTCCCCCCCCCCCTTTTTTAAACATATTGCATTTTTTGAAACAAGCATTGAAACTTTTTTTATTGAGCAAATGTGTTTATCATTCTGAATGTTCATTTTTTTAATGTTCAAATTTTGTTTTCAAATTCAACGTTTTCAAAGATAAATTATTTACTATAATAGTGTGAATAAATGCATTATCTCATGATAAGACGTATGTTAAAGTGTTAAAGTACCATTATCATGCGCATTAAAAGTCCGTCTTAAACAGCCATGATGGTGACCATGGTGACCACTGAGGCAAGGTGGCCGCTAATTGGAGGTCATATGTAGAAGTTTTAATTTTTGCGATAATATAATTATAATTTTTAGTGGTAAAACATTTTTTTTTTCGACGAAGGCGCCAGTCTTAAACAAACAAATCATTAAAGCGGAGTAATATATAGCATGACTTTTTCACAACAGAAGAGAACTCAATATTTCGACAATATATACAGCATTTTATCATCGCTTTCAATCTAAGGTTAACATTTTTTTGCCAGTTTATCATAATCAATTAATACACGTGTTAGGCAAACCTGTTTATAAGGAAATGTTATGTCTCACGCTATGCGCAACTGTCAATTATTTAATAATGCATCACATGTGCAAATAACCTGACTTTGAAGATCAGTGAACTACATTAGTAACGAGCCCCATACACAAAACAAATAACGTTTCTGGTACATAAGCTTTGATCAGAATTCTGAAATAAGCCATGTTCTGCATGTGTAGAACCATAATAATTGGTACTTAGTTTTCATTATGATCATGCTAACAAGGAGTCCATAAATGTTATGTCCTGTTAAGAAATCGAGCATTTAGGTGACACGTGTTCAAAACGTCACTGACAGAAAGGGTTACTTCGTTACATTGTGAGTATTGTGTATTTAGATGTTTCAATCCTTACCAAACTTTCTACACATATAGTTTTGGGTAATACTTGTAGGTAAATGTACATTTCTATGTAACATTTTGACTTTTAGAAAATATTTCATGAATCTTATTTTCGAGAAACTTAGTTCATTTAATCGAAACAATGACAGAGTGTACGCATGTAAACGGTCAATATGCGTGATTCAAGTCATAGAGTAGAGGAGTGAAGTCTTCCCTGCATCACAAATCTGGCCGTTTAAAACATATTTCATTCTTACTACACAAGGTTGCATGCATAGACATAACAACAATCTTATATTGGTTATAAACACAATCGCAACACACGGCTCAATCTGGTAATTGTACTTGAAAGAAATGACCAAGGTGACCCGAAAGACAAAACTTATGGGCACTACATTTTTATTTTACAACACGTAACATTAGATAACTTCTTATTATAATTACGAAAAAAACAACAACAATCATACAAGTAATATATAAAAATATCCTAGCCCTAGTCGAAAAATATTGTTATTACAAAACTATTTATTTTACCATTATTTCATACTTCTAATGTTATCTTATTATCTTCTGTTTAAACATCTGTAACATACTTAATATACATTTAATAAAACACAATATATACATATATTCAAATTAACAGAAATAATAAAAATGTGGCCAATTGATGGAACAGATATGAATAAATAAATAAATAAAATAATAATAATAAAAATAAATATAAAACAAAACAACAACAACAACAAAAAAAACTTTAATGATGACCTTAAATGTAACTTATAAGTACAGTTACCTTGAATGGTCTGAATGCTGTCTTTTCCCAAGGTATACATCAGTAACTGTAACTATACGTGATACATTAAAAAATAACCACTAGGGCAAAATAAAGTTCCGTTTTTGATCTCAAGCAAAAGAAAAGAGGGTAGTTAGGTCGGGATTTTTTTTTTAATGAAACGAAAGGTTAAAAAAGGAAATATTTTTTAAAGGCAATAAGGTAAAAAACACTTTAAGGTCAGTCGTTTAAAAAGGGGGCGGTCGGGAGACCAGAAACGGATTTTTTTTACCTTGTCTGCTGTATCAGCGAGATATTACAGTATTTTTACACTATCTGCAGTCCTTAATGTTTTATAGAAATACAAACATTGAGGAATCAACACTAAATTTTCTCACTGACTGTGGCACAAACTTGTCGCGTTTCACTGTCTCGTATATAGCTCTTTTTTAAGTTTGTCAAGTTATTATTTCATTAAACAGCGGAAGGCGTTCTGTTTTACGCACTAGTCATGCGACAGTAACCAGACCCAGTGGTGCAAGAGATAGAGATTCACATTAAAGGCGTTTCAGCGTTTTTTTTTTTGTTTTTTTTTTTCTTACGGATAAATTTTGCTAAAATTTTGCACAAAAGTACGTAGGACTATAACTTTAAGATATTTGAAATTAAAAAGGGGGTGAACACACTCGTTTTAGAGATTAAGATAATCATAATGGTAAAACATCACGGTTAGCAAAATATGTTGAAAAACTCAAAGCCGTATGAAATTAGGAACATTGCATTCTAAATGCTTTAATAACACATCAAAATATTTTTTTCAGAATGTTTTATCACAATTTGTAACTTATCATGTGTTTCATAAGTTACAGGCGAAAATATTGTCAAACATGCACGGGAAATAGAAAACGAGCAAAAATCGCCATTGTGTGAAATTTTGTCACACTCTTGTTTTCTTTCAAATGTCACATTTTTTTAGAATATGTTCATGTGTAAAAAAGGAGTATATTTTCTTTATACATTATCCCGGACTCGTCTTCATTAATACTGATTCTTTTTGTGTACATGTTTTTATTTAAAAAAATTAGTTATATGATGTTTAAAAATTCCAATAAATACAAACCGCGGGCAGGAAACTCTTTGGCTTCATAATTCTTTTCCACTTGATTACTATTCTTTAATTTTCGGCATTAAACCAGTATTTTACTTCCGATTAAAGGTATTGTTTCCTGACATTTATAGTATCAGAAACAGTTAAATTCACTCTTTTTTCAATATTTCGGCAAAAAAATCGTCTTTCTGAAGAAAAAAAACATGATTTTTTTAGCAACACATGATGGACGTTTATATAGTCGCCATATTGTTAATTTCTCAAGAAAATTGAAGCATTAACTTTTGAGCAACTATTATAGCGACTGTATAAACAATATGGCGACTTTTCAAATATGGCGACTGTAAAGACGTCCATCATGAAGTTGCTAAAAATTTATATTTTTTCTAAAGAGAAGAAGATTTTTGCCGAAATTTTGCCATGGTAACCGTTTTTAACAAATAGTTTAAATCTGGATTTTTAGTTATGGAGAAAAAAATCTACAAAAAGGAGACACACATACTAATAGATAAAAATATCTGATTTAATAGTTTAAACATCCCTCGGTTCTTCATTTAACAGAAATAAAAAACAAAATTTAGACATTTTGGAAAAGGGACAGGAAAACAGCTTTATATTCAACCATTTTTTTAAAAAAAAAAAATGTTAAAAAATCCGCACGAAAGTATTACGGAATGGGAGATATGATATCCATAAACATATCCCAGGTCAAAGTAAACTAGGTTTTAAATATACAGATGCTTGCACAAGCAACCCAGGCGTGAAACATGATTTGCATTTCCCCTGGCAGATCATTTATCCAACAGAGAGCGTGGGTATTATAAATGTCTACTGATTTAGATAAATTTAATCTGTACCATGATATCTAACATGTTAATTAAGTCAAACCCTGAATCTTAAAGTTTCCTTGCCAACCATACGTGTAATACAAGGTACAGCATAAAATAAAATGTTATATTTGCATAAAAGATGTAAAACCTGTCTCAAGCGGTCAGTCAAGGGACTAATGGAAAGTGACCGCTTGACAGAGATGGACGCTTAATGAAGGTTAACCATATGCAAAAATGTTTGTTTGGTAATATTAAAACTTACAGCTGAATGTAGGTTGGTCGCTTAATACAGGTGGGTTCTAATGTAGTTTCAACTGTATGAATTGCTTTACACAGGTGACCACTGATACAGGTTAAACTGTAGATATCAATTTATTATTCAATTACTGTTGGATATTATTCGTTCTATGTTTAGTCAATTGATTTCCCTCATATATTTCACATTAAATTCTCTTTAACACAAAGCATACACATTTGGTTGACTTGTATACAGGTAGCAACAGACAGAGCTAAACCTGTTGTTTATCAAACGCACATGACTTCTTCGATTATAATCACAAATATGCTAATTATCAGCAATAAAATGACCAATATAAAGTAATTCCAAGCTTTCAATAAGTGAGTGAAAATACAGATATAGTGTGTTTATATTGTACATATATCAACAGACTTATAAACATACAATTAAGTTACATAGATTTACATAGACAGAATACATAAACAGAGTCACATAAAACATACGGATAGACATATTAACATTGATCGATTTACATAAAATTACATAGACATATTTACATAGATCGATCTACATAGATATACACAGGTTAACAATATTGTATTCTTACTTCCGAATAGTAAGTTAATGAAAATAATACCTTCAGAATGGTAATGATTTAAATGTGCAAAAACAAAAAAGACAAAGAAATGACTGACTATTTTGCAAGATCAAATAGGCACCGTAACAAATCAGATTTGTTTTTAGAATCTACTCTTTAACACGATAATCAGACCATTGTGCTATATGGAGTAGCACCTATAATTTACTCTTTCATTTAACACGATAATCAGACCAACCTCATGTTACGCCCACCTTCCTGGGGAGACCATTTCTTCAACAATTTACCCATTGCCTACTTAAATATTCATTCAGTTTCTCTGTCCGTTTCTTTTTCCTTCTCTCTTTTGTTTTCGTTCATTTGTTTATCAACTTTGCTAATAATAATTTTTTTTTTTAAATTCATCTCAAACCCTTAATAAATACATGTTCACAAGTAAGCAAATATGAAAACAGCAACAACAAAAAATAATTAAATAAATAAACACAAACAAAAAGATCATAAATACTAAAATGAAAACCTAAAAAAATGCACACACTGTAGGATATTTGACCCATTTAAAAAGGTGAAAAAGGTGTCACAACACATGGATAAATAAAACTGCAAAATCCGGGTCTCTAATGGTTAACAAGCATTGGTCAGATAAGACTGTAAACACATTTTTTTTTACTGAAATGACGTCAGTTGGAATGTGGTTATTAAATGAAGGTTGGAAGAATCACGCAGTCTGGCTCATTCTCTCTTCCTCCAGGGTGTCGGGGACAAAACATAGCGGTAACAGGTCCCCCGTCTTCATTTGTTTATAGCTGAGGTCCAGCTTCGACATATAGACGTCCCAGTCCACGCCAAACTGTAAAGGTCAAGACGGGAACCATTCAGAAACGTAAAAAAGTTTTCTAAATTATGTTTAAACACGGGAAGTCCTAGCTTTAATCTCCCGTATCCACAAACAACACTGTTATAAAAATTACTTTTAAAAGGAAGTCTTGCCCAGTTAAGTCTAAGCTGTTTCCAAACATATATTGGAAAGTGAAGTATGATTGCTTAATCTATAATACCAGTGTTGAATTTATAATATAATGTGTAGAAAATAGATACTATGTTTTCATAAACTGCTTAGCCTTTCACTACAATTTTCAGTTTGGGGATGAATCCTACGGCCTAGAAAGTTAGTGACGTCACAGTCTAAATCTGTAGATTGACTTTGAGTTTAAGCCTGTCATTTATAGATTGCTTGTGTTTCTAATTGGTTGTTCGTTTTTTACAATTCATTTTATCTTTGGGAAACCCGCTTATGACTTGTACACAAACGGATAATCTCGGCTATCTGCCAGATGCAACATGTCCGAAATATTAGGAGAACGATGATAAGGGAATCACAAAATGAAGTCATATATGGCTTTCGGCCAAAACGGTTTGCTTGACTTTTCTTTATAATTCAAGGAGAGTTCAAGGACTGGTTGGCTGCGGGACTGGGCGTGGTACATGTATGATGCGTGATGTCGCAAAGATGTAACGTTATGACGACCACAGATAGAGCAATTAAGTTTCAGAATGATCCCTTTCGAATGTTTAAAAATATTTACCTCCTCACGCGAAGAATAACATTATAGACGTTCTAGTTTTAGTTCCAGGCCTGTGAGATATTGCGTATACTATACCAAAGTATATACTGTGAAATCAATAGTTTTCGTTGGACACTAAATTTCGTTGATTTCGTGGTGGTTTTTATCCACGAATATTAATCCCCACGAAAACTTGTCTCTTATATAGACCTCACGTTTTCTAGAACAAAGATCAATGAATAAATGAACCCACGGAATTCCCTGAGCTACAAAATCAACGAAATTTAATGTCAACGAAAATCAATGATAATAGAGTATATGGTAATACAGGCTCACAGGCAAAACCACAGCTGTGTTCATGTGAGGAAACCTCCCAGCTGACTTCCGGTTGGTCGGCGGTTCTACCCGGGTGCTATACTATCAGAAGCTAAGACAGGGCTTTGTAGCTGAAGTACGGGCCTCATTCAGAGGTAGTTCACACCAACATAATGTTGAAATACTTACTTCGACAAGAAACTGGCGACATGCTCCACAGGGTGTGATGACTGAATCCGAGAGATCACTGTAAATTGTATAATAAGAGTCAAATTTTGAACATGTATAGTACATTCCATTTATAAAGACCACCTTGCTAGCATTTCCAGCTCACATTTTCGGTTCTCAGTTCCCAGTATTGCTATGTATTTTGATTATCAAACCACATTATTTAGACCAGTGGCCTTATTAATCCAGGACTGATTATAAAAAAGTAAGTTATTCAAATTTTACATTACTTAGAACAAACATACGAATAAATGTGCTATCCTGAATATAAGGACTGCCCGCTGAAAACAGCTCGTTCACAGACGATCGGTAGAAATTCAACATAATAATTTTCTACTCTCCCTTGTTAATGTTGGTTAATACTTTGTTTCCTGACAAACACCTATATGTAAGTGTATATAGGTAACCGCACAGGAAATTTCGTAAACGCAACCTCGACGAAATCGGTTAAATTTATAATAAGATATCTCCAATGGACACATTCCGCAACATGGCGCCTTCACCAGTTCAGGAGCTCAATGTTTTGAGGTAGCGTATGCGGGAAAAGTGAATGAATCAAAATATAGGTTTAATCAATCTAAATATAGTTTCAATACCTTCTGTGACGGATTTGCCTGCAATGGGGAAACCACCTATTTTTTTAGCTCAATGGGTGACATAAGTCTATGATGGGTATTGATAGACGTAATACACATATAGTTAACTAGAACTATCACTAAATGTGATTAATACCCCCGTAATACTGCTTTAGAAATGATGAAGTTATTAGGATTAAGAATAAGAGTATGAAAAAGACATTTTTACATTAGTTTTTTTTTTTCCAGATTTTTGGCCGGGTTACACAGGTTGTGCTCGACCATTGTATGAAATTGTTTTGAATTCCAACCAGTAGTTTTAAAGTTAAGCTCCGGACAAGGAAAAGTAACAAAGGGCAATAACTCTGTAATTACAATAGATAGAGTCATGGTTCTTGTGCACTGCAGTGGTTGACAATTGTATGAAATTGTTTTGAATTCCAACCAGTTTTTTAAGTTAGCTGGACAAGAAAAGTAACAAAGGGAAATAACTCTGTAATTACTAGATAGAGTTATGGTTCTTGTGCACTGCACTTCCTCATATTGAGGTTGACCACCATTGTATGAAATTGTTTTGAAATCCAACCAGTAGTTTACAAGTTATACCTATGGACAAGGAAAAGTAACAAAGGGCAATAACTCTGTAATTCCTATAGATAGAGTTATGGTTCTTGTGCACTGCACTTCCTCTCATTGTGCTTGACCATTGTATGAAATTGTTTTGAAATCCAATCAGTACTTTACAACTTATACTCCGGACAAGGTAACAAGTTATACTCCGGACAAGGAAAAAATACAAAGGGCATTGTGGTTGCCATTGTATGAAATTGTTTTGAAATCCAACTTGTACTTTTCAAGTTATGCTCCGGACAAGGAAAAGTAACAAAGGGCAATAACTCTGTAATAAGTCAAGATGGAGTTATGGTTCTTGTGCACTGCACTTCCTCTCCATGTGCTTGATCATTGCATGAAGTTGTATTGAATTCCAATAATGCAACGGACCGCTGGACCGACCGACCGACCGACCGACCACCGGGTGACTCCTATATACCCCCCCAAACTTCGTTTAGGGGGTATAAAAATCAAATTCTTTGTAAATGACCATTTGTGAACGAGCTTCTTTAAAAAGGTTGTAAGCATTGTTCAAAAAGTTGCTAACCACGGGTTTATCTATCATGTATGAATGGTGTTTTTATTATAAATACACATGTTCACATGTTAAGAAATGGAGATAATCATTAAGTCATTTATAACTGGAGCAATAGCACAATGGTAGAGTGTGGTTCGAAACCCAGCTGGGGCAATTTCCTCCGGTGACCGGATGCATCTACCCAACATGGGGTTGATAATTATTGGGATATTCTTAACCGCAAGGTTTAGATATATACATAAATAACCAATCGTTGGAATCAATAAACATAAGGTATTCAATACACTACCTTGCTATCGCGATTGCAGAGAACTTCCGGTGACCTTCAGACACGGCCTTGACAATTGCCGTTCTCTCGGCGCAGATTGTCAGTCCGTATGACGCGTTCTCGACGTTACAACCTGCGCCAAAACGTGATTTTTAGAAAATGAATAGGAAATGAATAGAATAAATTTGAGCTACTATAATCTACATACATTTGTATTTGGCCAATTATCTAGCCCTGGAGACAAACATATGTAAGTCAAAGACAAAACATTCTTAGTTTAATCCTGAATAGGTTTCAGAGATCTTGTTTCGAACCTGATGTCTAAAGGTATCTAACCTCGTGCCTTAATAATGGACCATCGAAGCCAGTTGATAAAATAATAGCGACTTGCATGTAGTACAGTCAAACCTGTCTTAAGCGGTCAGTCAAGGGAATAATAGAAAGTGACCGCTTGACAGAGATGGCCGCTAAATGAAGGTTAACCATATGCCAAAATGCTTGTTTTGTAATATTAAAACTTACAGCTGAATGCATGTTGGCCACCCAATACAGGTGGGTTCTAATGGACTGCATTATACAGGTGACCACTGATACAGGTTAAACTGTATTGCTTTTGATTGAAGTTAGTCAGGATAGTCCATGATTTACATTCTTATTACACTTTCATGCAAGACATTTGAAATTTGTAAAAATAAATAAATAAATAAATGAAATTAAAAAATAAGAATTACGTCAACTGCATATAGGCCTTACGTGCAACGGCTTGTGCGTTGGACCAGTACTTTGTGTCTTGCTGGAAGTCATGAAATATTCCTGCCCCACAACTGGGTTTATCCATTTAATTGTTTTCATATAATATATCATTGGCCTTAGATAAGGATATTAGAAAAATGAAGCGTTCACGAGAAATGTGAGATTGAAAACAGATTGTCTCTTTACCTTTATACACTGTGCCATCATGGCACAGTAGCGCGGCTCCGACCCGGAACTTGCTGTAGCGGGAATAAGCGGTTTTCTTGGCATCGTGGCTTGCCTTCACAAGACTTTCAATTTGATCTGGAAAAATAATCAGAGACAAACTATAAATAAAAACGTGTTGAAGCTTCAACCAAATAGGGCCCAGCTAATTACAGGTGACGGAAGACCCAGATCGTACGGATGATCTCGTGTAGTACCAACGACCATCCGAATGACGTAGACCGAGCCAAATTTGAAAACGCAGCAGTGAGTGGTAAAAAGATAGATAGTAACCGATAGTAACTCGGCAACGAAGGCCCCTAAAACTTAAATATGAAACATCGTGTAATAATAAAAATAATAAGTATAACTAGAGATTTGTTTTTCGTAAAAAACTGATGTTTTCCCCCAACATTTTCCCTTCACACACATATACACTAAGGCACACAGTGAAATATGCAAACAGTTTAAGTTAAAGAGCTGACGATATTAATAAAGCTCCGCCCAGAGTTATGGACCTTGAGTGTGAGACTTTCTCTTGCCACTTTCTTTCCAGAATTGAAATTTTGTTTCAGTAGCATAAGTAGAACATGAGTTATCTTGCGGTCAAGAAATTGTAAAAAGGTGGAATAACTCTAAAATACTGAGGGCAGAGTCAGGAACCTTGTGTATGACACTTTCTCTTATTAATTCTTTCTATAAATGAAGATTAATTTCAAAAGCATAAGTCGAACGGGGGTTATCTTAAGGACACGAAATTGTATAAAAGGGGAAAAAAACCAGTAAGAAACCTTGGAAATGGATTATGCTATTGTGTACTGCAATTCTCGTCCATAAGGTCTACCCGCCTATGGAGCTTCAAGGTTATATGTCTCATAGTGCATAAGTTATGCTCCGGACAAAACTTAATTGATTGATTGTTGTTGTGTATTGGAGTTTACCGTCGCTGCGATAGTATTTCAATCATATAGCGACGTCCAGCTAATTACAGGTGGAAGAAGACCCCGAGTACACAGAGGTACCCGGGTAGAACCACCGACCTACCCTTAATTGATTGTGAAATTAAACAACGGGCAATAACTCCAAAAATATGATTTGCAGAAGATTCTTAAGCACTGCGATTCTCATTTGTGAGGTGTATCCACCTTTGAAGTTTCAAGGTTTTATGTCTCATAGTGCATGAGTAATGCCTTTCAAAAATATGTATGAAATTGGAAAAGGACATTAACTCCAAAAATATGATGTACAGAGTTACAGTTCTTGTGCATGACACTTCACCTTCATGTGATCTATCCACCTGTGAAGTTTCAAGTTAATAGCTTTGATATTTTTTTAGTTCTGCTCCGGACAAAATTTAAGTAATGAAATTTAAAAAGGGCAATAACTCAAAAAATATGATGACAGTGTTACAGTTCTTGTGCATGACACTTCCCCAATGAGATCAATCCACCTGTAAAGTTTCAAGTTATAGCTTTGATACTTTCTGAGTTATGCTCCGGACAAAAAGTGTTGCAGACAGTCAGTCAGACAGACATACAGACAGTCGGACAGACAGACATACAGACAGACGGACAGACAGACAACTCCGACAAAAACAATATGTCTCCCCCATGTCAATACAAGGGGGGTGGGGGACATATTAATAAAATTTCTACTACTACTACTACTAACGATACTTATGATGATGACGCTGATTATTATCATAATCAAAAACGACCAAAGCACCATAGAGTGAACAATTATTCAAAGAATTTTCGTCTAAAACGAAAGAATACGGGTTCGATCTCCGGCATTGTCTAAGCAACAGCCAACATTTAAAAGATAACATTCTATTGCGGGGCCTCCGTAGCCGAGAGGGTAAAGTCGCTGGCCTTAACACTCACTCAGCCCCTCACCGCGTGGGTTCGAATCCCGGCAGGGTCATTCGGATTTTCATGTGAGGATGCCTTCCAGCTGGCTTGCGGTAGGTCGGTGGTTCTACCCGGATGTCTCCGTGCATTCGGGGTCTTCCTCTACCTGCAATTAGGTGGACGTCGCTATATGACTGAAATACTGTCGAAGCGACGGTTAACTCAAATAGTCAAGTCAAGTCAACATTCTATTGCCTTCCGCCATAAATACTTAGGTAAAAATGTGAAAACAGGACCTGATCGTCAGTGGCGCTATGTTAAGTTTTCAGCAAATAAAGCAAGGAACGAAAACAGAATTCTTCTATTTGCACATACTAATGAACACTTTGAAAAGGAATTATGACGAATTCAATGCGATGTACAAAACCTGTGAACAAAGGCCTCTCAATGGAAACTGATAACTGACCTTTATCTGGAGTCAACCGTTATCAAGACGTTACAGCTTCTATTAATTCAGTGCTAGAAATCCAGTCACTGACCTTCGTGTGCTGACTTGTCAGTATCCAGGGGTGACCTTGACAGTATATATGTGTATGCAAATATAAAGATTGTGATGCTGCATAAGTCGTGACTGAATCTATTTTATTCAAACAGGTGATAGAGTTTAATATAAGGGCACATTTTGTAACATGATTTGCAATTTAATTAACACAAACAAACAAACAACAAAATTACAACAACAGAAAAAAATGCTGCACAGTTGGTTGGCAGATCTAGATGAAACTTACATTCGTAAGTTCGCTATCGTTGCTGTTGTTGTTGCACTGTTAGTTTACCTTTGCTGCGACAGTATTTCCGAGAAAGGTAAGGGTGAGAGAGGTTGGAGACCCCGAGTGCTTGGTGGAACCACCAACCTACCGCAAGCCAGCTGGAAGGCTGCCGGGGCTCGAACCGACAGTGGTCAAGGGCGCAATCATTTTCCCTTTCAATTTCCCATCAAATTACATAAGTCAAACCCTGTCTTAAGCGGTCAGTCAAAAGAACCAAATAATTTGTCCGCTTAATAGAGGTAAGCGCTTACTGAAAGTTAAATATATAGCAAAATGCTATGATTAAGTAATGGTAAAAGTGACCTTAAAATTCTACTTAACCGTTCCGCTTAATAAAGGTGGTCGCTTATACAGGTTCAACTGTGTTTGATGTCGAACCTAGTCAAAATTATAATACAGTTCTAAATCACCTTTAACAGATGTCAACAGAACGTATATTTCTTATATATACATTTAAGAAGAGCCGTATTGTATATTCTTTCAACAATATTTTTCCAATTTTAAACTTGATGATATTTTTTACTATGATATTCAAGCTTTAACGAAACAGTGCTACGCATGTCTGTATGTGTGTGTGTTTCTAGTTAACTTTTAAATAAATATATATTGGCATGGGATGTTAACTCTCAAATAATAATGTCGACATATATTTTTTTCTAAGATTTCAATAATCTCCAGAGCTATATAGACGTCGAACATGTAGTTATCTACACAGCGCATTGATATCACTGTAACTTAGGGTTTCCCAATAATGCATTTTTTGATATGAGGAAGTCATGTAAGGGTGTCATAATGCAACAATACAATTTTCATATAATGCAGAAACGGCAACCAGGGAGTGATGGAAATATAACATCATTAACACCAAATATGACGAGCATAATAGTTTTCCCAATTTGATAAACAACAACAAAGCAGACTGACGGTATTCCACAATATTTGAGCCAATAACTACAGTTTAAATTAACAAAAATGGCCTACAGGTGGAGGAGTTACACAAATATTTATATTGTGGCACCCACTAAAATGGGTGTGTCAAAAGATGACTTTGCAACGGCTCCATCATATGAGTAACTTCCATTAAAACGGTACTGCTCGAAAGCCCGAGCGCCATATGTTATGTGTACGAAAAATTAAAAACAAAATCCAAGAAGTTTGCAAACTTCGCGGGGAAAGTAACGAGCTACCTTAAATACAAGATACTGAAATTGAAAACATATATTTTCCTCTTTTTTTTTTTTTAAATTTTTTATTTGTTCAAAGTCAGTTACACCTACAACGACGCAAAATATCAGTTTCTGTTGTTTTTATTTATTGATTTTATTTTCCATCTTTGATATGACAGTTTATAATTCTTTTAACATCATTGAAATTCTATTTCTTTCTTCAATGTAGAAAATCAAGTTTGTTCTCCGTGTTTGTTTGTTTGGAAAAAGAACAACACATAAACACAGCTCATATACTGTAAACATTTCCTTTTCATCGATTGAAATGTTCATTGAGTGTCTAATAAAGACAATATTGTTGATATCTGGAAGGCTTTAACCACAGACCTATCGCAAGTCATCTGGAAGGCTTAAACCACCGACCTATCGCAAGTCATCTGGAAGGCTTTAACCACCGACCTATCGCAAATCATCTGGAAGGCTTTAACCACCGACCTATCGCAAATCATCTGGAAGGCTTTAACCACCGACCTATCGCAAGTCATCTGGAAGGCTTTAACCACCGACCTATCGCAAATCATCTGGAAGGCTTTAACCACCGACCTATCGCAAGTCATCTGGAAGGCTTTAACCACCGACCTATCGCAAGTCATCTGGAAGGCTTTAACCACCGACCTATCGCAAGTCATCTGGAAGGCTTTAACCACCGACCTATCGCAAGTCATCTGGAAGGCTTTAACCACCGACCTATCGCAAATCATCTGGAAGGCTTTAACCACCGACCTATCGCAAATCATCTGGAATGCTTTAACCACCGACCTATCGCAAATCATCTGGAAGGCTTTAACCACCGACCTATCGCAAGTCATCTGGAAGGCTTTAACCACCGACCTATCGCAAATCATCTGGAAGGCTTTAACCACCGACCTATCGCAAGTCATCTGGAAGGATTAAACCACCGACCTATCGCAAGCCATCTGGAAGGCTTTAACCACCGACCTATCGCAAATCATCTGGAAGGCTTTAACCACCGACCTATCGCAATCATCTGGAAGGCTTTAACCACCGACCTATCGCAAGTCATCTGGAAGGATTAAACCACCGACCTATCGCAAGCCATCTTTAAGGCTTTCTCACATGACAAATCAGAGTGACTCTGCCGGGATTCGAACTCACAGCGGTGAAGGACTGGATGATATAATTTTTCCATCTGCATCGGAGGCCCCCTCAGGTGTATCTAAGATACCCGACAGCACAAATGTTTAAATTTATGGTTTACAATTGTTTATACTTTCAACGTATATTGTTAAGTTGTCAACTACGCTTAAGTAAACTGAACAATCAATATTTTTATCTTATTGGAGGCTTTTTTTTAACGTTGATTTCATATTTTCATGATTTTTAAATAAATGGACATATAACACACCTATTATTAAAATTGTTAGACCCCCCCCCCCTCTCTCTCTCTGTACATGTATACTACCCGCATGTAATGCTAGCAGACTAGTGCTAACAGAACTAAATGGAGACAGACTATAAATAGTCACACCGGACAAGTCCCGCAGGCGTTCGAACCACTTAATATCCAACACTCGTAGGCTTTTTGGATGGTTGATGTAACGTCCGTATAACCGTGGCATAACAGATCTGACAAAATGTTGAAAACGTAAAAATCAAATTTGAATATGTATTCGTGGAAACTGGCAATAGCCACAATTATTCAATACTTAATCATGCAAATATATATATATATATATATATATATATATATATATATAATAAATAAAATTAATAAGAATGGACACTGTGTTTTCATTTTGGATTAGCAAAGATTTGTATATGTCTAAAGAGAAAATATTTAAAGTTTGATTTGAAATCTTCAGACTTTCAATTAAGTCACCCTGACCGATTTTTTTTTCAGCCCGAACTTCACCGATCGGTCAAGGAACTAGCTCGTAAAAGTTCACCTTATCCTTTCCAGATATGTCATTGAAAACCTTGTATATTTTATTTCAGAAGTTGTACTCTTAAGTCCTTCCTAGCTACCTATGTCAACCCTTATCAGTTTGGACAAATGCGCATGTGCATACTTTATTTACCATATAAGCTCCACGTGTTTAAACAATGATACAGATCTTTAGAGTCCCAGGGAACGGTCTTGTTCAAAATTCTTTGATTATATTTATGGGTACTTGTCCCTTATCAGATGATTTCAAATGCTGAGTATCAAACCTAGACCATATTGCAATGTGGCACCCAGATAACGGACAGAGCTGTTTACTAACAATACCTGGTTGACGTCATTTTGACCTTAAATCTTTGGAAATAATTATTCACAAAACTTACCGCATATCTCTCTCTGCTTTCGCCAACGTATACATTTTCTCTTCACTGTTTTCTATTTTTCTTTTTTTTTTTTTTCATTTTATAACTGATACTAATTTAACGGAGACGGAATTGCATAAAATTTTCGGAAGTTATACATATTGATTACCTGTATTTTAACAAATAACCGAATATTAGATCGTTGCCCAAATCAAATATCACACGATATGTTACTGCAGCACGTTTCAAGAAACATTGACGTACGCTATTGTTCTATCTCTATGCCTACAATATTCATTTGAGGATTAATTAGAAAATCTTTTTAGAAATAGTACACCCAAAAGACAATGTTTTCGATAACCCTTTTCTATCAGGTGTAAGCTAAATGTCATATTATTTCTACAAATCTCCTTTAAAAATTTAAATTCAATGTATAACTTACTTATATTTATATCTCCTTTAATATATAGATATACATATCCATCAATACTATATTTAGTGGGTTAATAACAATACAGATGAACCTGTATTAGCGGCCACCTGTTTTAAGCGGTCAACCTGAAAATAGCGACCATCTCTATTGAGCGATCATTTTATTTTTGGTCCGTTGACTGACCGCTTAAGACAGGTTCGACTGAATCTTAAATATTGCTTTATATATGTAAACATTATTTCATCACACATTTGATTATAATAACTATGTACTTGTCACCTCTTGCCCAATATCCATATACATGTGTTTTTACAACAACAACAACAACAACAACAACAACAACAACAACAACAACAACAACAACAACAACAACAACAACAACAACAACAACAACAACAACAACAACAACAACAACAACAACAACAACAACAACACGTTCTACTCGTCATCCACTGATTACTTGATTCTGTTGCGAAAATGTTTTGATATTTTATATATTTTTTTTTACAATATTTGTATTAATGAGTCTTGCTTGGCTGTAATATACAATAGGAGATACCATACAGTGTTGTCCATCATTGATAAGTTCGCGAGAAACGCCTGTTCTTTTTGTTTGTTTGTTCTATATGGATTATATAAGAAAACTAGCCAACGCCTTAGTAACAGGATTCTTCAATGGGTCAACTTTATATAAGTAATTATGGAAGGCATTACACTGTCAATAATTTGCAACATGGACAGTAATAAACACCCTCATACATTTAATAATGAGACTGAGGACACCAACTCTTGAGTATTTCTTATGTCTTCGTGTCATCAACATATGACATCATATGACATATTCTTCTGGTCAGAAATTGTGAGAACCAAAAATCGTGTGCTTAAGTTGAGACACAGCTGTGGTTATAGATTAACAAATGCTGTGTCTGAAACGGTTCATGCTGGGGGTAACATATTGGTCAAAAATAGCGAAGTGTGTGAGAAAGGTCAATACATTTGCATCATATCCGTTTAAAAAAAGGCAGACACCTGATTCACTGTGGAACCCCTACCTTTTTTCTCTTTTTTTTTCTCTCTGATGTTTCTTTTTTGATTTTTTTTCTACAGTGTTTGTATAATGATGTGAATGATTCATATCTATGGTTGATTATAACACAAACATACTGTATATGCCATAATTCTTATACGTTGACAATATAAGGTACAAGTATATATGTGCTGTAGACGATATACTTTGTATAAGTTTTAATAAAATGTCTGTTCTGTTCTGTTCATGCTACTAATCAACTTAACGGCTTATCAGAAAGAAATAATAATTTTTCTATAAATCAGGAGCGATCAAAACTGTAGTCGCAGGAGGAGTGACTGATATTTATATAACATGTAATACCTTTCTGCTAATATCAGCTTTTTCGTGTCTACCCACAATTAGATTTTATGGCTGTATAATACTACGAACTTATCTTTATGACAGCTTGAGATGGTGCAATATATTAAACAGCGATAAAAAAAGTTTGCACTTAGTTTGCAAACGCGTATGCTCTCTATAGGCGACAATAAATAACTGTGTCATGATTTCAATATATCTTGCACATTTCATTTGGATTAAAATTGATTCATAAGCAGCTATTTAAATTTTGCTCTTCTGGGTTTTCACCGCACGAATGCTTCAGATGTATACAGCAATGACTACGTGACAAATTCTTTGATTACCTATCATCCCCACTCATGCAGATAGACATTTTCATACACATAATTAGTTTAGGTAAAATTTAAACTTTAAAAGTTGTTTGAGAAACAACTCCTTACAATTTATACTAAGCCTTTTCGGCGGCTTTTTGGAAAGCCATGAAAAACCTTGCTCTATGGATTCAAATCCAAAATCATTGGACACGCATTTATGTAAGTTATCAATCGAGAAAGGGGGAAACAATAAAACATGCAACTTAAAGCTTATATATCTTAATGTGCTGGTTTTATTTTAAATGTTGAACTGTGAGCTTTTCAGTTCAAATAAATTACATGTCCCTTAACCAGCTCACAATTTGCTTTCATATTTCCAGTCCCTTAGAGGTGAAATCGATAGTACAGTAGCATAAGTTTTACAAGTTTTTGGGGATACTTTAAAAAATCGTAGCTGGAAAATGTCATATGTTTATAAGCAACAACTATGAAAAAATACCGGAATGCGTTTAAATTCATCTTTACCGCTTTTTGATGATGTACCAATCAATTAAAACGTTTAATTATTTTTATTTTATATGAAACACCTTGAAAGGTGGTGTAGACAATATCTACTGAACAGAACAGTTCTTTTCTGACAATATATATTACAATATTGTAATTGTACAGTTCGGTTAACTCCTTGTTTTGACAGTGACTTCATTCATTTTTAAATGCAAATAAAGTATATTTTTTTCGAAACCATTCAGTAGTCGCATTGGAGAGGTTTGTAGTACAGTATTCAATGCCATAAACTATTTAGTGAGTACTTTGACTCACTGTATCTTATTGGGTCCACTCGTTTCCCTCTCTAAAATCTAAATTTCAGGTGAATAATCATTTCATATAATCAAATAAAGATGTTACCTATACATTAGGATTCTTCTATGGCGTATCCTTTCGAATTTTGTTCCCATATTATACCCCAACCATAGACAAGGGAATCAGAAAGTGTGCGATGCCTTGATAATATATGATCTAATGATAAAGACGTGAATAAACATCATGAATAATGTCGAGTGATTAATAATTAACAATAAAATCTCAATATATTAAGGAGGAACGATAATAACAGTGACTTGGCGTTATCCGAATTGAATTCAATAATAACATAGCCTTAGTGACAACAATGATAAAAATACTACCGTTACTAGTACCACTAGTACTATAACTACTACACTACTTAAATATTGACATCAAAATATCATAATATACATGTGTACTTACTTTTGTCCATAACTGCGTGTATTCCTTTGTTTTTCACTGTACTGTATGGGATATATCTAGGACAACAGAGATGGAGTTTCTTCGATATTCAGCAGGCTTGTTCTCCCTATCCGTGATGGAAGTATCGGATCAGTAGGAACGTGTCTAGCTTTATATAAACTGTAGAGAAGTGTGGAGCTACTATGGGATGGTTCACTACAACACTTGACTGGCCCCGCTTTTCACTTGCACATGTTCCGTAATATGTGATAATTGTCTCGTGCAGCTGCGTAACCTATTCAATTTGTTTAAAGGTGGTTTAACAATTATAAGTCCGAGTGTACTTTAACGTTATTTTGCAAATTTTACTTATCAAGTTTTTCTTTTGATGATGATGGTGATGATGTTTGAATGCGATGCTGTTGTCGATGATGATGATGTTGTTACTCGATTCCCCTTCTTAAGATTTTTTTCAAATATGTTTACTATTAATGATCCACAGCTTCAACAACTGCCACAACAACAACAAAACAATTGCTACTACTTCATAAACAAAAACAGCAGCAACAACATCAACAACAGCAACAACAATCACTACTATATTTTTTTATAAAACAACAATAAAAACATCAGCTACTACTATTTATACAACAACAACTGCTACAACAACAACAACTGCTACAACAACAACTGCTACTGTTATTTATACAACAACAACTGCTACAACAACTACAACTGCTACAACAAAAAAAAAAAAAAAATTTATACAACTGCTACACAACAACAACTGCTACAACTATTTATACAACTGCTACAACAACAACAACTGCTACTGTTATTTATACAACAACAACAACAACTATTATTTATACAACTGCCACAACACCAACTGCTACTGTTATTTATACAACAACAACAACAACAACAACAACAACAGCTACTATTATTTATACAACTGCTACAACAACAACAACTGCTACAACTATTTATACAACTGCCACAACAACAACTGCTACTATTATTTATACAACTGCTACAACAACAACAACAACTGCTACAACTATTTATACAACTGCTACTGATAACAACAACAACAACAACAACTGCTACTACTTTGCATACAACTGCCACAACAACAACTGCCACAACAACAACTGCTTTTACTTTTAATACAACAACAACTGCCAAAAAAACAACTGCTTCTACTATTAATACAACCAAAAACTGCTTATACAACAATTTTTTTTACAACAAAACCAATTAATCACAACAAAACTATTTATACAACAACACCTGCCACAACAACGGCTACTATTATTTATACAACAACAACTGCAACAGCAAAGACAACAACAACTGCTACTATGTATGCAACAACTGCCACAACAACAACAACAACAAAAACGGCTGCTACTATTTATACAACAACAACTGCAACAGCAAAGACAACAACAACTGCTACTACTATGTATGCAACCACTGCCACAACAACAACAACAACAACAAAGGCTGCTACTATTTATACAACTGCCACAACAACAGCTACTACTATTTATAAGGCTGCCACAACAAAATCAACTGCTGCTGCTACAACAACAACAACTACTACTACTTCTATTGTACTTTAACCATAACTTTTACAGAAATAACAACATCAACTACTTTTCACCCATTACTTCTGCTACTACAGCACTACTACTACTACTACTACTACTATCGTCATTATCAACATCACCACGACTAAAAAAAATTTTTTTTTTCCCTCTACGATGCTATTTATTTACTTATGCTACAACTGTCACTATCACGACCACAACAACTGCTACTACTACTCCCACAACAACAAAAATAATTTCAAAGAGAGAGAGAGAGAGATTGTTATTTTCTACACGTACCGAAAGTTCATTATGATTGCGAAATGCCGTGTTTTTTTTTGTTTTCTGGCGTAGCTCACGATCTTATTCTAGAATGACCGAGGTTACTATGGGGACGTGACGCATGAAACATTCACAAGCTTGAAACTGGTTTGTTACGATCAATAAATTCCCAGCCAGAGATACTGAAGCCACTGCTCATCCAAAGGTTCAAACCGCGCATCTTCTAAATTTTACATATTTACCTTATACTGCCTTAGCGTAAAACTGTTTACATTCGTAAAAGCAGTCAGTCTTCGAATTGTTGAAATATACAGAATTATTTTTTTTCTTTATTCTCTTATTATACCGTTGTAAATGACATGAGCATGTACGGCACCTGATCTTTATGACCGACAAAGAAAATATCGCGAAAGTTCTCGGATAAAATGATTACCATCCGTAAGTGCAGAACATATTTGAGAGAGAGAGAGAGAGAGAGAGAGAGAGAGAGAGAGGGTCTGGCTCGAATTCCACCAACCATACTTTGCACCTAAGTAATACTTACGTTCTTACACAAGGTAGGTACTACGGTGGCATAGAGGTGACATGCACTACTCTTTTTTATGTCAAGGGAACGAGATAATAAGTCGAGGGAACGAGATGATAAGTCGAGGGAACGAGTTAATTATCTCGAGGGAACGACTTAGTTATCTCGAGGAAACGACTTATTTTCTCGAGGGAACGAGATAATAAGTCGAAGGAACGAGATAATAAGTCGAGGGAACGAGATAATAAGTTGAAGGAACGAGATAATAAGTCGAGGGAACAACTTATTATCTCGAGGGAACGACTTAGTTATCTCGAGGGAACGACTTATTATCTCGAGGGAACGAGATAATTAGTCGAGGGAACGAGATGATAAGTCGAGGGAACGAGTTAATTATCTCGAGGGAACGACTTAGTTATCTCGAGGGAACGACTTATTATCTCGAGGGAACGAGATGATAAGTCGAGGGAACGAGTTAATTATCCCGAGGGAACGACTTAGTTATCTCGAGGGAACGACTTATTATCTCGAGGGAACGAGATAATAAGTCGAAGGAACGAGATAATAAGTCGAGGGAACGAGATAATAAGTCGAGGGAACGAGATAATAAGTCGAAGGAACGAGATAATAAGTCGAGGGAACGAGGCTAATTATCTTGAGGGAACGAGTTAGTCAACCAATCAAATATTTCAATCAAGAGTCCGTATGTTGAGTCCGTGTTTATTTGTTTAATGGGATTAACGGTCAATCGACAATATTTCTGTAACTCAGACAACCTCCAGACTAACTGAAAACGTTCAGAATTAAATCCTTAACTGTTTTGATATCACTTAAAATTTCTCCTTTCCAAATCAAACGAGTACAAAAAATTATGTGATTAGCTTTACGGAAACGAACGCGTCCTGTGTGTTCAGCATAACATAATTTGGTGATTAGAAAGTCTTTCTCGTAAATCGTCTCTGAATATCATGAATGACAATTGTAACAAGTAATATGATTGGTTGACTAACTCGTTCCCTCGACTTATTAAAAAAAAAGAGAAGTGCATGTCACCTCTATGCCACCGTAAGATACACTTTCCACCATTAATATTTTATGAAATATCCAAGTACACGACTAAGTTGAAATGAATGATTACCTTAATCACTAACAATTATTGATAAACATTTGGATATTTTATTAGAGAAACAAGACTAATGAAATTCGCCCTTAAGTATTTAAGTTTTACTTAGTGATAAGAATTGTTGGTTAACTAACAATTGAAATGGATACCTGCAGCTTACCTGTTTTCAGCTTTCAATTTTCGAGGAAAAACCTACGATCTCCACTGGTCACGCCAAACCGATGAAAACAGAAGTGACCATGAAAAAAGATCACTTTGCAATTAAACTAGCAATTAACGGTCTCTTGAAATAAACGGTCGCTCTTCAATACACTGTCCCTGTTAACGATCACGTGACAATAAAAGCTAACTTGGCAATAAACGGACACAACGCAATAAAAAGTCGCTTAAAAATAATCGGTCACTTGGCAATAAACGATCAATATGCACTAAATGATCACTTTGATATAAATGGTCATTTTTGCATTTTTGCACCTTGCAATAAACGGTTACTTGACAATAAACGTTCACTTGCATGGAAAAGGAAATTTTTTGGAAAAATTTGGAACAAAAAGATTATATAAACATATTTTGCAATAAACGGACACTACAATAAACGGTCACTTTGCAATTAAAGGTCAGTTTGCAATAAATGGTCACTTGGCAATATGCATTACAAATTGAGCGCCGTTATTCTTTTGCTACGGAAGAGTCTTGAATTAATCAGTAATACACGTTCTTTTGTGGTATAATGTGCGATGTAATCATTTGTAACATTACACGATTTTTAATGTATGTATACACATAAACAACAAAAAATATACACGACATGTATATTATGCATACCCATCGAATGAAATCTCACTTATTCAAAGTCATGTCGCATGGTCCTAACGTTTCGAAATAGAGATTTACCCAATTAAACCTGTATAAACTTTAAAATGATAAAGAGAGAGAGAGAGAGAGAGAGAGAGAGAGAGAGAGAGAGAAGCATTATATCGTGAGTGACGTCAATTCGATAGATGCTGGTGTCCGTGATACACAAACAGGAATGCACGAACAGGAAATATTTAATGATGAACATCCTATGTATGACAAATATAGAAGACCTTACAAGTTAAGCAATGTAAATGCAACAACATCAAATGAGGTTACGCACAGGGGTACTCTACGCTCGCGTATTTCGAAACTCTGCTTTTCGTTCCACCGCATTTCGTTCCATCGCGACTAGACTGTATTTTCATTTAACGTCGATATGGAAACAAGTTCTCACACTTTATACCTCTCGATTGTTCCTATGTTTGACTTGTACTTTGCGTCTAGGACGATCATGAACAATCATAGAACCAAAGGGTTACGAGTATAACGAGTGTATTTTTTTTTAATCCATCGAATGGAATGCCATTTTTGTTTCGGATTATAATCATTCTACTTCTTAAAAAAAACCCCTCTCTTTTATGTTACATCTATGTTTTTTTCTTTTGTCTTAGTTTTGGTACAGGGCATGTATCCCTTCCGTACCACCGTGTTACTTTTGATAATTGCCAAATATTGGGGTTATGGTGTAAGATGTTTAGCAATCGGAAAACCTCGCCCATTTTTACGAAATCCGAGCACCAACGAATATGGCCGAGTAGATACGATTGATGTTTTGGAGCACAACAAACGATCATCAAGTGGTGCATCAATGACCTATTATTTTCAGGAAAAAGACAATGTATTGCTCAAGTCTTTTTCAAACATAAACCGGAAACGTAAAGGTTAAGTATTTATAATTTGTCAACTTTAGTATCATATTTGACTCAAACGTCTGTAGAGTACAGGACAAGTTCTTACAACTTATACTTATCACTCACGACAGTTCCAGGCTTGGACAAGTACTTTGCTCCTTGTCAGGCCATGAAAAGATTCTTGCCCAAAATGGGGTTCGAACTTACAACCTACGGATCCGCAGTCGTGCTGCCGCTAGAGCACGGCGCCTTTCCGATGCTTGGACAGGCAAGATATTTACCATAATGTATATCTGAATAATTAATACGGATCCGTCTATGGCTTGATCTGTTAAATAATAAATGACTAATCTTATTAATTAATGGATTAATTAAAACACACTAACACACTAGTCTTGACTGACACCATTTTCTGCGTCTTTACTTTATAAATATAATGCAAGAAAATGACAAAAATATCAACATAAACAGATGAAAAAACGTATGAATTGAATATATCGGAGACAAGAAGTGATTAAATCTCAATTTATCATGAAATCACAAGTGAATATACTAGGTATATGTGTTGGATATGAAACAATGAACCATATTACAATTTCAGCTCCAGACCTCTGTCTATAGGTTTGATACCGGATCCCTACCCACTAAAACCGCCAATCTCCGTGCACCGGTTACGTCACGCTACGCTACTTTAATCGACAACTTTAAGGGGAGGTAAATACTGCGGCGGAGTTTGCAATCTCCATGCAACTGTTACTTTCCCTTACAGTTGTAGATAACTTTTTTTTGCTTGCAAGGGAGATCACTGTGTGGAGTTTGCGGAGTTTGATGAATTCTCAAAGCAGAGTTGTCGTTCCTCACGACAAGAAACAATTATTTAACGCCCATTGAGGTGAATTGAAGGATCCAAAGTATAGAAAAATTAAAGAATTAATTTTTGAATCATCATAAAACGTATTGAAAATAATATATATTTTTTTTATTATGGGAGCTTTTTTCTTGCCTTATTGAGCATATGGGAGCAATCCGTAGATATAAATATTTACAGATTTAATCGGATATGTAATTGATTAGAGAGGGGTTCATTCCTTGCATTGACCGCTCTTTGAGAGAATGGATATTTAACTGATGTCCTATTGTAAATAAATGAAATGGACAGACTGAATAGCATTGTGCGTCATTAGGACGAGAATCTTGTGCTGAGAGATACGTGAGATCAAAAATATCAACAACGGTCTGAATGACATCGCAATCTCTATTTATAGATTGCGCGAATTTGGAACTACTTTCTATGCCCACCAAAAAGGTGAATGTGTAAGAGAGTGCGTTCCAAATGGCGTCCTCTATTATAAATATGTGACAAATGAAATACTGCCTGACGGGACGTTAAACTCACCAAACATGTCTTACTATTGCACTGCCTTTACTTACATTTTCTCTCACATAACGGGATCAACATAAACAAATATTTTTGAACTTAATCTAACATAACATTATTAATATTCCCTGTAGCTCGAACAGTTTTCGTCATAGATAAGGTCGATAACTAGTTTGATATTTATGTAGAAATATGTTACAGTTATTCCCCTTCCCGTTGATCGATGCAACAATGCCGTCTGACATCCGATCAACCAGTTCATTGGCCCATCTTGTTTATGCTGAGAGCTGAGCACGGTACCGTTATTTTTTTAACTGACTTTGATATGCTCGAACCAATGACCCACCAAACCCGATCGACCGTTTTTTTTTTCACTTGGTAAGGTTAAACGATTCATAAATAGTACTTGAGACATCTGGGGCTTTTCGTTTACAGAGACTTCGAGACCTTACCCAAATCACATTCACCTTGACAGAATTGACAAGTTCCAACTTAACTTGAAATGGTATGTAAAAAAAAAATCGATTTTGATTTTATAGAATAAGAGCTACAAAATTATAAGAGTTAACAGTCTGGTCTGGGTCAGCTATGTTTGTCAATGCGTCAAAACAAGGCTGTATGTGGTGATGGGTTGACAAAAAATTGTCATGTAAAGGAATTGCTTTATTTATGTACATTAAAACACTTCAAAACAATAGATTTTTTTTTTTTGCAAAAAAACAAAACAACAACAACAACAACAACACACACACAAAAACAACAACAACAACAACAACAAAAAAGCGAATAGGTCTGTTTAAATGATATTGATTTTTTATATAGATTTAGAAAATACTATGAGACTTGTACTCATTCGAAACAATATAAAAAAAGATGTGTACATGTAGCGTGTATGAATATATTTACATAAGAAATATTCCGATATTTCTTAAGATTTAAATTTATGTAAAATCTATCAGCTAAAATGCCATTATTTCAACATTTTTATCTACTGAGTTAGAGTTCTTTGGTTCAAGACAGTTTGCGGATATGTTATATCAGTAAGTAACAGTAACTTATCCTAACTCTCTGTTCCTAGGAGAAAATACTAACGACATAGCCTTTGCAAGCAACTGACAAACTTTGTCATTTTAATTTACTTGTTTTGAAACATTACATTGTCCTGAGCGATCCTACATGACCCATGGTCATTCAATTTACCGATCTGGTGACAGTGAAAGATGGGTAGGGAAATCGCTCTAAACTGACATATCAACTTCGTACATGTGGATAGAAAAGATATAAAACATAAGGTGTCAGGGTTTGATACAGTACTTATTACCCGAAAGTACTTTAAAACAAATCTTTTTTCAATACAGAAAAAACATAATGAAAAATTACCCCTAACATACGTAAGTTGTATTTAATTATTTTTTTAAAAATAATTACACTTATAATGCGAAAAATTTCATAATGATTGCATGCCTATTTACAAATTAAAATAGATTTGAAGCTTGAGATCAGTTATCATTTCGATCAACATCGTCATCATCATCATCATCATCATCAGCAGTACGTTTAGAGGTGGGGGTGATAATGAAACTTGTAATTTCTTTTTCTCATGAGTTGTATTAAAATACAACGCAATTTCTTTTTCGATTGATTCTCTTGAAACAGCTATCAGTCAGAAACTGATATTGTATTAGGCAGGTATTTAATTTTCGGAACTGATCTTTTCTTCGTGTATGGATTTTAAGATAACGATTCACTGACAAAATGCATGTCATGAGACCATTGCCAAAGCGTGTTCCTTTTCTTAAATAAACTTAAGAGAAACACACACACACACACACTGTCATATATAATAATAATTCCCATTCTTCCTTTAACATGTAAGCTCGTACGGTTGTTGCTTATAAAAGATATTGTAATCAACAAATATTTACATAGTACATATATACATGAGAAAAGCAAAATGGTTTTAGATTCATAGAGTTGACATTATATGCTTTTGTTTTACACACAAACCTGAAATGAAGATTGAAGCTATTATATAAATGCCTATTTTCATTTCTCTTTTTTTTCACACGAGAAAAAAAAAAAAAAAAAAAAAAAAAAAAGAACAAACCAAGGGTTGACCACAATACTATAGTCTATAGTCGTTGGTTTTACGAAGGGCTGAAATAACCTGGGGCCGTTCACATGGTACTCTTTGTCTTTACCCATTTCTTTCAATATTGTACGAAGTGTAGACTGGGTAGGAGTTCTGTTTGGCTTAATAACGGCTCAATATACACATTTCTATAGTCGTTGGTTTTACGAAGGGCAGAATTGCATTTCATGACTTCAATCATCATTTCCTTCTATTTATTTGATACACTCAGAAAAGCTTAATGGTCAATCCTCAAAATTCTGACCAAAAAATCACACACGCACACACACACACACACACACACACACACACGAAAAAACTAACTAGTAAGTGATATATAAAGTTACACAACTTTTTAGTTTTATCTAGTTTATTAAGCAAGATTAAAGAGAAGGATTGCCACGTATGTTTTCCATACCATTTACAAATAAACTCATTAAAATATCAGTTCATACAGTATTGCTTATATAATTCTAATTAAAAAATATGAAAAAAAACAACAACAAAAAACTTTAAAATTGAGAAAGCGAAAAAAGTGTTTGGCTTCATTTACGAAAACAAACTAAAATTTATAAATAAACAAACGATATGAATACTCACCATTGTAAAATAAGGATTCATGCACATACTTTCACAAACAATATATACATGTACAATAGATAACATAATTGAAAAGCTAAGTACATGATATATTATACATGATACGAACTCAGACCATAGTTTATTTGTATTTTGAATTTTCTTTTGGAATATGTCTTATTGAAATCTTGAAAACAAAATTTAATTTGACTTTGTTCACTTGATATAAGTCAACACATACATTAAAAACAATGTATATAAATGTGATAACATACAAAACCTATTTCGCTAAGTAACCATGCTACACATATTGTATGGTCGGACCGTTGCTTACTTGTATTTTCAGTTTTATTTCGATGTATTTTTATTATATCTGACGGAAATCTTGACAGAAAATAAATCAAAAGGAATGCAATATTTACTTTAGTATCGCATTTTCCAAATATGATCGTCTTTACAGTCACGCGTTGTATACTCTAATGTGTGTCATTTTATCCATATCATTGGTCACTTGATTATTAACTGTTTAAAACCAATCAACATGCCTTTACTCATTTCATCGCTTGCTTCATGGTTTGCTGAAAATTTTGAATCAATAAACTTTACTTTATATCTCGAATATAGTTATTTCATTTGATTGCTTTGAGATAACATAACACTGACATAGATAGGTAGGTGTTCATTACCATATATAATTGGTGTATTTGTCAATACAATAACATACTGAAAATGATATTATTTCACGCTGACATCACTGCAAAATGAAAGTATTTTTAACTACATTGAAAACAGCAAAAAAAAAATATATCTTAAATATAAATGATTTACAGTTGAACCCATATTAGCAACCTTCTGTATTAAGCGGTCAATTTTAATATTACCAAACTGTAGCATTTTGTTATATATTTAATGTTCTTCAAGCAGTCACCTCTGTTAACGGTCACTTTCTCTTGTTCTCTTGACTGACCGTTTAAGACAACTTTGACTGCATATCTAAATTGCTTAATTCATTTTAGTACCTATAAGGTTACATGTGTTCTTATGAATTCTTTTTGCTCTTCCTGTAATTATGATGGGAATATACTTATGTTTTGTATTAAAATAATCAACACTTATTAATCATACATTCTGCCGATCATTGGTTTACAACTTGGTTCAAGAAAAAATTCTTGCAATAAATACACACATTGAATTTAGCAAATATAAATTTGTCAAACCATTATCTGCATGGATAAAATAAGCGCCACTTTGAAGAAAACTGCACCTACTGGCATGGGGATGTGATTCTTGTATTAAAGCTAAAAAAAGCAAATTGTGTTATACAGATACATGTAACTGTCACGTCGCTGCTGAGCGTTCAGTACTTAGCAAGCTCATAGTGGAAAAAAGGCTTCGACGAAGGCTTAGATGAACAGTTTCTATCCAGTGATTGACTCCATTCATCACTCAACTGTGGATTCCCGCTTGAACGTCGTGTCCTTCCTCCATAGCCTCAATCTATTGTGTTGTATACATTTGGGCTGATGGAATCATCTAAACGGCCACTTGGCAACGTCTTGTTGTCGTACAATGAGTCTGGACGGTTTTGAACCCTTCCAGTTACACTAAAGTGAAACCAAGAAATTAAAGTAAATACATTTTTGATAATCAGATTAAACATACATGTACAACAATTATAGCTATTTAGTACTTCGATAATTTCGACAGAGGAACAAGGTATAAGCTCTTATATAAAATTAGCAGGTGTACTTTGGTTATATTTTGCAAGGTCAATGGTACTTTTTCAAGTTTTCAATGTAGTGTAGTTCTTTCATGAATACTTATAAGAACTAGAGGGCCAAGATGGCCCTTGATCGCTCACCTGAGAAAGATGATTGCTTAAGAAATAAATATGCTAGAGTGTAAACAAAGTGAAATCTGGCTTTTTTATGGTGAAAAGGGCATAACTCCTAAATTAACTAGTCAATATCAGTTATAATTGAACTCGATTGCGAGATTATGGGTATAAACATTGTCTTAAAGTTTAAAAAAGATTGTTAAAAAAATGAAGATGGTAGAGAGTAAACAAAGTGAAATCTTGCATTTTTTGTATTAAAAGGGGCATAACTCCTGACCTAATTGGCCCATCTCAGCCACAATTGAACTTAAATAAGACATTATTTTCATTAACAATGTCATAAAGTTTGAAAATGATTGCTAAAAAATGAAGATGCTAGAGTGTATCAAAGTGAAATCTGGCATTTTTATATTAAAAGGGGCATAACTCCTGACCTAATCAAAAGATTTCAGCTTTAATCAAATTCAGTCGAGACATTATGGTCATAAGCATTGCCATAAAGTTTGAAGATGATTGCTAAAAAATGAAGATGCTAGAGTGTAAACAAAGTGAAATCTGGCATTTTTTTTTTATATTAAAAGGAGCTTAACTCCTGACCTAATTGACCGATCTCAGCCATATTCAAACTCAATCGAGACATTATGGTCATAAGCATTGCCATATAGTTTTAAGATGATTGCTCAAATAATGAAGATGCTAGAGTGTAAACAAAGTTAAATATGACATGTTTTGAATATTAAAAGAGGCATCACTCTTGACCTAATTGACCCAACTCAGCCATATTCAAACTCAATCGAGACATTATGGTAATAAGCATTGCCATAAAGTTTGAAGGTGATTGCTTAAAAGATGAAGATGCTAGAGTGTAAACAACGTGAAATCTGGCATTTTTTGAATATTGCTAGAGTGTAAACAAAGTGAAATCTGGCATTTTTTGAATATTAAAAGGGGCATATCTCCTGACCTAATTGACCGATCTCAGCCATAATGGAACTCAATTGAGACATTATGGTCATAAGCATTGAAATTTAAGATGTTTAAAAAAAATTGGAAAATTCCAAAGTTTGAAGGTGATTGCTCAAAAGATGAAGATGCTAGAGTGTAAACAACGTGAAATCTGGCATTTTTTGAATATTAAAAAAATGAAGATGCTAGAGTGTAAACAACGTGAAATCTGGCATTTTTTGAATATTAAAAGGGGCATAACTCCTGACCTAATTGACCGATCTCAGCCATAATCGAAATCAATCGAGAAATTATGGTCATAAACATTGTCTTAAAGTTGCTTAAGAAATGAAGGTGATAGAGTGTAAACACTAAATTGTTGGCGCCGCACGCCGCACGACGGACGACGGACACTCACGGGATCACAATAGCTCACCCTGAGCTTTGCTCAAGTGAGCTAATAAAACTTGTCGGGCGAATTATTAAACAAAGATGTCAATGTTCCCATTTTGCAGTTTGTATGCAGATTTTCATGTTCCATCGACAGTATGTATACTATCTATGTCTCCTTAAGAAAGACAATGTTTGGCATTGTGACAAGATACCACATAAAATCTCAAGATCCTGACATGAAGTGAATCTGTCCTGGATCCGTTGCCGGAACTCACGTCTCTCCTTAATCGACCATGGGTTATTTAGCAAAGCTTCGCACTTATGAATTCTTAATTAGGCATTTCATTGGATCCGTGGCGGAGACAGCATGGATCATTTGACCAATGAAACGACGCGTTACATAGTTGTTCGGATTTCGAAAGCCAACTTTTGCTTTTGTAGCTTCAATGAAGAGTGCTCAGAATACTTCGCGTGGTTGCAGTGATCAAGAAATAGCTTATTAATATTCATGTCGAAGCAATTTGGTCAGTTGTAAATGCCTCGGTATATACGGTAGTGATAACTGAATATATAACATGGGCTCCGACGATGTCCAATAAAATGTATTGATACTGAGCCTAAGCACACAGCTACCAGTACCATAGTCACGAATTTTGTTTAATGTCGCAGTTATAGATCAATTCCACGACCACATGCTTCAGCGGCAAACGATCATACCCAAGGCAAGGATGATAATACATTTGTTAGTATAATGGTCGTGCATTTTAACACATCGCTGAACAGCATATATGACCGGTTGTTATATTTACCTGTAATGGGGCTCTAGCTTGCTATTTTTATCGTCATCGCAAAAGTCGGTATTCGCAACTGAGACGTAATCATAGTCACATTCGATAGTCACATTGTCCGGACGTCTGTTAGGGTGTGGTCGTGCCCCGAGTTGCGGCGACAAGGGCCTAGTTGGGGTTTGTCTTCTTGAGGCATTATATCTGACTGGTGGCGGGAAGTTATGTTTCTCCTTGAACCTGCAAATATATCTGTGAAACTGGTCATTGTTGATACGAGCCTAAGTTTGACTTTTCATTAGTCATAAAATTTCCCCTTTAAAGGAATGCTTGTCCAGTTTAGTATTTGTCTGTCTATTTAATGCACCAACTGATTTTGTTCAAGCCCGGTTTAAAAGCCCGTGATGTGTCGTGGAATGTATTTTAGGTTTGAAATCAGGAATTGTTGGCGCATTCTTGCAAGTGATGTTTAATATTATATGTGTGTTATATATCAAAGTTTTATCTAGTATTTTTTCTCAAATAGTTATGTATTCATAGCTGCATTTGCTAAATTACAAACAGAACAGTGAAGGTCAAGATATAATTGGGCTAATAATAATAAATGGTTTCTGGTTATGTATGTTATTAAAAATCAAAGCAGAGAACCAGACCGAGCAGTTTATATCTGTGTGGTAGTCTGTTCCTTCCCAAAATTCGGCTCTCTGTCAAATGCTTATATCTTGTTTTGTCTTGACTAAAAATCAAGTAGTAGAGAATGATAGAATATTCGATGACTAAGGCAAACGACTTAAGATTGAAAAGTAGGAACAATTCTAAGAAAAAAAAAACAATGATCGAAGCCAACAAAATGTTTTATACTTAAATTTATTTTTTAAAGAAAATTCTGCTTTGTGTTTGTAATTTAAACCTTTCTTTTTTATTTCTATGTAAATTAATTCCCTAAATGTCTAAGCAACAAATTATCGCGCTTATTCTATTCATGTTAGGTATTGATGGCTAAGTTATAATTTTCTCATTCTTCCAAATCAATCAATCAATCAATCAATCAATCAATCAATCAATCAATCAATCAATCAATCAATCACATACCTCCTTCCCGAGATACAACATGCCAACCCTACAGTCGGAAGACAAACGGCAAGAAAAACGAGAAGGCCAATTAACCATTTGTTCTTTCCACCCTCTGGTGTGTCCTCTTTTCTTCCTGTCGAAAACAATAAATGCATTTATAAATCATCTTTTCAAATACAAACATAATGGAAAATTCATTACCGAAATCTATTGAAAGGTTACCCTTTTATTTCGAATTTTGATATAGCTGTATAACTATATCTGACTTTTAAATATATCACACTAAGGTAAAAAAACCTCCTCCTCAAGAAGAACGAGGATCCTTTCCAACAAAAATAAGTTACGGGAGTGTATTTAGAAAATCAGCAACATCATGTGCACAGTCAGTTTCAAGCAAATAACTAGTTATTTGGCAGACTATCAGCATTCTTATTAGAATTAGGAGGGAGGGGGGTTGCAGCGTGATATTTTTCTTCGAGGTAATGTTTTTTTTTCAATTGTCTTACTTAAATCTTAAAACAAGAGGTTCGTAAAGGTTCTGGAATCGCTAACATGAGAACCAGGTATAAGTGGGAGGAAAGGAAACAGCAAATATCTTATGATATTATGGAAAATGGGCTCTGCCTCCTGGCAGCCATGTTTTTCGACGGATCCAAATAATGTTTACAATTTGGAAGAGTCAGTTAAGAAAGGTCTGTGTCAAAATACTTTGAAATCTATACAGTACTTTTGGTCAAGAAGATTTTCAAATTATACTATACACATACATATATAAAGAAATCGGGCTTCGCCTCTTGCGGCCATGTTTTTCGAAGGAGCAAAGCATTTTAATACAATATTGGTAGATAGTGACCAAAAGAACTTATTTTAAAATCCAGCCAGCACTTTTTGACAAGAATATTTTTGAAGTTTCCGCATTTCCCCTTTTAGTTGCCATGGCAACCATGTTTTGACATGGATTTTAATTGTTTGAAAAAACTTTGAAAGACGACCACCCAAGGAACATTTCTGTGAAGTTTTATGATAATTGGCCCAGTAGTTTAGGAAAAGACGTCACTGACGACGGATGGCAGACAAATGACGACGGACATTCATCGGTCACAATAGCTCACCTTTGGCAAAGGTAAGCTAAACACACACACATACATTAGTACAACAGTAAAGTTCAGCAAGGTATAAGGTACTTATTGAAATTATCTTAGGGCGAGGAGACCCATTTTATGGCAAATGAATCTAGTCCGAATATGAAAATGAAAAAGGGCGAATGGTAAAGGTGAATAGACCCATATACAGTCCAGGACGATTTTTTGACCACAGTAATATTTGTGACATGTACACAATTCTTCAAAGATTTTTTCATGGTTTATCATCGTCATGTATTGACAATTGTTAAAACTTTCGGCATATGATTGGTTTCATTCAATGAGTGAATCCTTTGTATATGTAGAATTTAATTCTTAAATTCATTAAGAAACTTTTGCACTCGATTTGGTCACATGATAGGTTCTGACCGTCTGGGTAGTCTGGGAGCAGCGCTGTCAGTTGCGCGCTACCTGCCAGAAGCAAACCATTGTTTAAATTGCCTTTCATTAAAGATTACAGTATTGGGATGTCATTCAGTAAGCTTACGTAACAGGAAATTATATATAGTGTAAAATAAAAAAAAATCGAACAAAGTGAACCAACAAAACGAGTGAAACGGACAAACCAAAAGAGCAATCCAAAATATTTAATTTCGGAAACCGGTGCAGTGAATTGATATTATCTAGGAAAATAACGAGATGACCTAAATACAAGAGAAGCCCTTGCATTTGTGAAAGAAACGGACTTAGAGTAAACTGGTTTAAAAGTAGGTGTCATTAAAATTATACAAGCTGGCATTAATAAATAGAATGTGACAAACAGAGGGACACAGAGGATATAAGTGTGCTGGAAGCTGCGTTAACAGGCGCAGGTAAGACATTTGATATTCTTTAAAGTTTCCAAGTGTTCCTTCCAGTGCATTTCTTATCTTTATATAAAAAACGCAAAATTACAGACCGATTATCACAGGGTAGCTGACGCAACCGGACGTTGCTTAACTTCGCAATTTTGGAAAAGCTAGAAGGTAAACTTGACCGTATTACTTCATTTATCGCCCTTTTCTCCTTATGAATCTAGGTCAATCTCAAAACCCGTGGCAACTGGTTCTGTAGAGACCACCCACCATATAAAGATGCCGGCGACGCTCATGCCAATAGAGAATCGGAGGTGCCACCATAATTGCGAGACAGACTGTCATAGCTTCACGTTGCTTTATAAATTCATCTGCTGCGATGTCCCTAACACTGAGATTTAGTTGCATACAAAAATGAAAGCAGGCCATTTTAAAATGAAGTAGAGGTCTTTTCCCTTCTTTTTCAAGTGAAACTCTCGAAAATTAGTTTCTGGTTCGTTTACAATTATGCTTTTTTTTGAAAGCCTTACCATCTTCACATATCTAATAGTCCGTCTAATCAAAGACGGAAGGAAACGCTTCATTTGAGTACTCTTGCTTCACTCCGCTATCGACTTTGAACTGACTGTTACGTAATCAGCCATGTTGCATGTACAACAATTACTATAGATGTTCCTTCCCATTTCGTCGACAGAACAAACGTAGTGAATACAATCTGCGTTCTGGTTAGAACAAAAAGGAAATTATTGTTCTCAAAACTGACGAGGGTCACCCCTACTAAGGGATATACATTGAGAAATGGGGTGCTGCAAACATGCGTATTTTAAACATCTTTGCATTGGTCATTTAAAGCGTCAAGACATTGAAACATGTATTATTAAGTGACCCCGACTGAGATATATGAATTGCGGATATTAATAAAGAAGCGCCTTACATACAGAGAAATTCAGATGTGGAAATTCTCTCTCCACATATGTTAATGCAGGTACTGGCACCGAAACGACCTCGTAACCAGCATCAATCCCAAACTATTGGGAAATCGCGACAATCAAAGGAAGACTGTCGGATTTTCAAGGCAAAGGGCAGCTGCCCATTCGGGAAAAACCGCCGAAACCAAAATCCTGACGAACATGCACAGAACCATGTCTTAAAAAAAGAAGAAAAAATATTAAAAAGATCTACAAGACTCATTTATGAAGCATGGGAAAGGAACCCCCTATCATAATAGAAATTTATCCTGTCTGGGGTCAAAATCGGTATTTATATTGATGACGGAAATAAAGTTTCCTCTACAACTGAGATACATAACTACTTGCTCGGTAGCTCAATTTTTCGAAATAAAAAATGGTCATTACAAAATAGTTGACAAGAAACTAGAAATTGTATCAGCCATTGGGGCCATCATCAAGAAAAAATCCTCAAAGGTTAAGTTAATTTGTAGCGGCACGTTCCCCTCAGATATCTAATCGTATTGTGCAATCTGTGACAGCAATAGTGGCACAGAGGGTTGCAAGATGAAATTAAATGAACCTCTGCGATTGCTCCGATAATGTTTCCAAATAAAAGGTAAGGCAGAAGGTAAGATCCGTACAAAAATGGTTTTCTTCGGCAACGAAATGAATTCATTGGACATTACAATGCATCTTCAATGTTAACAAAATCTTCACCGTCCTGAATAAAACTCTGGGACGAAAAAGGTTTTCGAAACGCGATCTTTAAAGTGAAATGGTTATGTAATTGAATGACACAGTGCGTCTATGGCGAACGTTTTTGCATACAATGCCTTTTAAATCGGTGTAACAAGTTAAAATGTCCTAGGTACATGTACAAAACGCGTATAACAAAGGACATGAAACTCGATATATATATTGCTGTTGATCAGTTATGAAGACTTTTAATGATATAATGCCAATCGTCAACGTCCTTGGCTAATGATTATTGCAAACTCTCAGCAGATGAATTTTACCTGGGTGATTTTGTGTACACGCCGTGGTTCCAAGAAATAGCCTGTTTACCTATCAATAATCTTATGGTTTTAAGTTTAGAGCCTGCAGCCTATCGTTAGGTGCAATTATTAGGAATTAATGGTGAAAAGGCATCATATTTCTTAAATGGAGAATGCTATTGTATATCAAGAAGAGCAAAGTTATCCAGTTATCCAATATCAGTCTAGGACCTTTGATGCACCATTACCACGTATGAAAGACAATGGTTTGTGTTCAGAGCAGGCCATGTTTCACTGTTTCAAAGTGAGCAAATGTGCCGATTTGGATTGTCCTGTCTTTGTGTACAGTGTGTGTGGCCAATTAAAAGCTCTGACAAGTTATCTTTTCATTGCCTTGAATTGTGTAATGTTTACCCTTCTGTGATTTCACACTTTTCCATAAAGGTTGTGTTATGTTTTGCTGCAGTATTGGACTGTCTACTGATGCCTTCAACCTTCTCGGTGATTGCAAGTCTACCTGTACCAAACTTATCTAAACAATAATGTGAAGATTCGCGAGTATTTAACAGTCAAATGACTAATTAGTTTCTACTTTTTGTACTGCATCTACATCCTGGTGGGTTGGACGATTAATCTGAATTCGCACTCTGCTTGTTTTGAATTTACATGATTGATTTATGCGCTTTTTTAATTGTCAGTCAATCATGTTATGTATAAGATTTAAGCGCCTTTATTAAACTGTCAAATATGCATGTAATATATATGATTTATGTAATGCATATAATTGTGTTTGCGCGCATTTGTAGTTGGAGATGTAGTTTTAGTTCATTTTAGAAAAGCCCCCTTCACCTCATCTGGGGTTTGTTTTTTATTTAATATGTGGATAAAGTTTGGATCCTTTTTTATGCAATTATTTCACTATCCGTTTGTCTATTTAAAAAAAGAAACATCTCGCTTTTTAGCTTTTTAGACGATTACTTTATCGATAAGTAACCGCCGTATAAAGAAGAAAAATTATGCTAACCTGTCAGAATAAGAAATTTCTTTTGCTTGTCACAATCTTCAGCATACAGCATCAGCTTTGATTGCATGTTTAGTCGGGCGGACACACAGAATGGATACTCCGTATCTGAGAAAAAAAGGTGTATATATTAGTTCAAGAGAAATATATACATCATTCTACGGTGGAATAAAGGGGGTATGGAATATATTTTTTTATATCACATGCGCACAAACGTGATGTATATTGCGTTCGAACACATTTTTATCACGTTAGCACCCAATAACTAACGAATGCACACGCGTTAGTTCAAGCATTGGAACGCTGACGTTATATAGATAAACGATAAACATAATTTAGAAAATGACATTTTAAAATGATTGCATTTTTTTTATCTCGCCTCGTAGCCATAAGTTTGTTGGTTCGATCCATGGTCCGATAAAAAGCAGTGGCATGATAACATTGTTGGCACTCTGTATATCAGTGTTTTTCCATGGCTGTTTGCTCTAAGCGTCCATTTACTTAGTTTAGTTCATTTCCACTTGCCACTCCAGTCAGGTACGGCCATTAAATATTACATACCATTCCTCTTTTTCCATTTGATACTGATACCTCTTCTCAAAGACGTCCAATATACCAGCCTGTTCTTTGTCGAATTTTTTGTCTGTAGGTCAAAATAAGGATATGCGTTGTATTCTCTGCAAACATCTAATGCTTCAAACCAGTTTCTTAGGTCTGTGTCCTTGCTTTTTACTACTACATCTTCTGATACTATTTCTTGAACGAAAAAAGAAAAACAGCAGAAAGCATGCTATGTTAAATTTAATTGTTTAAATTAGGAGAGAGAGAGAGAGAGAGAGAGAGAGAGAGTAATATAATTATATATATATTTTATATTTTACAGAATATGTGAAATTTGTGAAATTTGAACATGGAACATTTTTTAACATTTTCAGAACATGGAACAAAACATAAATTCTTTTTTAACTTACTCTGAACAACTGCAAAAATATATGCTCATTTTGCATGTGCATATACATAACAGTATTACAATAAATTACTTGTTAAAATATATATCATGAAGAGAATAGAAAACAGTAAGCCATATAATATCATAGAGTATAGTTAGATAACATTTGCACAAACTTAGAGTAGAATTTTTCCAAATCAAAATTATTTGCATAAAAATTAATTTTATGCTCACTGATGAAATACTGTGTCCTATCAGTAAGATAAAATCCATATCACGCAATATGTGATAGAGGTCTACCGGAACTACCTTTCTGCTTTTTAAGATATGTATATGGGTGTTTAACAGCAATAAGTAAAAAATAAAAAGACACCGTGTTTGTTTTGATTGAATATGGACTATAATTTTAATTTATAAATTTCTTATTAATTTGAAAAAGGAAATTAATCAGAAGAGAAAAAAACAACAAAAAAACAAAGACCAGATGTAAAAACTATTTATAATCCATAAGGTTAATTTGTAAGAAATCTAAGGGATGGCCGCTAAAAATGGTTTGACATTTAAATTAAATTACCCCATGCTCGTATACTTGTGTGCATGTTTCACTTGATTTTGTTCTACTTACTTTTGCAAATACTTCGTCTAGTTTTTGAATTACAGTCATCGGCCGCAAATCTGTCCATTTTAAAAACAATGCAAAACATACTCTTATTCTCAATATATGTCTGATTCCCAAATGGACCTGCAAAAAAGGACATTTTTATAAGTATTAGGTCTGTATGTTAGTATACATACCCCTCCAACACAGTCATTGATTTATCAATAAAACTTTTCTTTCTTTTCGTCAAATTGGCGACAAAAGGGGTATGGCAACTTACACTTTACAAACCCCTGTCAGTATTATTGAAAATTGTGGTTAGCTTCGTGATGTGGGTTGCATTGCGGGATACTTGCGTTTGCATAGGTGAAAAATTAGTGATTTTCTGTTACATCGATCCATACGCTTGCGATAGATTAAAATTAATAAAGATGGATTTGTAGGTTTTCTAGGAGAAAATAAAACAGTAAAAATTGAATTTACTCTGTACCAATATTTTGGCAAAAGGTAAAAAACATGAATTTTAAAACCACTTCTTTACGTTTGTACATTCGCCATATTGCCATTGTATTAAAACATTTTGTGTCAGATCCTTTTGATTGGCATCAGAACGATATAACAAATTTAGAAAATGTGGAAAATCCGAATACCCCGTCTCTCTTAAGACATGTCATTCATGAAACATTTAAACCAGGGTCTTTCAAATAGTATGGTCCAGAAACGAGCATAGTCCGCGAAATAACTGCGAACGGATCACGTGACCAACATCCGGGGCACCCGCCATTTTTGAAACAGGAAGAAAATAATAAGTTTTAAAACAACGTATATCTCGGTATATACAAATAAATGTGACCAACAAAGTCGTCTTTCATGCAATGTAAGTACTCGTTTATTATTTATTTTAAAGTATTTTGTCTCGATGTTTATTTGTAGGTGGGATATTGTATTTGAAGGTTTACTTGATTCGAACGACTGTTTATTAATGGCCGAAAAAGTTGAAAACCGACCCTTTTGTTTCCGTTACATCTGCTTGCATGGTGCTCATAGGGTTAATATAAAGGCTATTTCCCTTAGATTTAAGTCTAATTCACGGAATCTCTTTCTTAGATTTTCACATTTCACCTGTATTTTCAATGTTTGACCTATTCAAAATCTAAAAAAAAAATGCTTTTTTTCTCGAATAGAAAATGGACGAAAGCTGAAAACCGACCCTTTTGTGTCAGTTACTTTCTGCTTGCATGGTGTTCATGGGGCTAGTGTAACGGCTTTTCCCCCCAGATTATAGTATAATTTCTAGTTGTTTATCTTTAACTGGTCAACTTTTTTCATATTTCAACCGCATTTTAATTTTTTGACCTGTTAAAAATCTAAAAAAAAATGTGTTTTATTTGCACGATAACTAAGGATAATTGTTTTTGTGTGAACTTTTTCTTCTTCCATTTATTGCCCTTATTCAACATGTTAAATATACTGGCATATACTTTGTCTAAGGATACCTCATTCTGATATTCAAGTGACATTTTTTTTTTTTTTTTATAGGATGTGATTGTAGCTTGTTAATAAAGCCTAACAATGACGTTTGGGAAAAAGAAGAAGAGGTACACTGTGAATTTGTCATTATATAGAACAATGGCATTGGCACTATTTGGTCAACAACTTGTCTATAAAAAGTTTGTTCTAAATATGTTTCAAATCGAATGCATGGTATCTGTTGTAACAATACAGTGTTGTGTTACATTATGGTGCTTGTTGTCAATCATCTCAAAGAAACCAATTGTTATCATGTATTATAAAATGACATTGATTAAAAAGAACAAATCACAACGTTTGTTTGTTTTATTTCTCACGTGACATTAGCACATCATGAGCCTATTGCTAAACTAGCTTTTATCTTGGTGAATACATTTAGCTAAGATCTCAGACGGGAATGATTAATATTGTGTAGCAGATTAAAAAACCTAGTTTTAACAACCTATTACATATATATTTAAAAGAATTACCTTTCACTTTCTTATATCCATGTTTTCCAGTAAGGTGCCCACGTATTACTGATATAGATTTATAACACTTGTCACATTCGGGACACTGGTATTCCACACAAGATTTCGATCCTTTAGGTTCTACATTCTCGGAATGTTCATCCTCACTAGAACACGTATATTCACCTAGAATACTATCTAAATCCAAGTCATTTTCCCAATGAAAAAAGTCAGATTTGGAATACGCCATATCTTAACACGGTAGAGTTTTGTTTTTTTATCACAAATGATATATCCAACAGTTGTGTTGGTTCTTATAGATTTGAAACTTTTGAAGAACATTCTTCAATCTTTGTGTGATAATTTGGATAACTCATTTCTCCTTCACTTGGTAATTATTTATTAAAGAAAACAAAAGATTAAAGGATCACGCGACAATGCATCTCTTCGCAGGTAACATCATCAAAGAAATAACGTGTAGTTTGCGCCATTTAATTAAGAAATATTAAATCTTGGTGTGATAATTAGGATAACTCATTAATGCTACACTTGATAATGATTTATTAAATAATACAAAGAATTAAAGGATCACGAGACATTTCATCTTTTCACACATAACATAAAAAAATGTATTTTGTACCACATAAGAATTATTCTAGTATTACACACTTCATAATTAAACAAACAAATAATAAAACATGTTGATTGATACCATAACAACCAGAAAGTAATTTCTATCAGCTTTCAATTTTATTACTTTTAATATCGTCTATATTAATATATTAAAATGCGAGCATTTTTCTTCTGATATTTTAGCTGGAATGGCTGAATACCAATTTCAATGTTAAGATCGCGTTTGAAAATAAAATAATAAAAATATGTTGTTCATATTATTTTCCGAAACTTGATTTTCCTATTCTACGGTATAAATATTATATAAAACTACTTAAAATTATTTAAAAGACAATTTGGTAAGCAAATGCTCATTCGCTAGACGGGATATTACTCATGTAGAACTTGCGTTAAAATTAAAATTTGATTACAAAAAAAGTTTTCAATCACACAGTTTTTTAGACAATTTCACGAGCCTTCTTATGATACAGTTTGTTTATATATAGATGGTATTTAATGAACATAGTAACATACAGTTTTGTAAGAACAATATCGCGAGTCAAATGACCATCCATCGCTAAAACGCGCTAGACGGAATAGCATTACCCGTGGTTAACTCGCGTTAAATATAATAGGTGATTATAAACAAAGAATTTAATTGCTCAGTCTTATAGAAAACTTCAACAGCTTTCCAATGATATCATTTATATTAAAAATTATTATTTAAATAACAAATTGACGGGCAGTTTTGCAGACTAATATAGGATACATTAGGACAAAATACCGGTAAATTAGCTAAGCGTGATAAATACACGGCGTGATAATCACTTCCAGGTAAAAATCGATAGCCGAAACATGATACGCAGTACGATAAGACGTTTATATAGGGCGTTTCTGGACCATACTATTTGAAAGACCCTGTTTAAACATATTATTTCCAAAATAACCAGTGCGATTCCCAAGGTAATGTTAATGAGGCTTCCTAAGCGATAAAATTCAAAGGGAGACAAGTTGATACAAAGATCTGACAAAATAATTCTCTATCGTTATTTACAAATACCAAAAGATTTCTTCATCGTGTAATTGTATATGTTATATGGCTATGTTAATCTTTAAAGATACATATATAAGACAAGAGGTCCATGATGGCCCTGAATCGCTCACCTGATTATAAATGAGCAACATATGTTAGATTTTTCATATGGACTTACTTTTTTACCCCACATGACCCAAATTTGAACTTGTCCAAGATTTTATGAAAACAGACATTCCAACCAAGTTTCATGAAGATTGGGCCAAACATGTGGCCCCTAAAGTGTAAACAAGGTTTTTATACGATTTGAACTCGTGACCTACAAAGTTTCATGAAGATTGGGCCAAAAATATGGCCTCTAAAGTGTTAACGAGGTTTTTCTAAGATTTGACCTCGTGACCTACTTTTTTTTAACCAACATGACCCAAATTCGAACATGTTCAAGATTTTATTGAGACAATCATTCTACTCAAGTTTCATGAAGATTTTGCCAAAAATGTGGCCTCTAAAGTGTTAACGAGGTTTTTCTAAGATTTGACTCGTGACCTACTTTTTACCACATGACCCAATTTCGAACTGTCAAGATTTTATAGCAAACATTCTGACCAAGTTTCATGAAGAATGGGCCAAAAATGTGGCCTCTAGACTGTTAACAATGTTTTTAAAAGATTTGACCTTGTGACCTACTTTTTGACCCCGAATGACCCAATTTCGAACTTGTTCAAGATTTCATGGAGAAAAACAAAATTTTGAAGATTGGGCCAAATTAAAAGGTTTTTAAGTTTTTTTTTCCCCCCAACTCAAACTTGTCCAAGATTTTAGGGAGACAAACATTCTATTCAAGTTTCATGAAGATTAGCCTAAAAATATGGCCTCTAGAGTGTTAACAAGGTTTTTCTAAGATTTTACCTCGTGACCTACTTTTTTTTAACCAACATGACCCAAATTCGAACATGTTCAAGATTTTATGAAGACAAACATTCTGATCAAGTTTCATGAAGATTGGGCCAAAATTGGCCTCTAGAGTGTTAACAAGGTTTTTATAAGATTTGATCTCGTGACCTACTTTTTGACCCCACATGACCCAATTTCGAACTTGTCCAAGATTTTATAGAGTCAAACATTCTGACCAAGTTTCATGAAGAATGGGCCAAAAATGTGGCCTCTAGACTGTTAACAAGGTTTTTCTAAGATTTTACCTCGTGACCTACTTTTTTTAACCAAGATGACCCAAATTCGAACATGTTCAAGATTTTATGAAGACAAACATTCTGACCAAGTTTCATGAAGAATGGGCCAAAAATGTGGTCTCTAGACTGTTAACAGTGTTTTTAAATGATTTGACCTTGTGACCTACTTTTTGACCCCGCATGATCCAATTTCGAACTTGTTCAAAATTTCATGGAGAAAAACATTCTGACAAAGTTTCATGAAGAATGGGTCAAAAATTGGCTCTAGAGTGTTAACAAGGTTTTCATAAGATTTGACCTTGTGACCTACTTTTTGATCACACATAACCCAATTACGAACTTGTCGAAGAGTTTATAGAGACAAACATTCTGACTAAGTTTCATGAAGATTGGCCTAAACATGTGGCCTCTAGAGTGTTAACAAGCCAAATTGTTGACGACGCATGACGGACGCCGGACGCTGGACGAAGGGCCATGACAAAAGCTCACCTTAAGCACGTTGTGCTCAGGTGAGCTAAAAAAAGGAAGAAAACAACTTCGTAACCTGTATGATACAAAGCTTCAGTCCCAAACTTGCCCCCACACCAGTCATTCGGATTGTTTCGACAGCTGTCGTTACATTTTTCAACTGTCCGCTTTATACAAGTCTCGTTCTTTTCAAAACATCTGCACTTATCGCCCTGTGTTAAACATAAACATTTATAGTCAAATAGTTAGAGCGTTTATCTCGTATGTGAGGCGTCTCGGATTCGATCTCCGATCGTAATAAAATCAGTCGAAATATTTCTGATGTAGCTAACTTGCTTGGCAGTGCCTAAAGGCCAATCACAAAGATTTCATTTTCATTATTATCTGTTAGAATATATGTGTTGGACCTTCTGTACAAAAATATGTTGAAATTATTTGTTATTTGTATGAAATCGGCTATTGAAAGTTGCAAAAATGACTCAGGTGAGAAAAGATTGTCTGACTTCTCTCCCGTTGCTATGACGTCATCGATAGAGTAAACTCTGCCAGCACAACATATTGTTTTGAACAATTCACAGCTACTATAACTTATTTTGATCTAAGTTCAAGATGACAATGAACGATAAAGGGTGTAAATGTGTAGATCAATTAATCATTTTACTTTAATATCAAACATTTTATGGTATATTCTTCAGGATTGATAATACTGGTTGCTATAAATGTACTGAATACTAATATGGGAAGGGGCAATGAAAAGAAATATCTTATCAGGATGTATTCTAATAATACTATTTGATAATCTTGACATAAATTTACTGGTCATATCAAAAATATGAGTTACGATAATATTCTTTTACAATACCTTCATATCTCTCCCCTGTTTTTCCGTTAAAATCCAGTATCTGCTTTGGGTTTCCACAGAGACCATGTTTATAAATAAGTAAAATCCATACCATATCTACAGTTTATGTGTGGTATGATTATGATAGATAGATAGCTGGATAGCTAGATAGATAGATAGATAGATAGATAGATAGATTATTAGGTAAAATTCACAGTTTCCTGTAACAAATTTCATAATACAGATATTTAACGTGATTAAGTTACATACATATATAATTTTGAAAATACAACATTCACATACGACAGAAGAATTACGTAATTTTACTGTTTGGGGTTTAAAAAGGAGCAATGAAAGGGTTACTCGGATAAATTGATACGTGAGTATGTGTGTGTGTGTCGTAGAGGCTATACATGTACATAGTTCCAGTGTGATATCATAGGCATTGAAAAGATTTTTTTAGCAGCCGTCTTTGGAGGTTTAAGTTAATGTAGGCCGAAATTTAAGAATACTTGCTGTTTTTAAATCATTACCGTGTTTTGTTTTTAATTCTGTATTACATGTCAAATTGATCAGCTTTATTATTTTAAATATGAAAATTATATTTTGATGAATAGTCGCCATATTGTTATTGCTATGAACGACGCCAACGTCATACAAACAATGTTTAAAGATGACGTTACGTTTGGCGCTTTTCTCTAGGACATTAATTGACGTTAAATAACAAAGAAGGCAAGTCTTGTGTGTTGCAGCCAAGCGGCTTCATAGAATGCAGTCTCTTTATCCAAATTGTCTCATGTAATCGTCTTTCAGTTCTACCCGCTGTATATACTCGACGCAGACGGAAAGTCGCATCGTCTTCATTAGTGTGGTTTCCTAGTGCAAAATGTGCGTTTATTGGTCGATCCCTTGTCAGCCTAACATCCCTTAGGTGCCCCTGCATTCTCTCCTTTAAATGGCGTTCCGTCTCTCCCACATAGACTGTAACATCACATCGTGCACAACTTAAAGCATATACCACGTTTTTTACCTGACAACACACATCAGTTTGCACACTATAGAAATCGCGGCCTGCAGTGTCTGGAATAGGCATGTCTGTATTAATATTGCACATTCTATATTGCATGCAGATATCTTCTTAGCAACAGATTTTCGTGTATTTTAATGGACCAAGATATCAGCTATGTTTCTGTCTCTCCTGAAGGCCAACATAGGTTTAAGTGCTAAGACTTCCTTCATCCTCTATGATCCATACAAAACCATAGAGTGTCGGCTTAATATATGTTGAACATTGGGTAGTATGCCGGAATACGTCAGAACCAGTGGAACTCTTACTATTGTCGGGCTTGCACTTCTTACTGA
>CM037794.1:12224291-12274291 GCA_021229015.1 Solen grandis
GATCCAGCCATTTATTTTTTTATCACCGAGGTGGGGGCGGGGGAGGGGGTCTCTTCTTCTTTACTCTCGATAGACTTAATCCAAAGTGTGTGGGGGGACAAAGATGACAACCCTATCCACCTCTGGATCCGCGCATGTACGCAAATTTACGCGCTGCTATATGTCTTCCCTATAGCTCTGGGGTTAATTGCTGACATGTGTTTTTCTGGTCTTAAGTTTTTTCGGATAAAGATTTAATGAAGAAAGTATATCATTGCATCATGACACTCTTTAAAGTTTAGTTAATTTAAACTTATTTATTTCACGTCGATTGGAAAACAAGTTCTTACAACTTATACTTATCTCTCTCGACGGTTCCTGGGTTGGAACAGTACATTGCACCTGGAAACCCGGTTCGAACCCACAACCTTCGGATCCGCAATCTGATATGTTACCACTGGACCACTGCGTGCTTCACTTTTTACCGTGCTAATTGACAAATAGCCAAGTCAAAAACACTTAACACATTGTTCACATTTGTTTGAAAAGTGTCAATTTTCCGTTCACAGCCGTAAATGTTCCATTTCTGGGGGTATCACTTAGTCCGTAACAAGTGATTTACTAGTCTCTCCGGGTAGAGATATAATTTGGCAGGTTCAATAGGCGTTTCCGCATTAGGATTAGTACAGTAAAACCTATATTAGCTGTCACCTGTGTCAAGCGGTCAACCTGTATTAGCTGTCACCTGTGTCAAGCGGTCAACCTGTATTAGCTGTCACCTGTGTCAAGCAGTCAACCTATATTAGCTGTCACCTGTGTCAAGCGGTCAACCTGCATTAAGCGGTCAATTTTAATATTACTAAACTAGCATTTTGGTATATGTTTAACCTTTATTTAGCGACCATCTTTATTAAACGCTTACTTTCTCTTGTTCTTTTGACTGACTGCTAAAGACAGGTTTGGCATAATTAAATTTAAAATGTAGATGTTACTGACGATAAGCTTGGGATTAAAGCTGACTTGAAGCGTTAGTAAAAAATATAAATAACCGGGGAAAATAGAATTTGACAATATTTTAAGACGAATCAAGACTGATGTAGATAATTTTGATCAACATATTTTATAGTTTAATCAAGAAATATATATCTATTCATTTATAATATTTGGAAAACAATAAATAATAAAAGGCCATATTAGAACGTTTCTTAAATGGTTTAACAAATGTAGAAAATTTACATACAAAACCCATGAAACATGACAATAGAAACAATATGTTCGTAAAATATAATGCCCCGTCCGAACCTAACCCCCTCTGGGCGCTACCCAGTGGGACCAGATACAAAATAACTGAGCTTATGGACAAACACTAAGTGAAGGGAGATAATCCAAGAATCACGTGTAATGTTTTATGTTTTTTATGCTATATGCCATATGCTTTTCTACCTCAGTAAGTGATACCAATGATCTATTTAGATTACTGTTTAATAACGCGATGTATGGACTGCTGGATTTTATCAGGCAGTATCTCAGACTCTTCCATATTGATATGAGCATGTTTTCTCTAAATTAATCAACTCTAAAACATACTAGGTCTTTGATATATACCTCCGTAATTTCTATACCGAGTATAATGCACTGTGCTTAAAACACTCCATTTGTTTTTGTTTTGTTCTTGTAATGAAAAGATTGTGTTAAATACGGATACTTCTCATGCAAACATAGATAAGATATATAACTATATACATGTATATGAATTACGTATTTAAAAACAGTCTTAATGTACTGTCGTCATGAATAATTCATCAAGTAATGTCCGATCAAGTATCCATATAACACTTCAAAACAACTCCAATGACTGATAAGCCCATCTACACCTTCACTGGACATTACATTTGATGAACGTATGAAATTTGATTTTCGTGTGGCACTTTGTAACAAAGCAATAATGCGAAGAAGCTTTGATTACTTAGACAAAGACATGTTTCTGATATCATACAAAACACCGATAAGACCGAATGAAAATGCTGCTTCGACAGAGGTTGAAGAAAGATACAGTTCCCACTGAAGAAGTATACAGCGTCGAGCTACAAGGTCAGGGAATTCGCCACTTATCACATGAAGAGGGACTTGGAGAGTCCTGGCTTCCTACTTAAATTTACAGAGAGAACAGTCGGACATGATTCAAATTGTTTAAAGCAATGAATGGCTTTGCCGAAGTACACTTGAAGTCATTTAAAACCAATCACAAAGATAAAAATTTAAGGCCATGACAGAAATTAGAGAAAATGTATAAAAATTTAGATCGGCGATGAACTCGTTCATTCCAAGAAGCAAAACAACTTGAACAACCAGTCTAGAGAATTGTACTCGTACTGTTTAATATATTCTGAATGTTACCTGGAGACTCAACAGTTCAGATAAGATTTAACAAAATTAAGAGTTTCTTCACAGAAGCTATGCATTGCAACAGGTGTATCCCATACCAAATACAGAACGTAAATTGTTTTATTAGACGGCGGCGACCCGCCGTCTTTAGTAGCTGGAATTCCAAAACAGGCCTTGCTGATTTGCATATTTAAGCGTACCTCTCCGCGCTTAGTGCGTATCCATGCAATGCGATTCTGCACTAACGAATACGAGTGGAATATGTTACACTGACGTTTTAATCATTACCGTAACTGCTTTTAATTGTTATTGTTTGTTAACATGTTTTCCTTTACCATTATTTTGCACAACATCCATTTTAAGCGTGAACTAAATATCCGTGGCATTTATTAATCGGAACAGTTTACATACATGAAGTTCTACTCCTGTAAAAAGCAAAAGGTAGCGCTTCGCATTAGAAACTCCAACATATGTAATTTACCTAAAGTAGTTCCCACGTATTTTGCATGATGGTGAGTTAGGTTCCTCCCAGAACATTTCTTTAATTTGAAATATTGTTGTCAATTTCTACACATATTCAACAACAGATAGAATGTATACATCAGGTTCACTAGTTCTGAAGAACTGGAATGACCTACTTAGGTATGCAGGTTATGAATGAAAACAGGTTCATGGCCCTTACTCCGGAACACAGAGCGAGTTCAACTGACTCACTAGCAACTATAGTTGCAGGAAATCGTGGAGTATTTGGCGTCATATGACCTTTGCCTCTATTGCTTCAACCACCACTGACAATGATTCGTTATACCATGTGTTAATTGAATACCAGACTGATCGAACAGTGCATAGAATATGATGGTAGCATAAATTTACAGCCTTCGTAATCAAGTAATGTCAGATTCCGTTCCTTACCATGTTTCAATATACAGCGAAGAAGAACGAAACTTTTTTTTAAATCGTACATATCTTTGATATTTATCAAGATTCCAATGCGTGTGGTAATTCTGTGGTTCTGGCGCCAGTGATATTCCTATACTCACGGAAATTAGTTACGCACCATTGTTTCAGTGTTGAAATGACAAATGACTGAAATTTGTACTTCGATTTCACAAAATTTTAATAAAGTATTCTGACCGATTTGTAATTTCTTAGACAAGCATAAAGTTATTTTATCAAAACACTCAATTGGATGTACATTGATACTTTTTTCGGGTCGGACGTTATAAACACCTGCAGTATATTATAGCCTGTTTCCGTATGACTGGCAACGTGGCATATCTTTTTTTAAAGATATTTCTTGTTTGCCTTTATGTTTTTAGAGTAGCTGTCTAACTTCTTGTCTAACTTACGGATGATGAAGCAAGATAAGACCATATGAATATTTTAATGATTTTGTCTTTCTTAGGGAAAAGGGATACGCGCGCTTATTTGTTGAGACGAAAACAAGCTGATATACATGTATATGCTTCGTATTCACGACATATCAATATAGTATTCGGGATGAATTACTGTTTCTTTGATAAATCAACGTCTCCGTATGACTGAAAGACGTTTATAGTGCGAATCATCATCTTCATTGTTGTTGTTGTGTAAAAAAAATATACTCACCCTGCCTGATTAAGTTCTATTCGATATGATGGAACTTATTAACAAGAATGTGTTAATTAAGCAACAAGAATGTGCCCACACGGAGCGTCAGAACTGGACAGAACTACGAGCCCTTGATTGACTGAAAGGCACGTACAGCAGTTCGCAAGCATACCAGACTCTACAGCTTCCGCTACAGACAAACAGAGATACGAAGAGATCAAAGTTGTCACACAGAAATACCTTAGACAGAAATATCAGTCCTATGTGAGTAACATCACTGGCTTTGACAACAATGAAGGACAAAATAGAAACGTTTCTAGAATTATATCTCCTCCTTAGAGAAAGACAGCACTGGCATCTCCCAAGACGGAGGTCGAATGTTCAACGAAGCACAGGATAAGACAAACATCCTGTTAAACAAAAAGATCAGTCTGACATGCCGGTCCCAGAAGGAGACCCCTCCCGGACATGGAAGAGATAGAAATACATGAACAAGGCGTGAGGAAGCTTCTAGACAGCTTGATGCCTAAGAAGGCATCAGGCCCAGACAGTATCTCAGGTAAGATCATAAAGGACTGTGCAGAAAGACTCACTCCCTTGTTGACACTAATCTTCCAACAGTCACGTAAAGAAGGACGTGTCCCGGATGATTGGCGGCATACTAATACTACAGCCATCTTCAAGAAGGGCTCTGCAAACTGCAGACCAGTCTCTCTTATCAGTATGTGTATTCAAAGTCTAGCTAGAAACGAGAGCCTCCATGAATGTCATTATGGGTCCAGAGCTCGGAGGAGCTATGAGAACTAGTTACTCACCTTAGTTCATGAACTTACCTCTTCCTTAGACAAGTATATCCAGACACCATTCGACAGAGTCCCACATCAGAGACTACTGCATAAGATACACCACTATGGCATCAGAGTTTCCACTCACGATTGGATTTCTTGGAGGAAGAACCCAACAATCCTGGTAGAGAACGTGTCATGAGAGAAGGTTCCAGTCATCAGCGGGGTCCCTCAGAGCTCAGTACTAGGCCCGCTTTTGTTTCTCCTTTTCATCAATGATCTGCCAGATAACCTTCATTCTAGAGATCCGGCTCGACTCTTCGCCGATGACTGTGTGGTATGCAGGCAGGTCAGAACAGTTAAGGACCAGGGGCCGTATTCAATATACATCTTAAGATTTTTTTTATCCTTAAATAATAAAAAAATCTTAAATTTGATGCTATTTTTAAGGAAATTCTTAAGTTGTATTCAATAAACCTTTTAACTTAAGATTTTCCTTAAATATATTAATATTTCTCCTTAACTTTAAGGAAACCAAATAGCTTCCTTAAATCGTAGTCAATATTTAAGATTTGCATTCCTATTTTGTGAATTACCTCCATTTCTTCGTCGCAGGCAAGTATATGAGTATGAATTTTCATAGTTTAAAGTCTACTTTAGTAAAAATATATCCTTGCGGCTAATTTCCCTATCATTTGCATCCAAAGTAAACACGAAATAGACACGGCAGCGTCCACAGAGTCCACTGGTATACATCGTATAAAATAATGAATACGTTGAACAAATTCTGAATTTCCCATCTTCCTCTCAAAAATATCAAACAAAATTGTATTTGATGTGTATGTCAATCGAATGTATTACGTAAATACCATTAGTATTGCAACATGAAGACAGGACGACCTGCACACCTCGCCAAATGGGAGTCCAAGTTGGGGGGGGGGGGTTAGATTTTCACCCCCAGAATGCAGCGTTCTCAGACAAACAAGATCCAAAATCCGATGGCATGTAGTTAAACTTAGAAGGGATCAACTCTGGCCGAAGAGACTTGGACAAAGCACCTGGGCGTTTTCATCCAGTCTAACTTGAGTGGAACAGCCATAGCAACAAGAATGTTCGGAAAGCTAAGAGTATGCTTGGATTCTTGAGAAGGAACCTCCTTAAGGTCAGTGAAGAAACCAAGTCTAGTGTTTACGTATACCTCGCCCTGGTTCGCTCCAACTTGGACTGTTGCTGCTTGGTTTGGAATCAATACCAACAGAAACAGATTCGTCAGCTAGAAATGATTCAACGGAGAGCAGCCCGTTATGTCACTAACAGGTTCGTCCGACATGTTGTCACACCTAGATTGGGAGACACTACAATCCAGACGCCAGAAGCAACAACTTCAGTTCGAATACCAGGGCTTCGCACACACTTGCCCCCCCCCCCCCCCCCCCCCACACACACACACCCCCACACAATTCGAACCATTCCATTCCAGTGTGGAACAGGCTACCAGCTAATGCTCCTTCTTTGATATCTTTCAAAAAGGATCTCTCCATCCTATCCTTCTAAGGCTTCATGCCAACCACAAGTAGGAGCTGTGCCAGCAGGGTCCCGCACCTGGTAGCGCCACGCAAGCTGGAGTTGTCTTACCTTGCCACGCAAGCTGGAGTTGTCTTACCTTGATGGGTTGAAAGTGGTTTGGATTTCTAACTTTTTTACTCTTTGACTTTGTGCATTTCTTCAGATTTGCTTGTCTGTGACTTTTTTTCCTTTCTACTTTTTCTATTATTCTCTTGCGCCGCTGTATAATTGTTAGTTTTTACAGGGATTCTATATACATGTATAATCCCTGTTTTTATCACAGTTCAATGTATCCATGTAGATGTAAATATAGTTTTCAGCATAATACTGTTTGTTAATAAACATGATTTTTAGTTTTCCTGTGTGTTTAAACTTTTAACTAATATGCCTATAATGATAGATGAATTTTCCCCCATTAACTACTTTTAAACATGATACTGGTTTTCTGGACGGTATTCAGTACTGTATATACATTACTGCTTTATGTATATATATTAGTATGTCCAATTAAAATGGGTTTTAACTTCCGTTGCCCTTGCGCATGTGCAAATTGATATTGCAGTCAGAATGTAAAGCTGTGATTGTAAAAAATTTCAGTGACCGATAAGTTTCTATGTACTTCGTTTGGGGTATCAACTACGAGTTTTATGTTGTTTTTTTAAATAGTTTCGATTGTGAATGATAATATCTAATAAGTTATTAGTCAGCTTATGTTTCTATTTTAATGATGTATATGCATAAAGTCATGACCTACTTATCGCTTCGCTGATTGAAGGAAGATGCAAACTATCTGAATTGGGAATCATATCTTTTTTAAGCATAGTAATCCCAGGTCTCGTGCAGAGAAAAATTATAAAATAATAATTGCACCTCTCTATATAAATAATATAAAGAGAGGTCAATTTTTAATATGAAGGTCCTGTGCAAAGACAGGTTGGGTTATAAGGTCAAAGCAGCAGAGAAGAGAAAGAGAAGCGGACAGTATGCTTATTATAAGCCGTCCATTAAAACATTTTGTTTTAATCTTTTCTTGTTATTAGTTATAGTACCTACATTCTAAGCATCCGTTTCGTTTCATTTAAAACCAAATAACCTCTTAATTTTGTGCGAATGATCGAACGATTGGACAAAATCTACAACACAGGTATGCTGAGATTCAGCTATAGTGTTGAAAACTCAATTTAGGGTAAAAAAAATACCTAAGGGACGCAATAATTGTGTGCGGCATACAAGCAGAGAGGAACTATTTTTTCTATGATGTTGCGTAACTGTCACTTTACCATGCGGAGAATTATAATTTCTTTTGATACAAAGGTGGCTCATGGCTGAATTTGGATTGTGGATGTGAAGGTTTCCGTCATTGAGTCGTGTTACAATGATCCATGTAGAAAGCTTAAATTCCTATACAATGTCAAATGCGTGTAACTTACTAATAATCACATCAAGCTAACGACCTCAGATTCCTCCAGAGGTTATTTTATGCAATATAGAATGGCCGATACCTGTATAATTTGTTTGAAGTACTAGTATTATACTTCCAATATTTTACTTTTGTTAATTTGTATTTGCTTCCATTTGATGTAAACATAAGCACATCAAAAAAAATCTTAGTTTAAAAATCGACCACTCTAGTGATTTTTTACCCATGCATTCATCATCTTAGATGTAATGTTTTCGCTGTCAGGGCTCAAAGTTTGAAATTTCAATGCATCCATAAGATGCATAAAATATATGGAAAAATGCTACTGAATTGGGAGTCATATTTTTTAGCATAGTGAGACCCGGGACTCGTGCAGAGAAATTTAAGTATGAAGGTCTTGTGCATAGACAGGTAAGATTATATAAGGTCAAAACAGTAGAAAAGCGTAAGAGAAGGGGACAGTATGTTTCTTATAAGCCGTCTATTAAAACATTTTGTTTTAATCTTTTCTTGTTTAATATAAGTTTGGTATATGGCAAAAACTAAAACCAAGTTATCCTGCATATTTGCAGCTCGTCAAAAGACAACCTTAAGCGCTTTGATTTTATTAACTATGCTGCATCATCTTTTAATTTGTTGTAGTGTTTTGCTTCTGCCTTATGTTTCGAATTTGTATAAACCGACTTGAAATTAAAATTATTGTATCTTGTAATAAGTTATTACATTTATTTATATGCTCTATTTCTTGTAACCTTTTCAGACGTATTTTAGAAGTCGAAGAAAGACAACTGCTACAACTTAAACAAATTTTACGAGAAATTTGGTTCTCGGCTTCGTTCCGAATCACACTTCATTTGCTTTCGCCCTCTTGCAAATCGAAAACCAGCTATGTAGGTCACCAAAAGATGGCGCTGTAGTCGCAAAATTTGTCAACAGAGACGCCATCTTTGAACGCCGCGAATTTTGGGGTTGGGGCATTTTGCCCGCTTTTTCGAAAGTTTTGAGTGAACTGCAAGATTTTAGATGTGCACGGTATGAGCCTATACATTCAAGTGGCGGAGGATGAGACCGACGAGTCCATGGAGGTCCCAATCGAGGACGATGGGACGTTACTTCTCTCAACCCTGAACGCGCAGTTTCCAGGGTCTTGTGGATTGAAGTATCGAAATCCAGACTCTGGTTGTATGCGAGGCATTCGCTTATCAGACGGTCGCTTGTATCCTCCAGATAATGAGTGGGCAAATAGGATATATGTTGCTGTCTTTCCAAAAGGTAAATTTTCGTTGAAATTTTGCGAAATACTACCGTAAACATAGGTGTTAAATGATAGCGTCACTTTTGCCAACTGTTGAATTCATCGCTAGACTTGCTACATTTAATTCGCGAATTTAGCATGTTTTCTGTTGAATTGCATACTTACACGATTTTCATATGATCAACTAAATAAATAAGATCATTTTTGCAAAACTTTTCTGTCAAGATAGTACATTGGCTGTCTGATTTACATTGCAAAATATGTGTATGTTTTGAAAAAATGACAGCTAAGGGACGTAACTCTATTTTACTAAATTGACAGCTGATGTCATTAATCAATATTTATTATTAATATTATCTAGTATTTCACTTTTTGACAATTAATATTTCTTTAAATAAAAATCATTTTGAATGAATTAAAAGTAGATGCCATGTCATTGCAATATTGAAATATATATTCTATAGTAGATTTGAAAATATTTCAATGTTTACTGAAAATGAAAGCAAATTTATAAAGCTGTTCACATATTTAATGTATAAAAATAGAATATGAAAGTTTCATTTCATCTTTATTAAGCTGAAACAAATTAAAAAATATTTATCGCAATTGATACTATCAGTAATGTGTGTTTCCTCCAAATGGAAAAAGTATTTTACTGCAATTAATGTGTTTTAAACAACAAATATTTGGAAATATTTCAAAGCTTTCAGACAGACCACATTATGTTATATGTGACAGTACATGTATTGCCTTTTTAAAACTACATCACTTGCAGTCAGCGTCTTTTATGTTGTTATATGCAGCACATATTATAATTTATATATTAATTTATATAATGCCAAAATCATATTTTGTGTCTTTACATTATTCGAGAAAATCCTGAAGAAAATTATCAGGATTTTTTTAATTTGTTTATGTAAAATGAATTTACAATTGAATTCTTGTTAAAAACAACATTTGCTACAAGACAAATGAAAGCATACATCAGGTTGTTTTATAGGGCAATTTCACTACCTATTCAACGCAATCAGACATAGACATAATTTCAGTGTGTTTTTTTTGACAGTTCTATGTATTGCTAAAATTAAAGGTAATACCCATACATAATTAATGCATTCAATGATATACATATGTTGGTTAAAAGGTAAGAAATTTTCCCAAATAGAATTATTTATGGATAGAAACGAGATTTGACTTTGGAGCCTTGTTAATGGAAAGTGGGTCTCAGACAAGATTAAATTAATAAAATAAACACACATAGGTATATGTTGTGTATATAAGTATTTCATATTTATGCAAAAGTTGAAATTCTGTGGCAGGTTATAGACTCCTTTTTGAGTTAAGTTATGGATTAGGTTATTAGCTGCTGCTGCTGTTTTTATGAAAGATATATATTTACATATTCTTTAATGTACTTTTAAAAAAAAATCAATGTCTCGACACCATCTTTCAGAATTTTAGTTAAAATACTAATATTGCTTCAGATTTTTTTGTTGTTGTTAATTTATCTTTAATATATATTGCACAGCTTCACTGTACATTATTTGTTTGATAAACTGACATGCTGTTATTGGTAAATTGTAGAACTTTACTGTTCTTCAGATGGAAACAAGAAGAAGGATGAGGGAGCTGAAGCACATGCAGCCGCATTGTTGCGGGCCAAGCGCGACAAGAGCCAGAAATGTAGTGACCTGATTGTCCTCGGCCTGCCATGGAAAAGCGTAGAAGAAGACCTCAGAAAATATTTCTCCCAGTTTGGTGAATTATTGATGGTTCAGGTACTTCATGAGTGTCTCTAACTTCAGATAACATGGGCTTACCACAAAGTGGTTATGAGTGTATAAATCATATAGAACTTATAAATAGAAGTCTGCAATATGCTTATTTAGAAAGGAATTCTCTTATTTGCTGGTAATACTAATTGGACAGCTTGAAGAGTTTCTTAGCAGGACCAATACTTTCTGCTTTTAGAAAATTATGTAATCTTACAGTACCATCAAAGGGTTTGGACTTTATGCCAAATATGCATATCAGTGCCTTCCATTTTCTAGATGCACTTAATTATCAAAGAAGGTAGATAACATGATCAAATTTAATTCCTTTTGAACTTGAGTACCGGCAGATTAGGCACACTTTTTTCCAGATAATTCAGGTTTAAAGAAGGGATGCACCTTATATGATGATTTACAGCTTTTCAGGTTGTTTTTTTTTCAATCATCAAGAAGTGAAATTTACCGGTATACAATCTCAGAAAATGGATATAGTGAAAGCCAATGAATACGATAATATGCCACAAAGTCTATATGAAACCATGATAAACAATACCAGGTTATTGCTTTTGTTCTTATTAGTTATCCTACTGGTATATTTCATGATAAAATGATCATGAGAAACTGAAACAACTTGATGGAAGCCATTTTCAATGTAAATAAGTTTATTTTACAGGACCTCATGATGTACAGGAGAAACTTGAAAGGTGGCAATTGTTACATAATGTTTGTTAGTTGGGAGAATTTTGACAGGTGACAATGGTCCCCAGTCTTAGAATGCAGGGACACAGTTGAGTAATGTCATGTTATGAAAATGTGTCACCTTTACCCTACCCCTAGTTAATGTATCGGTCTAACCGTAATCTTATGCCAAGTGTAAATAAAATGGTTTACCATATGATTAGCCCGGTGACGCACGGATAGCTTTCAGTCTGTTGTTTTTTGTTGTTGTTTTTTTTTTTTTTCAAATAAGTTACCCTGAAAATTAGGATGTGCCTTATATTTAGCTGCGCCTAATCTGCCCGTGTGTACAGTATCCAATATATGCTGAGCTTATATCTCGGCAATCACTTAACAGGATTGAATTGAAACTTCATAAAGGTAGGGCCATAAGGGGCATCAGACCACCAGGTTAGATAACTCTTGACTATATTTATTGTGTCACCTGCTATAAGTATAAAGATTTACAACCTGAAGGGATAGATTAGAACTTAACTTTAAGTCTTAGGAACCTTGGCTTACAAATCTTCTATCCTCCTGAGATATCATACAGCTTTCTCATGTTTTTCCCTTATGGTAAGGTAACATTAGATTACTGGTAACCAGAAACTTTTAAATTATATTATACATATAAAAACAATGCCACTTTCAGGTGAAGAAGGACCCCAAAACTAGTCACTCTAAAGGCTTTGGCTTTATCCGATTCAGTGACTACGACGCCCAGGTGAAGTGTATGGCACAGCGTCATCATATTGATGGTCGTTGGTGTGACGTCCGTATCCCAAACTCTAAAGTTGTGAGTATCCATTCTTCTAGGTCATCCAAAATCAGGGTATCGAGTCTGACAAATTTTACTTTACGATACTTGTTGTTTCCTCTATGAGGATTATGGTGACAGCTTGTGTGGTGAATTATTCTTAAGCTTTTATAGTGGTTAGCATCACAGTGTTTTTTGGTTTTTTTCACTGTTGGGGAGGGGGGAGTGGTCTGGGCCCATAAGAGGGGGAAAAAGTGTGCCTTTGAGCTAAAAGGGTGATTTTTCTGCTATGAATAATGTAAGCCTTTTATTGTATTTTACTCTTATTTAATGATGTTTTATTGCATAAAAGAATGATAAGACCAATGATGCAACATGTTTGAGCAGTTTTATTAAGAATATAACATTTAAAAAAGACATTGCAACAGTGAGTCCATGCACAAAATATGGTAGTTAAACTGTCATAATCATTGAGGGGGGAAAATAAAAGAAATTGGGGTGGGGTGGGGAATATATATTCCTGGCAGGGGGGAATGCCACCTATATTCTCTGAATATTTTGACCAAAAACACTGCATCGACTAGTCATGTTAGATGTTTCAAGGTCTTTGTCTGGATATCACAAAGTATTGTCTTAAGTTTTATTACAACACGCATTGCTTTGATAGTTCTATTGGAAATATATTCTCGTTTGCCTAGTGAAGAAATATTATGCACTGGCTTGAATTCCATCAACAATACTTAGTGCTAAGGTATACTTAAAAACTTAAACTAGATAGATACTAGGGCTGGGCCGATGGATCGGACTATCGATTAATTGCAATGGTTATGAGGACGATAGTACTGCATCGATAGTGGTTTCTGACCATCGATAATATCGCCGATAGTGTTCCTGACTATCGATAGTTCAGTAATATATACACCTGACCACAAAGTCTATCTGTTAAGCAAAAGAAAAAAAAACAACAGACATTCCCTAACATTGCAGTTAAAAGAGTAATTCATATCGTGTCGGTTTTTAGGATTTGTTGCCAGTCTAATGTACATGTAAGGGATGGATATGGCTAAACCACTGACGAATGACGATAAAACTGACCAATAATCATAGCTTTTGAGTTCGAACAACAAATCAAAACAATCTCAATTTACAACTCAATAACGTTTTCTTGAACTGTCTATAAAGTATAACACATTTTATTTTTGTATGTTTATATAACATGATTAACATTATAGCTGAAAATAAACATTACGTTTATCGCTGACGTGAGCATGCTATGGTTCTGGAATTATACAGTACCAGAAATAAACATCATGGCGACTCGCTCGCATGACATTCTGTTTCAAATAGTTGAAAACAAAAGTGCAAAGTCAAAATTTGTTGGATATTTTTGTTTTTACTTTTGAATAAGTTTATTATACCCCCGAAACGAAGTTTGGGGGGGGGGTATATAGGAGTCACCCGGTGGTCGGTCGGTCGGTCCAGCGGTCCGTTGCATTATTGGAATTCAATACAACTTCATGCAATGATCAAGCACAGGAGGGAATTTTCCCTTTCTTAAAACACAATATGAGGAAGTGCAGTGCACAAGAACCATAACTCTATCTAGAGTAATTACAGAGTTATTGCCCTTTGTATTTTTTCCTTGTCCGGAATATAACTTGTAACCTTGTCCGGAGTATAAGTTGTAAAGTACTGATTTGATTTCAAAACAATTTCATACAATGGTCAAGCACAATGAGAGGAAGTGCAGTGCACAAGAACCATAACTCTATAGGAATTACAGAGTTATTGCCCTTTGTTACTTTTCCTTGTCCAGAGTATAACTTTTACACTACTGGTTGGATTTCAAAACAATTTCACACAATGGTCAACCACAATATGAGGAAGTGCAGTGCACAAGAACCATAACTCTATCTATAGGAATTACAGAGTTATTCCTTGTTACTTTTCCTTGTCCAAGATAACTTGAAAACTGGTTGGATTCAAAACAATTTCATACAATGTCAACCACAATAAGAGGAAGTGCAGTGCACAAGAACCATAACTCTATCTAGTAATTACAGAGTTATTTCCCTTTGTTACTTTTCCTTGTCCATAGCATAACTTGAAAAGAACTGGTTGGAATTCAAAACAATTTCATACAATTGTCAACCACAATAAGAGGAAGTGCAGTGCACAAGAACCATAACTCTATCTATTGTAATTACAGAGTTATTGCCCTTTGTTACTTTTCCTTGTCCGGAGCTTAACTTTAAAACTACTGGTTGGATTTCAAAACAATTTCATACAATGGTCAAGCACAACCTGTGTAACCCGGCCAAAAATCTGGAAAAAAAACTAATGTAAAAATGTCTTTTTCATACTCTTCTTCTTAATCCTAATAACTTCATCATTTCTAAAGCAGTATTGTGGGGGTATTAATCACATTTAGTGATAGTTCTAGTTTTTTCTTTACTTGAGATTATATATAAAAGCTGTCAGTTGTGGATTTGAAAATAAAAACACAGATAAAAAATGTTTATAGTTAACTGATACATTTATTTCCCTTTTATAAGACATGAGTCAAAGGGTCATTGGTAAAGCAATAGTATCGCAATGCATTGCAATATTTATCCTGCAATAGTTGAACTATTGCAATAGCAACATACTGACTATCGATAGTATCGCAATAGTCATTTTTGGGGTCAATGGTCATCCCTAATAGATACATACTCCACTAATGACTATTACTATTTAATGAAATATTTAAGTACATGACGAAGCTTAAATGAAAATTACTAAAAATAACTAATATTAATTGTTAAGAAATGAAATATTTGGGTATTTTTATTAGAGAAACAAGATTAATGAATTTCGCCCCAAAGTATTTAAGTTTTACTTAGCGCTAAGAATTGTTGGTGGAATTCGACCCTGTTTCAGGTGGCAAAGTTGTCGGAGGCTTGGTCCATTGACTTAAAGGTTGTGGGTTCTGTTTTCTGCCCCCCACCTCAGCAAATGAAGGTAGTTCTGGGACTTATTAGGATGATGAGATTGAATATGGAAACCCTCTGTATATTTTTACTATGTGATAGTGTTTTAAGGGAGTACTTTTTCTGTCTCACATAGACACTGCTGTTGTAGGGATGATAAACATTTAAAAGATTAAGCTTCATTATGCTCCTGGAAGGGAGAGTATATAGTTGCCGCTTTGTCCGTCCATCCATCTGTTCATCCGTCATAATTTTGTCTAGAGCATAACACAAACACAGTAAGAGGTATCAACATGAAACTTCATAAGTAAACAGATCTAAGTGAGGAAAAGTGCAGTGTACAAGAACCACAACTCTGTTTTGCATAATTTTGGAGTTATTGCCCTTTGTTATTTAGCATTTATTCGGGGAGCATCCATCGGTTCTACCAATTCTCTCATTTAACTTAGAAGAGTTATTTCCCTTACACAATTTTACAGTCTCAGCAATTTGCCTTTCAATAGTTTCATGCTGTAAACAAGTGTTACAGTTATGATAAAATAAGTTTTTACTTCAGGGGAAAAAAAACGAGAGAAAAAAACGCAGAGTTTGTTTTTTTGAAGTTTAGTCATGAATAAGATTTCTTATAATAAAGTAAGTTAGTCTTTATAAATAGAATCCTCACCTATTTCATAGAAATTCTAATTTATAGCCCAGTTTCACAAGGTGAAGTGTAGAACATGTAGGAAGCATATGTTGGCCTGTCCTGCTGTACAAAAACTATATATACATGTGCTCAGAATAAGCGTTTAGGATCAATGAATATCAGCCATCCATTGTCCACAATTTATTTGTTTGCACTCTACTAGCTTCATTTCTTAAGCAATCATCTTCAAACCTTATGACAATGTTTATACCCATAATATCTGGGCAAAGTTAGATATGGCTGATATCGCCCAATTAGGTTAGGACTTGTGGCCCTTTTAATATTAAAAATGCCAGATTTCACTTTATTTGCACTCTAGCTACTTTATTTCTTAAACAATCATCTTCAAACTTATGACAATGTTTACAGCCATTATGCCTCTGCCAAGGTCAATTATGGCTAAAATCAGCAAATTAGGTCAGGAGTCATGGCCCTTTTAATATTACTTAGGTTTTTTGATGCTACAACCTTCAAAATTTGACCACAGGTGCTGTTTGATTTGTGGAACTGAAATGATCTTGCTGTATTTCTGTATGTATTCAGTACAACTATGCTTTAATATAGTAACTTGTTCTGGCATTCAAGACAATATTTCTCAGGTGAGCCTTGGCCCTCCTGTCACATTGTTCAGACATGGCTATGTATACTGGTTATTTATATATTCAGTGGTAGCATTTGCTTTGTTACTAGATTAATGTCATACAGGGTCCTGGGACAAAAGCCTTTACGTGGGAATTATATTTTATTTTACATTCCCCTACAGGAAGCGACAGACAAACTAGTGAATCGCAAGGTATTCGTAGGCCGCTGCACCGAGGAAATGACGGCTGAAGATCTCAGGCAGTATTTCAGTAAGTTTGGAGAAGTCGTAGATGTTTTCATACCCAAGCCATTCAGGGCGTTTGCCTTCGTCACGTTTTCTGACCCAGACGTTGCTCAGAGCCTCTGTGGGGAAGATCATATCGTTAAAGGAGCCAGCGTGCACATCAGCAATGCCGCCCCAAAGACTTATGATCGACAGAATGACCGCAAAGGTAGCCTGACACAGAGCCAGCAGACCTACAGCCAGGGTGGATATACACACACCCCTTGGAGTCAGGGAGGAGGGCGCGGCGGGGCACAGCCTCACATGCAAGGTCAGGTAGCCCCCGGGGTGCCCAGCAACATGGGGATGAGTCTTGGAGCATTTCAGTTAAACCCTGCTATGATTGCTGCGGCTCAAGCCATGTTGAGTGGCCAAGGAGGCTGGGGCCCAGTCGGGCTGGTCAGCCAGCAAAGTGCCCCAACGCCTGTCAGCGGAGGTACGCCTCTTCCGCCACCAGTCCCATCAGCTGTCGAAACCCAGCAAGCCCAGCACACCCAACAACCTCCCCAGAGTTTTGGTAATATAGGTAGCGGGCAGGGTAGTACCCCGACAGTTGTCTCGGCGGGTAGCAATAGTTTTCTAGGTTGGGGTGCAAATCAGGGGAGTGAGGTGCAGCCTCATCAGAGTACAAGTCCTGGTGTTGGGGGATGGGGTGCTGCTCCACCCAAACAAGCTGGGGGTACATGGAGTTGAGCATAAGTGGAGAAATATGGAATCTTTGTATTTATTGATTAATTGCACCTGATTGTAGAAAAGTTGGTTATATGTCAACCAGAGGTTAATTTTTCTTTGGGATTGCTGAAATTCATGATGAAATGATTGTTAGAATTGAACCAAATAAGGCTTTGTTATCAATAAATAATTAAAAATCACATCCACACACATGCACAGTGACAGTAATTTTTTATACATTTTTTTTTTTAATCTGGATTGTCTTATTTGCAGCCAAAAAGTAACATAATATTCGGTCATTTTTTGTTAGAGTAACAGTGCTATAAGACATTAACTTATCTTTAACAATAAAATATAAAATGCAAACATTTAATTTTTGGTTACTGTAACCAATTCTTTTATGATTGGGCCCTGACTGTTTGTCGAAAAGGTTAAATGGTTATTTTTATATTGTTTAACAAAACAATGCCTGTTATGTTTTTGATATGCTTCACAATTGAAATTATTTGAATATGTTATATTATAATGAGAAAATTTCTTGAAAAATTATTTTATATTTTTAGTATAAAACAGAGAAAAGGTAGATGTGTATGTACAGAATTCAGAATAAAAAAACAATCATGAATCAATTTCTGTTGAAATAATTCATCAGAATCATCTATCAATCCTCAAAATGATGATTATAAATATTTTATTTTATTATTTTTTCGTGAAATGATGTGAATGGCTTTATGTGCTGTTTTTAGATGTGACAGTAAAAAAGAAACATGTTTTTTTTTTCTTTCAGACAGTAATCTACCTCTTAAAAAATTGTCTGTTTTTTGCTTTGATTGAAAAGATTTGGCCGTGGCATGTTTATAACAATAGTTGAGCTAGAGGATTTGTATTGTACCAACTTTTCTTTTCTCTGTGGTTTGTGCGTTTTTTCTTAAACATTTATCAAGTTTTATGTGCTACATCTTTGATATGAGGTCAGATTTCATCTCCAACCATTTTCCTTCTCCCACCTTTTGTCGACATATTTCTTCTGCACATTAAACATACCTTCACAAGTGTCAGCATGGACTGTTAACCATCAGATACGAAGAAAAATCTGTTTATGTGGAATATAATGAACATATGAAAGATAAGCATATAATGTCAATCATTTTTCTGTTTTGATTATAGCAAGAGAAGGCTTGAAGTACAAATTCAAGATATATGTCATGATCAATAGTAAACTGAAATATATTCATGGTAGAATTTGAAGAAGAAAAAAATGGAGAGAAAAACAGCTGGTTACTCAAACTCCTAGTTGAGTTAAAGAAATTAAGAATGTGTCTGAGATAGTCGATGTACATGGGTTTTAGATAATGTCTGTAAAGTTTCCATATTTTTTTCACAAACAATATATGTAAAAACAAGGCTGATCTGAGGTTAGTCCTCTCTTACTTAAAAGTTTGGTAATTCTATACAATGACGCCCAGTTAGAAAATCAGAAATTGTTTTGGAAGTTAGTTGTTCCCCCTATCTCTTCCTAGTTTTTATACAAAGTATAGTTTGCTTTGTTCTGGGTTTGTTTTGTTGTTGTTTTTTTTTGTCATGGGTAGACTTATATTAATTCCTTTTCATAGTATGTCCTGCAAGAGAAAATACTGAAGTGCTCTATGGATTTTGAACCCCTTCAAGGGCTTATTTAGCTTCTCACCATCAAGTCTGGATTTGTGCATATTCTGGGTAAATATCCCTGTTTCAAAGGAACCAGACTCTGAAATATTCTTTACAAGTCCCAAATTTATTTATTTTTTTTTTACATATAGGGATGGAGTGATACTTACACAAGCTGAAAGTAAAAACAAAATATTTGAACTCTGTAACTAGGGGATGATTTTAAGTATAATACTTTGAGAATGGACTGAAAGTGACTAGTCATCTGTCTCAAGTATCATCCTTGTAAGTTAAACTAGTTATAAGTTTTGAATATTTTTTGGTTTAAACAAGATCTGTTATTTCTATGTTAAAATTGGCTCTTATTTATTAACCTTCAGTTTTTTTTATGCAAAAGTTACCCCACTTGATTTTCTTAAACACCACAAAGGTACTTTATATGGATTTAGATGACGTTAAACAATTTTTGATTTGTTTCTTTTTTATTTTGGTGTTTTGTATGTGGAGAAGTCAATTTAGGTTTGTTTAAGCAGGTTACCTTTGTGTGAATATGGTATAGAGGATATGTTTAGATACATAAAATTTATGTAAATATATGTATGCAGTTGTAGATTTGAAAGAAATCAAATGTAATAATCTAGTAAATTAAAAAAAAAAAAAAAAAAAAAACTGCCAGTATTCCAACATTTATATATAAAATTGAGAAAACCAGGATGTAAACATGTGTAAATATGTTTATACAAACGGAGAACATGTTGGGTTATATGTTTGGACTGTATATGGTTTATGATTGGAAGTTACTGAAATGTTAAGTGGAAGAACTTGCCTGTAAATTTATAAATAAAGCTAGCATCTAAATGATATTTTTGATAATTTAATCTTTATTTTTTTAGGGTTACTCACCATGTAATTCTAATGATTTATTTAAATTTGAATTTGACATTAAATAAGAAAGGTAAGAAACCTTTTTATCATCAGGAATGATTGAAACTCAGTAAATGATATTTGCAAGTGATAGATGAGTTCTGTATAGATTGACAGGAACACTTGAGCTAATTGCAGTCCATAGGAGCTATCATAAGTTTGTTGAATGAATGCCACAAAAGACTTTAAAATGGCAAATGTGGAAGCATCTGTAATATAGGTCATATCTCCATATTCACTGTACAGAACATCAAGTGGAATCCATGTGAAAATGTATCCCCCCTACCAACCCATCCAACCATTGAAATCTGTAGTTGTTGAAAAATTGTCAACAGGAGTGAATCTTTCCATTTATTCATTATTTGTTTGTGTTTTAAGTGATGGTTTTTTATAGAATCATGTTCATGCTTTGTTAAGTTATAGAAATATGACGATTTTATAAAGTTGTACTGACGTTAGTTGGGAGTTATTGAGGTATTAAATGATTTAGAAGAAAATGGTTGCCATCATCTTGTAAATAAACAGCTCTTGCGTTGTCATAGAAACAGATAGCTAAGCAATGTGTGGTCTGTAAGTCATATTTTTGAACTGGTGAAAGATTCGGAGAGTCAGGAGATCTTGTCTGGTTTCTCTCGCTCGCTTGTTTTCCCCACGTGAATATATGCAGAATATTGAAAACAGATTGGTAAAAATATTCATTTGCAAGGGTTATAAATGTTAGGAGCGAATTCAAACATTTGTAAATGTTTCACAAAAAAATAAATAAATGCAAAGGCATGCTGTGGTAATAATGCAGGCTTAACAGCATTTGTAAATCAAATACGATATATACCTGATCTCAATCTGCATTGGAAATGATTGACATATGTGACAGCACGGTAAATAAGTAGTTTGCACATATGAATATTAAATTTGATATTTTAAGTGTATTTCTTTGAATGAAAAGCTTAGAAGCACACATGCTATCACATATCCTTATATATATGGAGATATCTCCATGATTAAGCAGTTGGCAATGTAAATTGTAAATAATGTCATGCCATAGGTATCTGTTACTAAGTCTTTTTTTGTTTTGTTTTGTTTTGTTTTCTTCTTGCATCATTTGAATTATGGGGAACGATTTTTTTTACAGAATGTTAGCAGTAGCTCGCCTTCTTTTTTTTTTTTTCTTTAGAGATATAAAGTTTGATAGTGTTATGGATTAAAGAGAGGTATGTTATAGATAATAATGATAAATAAAACAAGGGTGGATCGTTTCACCTTTTTTTATTGTAGACTGTAAAGTAAGACTTATCACACTTTTTTTTTCATAACCTTTTCCTACATTGAGTGGCAGTATAGCACTTTATTAGACTTGTGTCATTTCTGATGACTGTCTTGTGCTCCCAAGAGCAGTTGTCAGTTTGAAACCTGCACATGCCTGTAAGACTTTCACAAGATTATAAGGTTTATGTCATATGTGCACAGGTCATGACAGTATTGAAGGATGAAAGTTGAGGATGAAAGATAGGTAGTCAGTGATGTATGTTTGATCGTTTCCACAGAAATACTCCGCTGTGGACGTGAAGAAATGGTATATATCTGACCTTCCATGGCTTCCTATAAGGACTTTATTTTATCATTTAAAAGGAGTAAGTGTTTGCAATGAGGTTAAAAAAAAACTTTTACAAAGTTGCTAACATTCTGTCCCAACACCCTGAAATCAACTCAAAATGCAACTTTGTGCCATTGCTTAAAATGAATTTAATCATGAAACATCGAGGGCCTTTGAAAAAGAATAGAAGAAACAATGAAGTTTATAAGTTACCAGTAAGCAAAAACAATTTTTGATATATTAATTACTGGAGAGGCCCTGATCAAGTATGGTTTATTTATTTTTACAGAGGTTTTAATAGGATACAGAACCAGTTTTTCAGAGAAGAGGCATTGAAGGTATGAATTATAATGAGAAATGAAAGTTAACCATCCTAGAGACTTCAGAGAAGGATGAAGCTGGCAATAAATGTTATAAAGCGTATTTGTTTTGGCTATTAGGCAAATGACTTGAGAGCTTGATTTTCATTCACTTTTTTATCAATAATGTAAAATACAGCTTGTGTACATATTGTAGTAAACATTTATATATTGTAATCTTAGAGTGAAAGATTTGAGTGCATCACATAAATTATTGCTTACACATATTTCCTTGAATTTAAGATCGTGTTTGGTCTTACCGAACTTTTTTTTTTTTTTAGAATAGTCCTGTTTTAGTTGTACAAAATGTATTGTTATTAAAGACATTTTTTATTTCATAGAAATCTATTTTTCTTCTCGTGTTTTTATCATTCTAGATTTTTAGTTTGTGTTAATTGCTACTAATATTTTGTTTTTTCACTCGTAAAATTTTATATAAGTTTTTTTTTTTGTTCTGATCATTTTTATAATGTTTATTAATATTCTTAATAAACTAATAAACCATTTTAATTTAAAATGATAGCCATAACAATGAATTAACATAAACTGCCTTTTAATGATTTGGTAATGGAAGACATGATGTTATTTCATGATTACTTCCACAACATTCTTTCAAAACCACAGAAAAATTACTGTTGGGAAAATGTTCCAATTTTTTAATAAATGTGACTTTGTTTGGGCTTTGTCAGGCAATTCATTTAGAAATATATTCTAATGACTGTAGGAAATAAAATTTCATCAGTATTTCTTGAATTCATTTGAGTAGTTTTAAGAAATGGCAGCTTGATTTCTTTCAAAATTTGTAAATAGAAATGTTTTTCCATAACACAATTACTGAAGGTGTGTGTCTTTAACATTTTTTTCTTGTATCTGTTTTTTATTTGCCGAATATATCTTTTGCTTGACTGTGAAATCGCTCAGAATGATGTTTGTTTCCATACTGTATTTTTTTTTCTTTGTTTATTTTTTAAAAAATAGATTACCATATAGGCTAAATTAACTGTTTTGAAGTTTAGATGGTTTTAAGGTTAGTATTTTTCCTGCTGTAATTTACAAATAACCAAGAGGGAATATAGGCTAACAAAGCACGTTTGAGGTGGTTTAGAATTTAAAAGTCATCAACAAAATAGTTAAAAGTTTTAGCAGAACATTTCATCTTAAATGAATGGTTTTAATTTTTAGCTCACCTGAGCACAACATGCTCATGGTGAGCTTTTCTGATCGACTTTTGTCCGTCGTCCGTGCATGCATGCGTCTCGTGCGTCCATCGTCAACAATTTTTTAAACAACATCTCCTTCTAAGCTACCCGCTGGATTTTGATAAAACTTCACAGGAATGTTCATTATGGGACCCTTAACCAAAGTTGTTAAAATTATTTTGATTGGTCAAAAATCTAGGTCACAGAAGCTAAAAATAGATTTTAAAAATCTTCCTTCTCCGAAACAACAAGGCCTAGCCTTTTGATTTTTGGTATGTAGCATGATCTTATGACTCTCTACCAAGATTGTTCAAATTATGACCCTGGGGTCAAAATTGGCCCCGTCCCAGGGGTCACTTGATTTAACATAGGCTAATATAGGAAAAACTTGAAAAATCTTCTTCTCAGAAACCACAAAGCCTGGGGTTTAGATATTTGATGTGCAGCATTGTCCAGTAGATCACAACCAAGTTTGTTCAAATCATGGCCCTGGGGTCAAATTTGGTTCGCCCTAGGGGTCACTTGATTAAACATAGGCTAATATAGAAAAAACTTGAAAAACCTTCTTCTCAGAAACCACAAAGCCTTGGGTTTAGATATTTGGTGTGTAGCATTGTCTAGTAGGTCACTACCAAGTTTGTTCAAACCATGGCCCTGGTGTCAAATTTGGCCCAGCCCCAGGGGCACTTGATTAAACATAAGCTAATATAGAAAAAACTTGAAAAATCTTCTTCTCAGAAACCACATAGCATAGAGTTAAGATATTTGGTGTGTAGCATTGTCTAGTGATTCTACCAAGTTTGCTCAAATCATGACCTTAGGGTCAAATTGGCCCTGCCCCAGGGGTCACTTGATTTAATCATAAGACTAATATAGGAGAAAACCTGAAAAATCTTCTTCTCAGAAAATCAGATCTGGTGGCACTTGATTTAAACTTAAAGGCATATATACATAGAAAAAAACTTGAAAAATCTTCTTCTCAGAAACCACAAAGCCTAGAGTTAAGATATTTGGTATGTAACATGGGCTAATAGACCTCTACCAAGTTTGTTCAAATCATGACCCTGGGGTCAAAATTGGCTCTGCCCCAGGGGTCACTTGATTTTACATAGCCTAATGATACCAGGTGAGCGATCTAGGGCCATCATGGCGCTCTTGTTTCATTTTATTTTAAAAATAACAAAAAGAAATAGGAATTTTAATTGATTAAAACTTCTTTTTATTTTTTTAGTTTGATCAGGAAATACAATGTAATGTTGCGATCAAATGATGTCAGATAATCAATCATACTTGGTTCTCAAGAAAATGTGGGAAAGTTTTTTCTCAGAATGAGTCAAGTTTTCGATTTACAAAATAAGAAAAGAACATCACTTACTTGAATGCAGTATTACAATTTTTTCTTTTCTTAGTTTAAGGCCATAAAATATATATATCACACAGGGCCAATGCATTGTATAAAAAACCCGGAAAGAATTAATTTTTTTTAGTCAGAATTATGGATTTCTTTCTAGGTAAATTAAACTTGTCAGTAGAGAATGTGTAATTGTGATTTTTTCGATATACAAGACTGAAAATTTGTCATTAACAGTGTGTTTGGGAAATCTTGTTATTAAGGAGGTTGTTTTGGATTGTTAGTAAAAGCAAGGCTTGTCTTGGCCTCAGTACTTTTGTATGTAACAATAAGTTCTTTAAAAAATGGCAAAGGTCTAAATGTCAGGACGTAGTCACGGTTTTAGAATGCTGTAAATACATTGTAACATACAACACGGAATGGCTGATCGAGAGAAAGACACACGTTTGTACAAATGTATATCGTTAGTACATATATAGTGTTACATTCATGAAGTATTGTTATTTATCTATTTCTTACAATGCTATTCATCTTGAAGGGAGTTTTTTTTTTACATGTTACATATATTTCTATAATTTTTTTCTCAGTGTTGAACGTGGTCTAGTTTTAGTGCTCTGTGTATGGTATATTTGTATGCAGATATTTCAACTGTTGTACTAGAGCAGGTTTGGGCACCACTTGACCATTTCACCTCATGGACTTGATATTTAACCAATGAAAAGCCAGATCAGTATTCAGTCAAGTCATAGGCAATTTTGAAAGTGTTTCTCACACAGTACTCAATAATTGATCAGTATCTTTGATGTTTTAAACTACAAGGTAATTCAAGGTCACAGAAGTCCAAAAATATATACATATATATGTAAAAATGTATATATTATTATGAAAGAATTATACGTGTTAGGTAATGTGAAATAGTTAAAAAATCAGATTCACTGAGAATTTATTGATAGTGTACAAATCTTATTTTATTTACTGTTACTTTAGCTGAGCTTCTGTGACAACAAAAAAAGTTGAACCTCCCACTTTAGTCAGCAACTGTGATCATAAATTTTGCATTTTGATTTTGAATGAAAGACATGTTTTAGGTGTTTCCATAAAACCATGAGAAGGACTACCTAGATTTAACATGAGTCTAGGTTCAGGATTTATAATACATCACAGATCCTGCTCACTTGTGTTGATTAGTAAACCGTTTAGAAAGTGATCAGACTGCAAAATGTACATAGACTGATCTGGTAAAGGTTATTTTCAGAATATTTCTCGTGTTGTTATAAGTTTAGCGGACATTTTATTCTTATAATTGGCACCAACAAAGGATGTTAAACTGATCACAGGCATCTAGGTGCTTTTTTATTGATTTGGTGTTGGTTATAATCCAATACTGGCATAAAGGCAAAATTTGTTTGTACCCATGAAGATTTATAGAGCAGATAGATGACACTCCTTCCTGCCCTTTGGTCAGTGTCCAGACCTGCCCAGCATCTATCAGTATACATGTAGTGGTCAACATTATCATTTGACGGTCTTAATGAAAATTGGATGCACTGGCTATTTCCTGATGACTTTGAAATGTCCCTTCTTCGTAATAAAGCAATTTAGTCATAATAATTACATTCTGCATAGCATGAACTGAATTTGATAATGGCATTGGAATTTTTTTTATATAAAAAATAAAAAAAGATGTCCGAAAAAGAAATTACAATGAATTTGAATTTGTTTAAAAAGCTAAATTTTAGTTACTTATTGTTGCTTTTTTTTAAATGAAAATCATGGTGTTTTTTGGTATGGAATTTAACGTTATCAAAGTATAGCCGTGTTCTATTTTCATTTTTCAAAAGGCTTTGTACAAATGGCAGAAAAAAGAAAAACCGGAAAGCAAAAATGTTGAAATCATCATTTCAAGATTTGGATGTTTCATTTGAAAGAGAATGTAGGTGTACTTAAAGACAGAAACTTTTTTTACTTGTATATTGATTGATTGATGAGATGGTACCGCGTGAGTTGATATGTGCATCATATAGATTATTTAAACTATAAACAAAGTTGACAAAACAGTCCGTGTATGTGTTTTGATTTTCCCATCCATTCAATCCCCGTCCGCGACATTTCAAAATCCTTAAATATGTTAGTGATATGTTGTTTTTGGTGTTCAGTGTCTTGGTCTTTATAATAGTGATGTTGAGTTACAACAGATGGAGGATAGGCGAAGTGTATCTTACCATGAGATATATGTGTTTATAGTCTTGATTTGAAGTTCTAACAATATTGGATCAGTACTTTGCTCCTTTGAAAATTACGTAATATTGCCTCGTCCGGGTTCGAACCGACACCGTTCAGATCTAGAGGACATACGAAATGTACACTACTTCTAACTGTCTATATTTCTGTTTGCTATTGTAGCTGAAGTTTGTAGATTTGATCTATGACCATGACACAGTCCAAGTTGATAAAACCTGTTTATTTGATTGATTTGTGTTCAGCAACTCTTATTTCAGTCACCCTTGCTTTGCAGCATTTTAGTGCTCTATCGGTGCTTACACCGGAGGGGATGACAGGTTTGCCATCCGTCCGTACGTCAGTCTGTCTGTCTGCCTGTCCGTCTGGAAATCTGGATCCCGCGATAGCTTAAAAACAATTTAACCCTTTCCCTCATATAGACTCATTTTGACGCACTCAGTAGGTACCACATAAAGCTTGATCTGCAGAAAACCACAGTTAAACCTTACCAAATTTAATTACAAAATCCTCATTTCCAGACCACTGAGGAGCAGCGAACAGCATAAAACCTGATCAGCCTGCGAGTTACTCGCAGGTTGATCTGGTTTTATGTTGTTCGCATAGGTCTTTTCATGGTTTCCTCTATGAGGGAAAGGGTTAAGATAATATTATGAGACTTGGTATATAAATAGATGGAAGTAAGGAGATTCTGCATGTCACTTTGTTTTTGTTTTGTTTTGTTTTTTCTCGCACCAAAATTCTGGTTGTTTTGGTAACGGAAAAGTTATGCACCTCATCGGTAGGAGATTCATGTGTTGCGTTCAACACCAGTTATTTATTGGTTGAAGTTTTGCATTCAAGTTACTATCTAATTTATATCTCAAAAAACAATCATGGTATTGACTCAATAGTTAAGGTTGGTTAGTACAAATTAAAGCCCCTTTTTAGCTCACCTGAGCACAGCGTGCTCAAGGTGAGCTTTTGTGATCGCCCTTCATCCGTCTTGCGACGTGCATCGTCAACAATTTGGCTTGTTAACACTCTAGAGGCCATATTTTTAGCCCAATCTTCATGAAACTTGGTCAGCATGTTTGCCTCCATAATATTCGAAAGTTCGCATTTGGGTCATGTGGGGTCAAAAAGTAGGTCACGAGGTCAAATCTTAGAAAAACCTTGTTTACACTCTAGAGGCCACATTTTTGGCCCATTCTTCATGAAACTTGGTCAGAATGTTTGTTTTCGTTAAATCTTGGACAAGTTCGAATTTGGGTCATGTGGGGTCTAAAAAGTAGGTCACGATGTCTAATCTTAGAAAAACCTTGTTAACATTCTAAAGGTCACATTTTTGGCCCAATCTTCATGAAACATGGTCAGAATGTTTGTTTCCATAAAATCTTGGACAAGGTCGATTTTAGGTCATGTGGGGTCAAAAAGTGGATCACGAGGTCAAATCTTATTAAAAAAAAACAAAAAAAAAAAAACTTGTTAACACTCTAGAGGCCACATTTTTGGCCCAATCTTCATGAAACTTGGTCAGAATGTTTGTTTCCATAAAATCTTGGACAAGGTCGAAGTTGGACCATGTGAGGTCAAAAAGTAGGTCACGAGGTCAAATTTTATATAAAAAAAAACCTTGTTAACACTAGGAGCCACATTTTTGGCCCAATCTTCATAAAACTTGGTCTGAATGTTTGTTTTCATAATATCTTGGACAAGTTCTAATTTGGGTCATTTAGGGTCAAAAAGTAGGTCATGAGGTCAAGTCTTAGAAAAATCTTGTTAACATTCTAAAGTTCACATTTTTGGTCCAATCTTCATGAAATTTGGTCTTAATGTTTGTTTTAATAAAATATTGGACAAGTTCTATTTTAGGTCATGTGGGGTCAAAAAGTGGATCACGAGGTCAAATCTTATTAAAAAAAAAAAAAAAAAAAAAAAAAACTTGTTAACACTCTAGAGGCCACATTTTTGGCCCAATCTTCATGAAACTTGGTCTTAATGTTTGTTTTCATAAAATATTGTTCAATTTTAGGTCATGTGGGGTCAAAAAGTGGATCACGAGGTCAAATCTTATTTAAAAAAAAAAAAAAAAACTTGTATACACTCTAGAGGCCACATTTTTGGCCCGATCTTCATGAAACTTGGTCGGAATGTCTGTTTCCATAAGATCTTGTGAACTTAAATTTTGGTTAAAGTTTTGCATGCAAGGTACCTTCATGCTTATGTCTTATCCAGGAAAAGGGATTGAAATGAAACATCTTTCACATGTTCAGGGATTTCATACTATCAAGGTATATAACTCTTGATAGAATCATTTCCAAATAATGGCCCCTTTTTAGCCTAGAAATTTTGGTTAAGTTTTGCATGCAAGGAACTTTCACGCTTTTATCTCAGTAACCAGGCATTGTTAGATTTGAAATTTCTTTAATATGTTCAGTTGTATCATACACTAGAGACATATAGTTTTTGACTAATATAAAGCCGATTATGGCCACTTTTGACTTAGACGTTTTAGCTCACCAGAGCATAACGTGTTCAATGTGAGCTATTAGGATCACCCAGCGTCCGTCTTCGTGCGACGTGCGTCGTCAACAATTTGCTTTAAACACCATATCCTCTGAAACCGCGGTACAAAACTTGATTAACTTGGCAGGGATGGTCCTTAAATGAAATTTCACAAAAGTTGCTAAAATAAACTTCATCCATGTAGAACTCTGGTTGCCATGACAACGGAAAGAAAAAGAAAACTTTGCAAAAATGGTCACCTCATGAATGTCTACTATAATTGCTAAAATAAAGTTGAACCCTTGAAAAATGAAGCCCCTAGGGGGTCAGCTAGTTTCTTTATATACTCTATATAGAAAATTTCAAAACTCTTTTTCTGCGAAACCAATAATCAGAATTTGATTTCTTGTAGCACAAATGGTCGTCTCATAAATGTCTACCATAATTGCTAGAAATGAAGTTGATGCCTTGAAAAATGAGGCCCCTGGTGGGGTCAGCTTATTTCCTTATATACTCTATTTAGAAAATTTTAAGATTCTATTTCTATGAAACCAGTGGTCAGAACTTAATTTCATTTTGCAGAAATGGTCACCTCATGTATGTCTATCATAATTGCTAAAATAAATTTGATCCCTAGAAAAATGATGCCCCTAAGAGGTCAGCTAATTTCCTTATATACATGTACTTTATATAGAAAATTTTAAAACTTTTCTTCTATGAATTTGATTTCATTTTGCAGAAATGGTCACCTCATAAATGTCTACCATAATTGCTAAAATAAAGTTGATCCCTTTAAAAATGAGGCCCCGATGGGGGTCGTGTAGTTTCCTTATAGAAATAAATCGTTTTAAATAAGATGATGGTGAGCGATCTTGGGCCATATGGCCCTCTTGTTGGTTAAAGTTTTGCATGAAATAGAAAAATGGTTAAAGTTTTGCATGCAAGCTACTATTCAGCTTTTATCTAAATGATATTGACTTGAAAGTTTATGAGTGTGTTCAGGGGCATTAGAAAACCAAGGAGAATAATTCTTAAAGAAATATATTACAAATTTCTAACTTTGATTTTTTGTTTGTTTTAGTTTTGCATGCACGGTTATGCTTGTCTCAATAACTAGGCATGGGATTGATTTAAGACTTCATAAACGTATTCAGGGGTATCAGACTATCAAGGTTTATCATTTTACTATTATTATATACACGATATGTGAAGGCCAAGAATTGAAATAGATTTCATTTAATTTTCGAATAGTCGAGCGTGCTGTCCTCTGACATTGTTATTGTTGTGTTAAGTTCACTGTAGCTGCTTCTATTTCAGCCCAGCTCTGAATATAGATGGCGGAAGACCCAGAGTATACACAGGCAAACGAATAGAACCACCGGCCTTCCGCAAGGCAGTTAGTTGGCTTATTCAAAACTAGAGTGACACCCGGGCCCTGTGTTTTCGAAAATACTTAAGTTCGATCTTCAGCTCAAATTTGAGTATCATACTCAACCCCCTATTGAAACTGATGAGCAAAGTTTGGGTATGAAAATCATACTTAAGTACTCTTTTTTTTCTTTTTTTTATTGAGAACATGGGGCCGGGATTCGAAACGCCTGAAATACCATTTGTTTTGGCTAAGCGATTTCAGGACCGGTAACAAGATCATTTAATGCTGGGTATGGTATGACACCAGTTGTCCACAGCGTGATACCGCAGTAAAGTAGCTTTATATCTAAGATGATTTCGGGACTAACAAAATATTATTACAATCACCTCTGCCAAGTACAGCAGAGTGACCTTACAGGACAACTTCATAAAACCGCTGTTAGGGAGAAAGAATCTATAGAGAAGACGGACGTCCCAAGGCCGCAGGCTTAATATCATGACTTAGTTGGTTAATGTAATATAATACAGTTGTTCACATTGAGAAGGGGTAGCAAGAAACAAAATCGTGGATCTAATTACATGTACAAGGTCAAGGCCATTGCAGTTGCTGCTTAGTACTTATCGGCGAGGACCCTGGAAGAGACAATGCACACACTTTTTTTTAAAATGAAACGGTATTTCGAAAATAGCCTAATACAAACAAAAACGTTGCAATGGCTTTCATAACTGGTTTTATCTAAAGAGAATGTAATTTAATGCATGTGTTTGAGCCTATGCTGTACAAGAGAATTGTACGTATAGTGTTTTCAATAAGTGAGATAACCGAATGTCCGATATATACGCATGGTAGAATTTTTATATGACATTTTTCTGTGAGATTACATTACTAAATCAGAAATATAATTTTCTATGTAATAATGTGCAGTAATGTCTCGAAATTTGAGCTTCACAACGTCGAATTCATATTATCTCGAAATATATGATGCCCAAGAGTTTTAACCTAAATTTCCTGTGTGTATAATTCGTTCCTTACTCTTCAATGAAATGATACTTTGTTGTACATTTGTATATTTAAATTTCCGTAATTTATTGACAAGGTACTTTTATATTTGATTCACTTAAGCTACGGCATACGGCATATGGCCTCTCATAATTGTATCTATTCGGCAATCTTCGCCCAATTCCGGTAGGTTTAGAAGAAATAGGCGCGGTGATCCGAATGCTGACTTCCTATTTATAATCATTCATAGTAAACGTCCTAAATAAGATTTTTTGTGTGTTTCTTGAATACAACCCTTGTTTCAATCTTTATATTTATCATATAAAGCAATGAACTGTAATATAATCTATTTTCATTCCTTTTCTGAGTTAAGTGAATGCGCTTAAGGCTGTAACTTTCCATAGTGTATAAAAATGAATAAGCAAAATCCACTATATGAATGTTTTTTGTTGTTGTTTTTTTTTTTTGTTGTTGGTTTTTTCCCCCATAAAGGAACGTAAGTCAGTTAAGAGTTTATGCAGAAGTTGTCTCCCTTATGGCAAAAAATGCGGTGGGGGGAATAATGACAACAACATAAATACATTAAAATGATTTAATAAATAAATAATAGATAATGATAATGCTGTATATGGTTTCCTGGAATAAATGGCGAGAAACACAAGCAATGCTTTAAACGTTTTTACTGTATGCATCTCCTTGCTTTTAATATCCTTTTTACGCATTACTGTGGTAAGAGCGTCCGCTTCTTAACTGAGAGGTTAAGGGTTCGATAACCAGCCGTAACATACTTTAATAGCAAAATAATAGTATTGATGTATCCCTCTTGCTTAGCGCTCTGCGTCAATGGTTGTTCCAAGACTGATTTGCCCTGCGACAGGATCATGTGACTGGGTGTGGTATCATGCGATGGGGGCATTCTGTTTATCAATTATTACTGTTAACACTTGATGACATTTTGAGGACATTAGTAAGTTTTATTGAACTTCGTTCGTTGATATCAAGGAGACCACTGTGGAATTGTTGTTCATTTTATTTTTACTTACGCTTGTTTGTTCGTTTGTTTGATGTGGCGTTCGTTCGTTTGTTTGCGTGTTTGTTTATTGTTATTAAATGAAGATTACCGGGTACATGTAACAAGGTAACCCTTTACCTCATGAATATTCATGTTCACATTTATAACTTGATCAGTATTAATTTACATAACTTTAACAAGTATAAGAAGCAGTAGATTTTGTTTGCCATGCAGACGGTGTACGATTTTGTATGAGCAAACAGAGGACACCCTGATCAGACATCTCGTATAATGTCTGGTTCTGATGGTCCTGACATGTTGGTCAGTGCGAGTGTACGTAAAAAGTTCGTTCTGTTTCCATTTGAATATAAGTCACTGGCACTAGAACCGCATAATTTGGTATCATCGGATTAAAATATATATAAGATTTATCATTATTATCATCATTACATGTATTATTATTTATTTTTAGGTTTTCGCCTCTGCAGGGCGAAAACCTATTGTTTTTCTTCTGTTGATTTGTTTTGTTTTTTTTTTATTATTTTTCCAATTCCACCCATTTTTGTAGCCAGCCTAGCGGCAAGATGAGAAAAGCTACAGCTATGAAATTTTTGGCATGTAGTCATCTTTATCTTAACTTGTGCCTAAATGGTCAAACTTTTCACTTTTATTTCTGATTTAGCCACTAGGGGGCGCAATGCATGTAATCACTGTTTTGCTAATAACTCAAAAATTTGAAACCTGATTTAGATGCGGTTTTTTACATAATGTTCCTTGTTGACAGCCCAATCAAATATGATGGAAATCTCATCATCGAATACTGGAAAAAAAATTGTTCTAGGAGAGGTTGAATGTTCGAACCTTGGAAAAAAGTGGAATAATGAGGGTAGGTCTACGAAACACCTACCCACTTTTGTTAGAGATCAGATAGAAGAATTCTGTTTGCTGCATACGATTTGCAAGACATATACGCACAATATATATATATGGGGTGGCGAATTTAGGAAATGCTTGGTTTGTCCTCTAGAAACGGTCAAACTTCATTAAATTTAAGGAAAAATTAAAATTTCAAAAACGTGTTTTTGTCGCTCCTGACTTTATTTTCAGTTCATTCTTCATGAAATTTTCACACGATATGTATTGTTATGTTTGAAAGGGCCTCACAATTAAAAAAATAAAAAAAATGAAAAGGTCAAGGTCATATTACGATTATTGTGTTTTTATTCGGCCACAAATAGCTCCAAAACTAAAAATATTTCATTGAGAGTGTATGAACAAAAGTTTTAGTTCTTAAAGAGCTCTTTCCAGTGATGTTTCGATTTTGAAGATCGGACTTGATTTGGTCATTATACGGCAGTCCAAAGTTTGATCCTTTTTTGGAATAATTGTAAATCAGGTTTTATTCTTCAAATTCTGATATATAAGAAAAGAAGTTTGACTTGTGCGACTAGTATACTTGATTGAACTATTTGCTGCTTTGCTAGGTACCTTATGGTAAAATTTTAATCAATTTTCTTTCTCATTTTGCCGCTAGGGGGCGCTTTTCGTGAAATCATTTTTGCTTATAACTCAAAAAGTTTAAGTCCTATTCGAATGCGGTTTTTTGCATTCTGTTCCCTGTTGATAGCCTAATAACATATGACAGGATTCGAGGGTCCGTGTGGCTGAAAGCTTTTGAGCTACGGAAGGTTGAATGTTCGAACCTCGCAAAAAAAAACTGTGCAAATGAGGGTAGGTCTACGAAAAACCTATCCGTTTTTGTTAGAGATCAGATAGAAGAATTCCGTCTCCTGCATACCATTTGAAAGACGCATACACACAAAATATATGGGGTGGCGAATTTAAGAAATGCGTGGTTTGTCCTCTAGAAACGGTCAAACTTCACTTAAGGAAAAATTAAAATTCCAAAAACATGTTTTTTGTCGCTCCTGACTATATTTTTTATTTATTCGTCATGAAATTTTTTCAAATGTTTTGTTAAGTTTGAAAGGGCCTCACAATTAAACAGTTAAAAAACCTTAAAAAGGTCAAGGTCATGTTACGATAATTGTGATTTTATTCGGCCCCAAAGTGCTCCAAAACTAAAAATATTTCATTGAGAGTATATGAACAAAAGTTTTAGTTCTAAATAGTTCTTTCGTATAATGTTTAGTTTTTGAAGATCGGACTTGATTTGTTCATTTTACGGCAGTCCAAAGTTTGATCCTTTTTTTTTTTTGGAATAATTGTTAATCAGGTTTTATGCTTCAAATTGTGATATATAAGAAAAAGAATGTTCGACTAGTGCGACTTATATACTTGTTTGAACTATTTGCTGCATTTCTAGGTACCTAATTGTAAAATTTTTATCAATTTTGTTTCTCATTTTGCCGCGAGAGGGCGTTTTGTTTAAAATCACTCTTTTGCTTATAACTCAAAACGTTAAAGTCTGATTGAAATGCGGTTTTCAGCATTTTGTTCCTTGTTGACAGCACCACAGAATGTGATGTATTTCAAAGTATAGGGTATGGGAAAATATTTGCGCTAGAAGAGTTTGAATGTTCTAACATTGCAAAAAAAAAAAATGAGAGTAGGTCTTCAAACAAGAGGGCCATGATGGCCCTGAAACGCTCACCTAAGAACCATTGCTACAACTGATTACAAGGTTTTTAAACAGACAAGAATTCTGATATATATCAATCTAAACATTTTAGCCCTGACAATATACACACCAAATATATAAGCACTGGGCCTTATGGTTTCAGAGGAGAAGACTTAGGGCGGGGTCATTTATCTCCAAAGGGCCACCATTTTGAAAATCTTGATAATGAACCATTAGATGATGCTACATACCAAAAATCTAAGCTATAGGCCTTATGGATTCATAGTAGAAGATTTTTTTAAAAGATTTTCCTATATAACTCTATGTAAAACAAGTGACCCCTGGTGCGGGGGCATTTATCACCATAAGGTCATGATTTGTACAATCTTGGTAATGAACTATAAGATGATGCTACATACCAAATATCTAATCTCTAGGCCTTATGGATTCATAGAAGAAGATTTTTAAAGATTTTCCTATATAACTCTATGTTAAACAAGTGACCCCTGGTGCGGGGGCATTTATCACCATAGGGTCATGATTTGAACAATCTTGGTAATGAACCATTAGATGATGCTACATACCAAATATCTAATCTCTAGGCCTTATGGATTTATAGAAGAAGATTTTTAAAGATTTTCCTATATAACTCTATGTAAAACAAGTGACCCCTTGCGGGGGCATTTATCACCTGGCATGATTTGAACAACTTGGTAATGAACCATTAGATGATGCTACATATGAAATATCTAAGCTCTAGGCCTTATGGATTCATAGAAGAAGATTTTTAAAGTTTTTCCTATATAAATCTATGTAAAACAAGTGACCCCTGGTGCGGGGGCATTTATCACCATAGGGTCATGATTTGAACAATCTTGGTAATGAACCATTAGATGATGCTACATACCAAATATCTAATCTCTAGGCCTTATGGATTTATAGAAGAAGATTTTTAAAGATTTTCCTATATAACTCTATGTAAAACAAGTGACCCATGGTGCGGGGGCATTTATCACCATAGGGCTATGATTTGTACAATCTTGGTAATGGCCCATAAGATGATGCTACATACCAAATATCTAAGCTCTAGGCCTTGCAGTTTTGCAGAAGAAGATTTTTAAAGATTTTCCTATATAACTCTATGTAAAACAAGTGACCCCTGGTGCGGGGGCATTTATCACCGTAGGGCTATGATTTGTACAATCTTGGTAATGGCCCATAAGATGATGCTACATACCAAATATCTAAGCTCTAGGCCTTGCAGTTTTGCAGAAGAAGATTTTCAAAGTTTGCATTTTTAAAATCTATTTTTAGCTCATGTGACCTAATTATGCAATGGACCAGAACCATTTATACAACTTTAGTAGAGCTTCATCCAAGGAACATTCCTGCAAAATATTTTTCAAATTGGCCAAGCCGTTTAGGAGGAGGTGTTGTTTGAAGCAATTGTTGACGCCGGACGCACGCACGCACGGACGCACGGACGACGGACGCCGGACATAAGGCGATCAGAAAAGCTCACCTTGAGCACGTTGTGCTCAGGTGCGCTAAAAACCTTTGCGTTCTGTTTCATATTGAAAATTGTGGCTGAGTTGAAATAAAGTGTTCAAGTTGATTAGGTTAAAAGCGAAAACCGAGATACCGCTTGCGGTTCTAGTTTCATTTTATTATTGTTATTATTACTTTTTTTGTTCAGCTGTATACAGTTCAGGGGAAGAAAAAAATGGCAACACACAATCGAATTAATCGGTTCTAGTACCAGTGTTATATACTTGTATTCATTAAATCAACACGTAATATAGTACTGCTCGAGCAGAAAAAGGTCATCAACATAACATGCTTTTAGATTTGCTAACACTTCTTCTAACGACACACTTTATTAAGGCATACATCCTTGGGGTTGTAACATGATACATGCGCTGGTTGAGTGTGTACGATATTTAGTTTTGAATCTTGATTTTGGTTAAGGTGACACTAACAGCTAGTGTTTTGCCATGTAGACCAGCGTCACTAGAATTACCGGCAATGTAATACAGTTCGAACAATCAATGAGTCTAAAATATTAAGTTTTTTATGGTTATCATATATGCACACAGCGTTTGGATTCAAAATAGACAAATTCACCCTGAATTGAGACATAAACCTACGTAAATCAACGATCACTTCCTGAACAGCTAAACCACATGCTGGTGTATAATTCCGCACATTGTTCAATGGAAAATAGACATACATTTGAGAATTGTCCCCAGTCATTGACTGGCCTATATAAAGTCATTGATAGTCTATACAGAGTTTATAATGGAGAGGCACATGCTATGATGTTTAAAGCGAACCTCCTGATGGTTAACTTGTTTGGCGTAATGTATTCCAGGACTGGTTGGTCTGGCAGTAGAATGATGTGTGGTATTATGCCACTTGTCTGTTATGTGGAATTGCTGCCTTTTGGAACCAGTATGTCTGAAGAAAAAATGAAATCGGAATACCTCGAAAACGAAATCTACGCCACACCCTCGTTTTGTCTGGAGTTCCTTCCCCTTACACTACGTTATCGGTAATCTCGAGTACGGCCCGGTTGGACCGGAAACCAGACAAACCATCGTCATGAGACGGAATCCCGCCTGACCTGAATTACTGTCAACGATGTAAGATCATATGACGTAGGAAGATGACGTCAGCATAGAAATGTCAAGGACGCTTATTGGCCATAACAACCTGAGGGAGGACACACTGTCTCATGTGAATGTCATCACCATGTGAACAATGAGTCGGCCCTGAGAAAAGAGGCCATTTCTATTTTTCAGTCTGTGCATCGTTTCCTCGATAATAATGGAACGGACTGACAAGAGGTCTCTGAAAAACCGACAATTCTAAATACACGCATGACAAGTTACTTGGAATGAGATACAGGTGATAAATCATGTAGGGTTTCAAACATCCCGAGGGTGGGGAATCAAGAAACTCAGACTTTGTATCAATTTACCACTGTCCCTCTTGTTCATCGTTTTTCAATGATTTTTGTTGTTGTTGTTTTATATATATCTTTTTTTCTTTTCCTTTTATCTTCTTCCTCTTCTATAGATACTCTTTTTCCTTAGTCCAGTGCTGTGTCCTGTCATATCTCCACATCAGCTACTAACTTCATGTTTTTAAAATACGCAGTCCTTACTTCCTGTCCTTATATCCGGTTAAGGCTAGTATATACTTCCGGTTTTGTTTTCTCCAATGTTCCGATATCGGCTGCAACTTCCGGTGTCGTCTGCGTTCAGTTCCGAGCATTGCCTGTTTTCGTTGCCGTCTGCTGTTGTTGGAAGCGATTCAAGGGAGGACACACTGTCTCATGCTGGAACAATGGCATGGAGACGAGAATGTCTTCCCGTGATTCACTCCTACATATTTTCCCACGTTCGCACGTGAATCCGTTCAGCTGCTTCTCCAACAAACCTCATCAAAAATTCCATCTTACAAATTATGATAACCTGTAATAACAATATTCTGCAAGTGAAAAGTAAAATTGGTTAAAAACCTTTAGAGCCGAGTACTTTCTGCTAAATGCTTACTAAAGTTTATTTAATACAACATACAGGAAATGTTTATATTATACAAAAAATAGCAGACCAGTCCTGAACGATATTCAAGTGCTCTAAGGTCTGTATTCTACTTTTGAAACCATGTAACTGTTTAAATATACTACCAAAATCATTATCACTTGAACAGGTATGCAAGTTGAGAAAAAGGACAATTTTTCGCTTACCTGCAGCTATACTCTAAAAGCCCTTTGTGTTTTATAAATAGCGAGTCAGTCAAGCGAGTTTTATACTCGCCCTTCTTAGTGTATATATGATACTTACTACAGGTATACAGACGCGGCCCGGGGGGAGCGACGGGAGACTGGGGCTTCGCAGCGATGAACATGTGACATGTACAGATGGAAATAGGACACGAAGTCGGTCCATTAACAGCAACCTGTCACTGTAAACAAACGACCTGGCGTGGAAATTGTATAGCTATCCCTTACATGTACAGGGACTTTTTTAAGATGGTATACATACCTTTTTTCTTTTTTTTCTTCAAAATACATAAATATATTTTTCAAAATATATTAATGCTTTTATTTCGTATATATGAAATCATTCACTTTTTTAAACAGTTTACGAACAAGCATGACATTCTGCAATACAAATCAAAGAAATATTAATCAGTGGTAATATGGCATTTTCCTTGCTGTAACAGAACTGAGCTACTCACTCGGTGTCATTTCCTCTTATTTAAACACTGCAAATAGACAATTTACCTTCGGAGCAACTCGACGATTTTCGAAGATGGTACTGGATACTTTATCAATAAAACATTGAAACTTCATGGCACTCGAGAAAGATATTTGATAATAAATCAAGCATACCTAAATTTATTATAAGACGTACGTTTGAACAAAATTCTAATGGTGTAGAACTGTCCCTTAAGCTCTACAACCATAAAAAAATATAAAAAAAATTTGCTATATGTTCGACGATAGCATTGCCAAAACTATTCTCTTGCTACTTTTCTCAGCCTTACTAAATAAACAGATTAATATATTTTGAATCAGTACATGCATATACTGGATTGAACATGTTCTCTATTATAACGTTAGGATAGTTTTCATGCAGTTTCACGGACCATGGACTAGATAGCATTTATAGTTATGCATCTTATCATAGCGATGTCTTCATTACAGACTTGATATATGTGAAACCATGTTCGCTTTAAAGGTGTAGATTTGTTTAAACAAGTTTCAAAAATGGTCATATATAATTCCAATGAATTATTTTTGCGGTTCAATATGGAACATTATAAGACCTCCGAGACTTGCTTAGTGGACGGAACTTGGCATTGGATTTAAATAATATGTCTGAAAATCGCTAGACCGCAGTTAAATATACCGAGGGAATATCAATCGCGTTTTATGTCCCAAATTGGATGTTGCGAACCATTTCTTCTTATATCTAAAATAACGCATTCTTAACAGCTGAAAATAACTCCATTATATACACATACGTACAATCAAGGTTTAACGTGTACTTCACAAACACTTTATAATGTCGGTGAAGTCAAAATTGCCATTTCTTATAATATATACACACCTGAGTGAATTTGCGTGTGTGAAAGAGAAAGAAAGAGTGAACGAAGAAGGAAGGGGAGAGATAAAAGAAAAAATAGCAAAAATGCCAGAGGTTCGTAAAATATAAATAAAAAACTACCTGTATTTAGCATTACCCACCTGTTTGACTCCATTATCCGCGGGGTATAAGAGACACATATTCTCTCGTCCAAACACCTGAGTGAATACACATCCCCGGAATGCTTGTAACAATACACTGCGCATCCATCCGTCCCATCCCTCAATACACTACTGCTCCGATTTCACGGTAACCCGGGCTGTTGATGTACCGGGCACACAATGGACCCGTGAATGTAACCCGTATCTCATCCGGGGATTTATTCACATCGCGTGCTGTTTTCTGTCTGAACTTCAGTTGCAACTGAGCTGAAATTTAACATAATATCTTAATTTTAACAGTGAAACAGAAAAAGACACTCTTAAAAGTTTGCACAATCTGGTCCGTTTTCCAATGAATTCGGAAGAAAATATGACAAAATCTCTCTATATTATATATCATTAAATATACGTAATAAATATAATTATGACTAAATATGAAATAATAAAAAAAAATTGTTATATGCAATGAAAGTAGCATGAAATATATATGTAAGCTGTTATTCGTAAAAGGTAAGAAAAATACCTTTGTGAAAATTGTCATGTAAGTTAGTCCAGTGCCCTCGAACATCGTTAAACGTCAGGCACGTCCTTGTGAACTTTAACCATATCTGTCAGTTCAGTACAGTGCATGCTAAACTTAAACAACCCGCGGACGATCGTGATAAATCGCTAAACTATTTTTCTCATCTTCAATGAAATTGTTCTAATAACTAAACTATGTTACATGTAAATACCGATGTCATAAAACTGAATATTATTTAAATTTTTCCCACCACTGCGACCTCCGACCTACTATATTCACCTCCACTGCTCCAAGAATTAGCATTTCAAACGTTTAACTTACCTGGAGCGTTCATACACGTCACGTGACCGTTCCGCCAAGCGCCTGAGGGATCACGAGGACGCTAGACAGCACTCGAATCACTGTTTAGAGTAGAAAGTGATACTGATCTTGGGTAAACACCAACAGACAGTCGTGAAGATGGTGACAGGGGATGGACCTTTGTCAAATTTGGCCGTAGAACATGTCAGAGGACTGTCACACGCTTTCCCAGTACGTGTTGGTTATTGAATTACCCCACACCATAAATTGTTGTCGTCTGACTAGAAACACGAGGACGATGTCCAGTGACAGATTGCGTCAAATTAAGAAACTGACAGCTGGTCCGAGGACCCTTGTATGATTTATAGATAGGTTCAAAATAATGCCCATTAATTGAAAATACCGTCTGTTAATGTCAGGGGCGTATCAGCTACCGTACCTTACCCTAGATGAAGATGGAAAATAGTTAACCTCAATCTATACCAAGTAGTTTTACTTACAACGTATTCGTATATTTTGTGGGGTAACACGTATTTCTTATATCTGATGGGACCAATAATTAGCCCGCATTCCTACCCCTTGTAAATATTGAACCAGCCTTCGGATTCGTAGACAATGTAGGATGCCAATGTGACCATGGTACCCATTTGTATCCAAAAAAAACAACAACCACAAACAAACACAGTATGATTCTCATTTCAGGCAAAACCATTCAAATCTCAGTGAACATTAAAGTGTGTGCACGTTGTATATGTGAGCGATCGATTTTAGATATTTTGTGAAACGCTGTCCTGGTGTACTCCATTATTTCGTGACTTTAAGAAGGGACAGCTCTCTATGAGTTTTTGAAGACAAAAATAAGAACAAATCGGGTCACGTGACAAATAACATATTTTTTTTTTTGTATGATTCATTGTTTTCTTCTTACTGCACATTTTAAACATATTTGATATTTATCAGCGGGAAAATAACCAGAACATCAATCAACTGCAACTCATTTTGGGAACGGATCAATTTTCAAATTATGATTTTCTTTAAATCTCATTCAGGTGATCATAGATTTAATTTTTAAAAAAACTGCTTGACTGGTCAAGGGTCATTAACTACCGATTTTAACTGAAAGGTTTGAAAAAAAAAAACCCGTTAAAACTATCAAAAAAAGCTAAAAGAATTTTTTTTGAAGAAAACACGAATCATTCTCTTTAGTTAACGCCAGTCTAATACCACTGACTTACTCAAAAGTATATATACCCAAATTATTGTAATTTTTGTCATTCATTTATGACATTTACATATTTACCCGTGAACATATTGATCCGTAATTTGAACTATGCAGGAGTCAACTGCGCATGCCCAGGGGGGAAACTACTGTACCCTGTAATTGATTGACAAACAGATAACTTGAAAGAGACTCCAAATTTACAAGTGTCACGCTAAGGAGTGACTTAGAGGATGACATAACACATCCATAGTTATTAATTTCAAATTAACTAGGTCTGATTCGCCCTTACATTATACAACACTTATTCAGGCTGTATAATTGACAAACCTATTCGTTTAAACAAGTTTAATTGAGATTATATAATGATGTTTAGGAACTTACGTTCAACTTATTGTTATTTTTTCATGTATTACACTGCGAGCAAATCTCTAGATTATTTTGGAAATGATTCGTTTGTAAATATTATTCGGTCATCATTTGTGAAAACGTTTATTCAGTTACGGTCGATACAGGGACTAGATTTATAAAAATTCTTTAAAAACAAACTTAAATATCAAATAACAACAACGATGCAAAGAGCAGTTTTTTGAAATTGTGTTTTGCTTTATACGGGAACACAGTGATGGTTCGGTTACAAGTGGCTTTGCAAGTTTATAAAGTATATTGCAGCATTTATTTCATGTCTTTGAATGAATGAAATTTGCATTTATCTCCATCTTTTGTGTTTGCAAAATGAAATGAGTTTGAGTGTGATGTTCACAAAAATGTGTGTGAAAATGAACAATTTGCACCCCCCCTCCCCGGCTCAAACACACAACCATTGGATCTGCTCAGAAGTGAGCTACCTAGAAAGGCATCGGACTTAGCCATTTGTTAACTCTAGATCTTAAACAACTGATAATTAACTGACTCAAAGACTAAAATCCATGGTCATCGCAGAGGTTGAGGAAGAAAAAACGAATCGCAGTATCATAATGATTTCGGGAATCAGCATTATTGAAGTAATTAATATATATGAGAGATAGAACATTTTAATATGTGTATATTTTTCATTTAATGGTTATAATAAACAAAATAAGATTCGATATATACATTTTTATAATATTCATCTAATGAAGGTCTGTATAGGAGTTAATCTCGAAATCATGTACCTATGTATTGAACACAGAGCTATGCTTGTTTTAACTTTTCAGTGCGACCTGGCTGGTATTGTTCCGAAGTTTACTGTCGTCTAACTAAATGCAGGATGAAGAATATTCCATTGACCTTCCGCGGTCAAAAGGCGTCTTCGCATTGCGACCCGGCCGGAACTCGAACACACAGTTGCGAGGAGGAGTGAAGTACCCGGTATTGCTAATTCGGGAAGTATAACCATTGAGACCTCCCCCACCTCCACCCCTTCATTGGTGTCATGAGGAATAAAATGGCGTTCCATAAAGGTGAACATTGATGAAATATCATAAAACGTGAACGAAGCCACGAGATTATTAAAGAGTTTCACATGACTAGATAAAGAATTCCACCCTATATGCCCAGGCCGTTCAGGACAAAAACCGAGACGTGTCACAATTTATGCTACATTGATTGTGGCCTCTCTGAGTTATTGGAAAAAAAGTTAATGACTTTTTATTGCAGATCTGTCAATCTGGAATTTATGCCCGAAATAAGAAACACATTATCGATGGAAAAAGTTATGATTTCGTTCAATTTCTTATAACCAACAATTGTAAATAACTCGTAAAGTCTTCTTCGATATATCTGTTTGAACTCTCCAGATATTTTACCTACGATATAAAAAGGTTCGTTAAGTGATTTGTTTTTGCTTTTTTCAAAGGGAGAATATACCATTTGACATCAAGCTTTAATATCAGTTTCCATATGTTCATCTTAATACATTGTAATGCATTGACAAAACAGTGTTTAGAAACATAATAGTTTTCACACGTCTTCTGGCAACACGGAATAAACTGTTTGAGATTTAAAGGCATACATGCACAATGCACAAATTTCGAAAACTTTTACACAGTAACAGAGAATACATTACCAAATATCGAGTTGAAATTAAATGAAGTGTTGCTAGCCAATAATATTGTGTTATCTGCCCTTGAAAAAGACATAAAAGAGAAAACATTCACTTTCAGGAGCAGATAACTCAAAAAGTAGAGTGGTGTCCCCTTTTTTTCCATAAAATAGTTTCTAATATAATTCTATATAATCATGCAAAGCTTAAGAAAACTCTCATGGCTAGTTCTTTTAAACAGACAACAATATTCAACTGACCTGTAAAAGTTAAAAACGTTCATGATGTTTTCAATGGTACATATGTGTTTTTTATCGGATACAGAAAACCCTCACCCGTGGAAAGTCGATGACTAACTAGTAACCACCGTCACGGAGACATCTGCTAAAGTTGCAGTTCAAATAATATCGCTATTGATATGAAAACAAACACATGCCTGTGCTCTTAATTTATCAGATCAGCTGGCAAGGGGTCATTTATGTATAGTGTATTCATTTATTGATTTTTACCTCAGAACCTAAAAATGCTAAACTTGATTGCATAAACACTTGCCAAAGGTTTAAAGAAACCTATTTTGAAAACTAGGTATATTTAAGAAATCTATTGCAATCGGCAATTATCGATAAACACCGCCACATTCCGTTCATATTTGTAGCGAATATCAACATATAAAGGAAGTTTATATTCGGAATATCTCGGCAATTTCTACTGATGAATGAAACATTTGGAGGTTAGACTCCTAATCCTGTAATTTCGGCTAACTCCGGAGTCCTTCGTATGATTTTCGTAAAGAATCGCCTGAAGTAGCCTACATGACTAAAGTGTTCCGAATGTAAAATGCACGTGGATTAATGCAGATACGCTTATCAAGAGCAGACGGCCAGAAATTTGAGGCACACGTATCAGGACTGAATACTTGACCAAGCGAATAATATTACGGTGAAAATAACAAGCATGTGTTTCTGTCCATATATTCATCATTTTATGCTGGTTTACTCGTTCGCGAGTAATGTAATTTCTTTAGATGATGATAATGATGATGATATCTAACTATCTGTCCGTCTAATCCATTGGTTGGATTCGTTTGGTTGGCTGTCCGCTCAATCAGACATGTAAATATTAATTTTTACACCATTCGTCCTGCCCGCTAACAGTTCATCCATTCGCCTTTCTTCATGAACCTCAAGAAAATCTTTTAAAAAATATATATATGCGGCGTTGATGGGAATCAAAGTAATGGAGAATGTAGAATGGTGAAATATGAAGACTACATGTTATAGGAAGAAAAAAAAAATTAATATAGAATCGCATGTGGGGATCGAACGTTATATTTTTCGGTTAAACACGTGAGGTGTTATGAACTCCCTCACTACTACTGTCTTTTATCATCTTTTTTATAATGTATTATAGCAAAAGTACCCTTTTATTCATTAATTCCATCAAAATCATGCATTTAACTTAACATTATAAGCTTTTAAAATGTCAAACAATGGAAATCTTAGGCGCAAAATGACAAGTTATATTGTGACATAAGTCTTTTTTTATTACTTCCCCTTGGTAATTTCGTTTTCATGAGTTATTTCCCCCTGATTTTCTTTCAAAGTGACTTTCTCCTTCTGTTTTCGTTAATGTTGAGATGTTTTTAATGAAATTTGAAACAGAATTATATGATGCATCTTTCTATCGTCAGGTTTGCTCGAAAATCAAATTCATGTTTTTTCATATTGACAGAAATTGTGTATTTTCCATAGGCTTCAATGTTAAATTAAATACAGATTATCTCTTCCTAAATTTATAAAACTTAAAAAAGCTCTCTGTGAAATTTTTTCTATTTATTTGTGAATGTCTTGAAGGTGACAAAGTTTCATAAAAATATTACCATCCAGTTGAAAGATAATGAAATATGACTATGATGTTACTAATACCTTGAGAAAGTCTAAAAGATGTTGCTGTTGGTTTTGGTTTTGTGCGGAAATACACACTTATGACGAAAAGAATAGCTGATTACGAAATTGCGAAAAGAAATCATTTTTTGTTGTGACATACCGTATTCTTGTAAGTTTGATTTGATGTCAAATTTTTAAAGGACCTGATATGATGTGCATGTACACATCTATAATTTGATTACAAGCTACAGATTTTTATTTAAACACAAATGTACGTCATGCTTTCATTTTACCACAAATATCTGCAAAACCCGACCCAAATATCACAATGGGTGATATCGATCAAACTTAAATATGGGAAGTTTTACCCAGTGTTTTAAAATGAGAATTTGGGGTCATCATATTGAGTTACTATGGTATCGGCTTGCCTATTCTGCTGGATGGGGAGATACCCAATATTCATTTACATCTTCCGCCGTGTCAAACCGTAGCTCAGTGTATATCAGCAGGCGACACCAGGATACGGTGAAACGCTTGGGTGGAAATATAGGTTTTTAGATGATGAAAACAGATGCTAAAAGCGAATATTTGACATAGCATACATTTTTACAGGTATATAGTGTCAGAAATTCGTGCTGTATTTGTGACCTGAATTGTTAAAAAAGATGCAATTAAAAAGTGCTGATGTCGTATCTTTTTTTTTTTCTTTACTTTTTTCTGAATTAAGTAATTCTCTTATGTTTAATATGTATTACAGAAGGAAAGTAGAAGAGGTGGTAGCATTTATAATAATAGTAGTCTACAGGTAATAGTAAAAGAAGTAGAAAATGCTGATATTATTGTTATCAATGTTGGTGCTGTTGATACAGCAGAAAGTAGCAGTAAATTCTAGTGGTGTGTTGTAACAATAATAATAAGGCGATGTTTAATATATTAGCTACTTTACACAAAGGCCCCGCAGTTCACTCTGCTTCCTGGTTAATTTATTCAGGTACATACACCTTCAAAATGTATACCTATGAAAGATATACAACTATATCGTTCACCTTATGTTAACAGAGCATTGATTCACATACGCCACATTTGCCCGTCTATTCCCGAATATAAGTTAACATTCATAAAGCTTGATGGGCTTAGGGCAAACATCAACCAAATGAAAAAGCAAAATTAAGCGATGGACCCCGTACTGACATGGATACCGTATTACAACTATCGACCTACCAGCTTCCCTTCTCAATTTCATCATGAAAACCCTGAAATTTGAAAGCCAAAACCCGGTTGCTATGACAACGTATTTACCTGTAATTGAGACAAGTGCGCACACCTGCAGAGACACAGATGACAGGGACACGTGCTAACTGTCCACAAAAACACTTGAAGAATATGTAAAAGCCACACCCATTCTCGACCTCCCTGGAGAAAGGGTGTAAGGTTATGCAACCTTGTCCGACTGGTCCTTCAAATGCAACCACTTGTTGATGATTTAATGCCATTCTGTTTATTTCGTCTATGACTGTTTGAACATACCAGATATGTTGTGCAAACAGACAGTTAGACCTATAACATCGGCCAACCTGCATTAAGAGGCCAACCTATATTAACCAGCCAATAATCATATTCTCTGAAACTGTCAATTTGCATTTTTTACTCTAATTAACGAGCACCTGTGCTTAACAGCCACGTGATCTTGCTGCCTTGACTGGTCGCTTGAGACAGGTTTAAGTTCATTCACAAAGATGTGTCTACATCATAATGTCTCATTGACATATGCATGTAAAAAATGGAACTATTTAAACGATAAATATTGTGAATTTAATTATTTATGATATTGTAAATAGAAGATATTTTGATATTGTGTGTTTTTAACGTAATCGTACTAAGGCTCAGTGGGCTGAAAAGCGCCCTTATTATCTGTTACAGATAGGGAATTTCTCCATAAACAGGGGTCATTCAAAGCAAAGCCTACGATAAACAGAGGGGAAAATCAAAATTTATTATGCATTTATATATGTAATCAGTGTCAAGCTATCGACACCAGAGAAGAAAAGAAATCTAATTTCAGTATCTTTTGAAACTTAAATAGAATATCGGCGACATTTTTATTCATCAAGAATACATTTCATATTTCCCTGCGCGTGACACCCCATATATCTTACCGTCAGGTTTGTGTCTCTGAATCACTTACACCTCTGACCCCGGGGGTCATATTTCATGTGGGTCACGTGATATATGGGGAGAAACGAAGGAAGGGGAGAGACTTAGGTATAATGGATGTTTTATGTCCGAACAACTGATACTACAGTGGCCATTAAAAATAGCTACTGTGTCTCCGACAGATAAGGTGAAATAAATGAACGCACGTATTTACGAACAGTGCCGGAATGAAACTGATATTTCCGAAGGCAATTACACGTCTACACCACTTTCTGAAAACTGACGGAAGGCAACGAAACTTGACGAATATAATAAACCATATTTAATACCGGAAACTCTCGGGTAGTGTCCTCTCGGGACGATTGGTTTCAATATAGGCCTACATGTATAAATTATGTAAATTTAGAATTGACGGAGAACAACGGAGATTGCCGAAGACATATATGGAAATAATAGTTAGTACGTCAAAGTAAAGTGAACGCTGAGCAGATGAAATCCACTCGGTGCGAAATGAAACTAAATATATTTATCAAAGGGAACAGATGATGTTAACCAAATGTCGTCTGCAGACGAATATGTTTTACCGTACTCTGTTCGTAGTTATGATTGTGATAACCCCGTAGCACGGTGTTAAAGAACTATGGACCTTCTCACTTTAAAATAAACTTGAGAATAGATTATTGATATCAGAATGACATCGCTCATGATAACATACATAGAAACATGTATTAAAATGGTTGATATGTATTATTCAAGAGATTTGCTCCGTTCCGAATGTGTGATCTTTTATTTTCAACTGAGGTCCATAAATTTCACAATCAGTATAGAATTTTCTGTACCTTGATATATACATTGTTGTAGTATGTAACAGTATGCCCTTTATTTGGGTTTTACGCCACGGGTCTTCCTGAAGGACAGGCGCAGACGACATAAAGACTTTGGAAGGTCAAGGTCATGGCAATGTCGTTTGGGTGAACCGAAAGTCAACATTTCTTTTTCAAAATGAAAGATTATTATTCAAATGGTGTTGTAAAAAAAAAGATAAAGAACTATGAAATTGTCCTTAAATGAGTTCAGGAAACGAAAATGTAAACCAATGCTAAACGACCGCTTTACCAACATTACCAAAGATATAATCCAACGAACGTAAATAACGATATAATTATTCCCTTTATATATATATTATTAGCATTATAATTATTACTAAAACAAAATATTATTAACAATATGATAATTATATGATTTAAACAAAAGCTGTAAAACATATACTAAAATGTTAGTTTAGTAATAATGAAACCGACCGCTTAATGCAGGTTGACCGCTTAATGAAGGTGACCGCTAATACAGGTTAAACTGCATAGACCTTTCTTAAACAATCTCCCAAGGGAATAAGAGAAAAAGTCCGACTGCTGGTTGTTAAATAAAGGTTGTCGCTAGTACAGGTTCAGTCGTGTTATA
>CM037794.1:12274391-12324391 GCA_021229015.1 Solen grandis
CATATACATGTAGACAAATAGAAGCCGTTCAATCTGTACCAAGCAGTCATTTTCCTGTACACAATCTGGTGTTTATTATTCATATGAAATCAATTGTATAAACCTGGAGAAAAAGGAGTCCCTTCACTATTGGTTGAAATCAATCTTTGCTTTAGAAGATGAATAAAACGATGATTATATTACAATACGTTATATTAAAGTAGGGCCTCTATATAGAATCCCTGATTAAAGCAAACAAACACAAACAATCACATCATTTCTGCTTAACTATGCTCTAAAAAGAAATAAAAAAGATTTGCGATTAACCAGAGGTCATTTATCAAAATATAAAACGAATAAACAAGAAAATAAGCTGCTGACGTTATAAAAACTTAATTTTGTGATTATTTTGTTAGCAGGATATATCAAGAGGTTTTCTCTTATTTTATCAAATCTTAATTCAAATTTAGCTTGTCCCAAAAATATATTCGTCATTCTATTTATTCATAATTATCCAAAATGTATTTTACCACAAGGCAGTATCATGTTAGAATTGAATTAATCTACAAGTAATTATGTCCTTCTTCAGTTAAATGACCACAAGTGACCAGTCAGATTGGTCAGATAAAATCAACAAGTATAGATTTCAAGATATGTTGACAAAAACCCAAAGGGCTTGAAGGAAATTTGCGTATGAAGACGTAGACTTTTATTTTTGTTCTCATTTCTCCGGATGAATTTGGCCAGGTGCCTAGAGCAAATACGCTTATTAATATGTTTATATGTACATGAGTATAAATATTAATGAAATGTCTTTCTCTCGGGGAAGAATGGTATACTAGAAGATAGCTGTTAAAATCATTCCCCGAGACATAGCTGTGTGGTCAAGATGTTATCCGTGCAAAGGTGGATCTACTCAAGGGAGTCCGGCACGAAAGGTGGGCCATATATCACTATATATAGTGATATTATTGATATATGACCTCTAACCTTCGTGGGCCTAACCACCGTGTGCCCAAATTCTGCCCACTATCCGCACTTAAATGTTCGCTCGTTTGCTTCATTTTAGTATCCCATAGACAGAGTTTCGTTAATTAGCAGGTTATATCGTTCAAAGCCGCTTCTCTGCGATATGTCACAAGATCCGTGGCACTTAGCTCCTCATGCATGGGACACAGAGAACCAGTTATCTGAATTATACCATTACCAGGTTTAGAGATTGGTATTCTCGGCCTAGGATCAAACATCATAACCGCCTGGTCCCAGGGCAATCCATTTAATAATTAGCCCGACAAGCTCCATTCCCAATACACACAAACTCACCCGGACTTTACTATTCCCCGCCCTTTGCTTTCATTTCTGAATCCGCTCAAGTGTAAAAGACTTGACATTATTCAATGATTTTACTCTACCGCAAATATTTTATGACATGATAGGAGTTCCATTCACTAAACCATCTAGAGAGAGGGTGCACACTAGAGCGAACACTGCAGCTGGATGTGATTAATATCAACAAAATAAAAGAAAAAGTAAAACGCAGGTCATAGAGAAGTATGTTTGAAAAACGCAAATAGTAAAACAGTCTATGACTTTAAAGAGAGAGAGGGGGAGGTTTTCCTTTGATATTTGATAAACTATCTGTTATAAATATGTGTGGTTTTCATTGCTGTTCTCTCTCTCTCTCTCTCTCTCTCTCTCTCTCTCTTAAACGGGACGCGACGCCAAAGACAGGGCAACGCGAGTGATTAAATCTATGGCACGTATGATGTATATATTATTACCAATTAAACATAAAAGGAATTTCTTCAGTGAAGTGCAGAGACGTGGAGGATTGAGCCATATGTCCTTGACCAGGGAGGTCTACAGAGGGTTGTTTTTAGTGGATATCATGAAAGCATTTACGATAACTATTTAAGGTCGCTTTGAAGAAAATTCGATCGTTTAAGCTGATATGAATAAAGTTAAAAGAAATTAGTCCTTATTATATATTAACCACTTCAATTGTGCGATTGTGTATGTACATGCGTGTTTGAATCACAGTTATATAATTATTCAATTAACTAACTGGATGTCCACCATGCTGTTTAGACAGAATGAGGAATGATTATTTCCTCTATGATAAATAGAGGATATTTGTTTGTTTAGAGTGAATGTGGAATATATATCATTGAGAAGTGATACACTAATGTGAAAATGAATCACTTCGAGTTGAAATATATTCAATATTCACTCAAAACAAACACACTTTCTTTTCAGTTTATGCTAACTGCTGCTACATACCCATATACGCACTTTTTATGTAAAAAGTAGTCCCGGCATATCTATATCACACACACTGAGATATGGATTTATCTCACTGATAGAACACAGTATTTCATCATTTAGCATAAAATAAAATCTTATATTTCATGGTGTGTGATATAATTTAATATTCATGAATAAATCAATATGATGACAAATCACTTTATTATCTCTCTGTCTGTCTGTCTGTCTGTCTGTCTCTCTAACACACACACACACACACACACACACACACACACGTAAAACTATGCGATAAAATGCGAGAATAAGTGTCTTAGAGAGTGTAACCGGCCCGAAGCATATTCGTACCCATTCATTCATGAAATATATTTAAATCAGATTGGTGTAACATACTTCGCTAGATCTCAAGGATCATAACGTCGCGATCTCTAAATCAAAGTGAGGTAGATACATATAATTGCTGCCAATGGTTAATCGTCTATTTACGGATGAATGGAGAATTTTGATTAAGATTTTAGCAGCTTTAAAATTTTGCTCGACTTGAAACCTTGGCATACTTATGATCGTGAAATTTTGATATTCATAAAAAAATAATATTTCTTAAATCCAATTAAAACTAGTAAAATGGATATTGCGTATTTTAGACCTGTGTCCCACAGTACAATTAAGGAAATCCATCCAGCATTAAATTATAATCATGGTTCTTCGAGTGCTTAAGGAGACAACAGTGCAGATGCAAGCATCCATTGACTTGGGGTTATAGGCTCTTTTATTCAAATTCTATAAAGGTTTACATTTACTAAAAACTTCAAACGATCGATTGATGGACCATGATCACAATAAATGAAAATACAAATATACAAACATAATAGTTCAGTATTTACGTATCTATTAGTATCAAGACAAGATACATAACATAAATTATCTTATTACCATACTATAGACGCTATGTAACATCTCTGTTGACAGTCGTATCTTTTCGGCAATCCTCGGCCTAATATACCGAAATTTACCAATCATCTCACCGTAATATCATTCCTTACCTCCCTTTGTAACTGTAGCTACAATAAAAGGGGAGATAATAAGGTTGCCACGACAAAGCACTGAACGTATATACATATATCCAAGTAAACATTGATCATCATTTATGGCAGAACTGAATAATGAAAATGAAAATTAGGGTAACAAAACCAAAAATGGCGGTATAGTCGGTTGGAAATACCGTAAACTCCGCCGCAGTAGGTCTGAAAATTCCTAATGCGGAACAGCTTTTCAAACAGTCGACGAAATTTTATACTTGTGCAACCGCATCAAAAAAGTAAGGAAACCAATGCTTTATCCATGCTGTTTTCGACGTAATATTGCAACTTTGGAAAGGGGATAATCATTTCCTGGCGGTTTATAAAATAACTCAAAAAAGATCTAAATGCTCCCCACAGGTATAAAGATATAAACAATGAACTTGAAAAAGGGTTAATTATGCCATGTGCCACGACCTCGAAAAGAATTCGGAAAACCTCGGTTTGTATCTTAAATGCCCACACAGTACTTCTAGGGTTATCAGCCGGGAGACAGACAACAATAGGCAGACTTCACATAAACGTACATCACTGACGATAGCGGGAAAACGAAACTCACGTCTGTTTCATACTTCGCAGATAAGCGCCCTCGCGCGATGTGATCCGGTGCACGTGCTTAACCAGAGCATGCGCACTTGTTCATTTAGTCTCGAATTCACTTTTTTTTAAAGAAGTTAAATAGGCATGTGATATGAATGTATTTCTCTATGAAAGATGTCTAATGGCTAGTTTCGAACTTAAGACTTAATCTGTAAGGAGACGTAAACATTATCAGTCTCTAATCATCGAGTAATTCAATATAAGACATTATAAATGTGTCACTGAGCAGGGACTTTATGAGAAGTGTGGTGAACACCATAAATATCAAGAAATGATAACCATGCATGGACAGTTTTTTATTGCTTATTAAGCACTTGGTAAACCGTAAAAATAGGAACATTGATTCACATATAAACTACTGTAAAAATATTTTACTGAGTCTGTATTAAAGCACATTTCGTAGATAAAAATATTTGTTGATTTATGGTCTTAAAAGTACCGGAAATACGATTTTTTTGTGAATAATATTATAAGTAAAAATACGAAAATTGAGCCTCACGAACACTTATGATTTTATACTAAATTACGGTTAAACCAGTAGGTGGCTCGGAAATCAGCTGTGAATAACGACCGAATTTCAACAAGTTAAATACAGCAACCACCTGGCAGTGGACAGTAAACTAAAGTTTTGTCTTTCTTCTCTTTACATCAATTATGAGACACATTCGTACAACTTGCTGTTCACCCCTTGATGTGTATGGGTTGGACCAGTACTCTGTCCCCGCCCCCCAGGAAAGTTACGAAACGGCATTTGAACCCATGGTGCACAAACTTCGGATATGCAGTCATGCGACCACGAGACATTTAGATTTTTCTCTCTCATTTAAGCTGAAGAGTACCCCAATTTTCCACGAAGGTAAATGAAAAAAGAGATAAACTATAAAAATACTAACAAACTGCTGTTGAGAGGTGAATATTTGATAGCTACAGTAAGTCTGAAATTCCAAGTGGGTGGGGTATTATAAATTGTTTCGAGGTTGGTTAAAGTTGACAGTAATTAGCTAACTATCAGTTAATTACAAGTCCTGGTCAAATTTAGTGAACATCCAATGTTTGGTGTAGACACCAAGTTGAGAAAGAGAGAGAGAGAGAAAACTGCGATGCTCATGCAAAAATATTTAAGCCCGCGAGACCTAGAGTGTGTATTTTTCATAGCAATCTTAGTGTCACAGGCAAAATATTGCCATTAATTCAAGCTGACAGTGTCAAACGATGGCAAGGGAGGAACTCCGACTAACTTATGATACATACATAATAATCTGTTTAAATTCTTTCGCGCATTCTTACTTGACATATACTGAATTAGGGTGACCAGTATTAATTATTTGACTTCCGGTTATTGCAGTATCTCGTGGATTAAGTAGTATTTATTACAGAACACGGACCCGATTTGCACCGAATTAAGTATTTCTTACGTCATACTGAAGAGAAATTTCGCAAATAGATTTACATGATTCTTTCTGCAATGAACATCTTCTACAGTGACATAAAACATGCTGCAGTAAATATCTCTAAAGCTCCAAAATAAGTGTGATCGATATAAAAATTCGGATCGCATGCGTATTTTAATGTGTTTAAGAAGTAATATACTGAATGATGTTGGCCTTATGGGTAGATATCAGCCATAATCGAAATTGACCGAGAGATTTTGTTTATAAAAATTGTCATAAAGTTTGAAAAAAGTTGATTAAAAATGAAGAAGCTAGAGTGGGAGAAGTTAAATCTGGTATTTTATTTATCATTCAAAGGCTATAACTCCAGAGCTTATGGGCAGATACCAGTCATAATAAGACTTGACAAAGAGGTTATGTTTATAAACATTGTCAAGAAGTTTGAAGAAGATAGATTTAGAAATGAAAATGCTACAGTGTACAGAAAGTGAAAAAAGGGCTTAACTTCAGACCTATTGGGCAGATATCAGCCATAATCAAACTTAGGCAAGAGATTATAGCTATAAACATTGTCATAATGTTTGAAGAAGATTGCTGAAGAAATGTAGATTCTAGAGTGTATATAAGAAAATGATGACGTACATTGAATGACCCCAACAGCTTACCTTGAGCACATCGTGCTCAGTTGAGCTGAAAAAAGGCTAGACATCCATTGACCCTAATATTAAGTTGGAATTCTTGCATCCCGAATCCGCAATCTTCATTAGAATTGTTGAAAAACTCACCATGAGTTTTGGTGAGCATAATTTGAAATATATCTTAATTAAGTACCTTTATCAAGTGTTCTGTGTTACACTCAGGGTTATTAACCCTTTCCCTCATATAGACTCATTTTGACGCACTCAATAGGTACCACATAAAGCCTGATCTGCAGAAAGCCACACTTAAACCTTACCAAATTTAATTATAAAATCCTCATTTCCAGACCACTGAGGAGCAGCGAACAGCATAAAACCTGATCAGCCTGCGAGTTACTCGCAGGCTGATCTGGTTTTATGCTGTTCGCATAGGTCTTTACATGGTGTCCTCTATGAGGGAAAGGGTTAAATAAATGAACAAGGACGTACACGAGAAAATACTCAGGTAGAAATAAATGAAGATGATTATTTGGGGTAAATGTTGAAATCATATGACGGTAATTTGTACTGGCGAAAAGCGCCAATTTTGAGATACACATGTCATTGCTTGATATTAACAAACGACGCAGTTTACACAATGTTCATGTGTGCTACTTTAAAGAACTCGTGATCTGCTGATGAATAATTTATATTCGCGAGGAACGAACTTTCGTGGACTTGGAATACGGTTGCATCCACAAATAATATTCCCAACGAACACTTTTTATCGAGTAGACGTCATTTTATAATATATAGAACACGAATTCACAAATATGATTATGCAGACGGAATTGTCTTTGTACTAAATCAACGAAATTTAATGTCAGCGAAGATTCATGATTTACTATATAAATCAGTTCATAAAATGTACATTCAACATCAAATCATATTCATAGTATTTTATATGCTTATGTGCAGAGGAACGCGGTTTAAACCAACGACCTACCCCAAGAATTCTGAGAGACAAGACCAGCAGTGATAAGACACTGACTATAGTCAGTTGGCCATGGAGGCCCCTTGAGAGGTGGTGAGTTTATGATTAATAAATAAGAATAGACAGACAAACTGACTGACGTATGGCCAAAACAAACAAACAAAAACACGTGTATGAATAACTGCATACTTCACTGCATGATTTAGGGCGTAAAAGATATACCACTCAATTATACACACACACACACACCTTGAAATAAGCTGATAATGAGACTTATCCTGGGACAATATACATGGGTCAGGTTTTGGCGTGGTTGTAAATGATGTTTATCTTGCTGAAAAAGTAAGCGCAATATTTACATATTACCTAAAAACAGAACGTAAACACGTGTAAATGTATATATAGGTAAGAAGTGTAGTATACATTGTTTCTATATATATAAATCATCTTCTCATATACATTGAGTTAAAATGTAAATATGTACTTACAAAGTCTTGAGTATAGTTTTTGGCACTCTTCATCCTCTGTCGACATCAAGCATTTCATAAATTTTCGGAAAGTGGCAGAATATCACGGAGGAAGAAGTTTATATTGCAATAAACCACAATCGTGTTTATGTTAAAAAATGAACACTCCAACGGCATCTTCTCTCTGCAAAAATGTCACTTTCCTCACGATGCTTTCTTTTTTCCATGGAAGAATTGCAGCATTCGCTCATGAAGGAAAGGCGGGCGGTGTTGATCCACCCGGGGTTTCTCAGGGTGTTAAATCCACGAACTGACACCGGGACATATATACAGACCCGCAATATAAACCGCCTCTTGTTACTCCACTTACTTGTAATGTTTATTTTTCGGGTCCACAACACAGGGTACGTATTTCGGGCGCGTTTTCGTCTTAAAAGCGCAACTTTTCCCAGATTTTCTCACAACGTAGAGTTTAACCAATAAAGCATTTAATTATGTCATTGTTTTAATCGTAAAATCTACAGAAATGAGAAAATATCTATTCCATTGACACAGGTGGGGAAAGCGAAGTGATACCTGAGTTTCCGAAAAGTTCACGTCCTCGCTTCGTTTAACACGCTAAGTTCGGCAGGTTGAATACGAAACTATTTTATCCAACAAGAATGTGGATAGCTTCGCCTCTTTTGATATCGCTAACTTGGGGGGAGGGTTGAAACATCGGTGGTGAATTATTATTACGCATACAGGACAGTTTAACAGCAATAGGCCAACATTGGGACAATGATCACATATCTACATCTCCCAGTTACAGAGTAATTGACGAACTTTCACGATACCTAGCGAAACCATTATACATATACCAGATATCCTATTATAGTAGCTATAACTAGAAACATTATACGCTATATAAACACGGGGTGAGTGACCCAATAAATTTGATGAGGCCGTCGTTACTATGGCAACCAAAATAGTTGCAAACTTCCTCCGATTTTTTTTAGGTCATCAGTAGTTCTGCAGTAATGTATAAACGCAAAGGCTGAGTAGTGTAACAGATGAATTGAGCGAATTATTACAACAGCTTGTATAGAGTTGAAGCTGTATTAAACAGCCAACCTTTAAAGTGACCATCTATATTATTCCCAATTTAGTATTTCCATTACATGTATGCAATCTATTGGCATCTGGGACAGTGCGGTGCGTCATCATCTAAGATGAAACTGGTAGATTCGAACAAATCAGTAATTAAACCATCGCAGAATTATATAAATATTCAAATTCTTTAAACAATCGAGGAAATTTAACGAAATTCCGACTTCTTAAAAAACTCACCTCAAGGGCAGATAACTCAAAAAGTAGAAATGTGACCCCCAGTTTTTTTCCATGTTTCTAGTGTAATTTTCTATGTTCATGCAAAGTCTTTAAAAGGTATCATGTCTTCCTTGTCTATATAGAAAATATATTTATGCCTTTAAGAGATTTTTTTGCATACAAAGTAATAAATTAACTTGCAGTTTGTCCTCCGATAGTATCTTTTCAACAATCACCGCCCAAATCCTTCAAGCAAGGTATTAATGTTGTTGTTGTTGTTGTTGTTGTTGTTGTTGTTGTTGTCGTCTTCCTTTTTTTTCACGTACATTTGAGTGTTTTCATATTTACTATGTGAATACCTGAACTGCAATGATGCGTATCGATAGAATTGAACCTTGCGCGGTTCGTCAGGGATGGTTCAACACAGAAATTAACGTGGAAGAAAATCGTACATCACAAACTCACTGGCATTTGTTTATATGCTTGGGCTTAACCACTGATTCTAGAACCGCAGAAATGCCTCATTGGAATGTTGATTGTGATTTTTTTGTCCCTTTGTACTGTATATTGATATATATTTAATATACAGTACCGGAGAAAAAAAACGTACATGTATATATTTGATAATCAAGATTACAAGGAAATTTGCAATACTGCGGTTCTAGTGACAGCGGATTTAACGTCCAACCGACAGTATTTCAGTCATATGAGGACTAGTTATCAATATGAGACAGATATAGTACTGTATCACGGTGTCTCGCCGTAGGCAAGCCCCCAGTCAAATTTTCATGGCACTGAAGCGACCAATTCTGGAACTGCCCTACGACTGAGCGCCAAACACAAACATTAATACATGTATACAAATAACATTTTAACGACTTGGAAAGACGAGACTGGGGGGTCGAAACCACGATCATCTGGGCCAGTCCACGGGTACTTAGTTCCTCCACTTCAGATACAAACACATGTGATATGATAATGTTCAGGAACTTATTTCCTGTGCTAAGAAATGTGCCAACATAACAGCAGTCTGAGGGATCTAGATAACAATGCTAAACCTCCTGTTGAAAATCTTTGATTTACGCATAAAGTATTTAAAATAAAAATGGATAAAAACTCACCAAGCGACTTCCTGAATCCACATCACATTCTAGGCTGTTCTCCGATTGGTTGGACTTTTTTCCGCTTTAGAACACTTCTTTTAGAAATCTAGAAGTCGCAATTGGTGTATAGAGGGACGTATATTAGGGAAATGATCAACGAAATAATACATGTATATAAGACGCGCATGCATTTGATGCATGTAGAACACACATACCTATTTAAGATGTAAATTAACCCTTACCCTACTGGAACCGTAAGCGCTAACCTTTGCAACCAGTAAAGAGCATCCGTGCAGGCTGACTGGGCTCTTTACTGTTGACTGACCAACTACAAGTTTTCCCAAAATTGCTTGCTGGTGTGTGCAGTTTTATGAGTGTACAGGGTAATTAAATATCTTTATCAATTTAGAAGGAGTGTGGTATCCGGAACTGGATAGATTTTATTTATTTAATTTTGGGTAATATCATAAAATCAACATTCTAGGTTGATAATCGGGTAAAAATAGAAAGAATGAATGGAATAAAACGAAAGATAGAAATTTTATCTACAAAATATTATTAACAGACTTAGAATGTGCTGATTTTCCCCACAGATTGTAGAAATAGTTATAGCCGCCAACTTTCGATCAACTTACCAATTTACCCACTCAAGTTCGAACCCCGGTCTGATTACTCAGACTGTTTATGTGAAGAAACCTTCCCACTGATTTGCTAACGACCGGGGGCCTGTGCACTCGGGGTCGCCATTCCCGTGTAATTAGCTGGACGTCAATATAGGACAGAAATACTGTCGCAGCAACGGTGTACCCCATATCATCAACAATAATACCCGTAACAGTTAATGAATGTGAAATACCAATCGTATTAACTCGGCAATCCCCGGCCTGACCTGTTTCAAAGAAATGGGCAATGTGTTCCGAATGAGATACATGCAAGTCAAAAGAAAAGCTGTACTATTACTATGGTTCAAAACTGGCACGTCAGTTGTTGTTGTTTTTTTCCCCATAGGATGTTTAATCTCTGATTTATTGTCTATGTTAGATTACCTACTTAAACTCGCTTTCCTCATTTTCCTTAAAACCTCAGCGGGTACACTTTCTCTGTCTTGACGTAAACCATATACTAGTATATTCTCTGTATCTATATCTGTATTAAGATATAAGTCTTATAAGTTGTTTATTATAATTCATGATATCATATTATGTTATACATTTTTCGTGTGTTTTAAACCATACTGTAGACAAATACCATCATATGGCACATGGTCACATTATCCGGAGTCTATGTCGTCACCAAGTCATGGAACCACCCGTTCGTGCTGGGTACCAAACTAGGAAAACCTACAAGAACCGTTTTCGATGCCTTTGGTAGCTTTAGGTCAGGGATCGAACCTAAGAGCCACCTCCTTCTCTCTTCCCAGGGCAGATCTCTTTGGGTTGATGCAACGTATAGTATTAATAAATTATCATAAATGGAGACATTAAGCGTAAATTTTGACATGGGTACAAAGTTATTATTTCCTGTCAAAACTTAAGTTATTTTCTATCCTGTCAAACTTAAACTTTTTTTTCAAAATATTTTGTATTATAAACTCACAAATACATTGTACTCGTAAGATGTTCAGTTGCGATTATCTAGATAATTTGGATACGTTTTAATTGACAATCAAAAAAAGACTATAAACAGCATTAACTTTAATATACATGTACATTATGTACATTATTTATTTTATGAAATTAAATGCTATTTCCTATATAAAATAAACATACACCATATATTAATTTTAAATAGTAAAAAGACTATTGACTATTTGAGTTTACCGTTGCTTCGACAGTATTTCAGTCAAAAGCGACGTCCAGCTAATTACATGTGGCCGGGTAGAACCACCGACCTACCGCAAGCCAGCTGGAAGGCTTCCTCACATGAAAATCCGAATGACCCTGTCGGGATTCGAACCAACGCGGTGAGGGGAAGAGTGAGTTTTAAAATCAGATTTTACCTTCTCGGCCACGGAGGCCCCAGAAAAAAGACCAACTTTAAAGCATATACTTGGATGGTCAGGATTAATGTCCCATCGATTATATCAGGGGTCGTATTCATAAAGCTCCTTAGTTTTTAAGGAAAAAAATTTCTTAACTGGAATAAATCTCCTAAGGTGTTTTATATATAAGACTAAAGGAAATCTATGTGATTTTAAGGAAAATTTTAGAGACTAAGGGAAATTTGTTCCTAAGGAGCTTTATGAATATGGCCCCAGGTCTACGGTTGCTAAACAGCTGCTTACTACGATATCATGCTGTAGACAAATGGCATCATACCCAGTCACATTATCCTGACACCGGGCCAACCAGTCCTAGATCTACTCTTATATGCTGAGTGCCGAACGCATAGGAGATATACTAGCACATTGTACTCTTTATATGTTTCGATGCTTTTTTTTTTAAAAATTAATATCAGTTGTGTTCCTGTCTTCTTCATGATAAAAAAGTGAATTTACATTATGATTAACAAATATCTCTCTTTAATACTATGCAAATTCATTGGTGTTTTTTTAGGGGGGGGGGGGGTTATTTATCCACCTATTTTACTTTATTTTGTAGGTATTTTCGGTAAGTTTCAGGATTTATTTCACATTCTGAAAAAAATAATAAGATCAGTTTAATTCAATTCTAGTCGTTCTTCTTACAATCGCCGGCCAAACCTGACCGATAGATACCTGTATACATGTAAATGAAAATGGGCGAGGTGTGCCGAATATCTCCACATTCGAGATGTCTTAAGTAAGTCTGTCACATTGTCTTACGTTTGTAACTTCGTCCTCTCCCTAGATATTTGAACTATCTTATTTACATTCAACAATTTTTTCTAACCTGCGTCCACCTGCATAGAAAGACACCAGGGGCATTCACAGGTGTTTGATGTTCACTAATTACAGTTTTATTAATTACTTGTCTCCATTTCAAAGCAAGGCTGTTTTAATTGAAGTTTAAAACCTTTCTCAGGGTAGCGCGATGTGTGCTTCACGTGTGTAGTGAATATTACGGTTACATCGTTTTAAATAAATGTCTATAATTGAAGAAAACGGGTCATTAATTTTACAATAAAAATCCTAAAATAGTATGGGAAGAGTCACTGGATTAAAAATTATCATTTCCATCACGGACTTTTGATTTTGTCATATTTTTGTCAGATAACTTTAGTTCATCCTCTCGACTCATTGTTTAGCTTGTTGTTATGGTGAACTGTAGGTACCGTCTGATTTCTCATATCCGTTCGTCCGTGCGTTAAAAGTTGTTGATCTTCATGATTTGCACAGAACTTGTATAACCAGTAGATCTCGGTTCATTTCACAAAACGGTCTGATCGATCTCACCATGCGTTACAGAGTTATGGTCCCTGGGCAAAAAAGCAGGCATATTTTGCCTCGTCTTCATGATAGGAGTTTCAGTTTTGATTGATTTGAACCAAACTTACACAGAATTTGAATCACTGGTAGATATAGGTTTCTTTCACGAAATGGCATGATCTCACCATGCGTTACAGAGTTATGGTCCCTAAAATGGCCAAAAGCAGGCATATTTTGCCCCGTCTTCATGAAAGGAGTTTCAGTCGTGTTTGATTTGAACCGAACTTGCACAGAACTTGTATCACCAGTAGATCCCAATTTCTTTCTTGAAGCGGCTTGATTCTACCATGCGTTACAGAGTTACGGTCCCTGAAGAGACCAAAAACATACATACATTATTTTGCCATGTCTTCATAAAAGCAATTCATATTTTATATGATATGAACAAAATTTACACTTATCCGAATCCATATTTTGCCATGTCTGCAGTTATTGATATAATTTTTATTCGATTTTCAACTTTCAAGAAACATTTATATAAAAAAGAAATAATAATAAATTAATAATAAAAAATATCTACTTTCTTTTCCCGAAGTCTGATCCCATAATGGGATCCTCGGTTACGAAGTGGCCAGAAAGGGCGGTTTAGTCCTGTCTGCAAAATAGCAATTTGATTTTAAGGAGATCTTGTCATTCGATTTCATCCAAACGTTCACAAAACTTAAGCTCTAGATCTCCTTTCTTTTCACCAATCAGCCTGGTCCCATCATGGGTTACGGAACTTGAGCAATGTGACTCAGACGAACGATTTATGGCCATCATGGGCCTTTCGTTTCTTTATTTATTTTTTTTATTTATTTATTTTTATCCTAAAATGTCTCTTTTTTAATCTATTGTACCAAACCAAAGATAAATCGCACTATTTTTACAGACTTTTTACAAACCATGACTTTGACTTTCATATGACCTTGATATTAAAAAAGCAGTTCATTGTTAAAACGAAAAGTAGGTTAATTCTGACAAATTATTACCCTTCAAAGATTTAAATCATATCAGCATCAAATATTACATAATATTATATTAACATTGTCTTTCTAGTACACCAAGGCGTTTTTATAAGAGACTGCACTAATACACTGTTAGTTGTTTTTTTACGTCAATCGAAAAAAAATCAGATTCCAAATTTACCCATCCTCTCGACATTCATTGATAGTACCAGTACTTTGCGCCATACCAACTCGGGTTTAAATCGAAGTTCTACACTCTTCCACTGGTAAGACGTCGCAACCCGTCTCTTATCAATGCTATATTTTTCATAATTTCATGTTTGTTAATGAATCAAATAATATTTGTGAATCTACAACTGTTTAAATTAGTCATAGCCACTAAGTTATGAATATATATTTTAATGTTAGGTTGCCTTGGCTAGTCTACATCTTTGACCTATTATTTGATAATTGTTGAATTTAGTGAGAACTTAATACGGTGAAATCAATTCAAAATGAAATATGTACATACATGTATATCATTTCAAACACCAGACTGGCAACTAGTCCAGATCAACCACTTTTTTCCCATCATCCCATCGCGGCAATGTTAATAACTTCCGGTGTTGCTAGAAGAATTTCAGCCTATACAAGTCAAAGCAGAAGATATAGGATTGCTTTTTAAATTGAAAACAATCTTGAGCAAAAAGACAGGATGGAATAAATGTACATATTTTCGAGGCGGAAAGAATGTTAATCACTTAGATTCCGATCTTTTTGAAGTCAGTTTAGAATGTTCACCAACCATTTTGTTGTCAAATTAAAATTAAATTTTAAAACCAATTTCTGTCTTGTATGATATCATAAACATCTGCACTTTGTTGAAGTAGCAACTTTATCTGGATGCAATTTTGTTCCACCCACTTCTGTCGTTCTTCATCTTTCTCTCTCTCCCCCCCCCCTCCCTTTTTTTGTATTCTTTGTTCTTTTATATGTTATATATCTTTAGAACTGCTTTACGTTTATATTTCAGATTTTAAGGCTCGTCAACAGCATTTTAGTCATTTACCATCATTGCTTACATCTAATAAGTCGTGATAACATACATGACTGCGGATCCGATGGTTATGGAATCGAATCTCGTTTGGCGCAAACTACTGGTCTTTCCCAGGAACCGTCGAGAAGGATTACTTTAAACTGTGATTACCAGTCGCCTGATACTCGTACAATAAATAAGTTTAAAATAATCTGTTTGAATTAAATTGATTGGGGAGTCTTTTACATTAAATATGAATCCCTCCTGAAATATTCTTTGTTGAGCCAGGGAATATACTGAAATGCGGTGCCCCCACCCCGGGTGGTTTTAAATTGATTGATTTTGAATATAGAATTGAATTTACCTCTCGCCTAGAAAAAAATTTATGTGAACACTTCGGAAATATTTCTGTTTAGGTCTGCAATTTAAAAGACGGCAAATTACACAGTCTAAACAAGAGGTGAAAAAAAATCAAGACTGTTGCAGATATTCTAGCATATGGGTTTTGGGTACTAGGTCTGTACGAGACAGATCGCTGCGATGTCACACGGTAGACATGTACATATATGTACCACTACACCCGGGACTTCTCTGATGCAGTAAGCACCTAGAAATGCAGCTGTACTTCTGCAGTCTACCTTATCATTGCTAGGATCGAACTTTCCAGACTTGCATACGTGACTGTGTTACTGGTAAGCAATATATCTCCAATATAGTGTCGTGGTTGCTTTGAAGTTTACCATCGCTGCGGTACTATTACAGCCACGTACTGACGTCCAGCTAATTACATGTTTAAGAGGAACTCGATTATACAGAGGAATCCAGATGGAACCAGTTAGTTGAGAAGGCTTCCGTACATGAAAAATGAACAGGCCGGAACTCAAACCCTATTTTGGGGGAGCTAACAGATACATGTAGTATAGTCATTAGTGTCCCTTCGTACCCTCTCTTCTAATTTGTAAACAAGGATGAATCAAATGTAGACACAGAGAAAGGTATTTGCTACATATTAAGCATGTACGTATATCAAATGTGTAACATGCGAGGATCCAAAGGGGAGTACCGGACAACCTCCCTCTGAGTTTTGGCTATTATGCTTAAAATATTCATAAAAGAGGGGAGGAAAGGGGCTTGACCACTGAGACAAACCTGTCGCTGCCCTCCCCCGAGTCAAATTGCTGGGTCTGCACATGTGTGAGGCCAGGTATCTATGTCCTGAATTGGACTTCTGAAATCGGATAGGCGAGGGACCGGGTGAGTACGTCGGATTTTGTAATTTGGTCCCATTTTTCTGCATTCGATACGATGACGGCGCTATTTAACAAAGGTAACGATTACATTATGAAATATATCACAAGTAGCCTCAATCAATAAAGTGGAGATGTTCTACGTTTTGAAATAATGTACTTTGCAAGTTTCATCGTCCTCGTTTTGGGGGGGGGTTTTTGTGTTTTTTTTTAACCAGTATCTTTTCCATGTTGTTTTCATGCTTGTGTATTCATGGAAAACGAAATATTTGAAATATTCATAAAATGTGAAGGTTGAAAAGTCATACATAACATAAGATATGGTAAAAAGAATAGTATGTGTGAATCATATCTAGGATATAGCGCGTTAAATGTACATGTAGTACAAAAGTCCTTTATGCTGCTTTCAAAAAGTATCATGAAATACGCTATTGTCCTTTAAAACAATTCGTTCTTCACATTAACGACCTTCAGCACGGGGATAGCAAGGTCAAGGTCGTAAAAAGATACTAAAAAAATATTTTGACTGACATTAACAAAAGAAGGGGCAATACTTTTGATGATGTGAGTAGGACTAATATCTGGAGACGTTTCTGATTTTTTTTTTTGCACATTCGTGCAGTCTGATCATGGCCTGCAATGTTTCATGGTTCTTACATTTTTTTTTATTTAAAAAAGCTTAAGGGTTTCCCAAAAACTCGAATACACCGCAGCTTTATATTTTAACCCTTTCCCTCATAGAGGACACCATGAAAAGACGTATACGAACAGCATAAAACCAGATCAGCCTGCGCAGTCTGATCAGGTTTTATGCTGTTCGCTGCTCCTCAGTAGTCTGGAAATGAGGATTTTATAATTAAATTTGGTAAGGTTTAACTGTGGTTTTCTGCAGATCAGGTTTTATGTGGTACCTATTGAGTGCGTCAAAATGAGTCTATATGAGGGAAAGGGTTAAAGCATGATAGGGATGAACCTCGATTTTTAACAAATTGATAAAACACTTTATGATCAGTAATTTCAAATTCAAAGGTTTTTTTAAGACATTTCATTTAATCTTAAGGGGTTTTCAAGGGTTTATAAGACAAAATGTCATTTTCAATGGTTTTTCAAGACAGACATCAAATTCAAGTTTTTTAAAGACCAGTGCGAACCATGTATTCGTTATTCAGTCAATAAATTTTCAGCAAGTACCCATAGTACACTCAAGAATGAAATAAGGACAAGTCGACCAATGAAATTTAACATGGTAAGGGTCAATTCTGTCACTTCATCTTTCTATGACCTCCCAATAAATATGATAATTGCTGATGAACCATTACATTCTTAAAGACAGCTGCTGATACAACACTGTTGTTGTTGTTATTGCTGTGCTGGTGTTGACCATCGCTTCGACGGTGTCTTCCCAACTGTCCCACTTTTATATAAAACAGTAAAAATCAAGGTGGGACAGTTGGGAATCATGCTTAATTGGATAACAATAGACTGTCATGGATGAGTGACTATAGTCTTTACCTAAATGGATGGAATATTTCAGTGCAATTATTTGTCTTATTGTCTTATATTATTAAGAGCAATTTGCAATAGTATTTATGGTTAGTAATATATTGCATTAGTATTTATAATAAGTTATATGCTATTAGCAAAATTATTTATAATAAGTATTTATAATACTTATTATGTTTTAGGATGTTGTCAGTATTCTCTCTCTCTCTCTCTGAAATGAAGAAAACAAACTCTTTATGTTTTCATATATTTATTATTTTTATTTCATGTGTCATGAACAAATCAAATAAAGACAGGGCTATATTCGGATGTGGTACAATTTATTGTATTTGTTTTAATTTGAAAACAAGCATTTCATTTAAACAACTGTGACATTCCACCCTACATGATCTGTTCTATACAGAGTTACTCGTCAAACCGAATCAAATGCGATGCACAATCGGCATACTCCATCACAGTGATTTCTTCAGCCATGTACTTGTGTTTCAGGGCAGACAGTCTCTGTTCAAGTTGTCGGTATTTCCTCCTCTTCTTTTCTCTCACTCCTCCGGCACTGTGCTGAAGAATTTTGATAGCATTGGCAGCTTCAATCCTTTGTATTGTTTCCAAGAACTTGTAAATGTTCGGATGTGACTGTCTCATACTTTTCTTTAGTTTGTTGTGCCAGCCTTCCAAGTTGTTTGTTGTTCTTGGTCCTTCTGTCTCGAAATGGTTCCAGTTGTCCTTGTCTCCCTCAACCCGATGTTCAGTGACATAGTCTGTGAACCTTGAAACATCCACTGGAATCTCTGCATTTTCAGCATCCGTCAGTGCGACAAACCACACATCTTCAACATGTTGTATGGGGACTAGAGGCAGAACTGCAGCTCTTCTTCCTAGTTTCTTAAAGTCCTCATTCTCAGAATACAGTCCAACTAAGCCAAGCTTCTGTATCTTCCGCCAAACACACTGTGTGTAATGAAAAAAACACCCTTTCACATTCACATTTGGAAACACTCTGCGAGCTGCCTGCTTGGTTGCTGCCTCAAAGTCTATCAGGAGTGTGTCTGGTCCCAGTTCCATTCCTATTTCCCTGCATTTCTGTTGAAGATGTTGAAAAAGTCTGCAGTAAATCCTTTCACTTTTTCCAGGCAGAAGGGCAAACACTAACGGATACATGTGTCCATCAATATATCCATGGAGTGTGTAGACCTGGCTGAATATGTCTGGGCACACATAAAATGTTCCGTCTCCATATATGGTTGGGTTCTGTGCCAGATGCTGGAGATTTGTTCTTGTAGCAAAAATCAGCATCCTGTTGTCATTCTCTGCCTCATCAACCAGTAGGAACTGCTCACCAGTGTGCGTTTCAGTCCATTTTCCATCCAAATCTATGTCACTCCTGGACTTTGGTATCCCCGGTCTCAATGCACCTCTTTCCCTGTATAGAGATGACTTGGTGGAGGGGAAGGTTGGTAATCCTTTGCAGACTTGTTCTGCATCTTCGTCCCATTCTCTGTCTCTCAGACTGGATATGACTTCTTCATATATTGACGGAATCGGCGTGGTTTCTTCGCGTGCCCTCTTTCGCATGAGTTGATTTATTTCATGGCGCTTCAGTTCCATGTGTTCGGCTGCATGATTATGGGTATTGGTCACAGAAACTGGAATGTTGTCAGCTGTTGTGATTTTAGCAGAACAGGTTCGGACATGACAGACCCAGTACACCCTTGTTGGTTTTCGGTTTTTGACCTGGTATCTGAATCCATTGTAAACCAGACTATCACCACCACGTTGGTTCTTGACAAACTGCACACTCACTTGTGCATTTGCCATTTTAGCTTATAATTTCAGACGATGTTACTTAGTGAAATTTTACTATCAAATGAAGACATTTACATCAGAATGTAAATATATTGTATCTGATACAGTTCAGTTCATTAATGAGATATCACAGTTTGAAAGTCACAATAAATTGATAACCAAAATGTTAATTACTTCAAATCAAATTGTTTACCTTAAGTAGTAAACTGCTAGATCAAAGGACTTGTTTGTATTTCTTAATCCAATCACTTAGCAATATATACAGGATAAATGGACTTTAGTTGGACCAATCAATTAACACAATTTAAAGAAAAAAGTAGCAGAGGTGATAATTATCTTAATAAGTTCAAATTATTTTTTATCTTTATCAATTCACATAAGCTTTAAAGCCAGAGATCAAAGGAATGCATGTTTACACTATAAATTACAATTAATTTAGTAACCCTAATTAATGGACCTTAATAAACACATTTTAGAAAGAAATAATACAATATAACTAAAACATGAAATTTTACCTCTTAAAATACAAAATCAAAAAAAAAATCAGAAACAAAATCAGATAATACAACTTCAATTCATTTTAATGTGTTGTAGTTTGAAATAGATTATAATCCCTTATCAAAACACACCCAGCAAGGTGCTAAAAATCTTGAGTGGGACAGTTGGGAAACAAAATATCAAAAAGTGGGACAGTTGGGCATAAACCGCTTCGACAGTATATCAGTAAACAGTACCAGTCATATACATGACTGTAATATTACCGATGGAGGAAGACTCCCCCCCCCCCCCAATGTTTCTGCACTCGCAGAGAACCACCGACCTACCGCGAGGCAGCTGGAAGGCTTCCTCACTTGCCGGTGGCCCTTCTAGGATTCGAATCCACAGAGATACGACACTGCACAAACAACGACAGTATCCTTACCTAGAGTGTCAACTAGTTAGGGCTTTCATTCTGCCATTTCACGTGGCGCGTTGGCAAGACGAAAAATTCAATCTGCGGTCCAAGAATACCAATCATAAATATGGTATTGGTAAAAGTTGATTTACTTCGGGTTGTGACGTAATAAAAAACATCAACGCTCAGTAGAGGATAAATCTTTTATTCAGCACCCTGAATTTATACTCTGTATGTATACAAACAGCTCACTCAACGAAATAAAATCATTTTATTATACTTAATAACATTCACAAAAAAAAAACATCACGTACGAGACAAACAACAGACATAATGAAGCACAAGATCAAAATATCACAAAACATCTTTCATTTCCCTTATCCCCAACCGCCTCCCCACAACATACATATTTTCATAGACTCCAACTTACTATATCTTTTTTCTCTTTCTACAATTTATTAGACTTTCACTGGTGTGCTGAATTATTTCTCATATATGGATATCATTGAATAACAATGACTGATCCTACACTGACAAGTCATTTGGAATACCCTTGGATAATGTTACAAAAAATTTAAAGGTCATAACCTTGACTTTCAAGGTCATGGCAAGATTGCTATGCTTTCACTTTATTAACCCCCCTTTAACGCAAGATCTTGTTACAAAAGAAGCAAGGTCATTCCGCAGAATGTGTATTAAAGACTCTTCAGAACTCCTTGTGTTAATTAGAGATATAAATCTTGAGCCTCTGCCTCAAACTCAGTCAACCAAAATCATACATAGTTAAACAACAAAGATTTTCAGAACTGACTTACAGACCTGATCAAAATTCATTTTGTTCATAAAGTGATCAGTTACAGGATGATAATTTACAGATGTATAAAAATACCTATTCAATCTATCATATACAAGCTTATCACAAATAAATATTGTGAATTTGATTTTATCAATTTAAATTTTTTTAATATCCATAATAATTTCCTACTGAAAAATTATGAACTTAAGAAATACATTATAATTGAAATTATTGAAGCAATTTAAACTGTGAAATCTTAATTTGAATATAAAAGTCGTTTTGCGAGTACAGATATTGTGGATACAGGAAGTCCTCTAAAGGAATGACCTACATGGGGTTTATTTTAGTGTTTGTTGGGTTTACAGTCCCACCGATAGTATTTCACAGTATTTCAGTCATTTGGAGACGATGTTTACTTGAGACAGATATAGTGCTGCCACACTGCAGTACCACACCGTAGACATGTGACATGATACCACACCCAGTCACATTATTCTGACACCAGGCCAACCAGTCCTGGAACTACCCTTATATGCTGAGCACCAAGCAAGGGAACTATTCCAGTAATAATTTTTACGTCTTTGGTATGTCGAGACCGGGGATTGAACCTGCTTCTGAGGCAGATGCTCTAACCACTCAGCCACCAGGGACTGTTTATTTAAGCGTAGAAGTCATCCATGAAATCAAAGAAAATACGTCTTACACAAAATTAATGATTTCACATTAAATATAAGAGTATATATTCAAGGACCAAGTGTGTAAGTCTAATTAATGAACAAAAATAATCTATTTTTACACAATCATTATTTTTCAAGCATTTATTAAAGTCATATTAATTAAAAATACTGTTTTCCACTTAATACAAACTCAAATAAAAAGTGCAATGAACACAACAGATGCAGATCTTCAATTATTAACAGCTGATTTTGGTCATTTTACAAAGAAATTGACGAAAGGACAATTTATTAGAACAGGGTGTGTCATTATCATGATCATGTGACTAGCTGCCTACAGTGAGTGGAATACTTTCAGTGAATGCCTGGAAGACTCCGGATTGTTTTGCTAGATTTGGATGAAAAACACAAAACATTCAAACTGACTTAACAAACATTTCAAATTCTTAAAAAATGTGGTATCTAGATTATCCATCCAACGTTGGACTGTCCACTTCATGGAAAACAAATGGGAATGAGGTTACTATGGAAACACATAGCTGAATGTATGAGCAATTGAAGAATGTAACAGATTATTTTCTGTAACACTCTTAAACTCAAATTAAAATTTGCAATAATCTCCTATCATCAAAACTCATCCTCATCCTAAAAAAATCTGGTAAGTAAACATCATGGAAAACCCATGGTATATTTGCCGTTATCACTTATATATATACCATGGGATTTTCAGCTAGAAAAACTTCGTTCTCATGAATATAATCAGCTACTTGCTGACCATTGAAATCAGGCATAGTATTTTGAAAACTCTTCGTTGAAATTTACAAAAGCAAAAACTGCAAGATAAACCGCTATGCTTATGCAGAGGGCATGACGTCATCTCTACATGGTAGAATGAGCTAACTTACAAAATCCTACGCCATTTCATTGGTCAAATGATCCCTGCTGTCGCAGTGCTGTCTCTGCTACGGATCCAATGATATGCCTAGTATGAAGTTTTGCTGACCAAATATCCCATGGTTGATTAACCCTTTCCCGCATAGAGGAAACCATGAAAAGACCTATGCGAACAGCATAAAACCAGATCAGCCTGCGAGTAACTCTCAGGCTGATCAGGTTTTATGCTGTTCGCTGCTCCTCAGTGGTCTGGAAATGAGGACTTTATAATTAAATTTGGTAAGGTTTAACTGTGGTTTTCTGCAGATCAGGCTTTATGTGGTACCTATTGTGTGCGTCAAAATGAGTCTATATGAGGGAAAGGGTTAAGAAAGAAAGCGTATAGAGCAAACAAGGGTTTTCTGATGATGGTAACGAAATAAAGGAAGAGCTATCAGAGAATGTGATGAATACCCCTGACTCGCAAATATGAAATGGTATTGAATATTGGAAAATGGGTCAGAGAAGACATGGCAATGCACAGGGTTTTCATTAATATATATAACCGATTTTTATTTGATTTTAACAGATGATTTGGATCTGCAATTGGTTAATAATGAAAACTCTGAATGCATATACATATAATTTATATGGTCTCAACTTCACTTTGTAAAGAAGGAAAATAAAAATACATTCTAGAGAATACATGAAATTCATAGAACTAGTACCAGTACCTATTTATAGATCAAACTTCCAAATCTTGTCTTAACTTGTTCAAGAAGAAAAGCTAGTCTTTGTGTTTTATATAGCTGTTCTGTTAATCATTTCCTCTTTTAATCTAATTTTCACATACAAACCCACATTTGTATTTCACTCTCTACCACAGGTGAGCTATCAAAAAATGAAATCTTTGTGACCATTTAAATCCAGACCAGCTTGCAAATAACAGGCTGACCTACCTGTTACTTACATAGAATGTGTATTCATTGCTTAAACATTATATTACATACACATCAAATTGCACAGTCATTTCCTAATATATTAAAACCATTAAAAATACAGTGTTATAAATTATCATTACAATGCCTCCTCCATTCATAAACTGTGGTATGACAGCAAACCATGAATGAAAGTTACTGAAGTTGATAAACAGGTGTTATCTATAAATCTAAAATGTGGAAACTACTTCCGAACAAGATGGGAAGATATGATTGTATATTCTGCATAAAAAATTATGTAATGTATTTTCTGCACAAAAATGTGAAATAATTCTCAAGTGAAATGTTGACATAAATATGTGAATGAATTGAAATTATTTTTAATATAATGATCCAAAAATGTTGCTGATTTTTTCTACGTAATAAATCGTGTATCTTACAAATAAAACATTTAAACCTGTGGTTACAGATACTTGTCTTAAGCAGCCAACCTGTTTTGTGAGGCCAACTTTCCGAACACAACTGGTTATGGTAACCTTTAAGTTTTGGTATTCAGTAGGCTTTCACCCTTTCACTCAAACACATTTTGACACATTGGCAAGCACAGGAGACCCTGAATAGACAGTTCCTAAAAGGAGCAAACACAGGAGACACTGATCAGACAGTTCCTAAAAGGAGCAAACACAGGAGACCCTGATCAGACAGTTCCTAAAAGGAGCAACACAGGAGACCCTGATCAGACAGTTCCTAAAAGGAGCAAGCACAGGAGACCCTGATCAAACAGTTCCTAAAAGGAGCACACACAGGAGACCCTGATCAGACTGTTCCTAAAAGGAGCAAACAGAGATCTCGATCAGCTGCCTGACCAGGGTATCCTCTGTTTACTCATACAATATTGTAGCTCAGAGTCTACACAGTCTGCATGGCAAAATAAAAGAATTTTTTATATATCTATCTAATGTTCATTTAATTAATATCTATAGTTATAATTTTTTACATGAATATTAATGAAATAAGAGTTTAATATGAAGACAAATTCCAGGACCCTTGATATCTTTTGATTTTTGTTTCCCATTTTCTTTTAAGCAACAGTTGTTTTGTAATTATACCCACCTTACAGGTTTATGGTTTGTACCCAAATTACATGTACAGTGTTTTATGGATATGCACTGTATACTATTTCATTATAAACTTTTAACTACACATAATTTGTCAACACATGTTACTTTTAATGTATCCGATTGTCCTAATTCAATATGAGGCTTTGTAACCAAAACCAAAAATGCTAGATATGTCAAAAATAGACAAGATATAACAATACTGGTACATTTGTACTGTTGAATGAAATGTTCTTGTCTAATTCAACTTATATATCATGTGCACTGCAAGTTGAACAGATGTTTAGGGTATTGTATTTGTGATTCTAACATATATGAACAGAAATGTTACACAAAAGATTTTATGAGAGTGTCAGATCACATTTCATATCACAAATGTTTAAAGAAATTAAATACTTTAACGAGTGATAAAGCAAAGAGTACAAATATTGAAAGCAGTAAATTAACAAGTGTTATCTCTTCATTCAAGGCAGTGAGATGATCGCTTATCATTTCATGTAAGCCTGAGTGAAGTAAAATATCACTTTTTGCAAGCTTGAATGAAATTTTTAACTTAAATCCTTTTATAAAAGTTTGAGTAAAATGATCATTCTACATCATTTCTTACATGCTACAGTGAAATGATCAATTCAACTTTCATCAACATTTCTCTTTTACAACCAAAATCTGGATAAATATTTAATATATTTATACATATTTACTGTAGTATACTGACATTTTTCTTAATCTGAAGGATTTCCTTAAAATCACAGTATGCAAAACTATTAGAATGCAAATAGATTTCTTCCAGATAGACCAATGATTTACATATTTTGAGCAGTATATCGACAAATGAGCTTAATTCATAAACCAGGAATCAAAATATAAACCACAACTGCACTGACTTAAAACATGATTCAAGAATTAAAACTTAACAATTCTCTCCCTCCTTTTCTCTCTCACTCTCTCCCTAAATCAACAGTTTTCACTCTCAAGCATTTTTTCACAATTGTTTATCTCACTTTAATATTTTTTGGTTTCCCTGCTGACCACACATATTTACATTATAAAATACTTAGTAACTCTAAAACTGTCTGGTTTTCTATTTCATCATACTATCTTTTTTCTATCATCAATTACCATAATAAGCATATAGTTTTCTATCTGCCTTTCTTAAACATTCAAAAATTACAAATAATTTCTCCAATATTTCTTACTCTCTAGTTGCAAGAAACAAATACAGAACTTTCTCATATTTTCTTCTTCTGAAAGATGCATTTGGACCAAATATTGCTAACACATAACACGGAATATCTTAAAAGAGAAAAAAGTAACAGCAAATACATGTATCTGATTTGTACAAAATAATTTACAATGGAACAAATTCATAATATTATTAAGCATATCAGGAATCCTTAACCAACAGTAACCTTAACCAACCAAACTACAGTAAAAGAATGTGAAGAGACAATTTCAAATATAGAAAATATCTAGTCAAAAGATTTAAATTGATTTTTCTTCATTTACCTTGCTTGAAAACATTAATTGTACATGTTGACATATTTTTTACTTTTAAAATTAACCATCGTTGCAATAGTATTTCAGTCACATTGGAAAATTAACCAAATGGATGGATTTCTAAATAAATTTCCAAATGAGCAGATAGGGAATTAAACCGACGGAATTAAGAAGGTAGTTGGTAGTAAGTCAACTATCAATATTCGGACACAAGACCCCTAGGCATCATAGTAAAAATCATGGAGAGGTATTAGTGTAAGCAATAACACTGCTTGTTTTCCAATCCATTTCAACCTATACGTGTTGTACTGTTATTATTATTGTTAATATAAACTTAATAAATTATGTTCAAACGAAATATCGTGGAAAGATATAATTTTTAATCCGTTGGCTTTGTCGACAAAGCTGATGAAAGAAGGGCTATTTTGCTAAATAAAAATGCCGTCAGACTTAATAACATTGCTTCACCAACAGATGGTCCAAATACAGCTTGGAGAATAATGAAATATTGCAACATCAAGTTTTTGATTCTAAGCTGTTTCAAAACAAAATGAAAATTTGAAAACATATTTTTGGAAAAATTCAACGTGACTTTGCTTTCCAAATTTTGTTAAAACAATACAATGGTAAGATTTTCTGATAGAAAATGCTTATAAAAATATGCATGCAAACTTTGCAGTGTTAATTCTGCCTCTAGTACACTGATATGGTCTCCAAACATCATCTGAAACCCTTATTGAACTATCCTGCTGCAGAGCTAAAAGAAAGTATGTCAAGAGTAGCCAAAGATGGGTCTATTCACCCTACGTTCCAGGTTTCAAATCTTTAAGCTTGAAAAAATCTAAGATTCAGATGTCCTTCAGCACAGTACTTTTTAATTCTGTATCAAAGACATATAATGAATTAATATTTTTAAAAGATGATTCAGCAGTGTAAATTTACTAAATTTATCACTTGTCCTACCTAGCTCTTCCAAAATTTGAGATAGTAAAATCAAGAAAATTACAAAGAAATGTTCTGATTTGCACAAAGCCTGCATTAATTGTTACTGGCCAGGGATAGTGCAGAATTTTACACCTCTGGATCAGTAATGCAAATTTTCTATCCTTTGTGTCTGTAAATACATAAGCTTTAAATTTTCTAAAATTTTGATTTGAGGAAAGTCTCACTTTGAAAAATTTAGATAAAAGCAGGTAAGATCACATAGAATTTTCCCTTCTATGGTATATCTTATCATAACAAGCAACATGTCAGTCGTTATCCATTACTTTAGCACCAATGATTGTTAACAAGTTACCATGACAATCAACATCCTAAGATGGGTAAGGGCAGGTTCAAAGACTATATATGAGGTATAAGCCTCAGGGTGGGGGCTGGGCCTTATGTCTGTAGCAGAACTCTGACCCCCGGGAACAGGTAAGTCTGCAAGGTGTGCCAGTCTTCGTTAGGCCCTGACACAGTGACCGATTGGTGGATGTTGAACCCCTGGAATACAAAGGTAAATAAGCATAGTAAACCTGACATGAGTACCCATAGGTCACCAAATATACAGAACCAAAGTTTTTGCATCTATTCAGCATGATAACTTAAATAAGAGCTGTCAGAGGACAGCACGCTCGACTATTCAAAATGCTTGTTGGTAAATCAAATGAAATCTATTTAAATTCTTGCCCTTCATAGTAATAGTAAAAAATGATTATACTTGATAGTCTGATACCCTTAATATATTATGATGTCTAAAATCAATCCCATGCCTAGTTACTGAGACATAAGCACAAAAACACTTGCATGCAAAACTTAAACCAAAAATCCTGTTAGAAAAGGCCATAATTTGCATCAGTCCAAAAGTTATCCTCCTATTTCTGATGCCTTCAAGACACACCTAACTTTCTAGTCAATTCCACAAGCAATTTCTTAGATATAAGCTGGATAGTAGCTTGAATGCAAAACTTTAACCAAATTCTAAGTTAAAGGGGTCATATTTTAATTATTCCATCAAGTGTTATCTTCCTTGTAGTATGATACCCTAACAATTAAAGATATTTCCAAATCAATTCCATGCTGGACTCTGAGATTATAAGCATGGAAGTACCTTCATGCAAAACTTTACTAAATGTCTAAGTTAAAAAAGGGGCCATAACTTGTAATAATTCCATCAAAAGTATCAACTGATAGTATGATACCCTAAGCAATATAAGATGTTCAAATCATCCCATGCCTGGATACTGAGATATAAGCATGAAATTAACTTGCATGCAAAACTTTAACCAAAATGTCTAAGTTAAAAAGGGCAATAATTTGTAACATATTCCATTAAGAGTTATCTACCATGAATGTATGATACCCCTAAATGTATTAAAGATGTCTCAAATAAATCCCATACCTGGATACTGAGATATTAGCATAAAAGTACCTTGCATGCAAAACTTTAACCAAAATTTCTAAGTTAAAAAAGGGGCCATAACTTGTAATATATTCCATCAAAAGTTATCTACCATGAAAGTATGATACCCCTTAACGTATTAAAGATGTTTCAAATCATCCCATGCTGGATACTAAGATATTAGCATGAAAGTACCTTCATGCAAAACTTTAACCAAAATTTCTAATTTTAAAAAGGGGCAATAATTTGAACAAATTCTATCAAGAGTTATCTACCATGAAAATATGATACCCCTAAAATATTAAGATGTTTCAATCAATCGCATTGCTTGATACTGAATTAAGCATGAGAGTATCTTGCATGCAAAACTTTAACCAAAATTTCTAAGTTAAAAAGGCCATAATTTGTAATATATTCCATCAAGAGTTATCTAACTGGTTGTCTGATGCCCTGAACATATTTGTAAACTTTCAAGTCAATACCATGATGGTTATTGAGATACAAACTAGATAGTAGCTTGCACGCAAACTTTAACCAATTTTCTTTGTATGCAAAACTTTAACCAAATTTAAGTAAAAGGGGCCATATTTTATTAATTCAGTCAGAGTTACCTACTTGGTTGTCTGAAGCCCCTGAAAATTTATAAACTTTCAGTCAATACAAATGGTTATTGAATAAAGGTTGATAGTAACTTGCACGCAAAACTTTAACCAAAAGCTGCAACGCCAACGCCAACGCCGACGCCAGGGTGACTACAATAGCTCTCATATTCTACGAATAGTCGAGCTAAAAAAGGCAACAATATAAAAGTTCAAATTTAGACAAACCCTACCAGTATTAACAAGTCCAGAGTGCATTTACCAATTTCCAACTGTGCTTATTTTAAACATGACTAAATATTGTGATTGTTAATTATTAAACGAGTTGGATAAAACAATGCAAAACCAGTACTAATTCTATTTGACAGCTCATTTTCACTTGGGAATGTCATGAAAAATGTGGTACCATACACACACCTATTTCATATAGCATAACATTTTCATTAGGCATTAAGACTGATTTTCAGATGAAGGAAAACTCAACCGGAGTTGCTTTTTAAACACAGGTCTGTTGAGATAGGATTGAACAATTACACACATATTATCCCTTTACCTCATGAATATTCATGTACAAATTAATGACTTGGTGAATATTAATTGACTGTTCTTTAAATTGTATATGAAATAATAGATTTCAGACTGACTTAATGGCAACTGAGCAAGAATATTGTATGAGCAAAAAGATGAGACCCTCTGGGGTCTGCTCTGTTTGCAAATGTGCCAAAATGTGTCTTCAAGAGGTAAAGGGTTACTGTATGTTACCATGGTTACTGTACCTAGAGGAAGGTCGGTGTCGAGTGCTGGTGGACTGGTTGGCCTCGGACATGTCACCAACAGACGACGTCTCTTCTAGATTCTCAAGTAAATACTTCCTCACCTTGGAAATGTTGTTGTGCTGAAATGTCACATACATGGTCTAAGTTTATACTTAATTCTTTCAATGCCCCTGATGGGTTTTTGAATCCACAACCTTGGGACCAAGAGATTTAAGCTACCACTGACCCACATTATCCTTTCCATCAGTACTTTGCTTCTTACTATAATCAAAACGTATTAAGTCTAATTTAATGGACCATTTCAATCCCAAAGTAGATGTAAACCTATGTAAATTAACGAGCACTTCTCAATCGCTTAAGCTGGAAAATTCCTTTTAACCAAAAAACATACATAGATACATTCCAGTCACGATAGGTCAGTTTCAATCATCAAATTATACCATTGCTGAACCTCAGATGAAATTGTCTATAGTGCACCTAGATCAGTATGACAAATGAATGATTTCACTTGCTGCAAGGTCAGAAATGGTATGAAAGTATGACTGAATATTAATGACTCTAATTCTTTGTGGAACTTACCACCGACGTGGAGTCCGGTCGGGCTATCTGTGGCCGTATAACTGGAGTGAAGGCGCTGGTAGATGGCTGCTGACCATCTGACCATAGATTATCTCCCCTGTGAGGAACACTTCTAGTCACAGATGGATTGTCTGCCCCTGACTGATTGCTCTCATTCACTGTAAAAGATGAAAACATGTTACTACATGAAAGTTTTAACGCAAATGACCTGCTACCTGCACTTATTTATGATTTTGTGTTTGTTTGTATGAGGGTTTAATGTCCCACTGATAGTATTTCAGTAAAGGGGTTTTTCTGTCTATTTGAAGTCCAATTATCAGACCCATTCCCAAATGAAAATTGGTAATATTTTTCCAAATTGGGTAAAAAAAAATATAAATAAATAAATAAAGTGTTTTGTTTGTTACTAACTTGTGTTTATGAAAGAAAATGTCCCTTTCAACAATATGTTATACATACTAAGTTGCTTTTCTGCTTCCAAAAAGTTCCAAGCCAGGTGAAATACGTTGATAATTATTCCCAATTGACGCTAGGGTCCCTTTCCAAAAATAGGCAGAAAAAACCTGCAGTAATTTGAAGACTATGCCTACTTAAGAAAAACATAGTGCTTCTACAGTGCAGTATCATGATGTAGACATGTGGCATGATACCATATTATCCTGACACTGGGCCAACCAGTTCTAAACAGCCTGTTTGTGCAGAGTACCAAGCACAAGGGAGATATATACAAGTACCATTACCATTTTAAACAAATCAGGTATCTCATCCCAAGAGACTGACATAACTTCTTCACATTTACACAGTGATGAAAAAGAATTCTTTCAATGTAACATTTGGTATGATCTGGGTTTTTTTGTTGTTGTTGTTTTTAAATCTTATTTTTTATCTTTCAGTGAAATCTTTGAAAATTTCAGATTAAATGTGCCTAAATAGCACAGGGACCCCAATTTTCCAAGTCAAGGGGTTCAGGCATAAGGTTTGATTACTTTTTCACAGGGTCTGGTATAAATGTATGAAATAAATCAGTAGAAATTTGCAGGATTTTTAGCAAGTCTTGAATGTTTGAATAGACAGAATAATCTCAATCAGGCCTTCATTACAATTGCTGTGTCCCTGAATTCCAGGAGTGGGTAAGTAGGTAGGTATTTTTTTTTTTTTTTTTTAAATGATAAAAATATAGCTGAAAGTGCTTTTTTCTATGGAATACACATAAAAAGATCAAAATAAAAATTTACAACTCAAAGATCATAGAGTAGGGGCCATTTTGATGGGTTGGTCAGAGCACTACAAACGAAGATATTTTCAATTTTTGCCTTATAAAAAGACCAAGAAACCAACAATCATTCAATTTCATCCTACTCACAGGACTGGCAAAGTCTGTTCAGAGTGGTATTTAGCTGTCTCAGTTCAATGGGTGAGAGTGGAGAACCAGCCGTGGTGGTATCTGGAGTCTGGTTCCTCTCTTCATTGTCCGAGTCTGTCTGCTGGGTACCAGTCTGTCTGGAGGAACCAATCATGGCTACTGGTTCCTGGTTTTTATGACGATTTTTCCTCTGTTTCTTTCGCCAACGATTGTAAAACCAATTGACTGCAAAAAAAAATTTTTTTTTATTAACATTAGGCAGCAGTGAGTCTGGGGGAAAAATCTTGAACTTTCAATTATTTGGAAAAAAATCAGATAAATATGTGACCAGGAGTGAGATTCCATTTTAAACAAATTATTTTCACAGTTTGGACATTAAACTGCATCAAGAGCTCTCTATCCCTCCAGAGGGATCCTGTACTTTACCCCTCGAAGTGTTTTGCAAAAAAAATCCTCCCTGCCCCCACCAGGAGGCAGACATGCAACCTTTGCATCTACAGTAATGAACTCTACCACTAGACCATTTCAACTTAATCCAGGATTAAGTAACTAACAAAAAAAATAAAAAAATTAAAAAAAAGTTCACATCATGTCTTTCTGTACTTTAAATGATACCTGTTTGACATCCCACAAATTACTTTGCAATCTACTATTATCTTACCTAAGCATACGACAAACATAATTAGCGAAATAGACACAAAGTCCAGACTGTGACCACACTGTATCTCCATGGAAACATTGAGTGTCACCAGTACAAACAGCAAAACACGTGTAAACGGTGGTGTCTGTAGGAAGGAAACAGCCAGGGCAGCAAACAGGAAGTAGCTTATGTGGAGCGCTCCGCATGTGATCATTGATAATTTGTCGTCTGTAATGAAAAATATTGCACTTTTTTTTCTAAATAATATATGAGCAGTAAATTCCTTAAGAATCAGAGTAGAAGGCTAATTTCAAATTGTAGGAGGCAGGGGTGTATGGGGGTCCTATGTTTTCTTGCGATTTTTTTTTTTCAGTTTCTTTTTACAAGCCAGCTACGAAAGGATTTAAGGCGGTCAAATCTGCCGCCAACTGCCTCTTAAGGAAAACCCTGTTTGAGCAATCTTTAAACAAGATTAAAAAAGACTGGATATATAAATTGTTGCTTGATGGGGTTTCAAATAAATTCACAAACATAAAAAAGGGACATAACTCTATCATTGTTTCATAATGACATCTCCTTAAGTTACAAACTGTACTAAGAAGTAGGCCAACAAATCTGTCAAAACAAAACCAACTGGACTGAACTTCATATAATATTATTAGTTACAATGACTGGCGGCTCGGGTGACGTGATTTTCCTCAGCCGGGAATATTGATACCCTGTCAGGAAAATGTATGACAAATTTCTTATACTGCAAGATTAAGTCCTATCTCTGTGCTAATAAATACTGATAACATGTCGTATACATGTACTCGGTGTACATGACGTTATGTACAAGGCTTACTGACCAACCAGAAGAGAGAAATCTACTTTGCAATAAAATAAATGTTTATGTGTGCTAACAAGATCCTGTGTGAATGTACCGGTATGTGTATTCTGCCTTTTCCCCAAGCAGGGAAAATCCTGTCTGAAAAATTCATGAGAAAAATAAACTTGTGTACATTAAGTGAGAGATTCAAATGCTATGTATGACTGGTTCAAATGATTTTTCTCTTGTTCTAAAGGAGATTTCAATGAAATCTTAAGCAAAAATAGAGAAAAAGTATCCATGGATAATACCTATTCCATATAAAAATTTTAATATAAAACCACAACAAATATGAAATCCTTATTTTTTTTTACAGTGAACAAAAAGTAACACTTTGACAAATTTGACCATTGTAACCTTCCATGGTCAATTTCTCACCTGCAACATTCAGCAGATGTGTGAACCAGTTGATTCGTTCATCTAGGTGGCTCTGCATGTATGTCAAGGTTGTTAGGAGACGGGTTACCGTGGTGTTGATACGCAGCATATTGTCGTACATGGCCCGGTAATGCTCCAACATTTCAGCGTGGTTCTGCATTAGTGACTCTGAACTGTCATCTACAATCAGGTCAAAATCAAACTTTTTTTTTTTCAACATACAAGAGAAGAAAATTTCAAAACAAGTTAACTTTTTCAGATTAGCTACTCGAGTTACACAAGTAACAAGAGTTGTAAAAGGAAATGGTCGGGTAAAAGCAATGCGCATGCGTATAGTCGCTAACCTACTCGACTCTCATAATCTCCAGTCCTCCACAGGTTGTCTAGAGTTAAGATGGCGGAGAACATGGGATATGGCATTTCTTGAATCCTATGATTTGACCATTTTTGGTACATATACTAGTATTTAAATAAAAATTTAATGTACTTCATCACGTTAAAAATGATGATATATATATGATATATTATTGGAATCAAAGTTAATTTGTAAACAAATCCCGGCAATGAAAATCTAAGGAATCGAACCGAAGACGAATCTACCAAAATGTGATATCAGGTCAGCTTGAAATTTACTGAGCCCATCCTCTTATTAGTTATGTGCATTATGAGGTTGTGTTAGTTTTCCAATTTAGAAAATTAAGGACGATAGGATCAACTGCATGCAAATGTATAAAAAAAAATTCACAACATCTGTCAAACATTTTTTCCAGCATGAATAATGTGGCTACACTTTCGGTCGCCATTTTGAAACCCATTTGATAATAACCTGATATGTTTGAGATATTGCAACAGAGTTATCCAACTGCACATGCCCAAATGTTTTACTCGAGTTGTTAATCCGAAAACGCTCTGGGAGTCCAAAACAGTAACATCAGTTCTAACCCTTTACTTCAAAAAGACTCGTTTTGACAAATATAGGAGCTGTCTGATCAGGGTCTTCTCTGTTTGCTCATACAATATTGTAGCTCAGTATCTACATGATCTGTGTAGCAAAAAGGATTCATGATTCCATACACCATTTAAAGTTCATCTAATTAATATTCATTAAGTTATAAATTTGAACATGAATATTCATGAGGTAAAGGGTTAAGATTAAGTGAGTTCAAGTATATATACAAATTTATTCCAAAGTAACTTGATGTGATTGTTCGGTTACTTTTCAATATATGTATAAAGGAAAATCTACACTTTCATCAATATAACCTTGTTGATGTAAATCTTGTCTCAGCTGACCCCCCATGCCATAACTATCTAGTCATCAATATTCAAAAACATATTCTATTATTCTATGCATTTGATGATCATAAATCCAGCCACATGGAACAGGGTCAGCTAAATCTATGAAATAACATTGTTAACTGTCTTAAATATAATTTTTAAAAAGCATTATCACTAAAGGTGATTCATATTCCCAACAACACTGTCTTGCAATTTACCCCACAATCTGCTTTACAGATATAAATGTCATTTTCTATTTTTAGTATAAGTGACCTTGACTTCACAAATCTCAAAATACAACACCAAGCTAGCTTTTATAATACTAGTGTATTGTTGGGCTGAATGTTCCATAACTGTCAGTGGGAGATTACACCCTTGCAAACACAGTCTCTACTTCAAAAGTGAGGCAGGGGTAGTGTAAAAACAGAAGTTGAGAAAACCTACCAAGTTTAGTGAGGGCATCATGAGCCTTGGTTTGTATGTAGGTCAGGTCGGATGTAATCTTCTTGTGACTCTCTTGTTGGTTGGCCTCTTGTTGTAACAATTGGGCCGTGGTGGCATCTGTTGCAATGGAAATAATTACATCTATGCTTAAAAAAAAAGTGTTGCTAAAATCTAGATTATCTTGTGTGAGATATGAGACCAATATAATTCTACTATTAAAATAAAGCTGAATAGAACAACTGTTGATCATGTATATCAAATGTGAAAAGGAAATCAGTTTAATGATGAGACAGCACTGCCACCTACCAAGTTTATTCTTGATATTTTCTGTGAGATCAGCAAGCTCCTTGTTGCCAGATGCTATCATCGCTTTCTCTTGTTTCAGGTCCACCATGTTGGTGTGAATCTGTTCCAGGACATCATCCTGTGCCGCCCGCAGAAGAGCCTGGTTCCCCATTAGATCTGACTGGCTCTCATACAGTTTACGTATTGTGTCAGTCGTCATGTCGTGTAGCTGGTCTTGACCATCCTGTTACCATAGCAACACAAATATTTTGATTTCAAAATGCTTTATTTTCACAAACACAAGGGCTATTCATTTGCCTTTTTTCCTAATTGTGCAGATGTGTATCTACAAATGTATAAAATATTAATTAACGTAAGATAAACACACCTGAAGATAGGACTGCCACAAATGCCTGTGATTATACCAGTGTTATCCAACATTTACTTTAAATAATCTGAGGCCAAAACCCTGCTCTGCCTTGAACAATTTGATTAATTAAAACCCTATGGACAAAGACACTAATGAAGGTGGATAATGCTAGATTGCATAAATGTAGCAACCTATACATAATCCAAATCAGATGCATTTATATCAGAGACCGGGTTCCTCAGGTTATAAAGCAATCACCTTTTAAATGAAACATCATGGTTCGAATACTGGCCCTATGTTCTTGAAAATACTTCAGTGTGATCTCAGACTCAAATTTGAGCAATTGCGTATCATACTATCCATGCTGGAAATAACCAGGCTACATTAAAAATAATATTGAAACTTTATTTAAGGAATTATATGTGCAACAAAAACAAAGTAATATTTTTCGCAAAGTCAGATTAACTGCCATGAACTAAATATTAAACCTTTCATGACAGTTTAAGGCAAAATCATGGTCATAGGCCAAGCTCCTCTTTCAACTTTACATACAAAAATCAACATGCTAAGTAAAAGCTTAAGCATATAAACATTTTAAACTGATGTTATTTCAGACAGTTTTTAAACCGCATTTTGTTTGTTGGGTTAAATGTCCCACCAACAGTTTTTCAGTCAGAAGCCTAAATGAGATATCAGCTCTTTGCATGCTTTATGTTGGAATTTACAATGTGAATGGTCTACAGGATTAATAGGATCCGCTTGGTTTGTAAACTGCAAAAAAAAGTAGCCGAGGGAAAATTCTGCAAGTCTCCGGCTCTTTTTTCTTGGAGACGGACATCTCATTTATTTCCCTTTGTTGCTTAAATGTGCTTAGGTGTGAGTCATTCCCTATAAGTAAAGTGAGACCACTGATTCCACGGTTTATGCCCAACTGTCCCACTTTTTGATATTTTGTTTCCCAACTGTCCCACTCAAGATTTTTAGCACCTTGCTGGGTGTGTTTTGATAAGGGATTATAATCTATTTCAAACTACAACACATTAAAATGAATTGAAGTTGTATTATCTGATTTTGTTTCTGATTTTTTTTTTGATTTTGTATTTTAAGAGGTAAAATTTCATGTTTTAGTTATATTGTATTATTTCTTTCTAAAATGTGTTTATTAAGGTCCATTAATTAGGGTTACTAAATTAATTGTAATTTATAGTGTAAACATGCATTCCTTTGATCTCTGGCTTTAAAGCTTATGTGAATTGATAAAGATTAAAAATAATTTGAACTTATTAAGATAATTATCACCTCTGCTACTTTTTTCTTTAAATTGTGTTAATTGATTGGTCCAACTAAAGTCCATTTATCCTGTATATATTGCTAAGTGATTGGATTAAGAAATACAAACAAGTCCTTTGATCTAGCAGTTTACTACTTAAGGTAAACAATTTGATTTGAAGTAATTAACATTTTTGGTTATCAATTTATTGTGACTTTCAAACTGTGATATCTCATTAATGAACTGAACTGTATCAGATACAATATATTTACATTCTGATGTAAATGTCTTCATTTGATAGTAAAATTTCACTAAGTAACATCGTCTGAAATTATAAGCTAAAATGGCAAATGCACAAGTGAGTGTGCAGTTTGTCAAGAACCAACGTGGTGGTGATAGTCTGGTTTACAATGGATTCAGATACCAGGTCAAAAACCGAAAACCAACAAGGGTGTACTGGGTCTGTCATGTCCGAACCTGTTCTGCTAAAATCACAACAGCTGACAACATTCCAGTTTCTGTGACCAATACCCATAATCATGCAGCCGAACACATGGAACTGAAGCGCCATGAAATAAATCAACTCATGCGAAAGAGGGCACGCGAAGAAACCACGCCGATTCCGTCAATATATGAAGAAGTCATATCCAGTCTGAGAGACAGAGAATGGGACGAAGATGCAGAACAAGTCTGCAAAGGATTACCAACCTTCCCCTCCACCAAGTCATCTCTATACAGGGAAAGAGGTGCATTGAGACCGGGGATACCAAAGTCCAGGAGTGACATAGATTTGGATGGAAAATGGACTGAAACGCACACTGGTGAGCAGTTCCTACTGGTTGATGAGGCAGAGAATGACAACAGGATGCTGATTTTTGCTACAAGAACAAATCTCCAGCATCTGGCACAGAACCCAACCATATATGGAGACGGAACATTTTATGTGTGCCCAGACATATTCAGCCAGGTCTACACACTCCATGGATATATTGATGGACACATGTATCCGTTAGTGTTTGCCCTTCTGCCTGGAAAAAGTGAAAGGATTTACTGCAGACTTTTTCAACATCTTCAACAGAAATGCAGGGAAATAGGAATGGAACTGGGACCAGACACACTCCTGATAGACTTTGAGGCAGCAACCAAGCAGGCAGCTCGCAGAGTGTTTCCAAATGTGAATGTGAAAGGGTGTTTTTTTCATTACACACAGTGTGTTTGGCGGAAGATACAGAAGCTTGGCTTAGTTGGACTGTATTCTGAGAATGAGGACTTTAAGAAACTAGGAAGAAGAGCTGCAGTTCTGCCTCTAGTCCCCATACAACATGTTGAAGATGTGTGGTTTGTCGCACTGACGGATGCTGAAAATGCAGAGATTCCAGTGGATGTTTCAAGGTTCACAGACTATGTCACTGAACATTGGGTTGAGGGAGACAAGGACAACTGGAACCATTTCGAGACAGAAGGACCAAGAACAACAAACAACTTGGAAGGCTGGCACAACAAACTAAAGAAAAGTATGAGACAGTCACATCCGAACATTTACAAGTTCTTGGAAACAATACAAAGGATTGAAGCTGCCAATGCTATCAAAATTCTTCAGCACAGTGCCGGAGGAGTGAGAGAAAAGAAGAGGAGGAAATACCGACAACTTGAACAGAGACTGTCTGCCCTGAAACACAAGTACATGGCTGAAGAAATCACTGTGATGGAGTATGCCGATTGTGCATCGCATTTGATTCGGTTTGACGAGTAACTCTGTATAGAACAGATCAGTAGGGTGGAATGTCACAGTTGTTTAAATGAAATGCTTGTTTTCAAATTAAAACAAAATACAATAAATTGTACCACATCCGAATATAGCCCTGTCTTTATTTGATTTGTTCATGACACATGAAATAAAAATAATAAATATATGAAAACATAAAGAGTTTGTTTTCTTCATTTCAGAGAGAGAGAGAGAGAATACTGACAACATCCTAAAACATAATAAGTATTATAAATACTTATTATAAATAATTTTGCTAATAGCATATAACTTATTATAAATACTAATGCAATATATTACTAACCATAAATACTATTGCAAATTGCTCTTAATAATATAAGACAATAAGACAAATAATTGCACTGAAATATTCCATCCATTTAGGTAAAGACTATAGTCACTCATCCATGACAGTCTATTGTTATCCAATTAAGCATGATTCCCAACTGTCCCACCTTGATTTTTACTGTTTTATATAAAAGTGGGACAGTTGGGAAGACACCGATTCCACAATGATATATCCACTGTCATACCTGAATCTGTTTAAGGTAGTCCAGCTGTCCATGAGCAGAGGTCAGCAACTGGTTGACGGTCAGTTCGGTCAGTTTCCGGAACTGTTGCTGCTGGACGGAATGACACAGTGCCCTCGCCCGGTTACTGACGATCTGGTAACTGTTCCACGTGGTCGGATCCATCTCCTTCGTACACTCTGCTAGCGACTGTAGCGACACAAGACAACCTCACACATACAGTGATAAGGCAAAAAAAATATTTCTGTGTTTAGGCCAACGGTCTCAAAAAGGTTAAGGACTGATATTACTTTCTTTTACTTTTTTTTTTAAAGTCTGGTCATAACAGTTAACAAATCACAAATTCTTAACAGACAATTTGGTGGTCCCAAAATGGCTGCTAAAACTTTAGGATCAGCGGGTTTTCACTAGGTTGGGTTGGGCTGCCCGAACCACAGAATTTTTTTATTTTTTTTTGGCCTAATCAACAATATCTGAAATTTGGGGTATGCTTACTGTTTTTCATTATGTTCGTAACCCAGCATGGAATAATCAATATGTCCGTTTTATTTTGGGGATACAAAGCAAATTTTGGGGGTAAAAAATCTCTATAGATGGTGAATTGAAATGCTGGGTGTTAGTCTATGTTATTATACAAATAAAACTGGTCCTTGACACAAACATTTTCATATCCAGGGTTTCCTTTAAGAATCAGAGTAAAAGGCTAAATTTAAATTGTAAGAGGCAGGGGGATCTTGGGGCCCTACATTTCTTTGTGTGTGTGTTTTTTTTTATCATTTTGTTTGAACTATTCCCATTAATTAACTGACAACTTTGAAAATTTGAGCCAGCCAGGAAAGGAATTAAGGCTGTCAAATCTGCCACCAGAAACCTCTTAAGGAAAACTTTGCATATCTTTAACAAAGACTGAGAAAGATTTTTTTTTAATGAGACATTTGGCATGCTTCCCACATTTCTTCACAAAAGTCTATGCAACGTTAATTATTTCAAAATGACTTCTTCAAAAATTTTAATGTGACATTTTCTGCTTGAATGTGACTATGGCACAGAGCCCTCATCATTCCCAGTCACTGCTTTCATTTTTTAAGATTCAACTCATAACGTCTTATGTTCATTGGGAAACAAGATTTTATTATTTAACCCTTTCCCTCATATAGACTCATTTTAACGCCCTCAATAGGTATCACATAAAGCCTGATCTGCAGAAAACCACAGTTAAACCTTACCAAATTTAATTACAAAATCCTCATTTCCAGATCACTGAAGAGCAGCGAACAGCATAAAACCTGATCAGCCTGCAAGTTACTCGCAGGCTGATTTGGTTTAATGTTGTTCGCATAGGTTTTTTCATGGTTTCCTCTATGAGGGAAAGGGTTAAGTACTAAATCTGCTTGATGATTGCTGGGATAGACCAGTACTTTGCAACTATGAAGGCAATTTAACTATTTTTGACTTGTCATACAGAAAGTAACCTAAGAATAATATTTAAGAAGTACAATCATGTATTCATAGTGAGAGTTTCTTTTCTTTCTTTTTTTTCATTTTTTATGCCTCATACAGCTTTTTAGCCAGGTATCCTGACAGGACAACTGGTTTGAAATTCAGGAGTTCCTTCTGAAAATTAGGAGTCCCTGTCATGTCATTCAGACATACGACAGCTTGGTTGAAAAGGAATGATTCATCAAAGAGGGTTACTAATCAGAATGTTTAATGAAGATGATAATATAGGATTTCAACATATGTGGCTGTTAAATATGTTAATTTTGAGTCCCTTCCAAATTTTTGGTGTCTTCAGCATCCCAAGACACTGTTAGTGTCAACCCGTCATAGGTTTTATTCTGCCTACATTTGTAGGGTCTGAAATTGGAAATATTTTTCCCAAGTGGATTTTTTTCTATCTTGTAGTAAGTCATAGTGTTTTGTTTGTTAATTTAACTGTTATAATGAAAGAAAATGCCTCCTTAAACAATGTGTTAAACAAACTAAGTTTCTTTTCTGCTTCTTAAAAATTCCCAATTAGGTGAAATATGTCGATAATTTTTCCCAAATGGGGGCTAGGGTCCTTATCCCAAAATAGGTAGAAAAACCCCAAGAAAACCTCTGAGTCTGTATTTTTAATGGTCTTACAGGGAGTAGTAAAACTTAAAAAGATGTTGATGAAGTCATAATAAACTGACAAATACCATAGTTTGTGTACAGGTGTAGGTTTTCCTCTCCTCAGCAGAGGACTGGCAGTTGAGTAACTGGACCGACAGTTTGCCAAATTCCTCCTCTGTAAGTTCCCCGCATCTTGTCTTCAAGCTATACACAACCTGAATAGAAATTTTTATCTAGTTGAGCCCTTGAATAAAATAACAGTTCTATCTTGGTAATGTAGATAAATTAAATTAAACATTAATAATGTACCATTCCAGGGTTGGCAGTGAAAATTTAAGCCTATCCTTTAACCCTTTTCCTCATATCGACTCATTTTGACGCACTCAATAGGTACCACATAAAGCCTGATCTGCAGAAAACCACAGTTAAACCTTACCAAATTTAATTACAAAATCCTCATTTCCAGACCACTGAGGAGCAGCGAACAGCATAAAACCTGATCAGGCAGGCTGATCTGGTTTTATGCTGTTTGCATAGGTCTTTTCATGGTGTCCTCTATGAGGGAAAGGGTTAAGCGTTAAAGGATTTTTTACTATTCATGTAGTCAACTGCTCACAAACAATATCACACAGACAGTAGACAGGGACAACTCTTTTTTTAAGTGTGCATCATACTTTGATGTTCAGTTAACACACACTTGTCAATAGACCTTGTTGATTATTTGAATCAAGACAAGAAAACTTTAATTTATTACATTATTTGTTTGAACTGTTTTGTACCAGAAACATCAAAAAATTATTTATTTCACTTTGTCTTCTTTGACCTAAATGGATTAATTTAAACATAGAAACATATTTTTCCTCAAATCCTGTACAAAAGTAAATACGTGTACAGTGATACAAGTATTAGAGGTCAAGGTCAGATTGATGCTAGTGACTTGCAAAGGAAGAGGTATACAGTGTCAGCAAATTCAATTTAAAGGCCAATGGTGTCTAGTAATGTTTCATCTATGAAGACAAAAATTCCCAATTTAAACCAAATTCTTCCCAATTTCAGTGGTACCTTAACAGACATCATTGCCAAAATGATGAGAAATAGCACTGCCCCTTTTGGTATTCAAGTTTTCTCCAAAATCAAGAATCAAATGAGTACCTGCATAATTATATGCTATCAAAAAGAAAAGCAATTTTTTCCTGTATCATCAAGTATTCAGTTCTCGACATATTGTTATTCTCAGACTAAGTACACTAATGCAATGTCTCACCTAGAGTGTGACGTAATTTTACAGGGAAACCATTGACAATTGGCAAAACTGATTGTCAGATCCTTTTTTTCAAACTGTTTTTTTTTCCCATTGAAAATGTTTGGGAAACAGATAAAAACATTCATGTAATAAAGAAGTTTCTTTTTATTATTTTTTAAACCACCTGTTAAATCTACTGATCACACTCAGCAAGCAGATGGTGATTGATTTATGTAAACCATCATCTGTTCTTAAAATCTTATATTTTTGGTTATGAATACACTTCTCAACAATCCTATGTACGAGTCATTTAGAGCCATAGTTGTTATTAATCTGATAGCGATATTCACATTTTATTATAATATAGCATGCCCATTAAAACCCTGTAGAGGGTTTTTTACCCCCCAAATTTGCCATGTACCTTCATAATTGTAGGGACTCTCTATATGAAAAGATATAAACTGAAGGAAAATTGTAATTGTATCCCTAGTTACAAAACTTGGAGGGCACCGTATAATAAAATGGGCAGTGAGAGTGTGATAGTGTGTCTTGTTCTTATTTTGATCGTCTTAAATTTTGCACATCAATCTGTGCTGTTAGGAAGAACAAAGAACTTCATTGCATCTGTCGATAGATTTTTTCTCTTTATAAACACCATACTTGTGACAGACTCATTTTGAATTTAATGTTGAGAACTCAAGACACCATTTTAGAAATACTATTTTTGACTGTTGTTTGATTTTGACAGTTATCAGTTATTTTTTAACATTTGTTTTCAATTACCATTGACAATTTATTTAATTTAAAGGGGAGATATTGATGCATTTAAAAATATATTTAATTTTAAATTGAGGGTTTGTTATGTTTATTTTTCCGGCAGTAACTTCTAATGCTGGCGAGAACTAGATACTCCAGGATATAAATTTAACCACTACATTTGCATTTGGCCATTACTTAAAATTACACTCATCATTGTGGTCATATACACATTTGTGAGATGGAATACTAACAATGTGATAACATTCATCCAACGGAGACAAATTATCAAGAGCATCCTTCAGCTGAAGAAATTTGTTGTCTGCTGTGGGCACCTCAAATTTTAATGCAGAGGTTCTGATGGTTTTGCCTCTCGTTTGCGTTTCGTCATTCTTTCCTCCAAAGAGCCATTCGAAAATGGCACCTACGGTATTGAATCTGATCAGACAAATGAACACAATGGCGATTATTCTTATTCTCATATTCTTTCACGATCAGAAGTTATTTGTACATTATTTTACCATAATGGTTTGTTTTGAATTTTGAAGTTTGAATACGGTGCGCGTTATTTTCACATGCCTGTGAGATCTGTTAAAATTGCACAACGACATGTAAACAAATGTTCATAAATACTGCTAGACACACGGCTGAGGTTAAATTCTCTGGACTAACAGCAGTGTGAGAACACAAAATGCCTTACGAAAGATTGGATTTAGATTCGTGCCTCTACACTACTTTGATAATAGGTAATTATAATAGAATTTTGTACAGGATAGAATATTTTGTACAGAATTTTTTGTAATTATAAAATCACACTGTAGTACAGTACTGTAAATTACAGTACTATAGTACAGAGAACAAATTGCAATGTTCCTACGAACACAAGGCAGTATATACTGGAGAACTATACTGTAACGATCCCTTGTTGGGCGCCATAAGCATGTGAGAAAAATGTGAGCAAGACTGGGATCCGAACCCAGGACCTCTTACTTACAGGGCGAATGCTCTACTGACTGAGATGCAGGACCCTCACTGCTAAGGGTGCCTTATAGGCTGTAAAAGTACTGTGTTTGTTTTTTATGCCCCTGCCATGAAGTGGCAACAGGTATATAGTGTTACACCTGTCCATGTGTGTTCTGCCTATAACTTTTTTGTGTGTGGCTGTGTGATCTCTTGCTAGCTTTAAGGTCAAGGTCACAGCATTTAGTTGAGTTTAAAATTCATGCAAGCAGTCCTGTATGGGCTTAGTCCCATCAATGAGCCGCTTGGCGTGACATGCTATTTTTGGTACTGGTTATCACGCCTCTGCGTAGGGGATATTGCTAAATCGAAAGTAGAACAATATCTCAAATTACGTGTACACAAATGTGGACTAGTTTGGGCTGTATTTTTGTTGTGTATCATAATGCTTTGAAATTACCTGGCACAAGTGGTGCTTAGAACAAGATATTGTGTCACAAACAAGAGCCAGGTTGGTAGCTTGAAGGTCAAGGTCACAGCAATCATACATCTCAAAATTGTGCCTGGGCATAACAAAGAAAATTCCGGGAAAAATTTTTTATAGTTGTGTTAAATTGAAACAAGAACTAGTCACTTGTCTCAGGGTCAAGGTCACAGCAGTTTGTTGACCTAATCATGTCCGTGCTGGAACTCTTGTGTATGGTCAAGTTCTGAAATTATATCTAGGACTTGGCAATGTGTTGCAAACAGAAAAAAGAATGCTAGCTTCAAGGTCAGGGTCACAGCACTCAGCTGACCTTAAAATATATGTATGTATAAGCAATTTTGTCTGGGCTATAAATTTTTTGTGTATGGTCTTGTTTAGAAAAAGCTTAGCACAAGTGATCCTTAGGATAAGACAATGTGCCGCTTGTAAGAAATATTCAGGTTGCTAGCTTTGGTGTCAAGGTCACAGCAATTATAGACCTTAAAATGTGCAAGCAATCATGTCCTGGCTATTGCTTTGTTGTGTATGGCTGTGTTTTAAAATAACTTGGCACAAATAATCCCAAGGACAAGACAATACGTGTTATGAACAAAAACCAGATTGCTAGGTTGAAGGTCAAGGTCACAAGAAAGATCGAGGTTGCTAGCTTTGGTGTCAAGATCACAGCAATCATATGACTTTAAAATCTTTGCAAGCAATTGTTTCTGGCTGTTATTTTGTTGTGTATGATTGTGTTTTGGTACAACTTGACACAAGGGATCAGTATGTTGCGAACAAAAAAAACGGTTGCTAGCTTAAAGGTCAAAGTCACATCATTTGATTTAGGTCAGAGTCAGGGTGTTCATTTGATCTTAAAATCATCTTCTTTTATATTTTCAGTTTCCCATCATATTTACTGACAAAATATCAATATAATAAACAAAATGGACACAATTTTAGTTATATATGTCAAATTCCACTTTCTCTGTCTGATATCCATAATATATTTCTTTATGGTTAAACATTTTTCATTTATTTATTTAAAAAATTAAAGGTTGGTGAGTATTTGATGATTCAGTTAATTACACTTTGATGAGACACATGCCATATTTTTTAGTTTCTTTGATGTGATATGCACATTATATGACAACTATTTTGATGTGACACATGCCATATTTTTTAGTTTCTTTGATGTGATATGCACATTATATGACAACTATTTTGATGAGACACATGCCATATTTTTTAGTTTCTTTGATGTGATATGCACATTATATGACAACTATTTTGATGAGACACATGCCATATTTTTTAGTTTCTTTGATGTGATATGCACATTATATGACAACTATTTTGATGTGACACATGCAGTATCTTACATATATCTTGATGTGACACATGCAGTATCTTACATATATCTTGATGTGACACATGCAGTATCTTACATATATCTTGATGTGACACATGCAGTATCTTACATATATCTTGATGTGACACATGCAGTATCTTACATATATCTTGATGTGACACATGCAGTATCTTACATATATCTTGATGTGACACATGCAGTATCTTACATATATCTTGATGTGACACATGCAGTATCTTACATATATCTTGATGTGACACATGCAGTATCTTACATATATCTTGATGTGACACATGCAGTATCTTACATATATCTTGATGTGACACATGCAGTATCTTACATATATCTTGATGTGACACATGCAGTATCTTACATATATCTTGATGTGACACATGCAGTATCTTACATATATCTTGATGTGACACATGCAGTATCTTACATTATCTCTTGATGTGACACATGCAGTATCTTACATATATCTTGATGTGACACATGCAGTATCTTACATATATCTTGATGTGACACATGCAGTATCTTACATATATCTTGATGTGACACATGCAGTATCTTACATATATCTTGATGTGACACATGCAGTATCTTACATATATCTTGATGTGACACATGCAGTATCTTACATATATCTTGATGTGACACGTGCAGTATCTTACATATATCTTGATGTGACACGTGCAGTATCTTACATATATCTTGATGTGACACGTGCAGTATCTTACATATATCTTGATGTGACACATGCAGTATCTTACATATATCTTGATGTGACACGTGCAGTATTTGATAATTACTTTGATGTGATTAATGTACAGTATCTAACAAATGTTCTTCCCTTGCTTCACAAAGTTAAAAATGAGTACTCCAAAATCATGCACATTGTAGTGTCATGTCATATCCCATTTTGCAAACAGTTCAGTGTCAAAGCAGTAAGGTCAGGGTATTTATCATTTTTAGTGCTACTGATAGCTCAGTCATGTTTGCTGTAAATGATGTGTATAAGGCATAAATAGCAAAAACAATGTCCCATTCATTTTCATTCAGTTTTAAACACCAATTGGAACCTCGGCTCTGTGGTAATGAGTTTGACTGCTAATCCAGGTGCTTGGGGTTCAAATCCCGGTGGAATCCTGGAAAAAGTTTGGGACACTTTTCAGTGTTCCCTGCCTAACTAGAAACCTAGCGCTGGTTCATCCAGACCGTGGTTAAGGGGCTTCGCGTGTATTGGTGCTATTAATCGTGCAAATTAAAGAACCAGGGGATCTTTTCGGAACAAGCTAGGGTAGGGCACCTGGATACCTTGTATCCGCATCTGTCCCTGTGCATAGGTGCACCTGTCTAGAAGTGCCAAGGGAGGGCCTGACAGAAAAGGTCCAAGAGAAATGAAGTCAGAGGTGCTAGGCCTTAAAGGCATTCTAGATCTTTCAAAAACTGCACCACCATGCACGATGTGTCTGAGCGCAAACACAAACACCAATCAATATTTTAAACTAATCAAAGCACTCCTGGGATTTTGCCAATCCATAAATTTCTGTCACAATTACACCCAAACAGGTCTAGTATGTAGTTTTTGTGTCATCTGCTGTAAGCAGAGGTGACGCAATGTCATGGGGATCACTTTTTCGTTGTCAGTCTGTCCGTCTGTCTGCCCATCACACTTTAGCAGGTGACACAACAAACCCAGGAACTATATCCAGAGGCCATAGTTAAAGTTGTAAAAGTGTGTGTGTTCTTTTTTATCAAGTTGGCATAAAAGAAGCAAGTTTCAATTTCCCACCCCTAGGTCTTAATTGCACACAAGTTATGATATTATGGTCAAACATGTATTAAATTCTTTTATTGCAGATGGGGCAGATCCAGGGCACCACATCCTGCATGCTGTTCACAGTCGGATCAAGTTCCCCTTGAACATCTATTTTCCTGCTGGTAACCATAACAACAAAAAACTGTGCCTTCTCCAGGTGCCATTTAATAAGGCTCCAGAGGTGTTAAAACTAAATGACAGGTGAGGACAGACCATACTTACAGTATAACTTCATATAAAACAAAGCAGCATGTCACCATTGCCGAAAACCCACTGTACGAGTATATATATTTCCATTATCACGTCTGTATATGCCGTGGGATTTTCAGCTTGCAAAACTTCATTTCCATGAATATTAATCAGCTACTTGCTGACCAATGAAATCATGCATAGTACATTTGTATTTGAATACTCTTTGTTAAAATTTACAAAAGAAAAAGTTGTCATATTAGTCAGGGTAGGACCGTTATGACACCTCTACATGGTAGAACAAAGCTACCTCTCTAAATGCTGCACCATTCCATTGGTCAAATGATCCCTGCTGTCGCCATGCTTTTTCTGCAACAGATCCAATGAAATGCCTAATTACTTAATTGTGAGTAATTTGCTAACCAAATATCCCACAGTCGATTAAGAAGCAAGGCATATTGGGCGAGCATGGGTTTTCCGACAATGCACATTCACAGAATGGTGGTCATTGTCTAAGTGTAAGAATTTAATTTCAAACTATATTTTGTATCTGCATTTATCTTGTACCTCTATCAATACATATTTATACATACTTGGTCAGCAAATGCAATATTTCATTATTGTTAAAAGAAATAGTGGTTCCTCCATCACAGATAATAGTGTTACAAATAGTATAAAACGTATATTTAGAATTATAAAACCTATATTTAGAATTTCTGTTTCAATTGCCGTCACATGACTGGTCACAGTCACTCTTAGCACATGTGCTCCCATTTTAATAACATTTACAAATTCACTACCTGGGACTGGTAAAGACACAATTTTGTGGAATGCGTCACATGGTTCAGCAAGCACCTGCTTCGCTATATTTAGCCGGAATTCCCTGATAAATAGCCCTTTTTCATGCAATGTGACCTAAACTTGCCAAGACAAAGACTTCAAAAACATTAACAAGTTGAGCAGACAAATAAAAAAACAGCAACTTGTTTTTATTTCTGTTGATCAACTGTGAACAAGCTGTGGTAATACACCTTTCATTTAGCATGGTTGATCATATTATA
>CM037794.1:12324491-12349018 GCA_021229015.1 Solen grandis
AATTTGAACAGGCTCACTAAAGTATTAAACCAGTATTGTGCTTGGGCTAATTTTGACAACTGAGTATAAATAATATTGTATAAAAGATTTTGATTTCTTTTTTCAGTACCATCAAGGGAAGAAAAGTTAAAGTCTATTACCCAAAAGCCAACCCAAAGTGTTTAAAATACATAAAATGGGTCAAAGAGTTAGGGAGGAAAGATGCAGTCAAGGCCATGACCTTTGACGTTTCTCCCGTTCCAGCTCATTTGAAATTGACTGCCGACCTTTCTGGTGATTTGACAGATGTGGGTTATGACCTCACTCATGCAGTTGCCATGGATACGAGTGACACAACACTGATGGAGGCCAGAGATCGAGGTGAGTTAGTATCATTTTACGAGAATCAATGCCTTAAATCAATAAAATCAGTTATTGAGAACTTAAAACAGTTAAGGGTAATCCAAAGTGGCTGCATGCTTGGGCATATATATCTTACTTTGAATAAAATTAGAAATGTAAATGGTCCTATGTATTATACATTGCACAACAGTGATGTATGATGTTCACAAGTAGGTCAGGAAGAGTGTGCCATGTTCCTTGACTCTGGATGCAAAGGTTGTTGGTTCAGATTTTTCATTACCTTACATGGCACAAAGTACTGGTCCAACCCAGGAACTATCAAGAGGAGGAATCAGTATAAGCTGTTTATAAGAACTTGTTTCCCAACTGATACAAATTAAATAAGTTTAAGGTAAACTGAGAGATAGCATTAGCTGTGTTTTCCACAGCACTGGTTTGCTGCTGCATATGACGCATACCAGCTTACCCAGCCAACTTGGAAACTGAAACAAGTATGTGTAGTTACACCGTATGGGAGCAACACCGGATATTGGCACTAAGTGAAGCGAGAAAAAGTTGGAAGTAATTCATTCTATCTAAATAATTACAGGTCTTTTAATCCGACATGCACTATCGTATATGTATTCATCCATATATATATACACACCCTTGACTGAGAGATATATGTCAAGATAATGATAAAGGTTTTGCATTTCTGTTAGGGAACAATCACAATTTAACTTTTGAATATTCAAGTACACATTTAGTGATATATAACCAACCTTTCATGCCAGACCCCTTTGGAGCAAACAGTTTCTGGAAGGAGCTGCCTGATATTGATCTACTCTGTTTGCCAAGGGATCAAATAGTCTATGAGGTGTTTGTCAGTGACTTTTAAGATCCATTTTGTTTCATTCAAGGAATTCGTTGGATCAACATTCCAGGGTCAAGTTTCAAGCACATGGAAAAGGCAATGAAATTAGTTGAAGATTACAAAGAGTTTTTTCCAATCTATTTTTCTGCAGGTAAATTCCATCTGAAATACATTTGTCATCTCTCTTACACTTTTTCTCTCTCTCTCTCTCTCTCTCCCTCTCTCTCTGTAAATATGTTGCTCTCACTGTTTCTCTCTATATAGTGCTATTGTTCTTTTTTACGTTACTCTCTCACAAACCACCCTGATTTTGTTTTATACTTTTACTCTCTTATTATTTTATTGATTTTGTTCATCTGTTAATCCTTCCAGGAATGTTCACCAGTATTCAGTGTTGGATACGCACGGAATTACGGCCCTTGAATAACTTTGTGGCACATATCTTTAAAACTGTATGGGCCCTTATCAGTAATACATGTATAGCCTTTGCTTTTGTTACAAAAGGCTATAGACACATTTCTTGTGTAGTAACTTAAATTAGCATGAATCTGTATATTGACAGTGGAATATATTGACCACAAAGTTTAACATTACAGCATTTCATCTTTAACACTTTTTTTTGTAATTTGCTTCAATTTATTAGGGATATTAATTCAACAATTTTTTTTGTTCTCCCTTTGATGCATTTTCTCTCTCTTCTCTATCAGCTCCATTTCACCATCGCTGACAATCATTCTCTCTCTCTCTTTCATACCTACAGAGTGCATGTATTTGTAATTCTTATAATGTACTTTTTTTTCATAGGAATACACCCTCGCTATGAATACACTTGCCGCGACAACGAGGTCATGATTAAGAAGTTAGAAGACATTTATAAACACCCTCGTTGCCATACTATTGGTCTCATAGGCCTGGACTATAGGAAGGAAGTAGAAAAACGTACATCCCTCCTTGGACAAAAGGTCATTTTTGAAAAACAGGTATATGTTCATTCCTGGTATGCATAGAGCACTTCACTCCGAAATGAGACATAAATTAACCTCCGTAAATCAATGTGCACTTCCCACCTAATCTAGTTCATGCATTGTTCAATGGGAAATAAAGATACACATGAGATTTTTCCCCAGTCACTGATTGGTCAATTTCTCTGGTAAAATGGTCTATACAAACCCTTCAAATTTTGTCATTTTTTCCCCTTCTTCAACTTAAGTTTTCTGGCTTACAAAAATATAAAGGTTTACTGGTAATCTATTTGTCCAAGTGTGAAGATTTACATTGATATAAGAGTAATTAATGTTAAACTGTTTTTTTTGTGTGTCAAGTGGTGTGAAAGAATATATTCTAGAGAAGGGGAATAATTTTGATGGATCCTGGAAATTTTTATTTAATCTGTGTCTAGACCTTGAATTTTTTGATTCTGGAATTTTATCATAATTCCTAAGGGTCTTGGCGTTTTACATTTGTATTTTATTATTGTGATACCGATATGGAACTAAATATAGGAAATAAAATGGTTATTAGCTCACCTGAGCACAGAGTGCTCAGACGAGGTGTTGTGATCAGTCTTTGTCCGGCGTCCGGCGTCAACTTTTGCTTTAAACATCTCCTCCTAAAACTCTGAGCAGATTTTGATGAAATTTTACAAGAATGGTCCGTAGGTGGTAATGAGCAAAAATAGCTAAAATCATTCTGATCTGCCAACCAAAATGGCCACCAGAGTAAAAAATAGAAATATCTTTAAACGACATCTCCTCCTAAACCACTGGGCAGATTTTAATGAAACTCAATAGGTATGATCATTGGGTGATACTGAGCAAAAATTTATAAAATTGTTCTTGTCCGCCATCCAAGATGGCCACCAGAGCTAAAAATAGATTATTCTTCAAACGTCATCTCCTCCTAAACTGCTGAGGAGATTTTACAGGAATGATCTTTAGGTAGTACTGAGCAAAAATAGCTAAAATCATTCCGATGGCCGCCAGACTTAAAAATAGAAAATCTTTAAATGACATCTCCTTCTTAACGACTGAGCAGATTTTGATGAAATTTTACAGGAATGATCCTTAGATGGTGCTAAGCAAAAAAAGCTAAAATCGTTCTGTTCTGCCAACCAAGATGAACACTAGAGCTAAAAGTAGAATAATCTTAAAACAACAACTCTTCCTAAACTGCTGAGCAGATTTTGATGAAATATTACAAGAATGATGTACTGAACAAAATAAACTAAAATTGTTCCGGTCCACAAACCAAGATGGCCAACAGAGCTATAGATAATAAAATCTTTAAAAGACATCTCCTTAACCACAGAGCAGATGTTGATGAAACTTTACAGGAATGATCCTTAAGTGGTACTGAGCAAAAATATCGAGAATCGTTTAGGTCTGCCTACCAAGATGGCCACCAGAACTAATTAATTTAAATATTACTAGTACATAATTTATTATGTGTAATTTTTTTCCTTACTTAAGCATTTTCTCTCTAGCAGTTGAATTCAGGTGAGTGATTTAGGGCCATCATGGCCCTCTTGTTTGATATATTGTTGACTTTCATTGTATTCTTTTGCCTTCTGAAAATGATTTTGTACTTTGATGCATTTTTGACTGCAATTCATTCGACTGAATTCTATTTCTCTTCAGCTGGAACTTGCCTGTAAACACAAAAAGCCAGTGTTTTTAGTACAGTACGAAGCCCATGAAGATTTCATGAAAATCATCAGTCGTTTCCGTGACAACCTTCCACTGTGTGCCATGTATGATTTCTCACAGAAAATACCAGTTGAACACCTTGAGCAGTATTCAGATCTGGGTTTTTATTTCGCAATAAATGGTAGGTTTTCTGGTTACTTGAGGCTATAAATGTCATCAATAATTTAACCCTTTCCCTCATAGAGGACACTATGAAAAGACCTATGTGAACAGCATAAAACCAGATCAGCCTGCGAGTGACTCGCAGGCTGATCAGGTTTTATGCTGTTCGCTGCTCCTCAGTGGTCTGGAAATGAGGATTTTGTAATTAAATTTGGTAAGGTTTAACTGTGGTTTTCTGCAGATCAGGCTTTATGTGGTACCTATTGAGTGCGTCAAAATGAGTCTATATGAGGGAAAGGGTTAACCCACATGAAAAACATTGATATTATAGACCTCTCATGTTCTAGAATTTCAGTCCTTGAAAATGAGTCCTGGAATATTATGTGCCCATGAAATTGCCTTTGATAAATCAGCAATGAAACTAATCCCTTTATCTCATGAATATTCATATCGAAATTATTACTTGATGAACATTCATTGGCTGTCGAACTTTAAATGGTATATGAAACAACATATTTTCATTTGCTGTGCAGAATGTGTAGAACCTGAGCTTCAATATTGTACGAGCAAACAGAGGAGAACCTTATCAGACGGCTCCAGAGCTGTCTGATCTGGGTCTATTCTGTTTCCCAATGCATCAAAAGGAGTCTGTATGAAATAAAGGAGTATAATTATTTCACAATACATGAACAGAATATAATCTGATCAACTTGAAGAACACCTGCACAAAACTTTTCTCTTTTTCTTCTGAAGTGAACATTTTAGCTACAGGGGCTGTACTCATAAAGCTCCTTAGTTTTTAAGGAAAATAATTCCTTAACTGGGATAAATTTCCTAAGGTGTTTTATATATAAGAATAAAGGAAATCCTTATTAACTAAGGGAAATCTATGTGACTTTTAAGGAAAATCTTAGAAACTAAGGGATTTTTAGCTCACCTGAGCACTTGTGCTCAGGATGAGCTTTTGTGACCGCCTTTAGTCTGTCATACATCGTTAGTCGTCAACAATTGCTTGTGAACACTCTAGAGGCCACAGTTTTGGCCCAATCTTCATGAAAATTGGTAAGGATGTTTAAATCTTGGATGAGTTTGAAATTGAGTCATCAGGGGTCAATAACTTGGTCACTAGGTCAAATCTTAAAAAACAAAAAATAAAACCTTGTGAACACTCTAGAGGCCATAGATTTAGCCCAATCTTCATAATATTTGGTCAGGATGTTTGTCTACATGATATCTGGGATGACTTTAAAATTGGGGTCACGTGGGCGTAACCTTCATGTCACATGATCAGAATGTTTGTTTACATCAAATCTCAGATGTCAGATGGGGTCAAAAAAGGTCACCAGGGCAAATTTTAAAAAAACCTTGTGAACACTCTAGAGGCTACATTTTTGTCCCAGTCTTCTTTAAACTTGATAAGAATGATGACTGCATGAAATCCCAGATGAGTGCAAATTTAGGTAGGATCAAAAATGATTAAGTCAGATGTTAGAAACACATTGTAAACACTTTAGATGCGACATTGTTTGGTAATCATGCCTAACACAGCAATCTTAATCAGGTGAGCCCTCTTGTTTTTAGCTCACCTGAGCACAACGTGCTCATGGTGAGCTTTTGTGATCTCCTTTTGTCTGTCGTCCGTGCGTGCGTGCGTCCGTCGTCAACAATTTCTTTAAACAACATCTCCTTCTAAACTACTCACTGGATTTTGATAAAACTTCACAGGAATGTTCATTATGGGGCCCTTTACCATGGTTGTTAATATTATTTTGATTGGTCAAAATTCTAGGTCACAGGAGCTAAAAAAAGATTTTAAAAATGAAAATTTAAAAAATCTTCTTCTCCGAAACCACAAGGCCTAGCCTTTTGATTTTTGGTATGTAGCATGATCTTATGACTCTCTACCAAGATTGTTCAAATTATGACCCTGGGGTCAAAATTGGCCCCGCCCCAGGGGTCACTTGATTTAACATAGGCTAATATAGGAAAAACTTGAAAAATCTTCTTCTCAGAAACCACAAGGCCTGGGGTTTAGATATTTGGTGTGCAGCACTGTCTAGTAGATCACTACCAAGTTTGTTCAAATCATGGCCCTGGGGTCAAATTTGGCCCTGCCCCAGGGGTCACTTGATTTAACATAGGCTAATATAGGAAAAACTTGAAAAAATCTTCTTCTAAGAAACCACAAGGCCTGGAGTTTAGATATTTGGTATGTAGCATTGTCTACTGGGTCTCTACAATGTTTTTACAAATCATGACCATTGGGTCAAATTTGGCCCCACCAAAGGGGTCACTTGATTTAACATAGGCTAATATAGGAGAAACCTGAAAAATCTTCTTATCAGAAATCACAAAGCCTGGAGTTTAGATATTTGGTATGTGACATGGGCTAATAGACCTCTACCAAGTTTGTTCAAATCATGAATCATGCATTGTCTAGTGGATCTATATTGAGTTTGTTCAAATCATGGCCCTGGGGTCAAATTTGGCCCCGCCATTGGGGTCACCTGATTTTACATAGGCTAATATAGAAATAACTTGAAAATTCTTCTTTTTAGGAAATTAGAAAACACATGGCCTGGCGTTTAGATATTTGGTGAAAATTGGCCCCGCCCCAGGGATCACTTAATTTTACATAGACTCATTTTGGAAAAAAGCTAGAAAAATTTCTTCTCAAAAACCACAAGGTCTGGAGTTTAGATATTGGGTATGTAACATGGGCTAATAGACCTCTACCCAGTTTGTTCAAATCATGACCCTGGGGTCAAAAATGGCTTTGCCCCAGGGGTCACTTGAATTTACATAGCCTAATGATATCAGGTGAGCGATCCAGGGCCATCATGGCCCTCTTGTGTGTAAGGAGCATTATAAATACAGAATTCTTTTCTGTTCATGATGTCATAAATTTCTCATGAATTTTCATGAGGTGAAGCGTTAAAGCATGATAGATTAATAAATTGATAAATTCTTTTTTTTCTTGTTTTAGGATTTTACGAAAATGTATTTTTTCGAAAAGAATTGGATGCAAACATTGCTAGAGCGATACGACGCCGCATAATAAAACTCTCACAGATCTTGTTAGCATCACATGGGCCAATGAGTGGTAGAAACACAGAGATTTGCAGATATTATGAAAGTCCGAGATATCCCACTGATAATTATTCTTCCCCAAATGATGTGACCTTCATCAGAAACAATATCCTTGGTGTTATTCAAGTTTATCTTAAAAACGAGAATGTGGATGAAGAACAGCTGACAAAGATTCTCAGAGAAAATGGTGAACGATTTCTTGGTTATCAAGAGGATTGTGAAAGAAGAAAAAATTGTGCAGATAAGTTACAGGAAGGGCATGTTGGTGTGTTGCTATCAAAGATCAGAAGTTCAAGATATTTCAATGTTTTGAAGTTTTTTGTTCTTAATGTATCCTTGTATGTAATAATATTGTATGCTATCTTTTACTTTGGACATTTCATTGTATGAACATCTTCTGGTAAAGAAGAGGGACACTGATAGTTTACTTTTTGTTAGCTTGAAGTGTGTAGTACCAGTATTATGACAAGGCACAAGATGTCCGTCCAGCCATCTATAAGAAAAAAGAATCATTATTTAAACAGTAGAGATATGGTTGATGTTAATATTAGATGCACATATTTTTCATATTAGTTGCATAAGTAATTTCAGAGATATTGGTCATGTGAGGAAGCCTTCCAGCTGGCTTGTGGTAGGTCGGTGGTTCTACCCGGGTACCTCTGTGTACTCGGGGTCTTCCTCCACCTGTAATTAGCTGGGCGTCGCTATATAATTGAAATACTATCGCAGCGACGGTAAACCCCAATACAACAACAACAACAACAGAGTTATTGGCCCTTGAACTTATACAAAATCACCACACTGACATTTTGAAGTTACAGAGTTTGGGTATACCATTCCTTTCACAGTTTTGAAGGTGTTTCAGTGAAATCTCAAAGCTGCTCTATGTGGAATGCCGTTAATGAGATGCAACAAGATAGGCCTAACCTCGTGTTGATATTGCCAGGTTTGCTGTCCTCAAATTAACTCCCAACTATAATGGTCAGTTGCTTATCATTTTGATGCCTCTAACACCAGCTATACTGACCATCTTAGCTTATAAAGAAAAGCTCAGTCTTTAACTTTTAACTCATGAATATTCATGTACAAATTTACTTCTTGATGAATATTAATTTACTGAACTTTAAATATTTATTGAAACAGTTGATTTTTCTTTGCTGTACAGATTGTAGAATCAGAGCTACAGTATAATATGAGCAAACAAAGGAGACCCTGATTACACAGATGAAAAGAAACTGTCTGATCTGGGTCTGCTCTGTTTGCAAATGTGTCAAAATAAATCTACATGAAGTAAAGAGTTAACCTTTTACCTTTTGAATGGAGTAAACTGTTAAGGTAAGGACAGATTTCTATATATTTGTTAAACAATCATTTTATTATATGACCAATTACTGACGTTACAGTAAAACCTCAATAAAGACCACCTCAATATATAGACCACCTTACTATTAAGACCACTATTTTCAGGTCCCCTTTTCCCTGTAATTATAAGACCACCTCATTATTAAGACCAGTTGAGAGCAGTCCCAAGGGTGGTCTTTTTTTTTTTAGATTTTACTGTATGTTACAGAGTGGTATCTGCTACATTTAAGACCAGAATAATGCAAAAACCAGGTGAAGCTGGTATACTTATCAGGGGCGTAGTTAGTGATACTTCAGTACACAGGGGAATAAGTTTTGAAATTTTGATATCACCAAGATATATTAGTGATTAATGTGACAATATATGTATACAGTTTTCAACCAATTACAATCCATTTAAGTGTTTTTGCGTAACATAAAAAGTCCCTAAGCTATGCCCTTGCTTATGAAACTTTTTCTGGAAGAATTATATGAAAATAGGACTCGGTGATTCAAAGTCAAAAAAGATTAGATTATCATTAAATTTAGTTGTTGTATAAAGTGACATAATATTATAAGTTGGTGCATACACATATTTTTATTGTTGTTTTTAGTTCTAAGAACAAATTAAAGCAGTGCATTTTTATTTTTTTTCTAAGGAAATTAAATATATTTTACTACAATGTTATATGTTACTTATAGATTTTAATTTTACTATACATTGAACAGTTTGAACTTATATATTTTAATAAATTTTACTATGAAAGATCACCATTTATGACATAGGATATTTACCTTGGTATTTATTTTAAGATTTAATTTAGGAGGGATTATAAAAACATTTTCACTTAGAACAAAGCTAAGTGATTTTATTGATTTTCCATGTCTAAGATTTTATTGATTTTCTATGTCTATTTGTGACAAATCTATTCTTATAGTAAAATAAACAAATAAATTATATATTTCATATTGATACCAATTTTCATTTTTTTTTCCATATGCCCTCTTGTTATCTTTCTTTTGTTTTTTTTCTCACGTTCTTGAAATTCCCTAAGAGGAGCCTTAATCATACAATATACGGTTAACCGTATCAATTATGTTTTGAATCTAGTCAACTTGATTTTAAACATTTAAATAGGCATACAGGAAACGTGTTGTTGTGAAAGTGATGACATTTGCTCTTTTGTGGTATATATTAGGATTTACCATATATGAATATTTCTCACTTTTTTCCCTCATAAAGCATGAAATGAAAAGCTTCATTCATTATGAGTTCCAAATGGGTCCAAGTCTGTGTTTGTTGTGGGTTTTGTACCTAGTTCAAATTCATCACTCAATATTTAAGAAAGAAGAAAAAATAAACAAGATTTTTATATTAGAAATAATTTATTAGTCACATGTCTATGAAATATAATTAACAAAGTAGAAAAATAATCCTTATGTCTACAAATTGTAGTAATTGAATTTGTAATAATCCAAGTGAAAGATTGTGAAATATAGTGAAATAAATGTTGTACAAATATCAAGAATTTTCCCTGTTATTGTAAATACTTTAATCATTATTATCACAAAAGTTACAAACACATTAACATATTAAATCAAAGAAAAATTATATATGTCCAACGTACAATTAGTACAGCTGTCTTTAGTACTCAATGAACAAATGTTGTAAATCCTGTATCTCTACCTAATTCTGCCTATGAGAGCCATTTTCCATTAGAAACATATATCTGTTTTAAATTAACTAGTATTAAGGAATCTTTGATAACTTAGATATGACAAAAATAAGGGGACTTAAAACCAAGCATAACAAATATTAAAAAGTAACAATTATCACAGACATCAATAGAAATGGAACCAGCCATTATCAATATAAAAATATATACATGTTCAATGTATGTGACAGGTGTAATATGGATTTTTTTTCTTCTATATAATCAAACAAAAATTAACAGTAGCAATATACACATACCAGTGTAGATCCAATCCCTTTTAAATTAATGGGCATGGTTATAGTATGAAAATCACACTTAAGTACCATTCTTATTTTCAAGAACACAGGGCCTGGTCTGGCTGCACATTCTTTCTCACCTGGTTACAACCAAATTGATAATAAGGACCTCTAATTACTAGGCATACAAGAACATGGTAACCAGGTTTAGATGCCCAAAACAATGTAATGTTATATTAAATTTGCTCTGTATCAAATGCATGCATATATGTTTTTTTTTATATACATTTCTTCATCTTAGCATAATTATTTACAATCTTTGATCATATGTATTGTAAACAGATACACTGATTGAAATGTATTGATTACAAAATAAGTTAAACACAGATACATTGTTTGACATAAATACAGATGTGCAGAAAGACTGGATTGAAATGCACATGGTACTCTTAACAGTAATGTTCAAAAAAAAAAAAAAATGAAATTGCATATTCACACTATTGATGAAATATAAATGTTTTTCCAGGTAGGTACAAACAAGATGTCAGGTCAATGCAATGGAAAGTCATGCCATGCACAAATTAATAAAAATTACCAAATAAACTTTAACTGATCAAATTAAATACTAATTAAATCAAAATTCATTCTTTGGTCATTGCATTCACCTATTATTATACCTAAAATTTTGAAAAAAAGTTTTATGTCAGCTCATACACAATTTTTTTTTTTTTTTTCAAAATATTAACAGATTGTTTATATCAACAAGATTAGAACATAAAAACCAGTCCTTATACCGATGAAGTAGTAAGTATAAAGTGGTATAATGAGAGTCAAAGATAGGCAAGACTTTACAGCTGTAAATGCAAGTTCTAAATGATGAACTTTTCCAGTTTTTACAGTGAAATGTAAGGCCCTAACTATTTTTCTTTTATGACTGGGTGAGCTGCTTACATACAACAAACTTGTGTATTTGTTTGTGTAAACTCAGAAAACCATTGATTATATGATTTGCCATTGTAGTTTTTGGATAATCAGAGAAGAACTTTGAATATTTCTGTGAAAACTGGAAAGGCCCATGCGAGGAAGACTGTAAGAAATTAGTAAAAAAAAAAATCTATTTTTTACATTTGTTTACTAATTAAAAAACAACAACATCAAGCTCCTATTGCAATTTTATCAAATAAACATTTCATATTCAAATCAGTTGAATATCTGTCAAAGACTATAAAGTTAGTATAATTTTGCTACAAATAAAATAAAAACATTTAAGAGAAAAAAATAGACATATTATTTAAAGAACCAGCTTTACCTTGTAAAAAAAAAAAAAAAAAAAATTTAAATTTTTTAAAAATATATTTATAGATAAATATCATTTTTTGTTATATAGCAACAAATGCACAATATATAAACTTTGTCCTATATCACAGTGATAGGACCTTTCAAAAGTAATTTGTTTCTTCAAACAACTAAGCTTACAATTTTTTATGTGCAAAGCAATGGCTTAAATGCAAAACTAAAATTATGTACACAAAAACGAAATAAATGGACAATTGTTATAACAATATGGTCTAAATATTAGTATTCTATACATAAATTTTATAGAAATTAATATTTAATCAATAAAACGTTCCTTTTTTTTTTAAAGCAAAATTGTTGTAAGAAATTTATTACAACTCCAAATGTTTACATTTACAAATTGTGATTGTGAAAAAGCTCAATGACAAAAAATATCTTTATTTCACTATTAGTTTGTATTTAAATCAATTACAGCTCTTATCAGATACCAGATACAAACATAAAAAAAAATACATTTTTCTTTCTGTTGTGATTAACATGAAAAAGAAATTCATTATTAACAAAAAGTTTCCATTTAAAACCTTTCGTTTTAAAGGTCAAAAGCTTAATCAAAGGTTAATCCATCGTTTTTAGAAAGTCAAAACCTTACACACAATGCTAGATCTTAAGGCTATGTTGTCATGTTGTGGGGTACCTCCTTGAAGAAAATAAGCTAGAGGCCAAAACTTTCAGTTTGTGGTCAAGGTCTATTAATGTATGCAAATTTTCAATGGCTTCGACCCTAATCAGGGGTCAATCTTTATGACCTCATGTTGCTGGAGGATGACCCAGCAGTGGACTGTGACCTCAGGGATGCCCTTGACCCAAAATTGCTGTCACGGTGACCCATGCTGAGTTTCTCCATGGTGCTGAGGACTGGTAGGGTGGGGAAGTTATCCTCGTTTGAGTTCATCACTTGCAGTCCTGCAATACAAAACAAACCTGGTTCATTAGTTTTAACATCCCACCAACAACAGTTCACTCATTTTGAGACTTTGTCTACATTACACAGATACACACATTACTGTGGTATTGTCACACTAGACACATGGCATGATACCATCTTATCTTTGAGATATTTATGTTTTAACAGAAAATTATATCTTAAGAACTTAAATATTGATAGCATAAAGAATCCATTAATTTTTATTAAAACAATCTCAATTTGAGATTATTCTTGACAAGGGTGCATAAAATTTAACCAGCAATGAAGAAGCAGGCAGAAGAAAACAAAAAGAAAGGTGAAAGAAAAATTAAGGATTAATCAACATACCTTGGTCAGCCATATCCCAAACATCTCGGTCAGCAGCATTGTCCAGACAGTAGGTGAGAACCTGGTCCAACTTCCTGGCTCGAGCCCTCTGTCTGTATACATAGTAACATACACATATAAGTAATTATGATACTGCAAAGTAATATTCTCTTTTTGAATGGTCAATAAGCTGTGTACATAATGTCATGTACACTGAGTTTATGTATAGGGCACGTTATCAGAATTTATTAATGCAGAAACTGGATTGAAATTTGCAGTTTAAAACCCTTTCCCTCATATAGACTCATTTTGACACACTCAATAGGTACCACATAAAGCTTGATCTGCAGAAAACCACAGTTAAACCTTACCAAATTTAATTATAAAGTCCTCATTTCCAGACCACTGAGGAGCAGCGAACAGCATAAAACCTGATCAGCCTGCAAGTTACTCGCAGGCTGATCTGGTTTTATGTTGTTCGCATAGGTCTTTTCATGGTTTCCTCTATGAGGGAAAGGGTTAAATACATTTTCCTCAGCCAGGAATAAATAGTACATGTGATGTATCCTGTCAGGAAATTAATAAATTAATATCCTCTGCTTTACTACGCTGTGCGATTGACTGTGACTTTTCCAATAATTTTACATGGATAAAACTGCAACCGTTCTCACTCTTACAGTAGAAAAAGAAAACATTGTAAAGGCCAATCAGAACGTAGCTCCGCCCCTTGGCTTCACCTGGTTATTGATTTTTGCTCAGGTTCCAGTTAACTTTCATGATGGAAGTGTCGGCCAAGACGGACTTTAAAAAATCATTATCCCTATAAAGGGTGTCAGCGGTGCATTTTGGAAAGGTTTTGAAATGACATTCAAGGATTTTATATAATTCCTACATGAAAAACCACAATTAAAATGGCTACGTTCATAGACCATGATGACAAGTACAAATATCACGCTCCGTTTGACAGTAACTACACCACACTGCTTTTGCTGTGTTTTATTAATTCAAGACACAAAATAACTCTTGCTAAAACATCCCGAATTTAAATGCCACCTATTTCGTTTGAAACTATATAGTTGTCTATTTAAACGCATTCATTATTTCCTCGCAAGATTACATGTGACATATATGTACCAGCAGTCAATTCATAATTCCACTGCAATGTGTCAACACCGGTCTGAATGAAGCCTAGTGATGTCACAGTCTCTATCTATAGATCGATAAAACCTCTCACTAAGGAGGCGTGGTTTATATTTATATTTGACAGGCGATAAGGCTGAATGTTTGTTGAAGTGTAAAGTGGAGAAAAGTCAGTCAATCGCACGACGTAGTATGTAAAAGGTCTGTTTCATAGGTCTAGGGATGCAAAAGTCACTGAGCCAGAATTTAACTCTCTACAATTGTGAAAGAACTCATACAAGAAAATATATTCAAACTTTCCAACCATCCATCAACAAAATGGCAAAACGTGTACCTTATATCTTATCCTTTAAAGCAACTTGTTCACAGAATGATGGTCACTGATAAATTATTAGATTTTTAACTATGTGTGTGTATTATGCCTATCAATACACATAGATCTACAAACACATAGTCACCTAATGCAACCATCCTTGACTGAAAAAACAAATGGGTGCTTTCTCCATCACAGGCAATAGCATTACAAATGGTATTGAAACTATATTCAGAATGCAGATTAAACCTATATTTTGATTTTCTATTTTCACTTGACTGATCACATTCACTCTTTTTTGCACGCTTTCACTATAACTGCTGAAGACGCTATGCTGCAGAATAGTACCCACAAGCACCTGCTTTGAGGATGCTGTAATCTGTTTTTAATTAATTTCCAAAAAGTGGCATTTATAAAATTAATGTTTTCCAAAGCAATGTGACCTACATTTACCTAGTTTATTTGTCAGGGAACAAAGACTTCAACAACATTATCAAGGGAGAGTAGAAAAAAAAAAAAAAAACATTTATATTTCCATTTCTACCAATCACCTGTGAACAAGCTGCTTTAAGCATTGCTCACAGACACTTAGCATGTTAAACTTTTTTTTTTTTTTTTTTTTTAGTTTAACATTTATTGTCCCCGTAACATAGATAGCAGTGGGTCGGGGATCCATCCCACTGACCACCTTACAATATTTTATATGCATTTACAATAATAAAAATGTCAACTCCAGCATTATAGAAAATGGACATATGAATAAAATATTGAATAAAGAAGAAGAAGAAAAAAAGAGAAGTAGATTTACATGTTTCCCTTCATATTTATATATATGTAAACATAAATCTAGTGTGACATACAAGCAATAACTTAGCATGTTAAACTTTGTACAAACAAAATCCTTGCCATATGGATGTGATCATTAAGTGTATAAGCGGAATATTGAAAAAAAATCTCCATAGGGATTCGATCTCGGAGCCCTTGGCATTGCAATCTGGCACCTAACCAATTGTGCTATGAAGCCCTTCACTGTAGATGGCTGATGTTAGCTAAGTTATACACTGCAAGTTTTTGTGACTTAGAGGGCCAAGACCACTATCAAGGTTAACTAAGTTTTTTTTAAGACTCACAAGTGTTGGGTGTGTTTTTCTGTTTGATTTTTTCAACTGGATGTTGTTGGTTTTTTTTATGTCTAAATAGGTTGATTAAATTTCTATTTGCCAATTGACAAATCATGCAGAAAAATATGCACCCTGAAAATCCCATTTTATGATGGAATATCCTAAAATAATATATGCAAACCAATAAAACGAGTGCTTTTTCGAACTCTTCAGTTGTTTACCAAAATAAGATTGGTTCAAGAAAAGGTCAAACTCCATTTTATACTGCTTATGCCGAAAAAAGTCATATAAACTAATCAGAACCATCACAAAAGTTTAGATACATATATTTTTTTCCTCTGCAAAATGTGCACATATTTGTGCAAAGCCAAGAGAAAATGACTTTCTTTCATGATAAAAAGTGACCAATATCTTTAACAGGAGATTGTATGATTTATATTTTGCTGTGAAATCAGCTAAAAGATTAAATAATTTGTATACAGTCAAACCTGGTTTAAGCAGCCAGTCAAAGGATGATGCCATTTTGGCCGCTTCAGACAGGTGACCGTCTAAACCAGGTGTCAATCAATGAGCATCATAACCAATGAACATAGCTTATTTTGCTTTTTATCTTCAAAAGTGGATTAAAATATATGATATTTTACATAATTATGATTTCGGTTATAATTGTTTCCAATTGAATTAAATTGAAAAAAATATCCATCTACATTTTTCAATTTCCAACCACAGTATACTTAGTTGACAGTCAGTTTTGCCATCAGGATAATGCAACTTCCGTAAGATTAAATGATATTTCAAAGCCATTCTACTTGTAAATAAATGTTAGAAAACAATACTATCTGCTTATAAATTACTTTTGTTTTAACAAAATACCTTACAGAAATGGGTTTAATTTATTTAATTATGAAAATGAACGTTTACATCAGCACTGGATGCAAGTTTATTTTCCGGGAACAAACTATCACGGTAAACAATGATTTGTATATCACAGTTGACCCGGTGTATGAAATATTATTTTTTAAAGCTTAGTGGCTTGGCGTTTATATACGAGTCTAACAAAAACAGTTTATATGACACCTATGGAGGTCTGACAACTGATCCCTAATGGATCTACCCTGTATACATGATACACTGTCAGGTATGGCTTCACCCTAGACCCATATGGCACCTGCCACAGAAGGCCTAAGGAAGTGTAATCTTACCACTGGATATGGCATTTCTTGGCTGTTTGGTGCTTAAAGCAGGTGGCTGCTTATTCTAGTGCTAAAATATAGTAATTTCCATTGGGGGGGGGATCTCAAACTGACCGCTAAAGGCAGGGGGACCTTTAATACCAGGGCTTGCTTAAGGACGGTATAAATTAAACAGTGTGTCAGGAGAGTTTGCAGACTTACTTGAGTTGTTTGTTGTCCATCATACAGAAGATGATTTTCACCACAACTTTCTGAAGGATAGGGTCCAGCGTCTGGGCCAACATCAGCAGGCACTCCTTGAAGTCAGGGTTGGACAGCATGCTGTCGCGGGACTGAAACAGAAAACATACAACAATTTATTATTCATGTCCACAGTCTATAAACAGCTCTCGATCATGCCAGGTATGGATATAGGATTATTAGCTGGAATGAGGCTCTGCATTCCTGTCCAGAGATCACTGTTCTTCAAAAGGCTTCTCAAAATATTTAATGTTTTGTAAAGCAAGATAAGATTCCTACATAGGCCCCTCTTTACTTTTTGCTAAAGGCTACCAATTGTCACACATGGTTCATACAAATTTTCTGAAGCAAAATTTAAGGGTTTTTCAAGTCTTTTTTTAAGGCCTTAAAATGAAAATAAAGGACTTGCATAAACTAAAACTGAAGCTTTAAATTTTAAGGCATGAAAAATCCAAGACATACATCAAATTCAAGGGTTTTTCAAGACCTTTCAGTGTAAATTTTTTTAAGTGTTTATAAGGCAAAATGCAATTTTCAAGGGTTTTTTCAAGACCTGTGTGAACCATGTCACACTCCAGAACTGCTATAGTTTCTGTTAGCTGTACATAAGTAATTGAAACAAGAGGCAACATCAAAATAATCATGGATATAGCTATTTTTTATGATGGTTTGGAACAATCAGTGAATACTGGTAATAAGTTATTTACCTGAGGATGTTCAGCGAAGTAAAGGAGGATCTTGCCCGCCAGAAGATTCAGTTTTTTGTCCATCATTCGAACAGGAATGTCCAGTAGTATATCCAGCAGGTCTTCCTGTGTGGTTACAAACGTCTCATTAAAATGGTTAAGATTTAGAACAAAGTTTACTACTTTAAACCTCGTTTACGACAAAAATCCTGGTAATTAGAATGGGGTACGTCGTTTGGCAGATGGGCGGGAAGGGGTCAAACAGGTTGTTTCCATCAAATATTTCCTGTTAGAATAGAGGTACTGTTTTCATACTTAGTAGATAGTAAGATAGATATCTTATGAGAGGAGGAAGATTGGGATTGATTTTCAGGTTGATATGGTCAAGGTCAAGAATACTAAAAATAGATTTTTTTTGTTTCCATCAAATAATTCCTTTTAGAAATTCGGTATGATGATCAGATACTGTAGATAGATACCTTATTGGAAGAGGAAGATTGGGAGTGATTTTCAGGTCAATAAGGTCAAGGTTACTGTTACTAAAAATAAATTATGTCAATATATATGCTTTTACAGCAGGGTTGGAAATAAACTGTAGTCTGGTTGCCTTGGGCAACACTTGGAAACCCGGTTTTGAGTCATTTAACATGTTTATTGTTTTATCTTTTTTAAAGCACAAAGCTCTCCAATCAAACCTAGATATCATAATCCATGTCAAAATTATTATTTTTGGACTAGAGCTGTTTTAAAGACAATTGATTGGTATTTCCAGATCTTTATAAATGTATGTAGAAAATATTTCATGGGTGGCATTGATGAATTGTTAAAAATTATTAAAACGCATATCAGATTAATCAAAAACTGTTTATCAGTGCAATATTGATACTTTATCAAAATTAAGGACTTGCATAAACCACAACTTATGCTTTAAATTTTAAGGCACGAACAGGATGAACCTCAATCTTTTAACAACTTGATAAACACTTTTTTAATTATCAATAATGTAATTTCAAATTCAAGGGTTTTTCAAGACCTTTCAATTAATTTTAAGGTTTTTTCATGGATTCATAAGGCAAACTGTGATTTTCAAGGGATTTTCAAGACAGACATCAAAGTCAAGGGATTTTCAAGGCATGTGGTAACCATATACTATTCCTTTTTTCAAATGAAAATTTCTTTTTCTTAGCAAGACATGCATGTACCATCTGATTAAGTCAAGACTCCACTTTATACAACAACTATAAGCAATATAAAAATACAGGATTACTTCGATTTATATTGGCTTTCACATTGCACTAATTGATACTGACCTGTGCACACACAACATCGGAACTCTCAATGGCCAGTAGCTCCAGCGCTAGAAGTGCGAATCTCAGTGTCTCCGTGTCATTGCTACGACACAAGTGGACGAGGGCTTGAGCTGAAATATTGAGGACTGTACTGATATTCTGTCAAGAAAATGAACACAAACTGGATGATGGGAAAATGTTACTTAACATTCATTAGTGTGGTTTCTGTGAAACTGAGAAATATCAATGAATGATAAATCATGTCATATACTATAAAAGATTTTAAAATTTTAATTGTAATTTAATTATAAAATATTGTCTTAACTAAGTAAGGTTACAGAAATAATGATGACAAACCGATAAAAATTATGTCAGACTGTACAATTTAGGCTTAAGGGCGCCGTGGTCCAGTGGTAACGTATCCGATTACGGATCTGAAGGTTGTGGGTTCGAACCCTGTTGGAGGCAAAAATTCTTCATGACCTTCCTGGGCGCAAAGTACTGGTCCAACCCAAGAAACGTCGAGAGGGATTAGTATAAGTTGTAAGAACTTGTTTCCCAATCGACGTAAAATGAATAAGTTTAAACTGATTTAGGTTCTCTGTGGGAAAAATTTAAGAGGAAAAATTGAAATATGGATAACATTGGAATAAAATGAAATATATGGATTGTTTGTGGATTTTTTTTTCTTGCAATTTTTTTTTCCATTGATCTTGTTGTTTCTTTCAATTGTGGTCATATAAAATATATATTTTCTATGAAAAATTATGAAAGAAAATATATTTAATACAATGAATCAAAATTACACTTTGGCTGAGTTTGGGCAATGACTATGGTGACAATGGTAAATGCAAAAATTTATGTTTGATCCTACTATAGCCTGGATCAAAGACAAATTCAACAGAGATATCATGAAACAATCTGAACTTGTGATGGACAAAACAGATGAAAAGGATTTGAACGAGATTTTGCTAAGAAAATTAACATTTTGTAGATGCTTGCAGGCAGACTCTTTACAGTATCACTCATAAAAGGGATCTGTGATCTAATGACAGACTTACACATGAAACATATTGGGTTTCATCGGTAGTAAACTGAGGAAAAAAGTCAGTATATCTATAATTGATACAAGCAATTGTACACATCTCACGTTATTTTGTGTTCACATGATCATACATATAGCTTAACGAGTGTTTCTCTTGATTTGCTTTTTACCTATATCAGAGTTGTGGATCTCTGTTTGATTATTAGGCCTTTGCCTGGATACTATGGTTAAACTCTTCAGAATGGAGGGATGAAAACTGTATTGAGGTGATCAACTACTAGAGCTATCACTGAAGTCAACCATATTGCTACCCAGCCTTGACTCATCAATACTGACGGATATTGAACATTTTGAAAAACAGCACAGTACAGCCTAATAGAAACCATATACTATAGAAATATACAGACAGAAAATAGGAACAACAGTCAATAGGGATAACAGACGTTGCATAACCAGAACAACAGTTGGGTTATAATCAACTTTGTATATACCATACATAATCAGAGTTATTAAAATAGAGACCTACTAGAGTCCAATAATATTACAAATCCATTTTGAAGACAGACAGTAAATAGGGCCAAAATAATCCAAAATTTTAGTTAAAATAGGCTAAAGACGTACCAGGAATGTTGCGTGTAGTGAGCTGGGCGCGAATGTCACTGTTGAAAACCAGCTCCAAGAAAATGCTTGCAACCATCCGCTGTGTCTCCATGGTACCGTTCCTGGCTGCATGGGCAAGATCTGACAGTCTGGTGTATAAACACACTGTATCATGTATAACCTAATTCATTGCATTATGGGAATATTTGGAAGGCTTCTACTTTACTAATCCCAAAACGACAGATCAAATAATGAATTCTTACCTTGGGCACAAAATTTAAATTTCATTTTCAAATGTACTGTTATATATATAAAAGTTGTTACAATTGTTTTGAAAAAATATGGATGAACATGCCAAAATCCTTTTATAAATGTCCATAATGAAAGAAATTTGCTTCAAGCCCAGCAATACAATATCTTAGTACTTTAACAATCACTGTGTATTTACCCATGATCCTCCACCATGGTGTGAAGATTTTCTTCACTTTGGCATATTGTGTAGAGCGCTCGTGATGATTCCTGAACAATTCTAGCATTGGGCGAGTGTAGCAAAGCAGTCAAATTCCGTACCCCACCCACCTCAACATAATTGTCCTGCAGAGGAAAAAAAAAAAATCATACGCTACGAAGAAAGGTTGTCTCAAATCGACCTTTATGTCATGAATATTAAGAAGAAAATGATATCCAATCAGAATGTGCACTACAAATCAATTTGAAAATCAGAATACCATGGTGATATCCGTAAATTTGAAATACTTATATGAAAATTATCTAAAAAAGTTATTCTGAAATAGGTTTCAAGAGTGTAAAACTCAAGACATTATTGTTTACAGTAAATTAGTTTAACAGATAAGTGATATTTTTCCAACAGTAGAAATTGAGTCTGGTGGACAAATTAACAATTTTTTTGAAAATCCCTCAAGGTTCAAGATTCATAATAGCCATGAAAAATGCTACTTCAAAATGCACCAAATCCTCCGACTTCAGTATTGCAGCGCTAGTCATACCTGAATTGACTGGATGGTGATCAGTTCTGAGAGTGCCTCCACGGCATACTCCTGTGTAGGTTCATCATTACACAGCGACATCGCAATCAGCACGTCAAGTCTACAAAATTATGCAAGTAACCTCTTAACAATATGTTGAATCTTCACTTTTTTCAGCCTCTTTACTTCAAGATTTGGCTTTTGCATTTCACATATGACAGTGATTGATGAAAAAAACACCAAGACATGATGGTATTATGGACGGGTTTTTTCCCCGCGCTTTTTTTATCAAATAAAGGTCAAAGATCAATGTCAACTGCATAATGAAGAAGTCCATCCACTTAAGCAACTGTCCAAATATTTAAGCAATCCAATGAAGCACATATAAGTTATAGCATATTGACCAAAAGGTAAACCTGTCTAGATGCCGCTTTTTTGTTTGTTTGACAAAAGTAGGTCAAAGGTCAAGGTCACAAGGTCAACTGTATAATGTAAAGAGTCAATGCAACTGTCCAAATATTGAAGCAATCTAAAGAAGGACATAGAAGTTATAGCAGCTTAAAAAGGTCAAACTGAGCAGACGCGCGACGCCCACCCAATCATCATCTATTTAAAGGAGGGAATATTTCGATGAAAAAACGTCCAAAAATAATTTATAGCATGTTTGTGATATGGGCTCCCACAAGTCAGTGTGTCAGTCTCAAAAACTGAACTTTGTAAAATAATTGCAAATACATATGACAATACTACAATTTACTCACCCGCCCTCGGCCACAATCCTAAACTTGTTATCATCACTGGAGGCGGCCATTGTGGCCATCTCGTATGCAGCGGTCCTTCTCTCCTTCAGTTTGTGGCTACGTGCAGCTTTCATCACTTCCTCAATGTCTTTCTCCTGTACCAGGTATTTCTCAATCACGTCTCCCACCTAAAGTATAACATGAGGTCATCAACAATGACATGACAACAATTTACCATAATGGACCTTTCCTATATTTTCAAATACAGTAAAATTGTATTATTCCAAACTAAATGATTATATATTTATGTAAAATCATTATTTTTGTTGACATTAAATTTCGTTGATTATGTACCTAAGGGAATTTTGTGGGTACATTTATTTATGGATCTACATCCTAGAAAACATGAGGTCTAAATAAGAAACAAGTTTTTGTGGGGATAAATATTCATGGATAAAGCCTCAAAGAAATCTACGAAAATAAGTGTCCCATGAAAATTAATGATTTTACAGTAGTTTCATGGCCGGTATTCAAGTTAAAGCCAGGACTGGAAATTTACTGTACATGAACATGGACTTGAATTGATATTTTCTAAGTACATGTATATATTCTAAGACCTTGAAATACCACTCAATTATATTTAAAGAGAACCTATAGGCCTTTCTCATATTTACAAATATATTTAAATTAGATTATCAGATTAGCCAATAGCACTGCTTGGATACCAAGTGATCATTCTTATGACTGATCTGGTCAACAAACAAACAAAAAATCATGACACATTTTTCCTATATTTGTGTGTGTTTTGAGAGGAAAAATAAGAGGATACATCACAAATGACATCACAATTAGCAAACATGACATCACAGAAAAAGAACTCACCTCAATCCTGAAGCTATAAAGCAGTACAGCACACAGGGCTGAAGTAAGCAGCAGCATCAAGGCATGTATGCTGTAGATAGAGGCTGTATAAACATTCTGACGAGAACAGCCATCTACAAAGTTTCCATTAGTGCAACCATGGTCCTAGAAAAACAATAACTTGTGTTTAAATATTCACTTTTGAAAAAATCATTGTGATAAAACTTTTTTAACATTCTTGGTATGAAATTCATTTTTCAAATTAAAATAAAAATATACTACAGACAACTATGATATGCTCCTGCATAAATATTAACAGGAAAAAAAGTACAAAGGCCATATATCAGCCCTCTTGTGTCATAAATCTGAAAAAGGGACAGACAGGAGTCATGGCAAATGGTTTTAAACCAGGAACTCTAGATGGATAGAATGGAAGCTAGATACTACCAAATACTACCGTAAAATGACTGATCCCCTTCAAAGATTAAGAGAACAAATGCTACTGACTTGTCCCTATGAAATAGAAACAGGCAATATCACAAGTCCCCTATTAAAATACAGACAAATAGGCTAATGTCTGATCCACTGTTTAACTAAAACTATCAATGACGGTGATCTATAACCCTGTATCCGACTTTGTCTTCATGAATTGTGAGTGTAGTCTGGAACATGATGGGATGTGAAATGGAAAGTGTGATTCAAAAATAGCCTCCACTTCTGTGAAAATGGGGTATAAATAAAGACACAGGCAAATCACTAGTCCCTAGTTACTTACTAAAATCTCCTGCCATTTGTTTACAGCCAGTATAATTGCTATCGTCATGACAACCAAGCCAGCCACGCCCGATATCACACAAAACCAGTGTCGTCTGCAGCGAAAACAGGAAGCATGAGGGATTCATATGTAATTATAGAAAATGAATGAGATACAGTTAATTAACAATTGTTGGACTTCATTTAAATGCACAAATGCTAAAAATATATGCTAGAGCCAATTATCTTAACCCTTTCCCACATAGAGGATACCATGAAAAGACCTATGCGTACAGCATAAAACCAGATCAGCCTGCGAGTAACTCGCAGGCTGATCAGGTTTTATGCTGTTCGCTGCTCCTCAGTGGTCTGGTAATGAGGATTTTGTAATTAAATTTGGTAAGGTTTGACTGTGGTTTTCTGCAGATCAGGCTTTATGTGGTACCTATTGAGTGCGTCAAAATGAGTCTATATGAGGGAAAGGGTTAAGGACAAATTTTAAAAGTCTAGAGCATCATTTTATTTCTAAATGTATTCTTGTACGAGGCTGATCTCTTTTCTTCCAGAAAAATATGGACCTAAAAGATAT
>CM037794.1:12349118-12399118 GCA_021229015.1 Solen grandis
TGGATGAAAGAAACATGCTTGCCTGAACTTTATAAGACAGTTAAGATCCATTATAATGTGGTATCTAGGTTAATTGGACCCAAATACAGTGTTATACTGGCTTTACACTGTATCTAGGTTTGGACCCCAAATACAGTGTTATACTGGCTTTACACTGTATCTAGGTTAATTGGACCCCAAATACAGTGTTATAAAGGCTTTACACTGTATCTAGGTTAATTGGACCCCAAATACAGTGTTATAAAGGCTTTACACTGTATCTAGGTTTGGATGCCAAATACAGTGTTATACTGGCTTTACACTGTATCTAGGTTTGGATCCCAAATACAGTGTTATACTGGCTTTCCACTGTATCTAGGTTTGGATCCCAAATACAGTGTTATACTGGCTTTACACTGTATCTAGGTTTGGATCCCAAATACAGTGTTATATTGGCTTTCCACTGTATCTAGGTTTGGATCCCAAATACAGTGTTATACTGGCTTTACACTGTATCTAGGTTTGGATCCCAAATACAGTGTTATACTGGCTTTACACTGTATCTAGGTTTGGACCCCAAATACAGTGTTATACTGGCTTTACACTGTATCTAGGTTAATTGGACCCCAAATACAGTGTTATAAAGGCTTTACACTGTATCTAGGTTAATTGGACCCCAAATACAGTGTTATACGTGGCTTTACACTGTATCTAGGTTAATTGGACCCCAAATACAGTGTTATAAAGGCTTTACACTGTATCTAGGTTTGGATCCCAAATACAGTGTTATACTGGCTTTACACTGTATCTAGGTTTGGATCCCAAATACAGTGTTATACTGGCTTTACACTGTATCTAGGTTTGGATCCCAAATACAGTGTTATACTGGCTTTACACTGTATCTAGGTTTGGATCCCAAATACAGTGTTATAATGGCTTTACACTGTATCTAGTTTGGACCCAAATACAGTGTTATAAAGGCTTTACACTGTATCTAGGTTTGGACCCAAATACAGTGTTATAAAGGCTTTACACTGTATCTAGGTTTGGATCCCAAATACAGTGTTATACTGGCTTTACACTGTTTCTAGGTTTGGATCCCAAATACAGTGTTATATGGCTTTCACTGATATTGGTTTGGATCCCAAATACAGTGTTATACTGCTTTACACTGTATCTAGGTTTAATGGACCCCAAATACGTGTTAAATGCTTTACACTGTATCTATGTAATTGGACCCCAAATACATGTTATATGGCTTTACACTGTATCTAGGTTTGGATCCCAAATACAGTGTTAAATTTACACTGTATCTAGGTTATGGATCCCCAAATACAGGTTATACTGGCTTTACCACTGTATGGTTTGGATCTCCAAATACAATACTGTTTACACTGATTAGTTTCGTTCAAATAATTGTACCATTACATGTTTCTAGGTTTGACCCTAATCAGTTTAATGCTCATAGTTTATTTGGTTTCCAATACAGTTATGGTTAATGTATCGATTATCCAATGTGTTATAGGCTTTACACTGTATAATGTAATGGACCCAAAAACAGTGTTATAACGGCTTTACACTGTATCTAGGTTTGGATCCAAATACGTGTTATAGGCTTTACACTGTATTAGGTTAATTGGACCCCAATACAGTGTTAGTATCTGTATTACACTGTATCTAGTGACCAAATAAGTGTTGGCTTACACTGTATCTAGGTAATTGGACCAAATACGTGTTATAGGCTTTACACTGTATCTAGTTGGACCCAATACATTTATAATGGCTTTACACTGTATCTAGGTTTGGACCAAATACAGTGTTATACTGGCTTTACACTGTATCTAGGTTTGGACCCAATACAGTGTTATAAGGCTTACACTGTATTAGGTTTTGGACCCAAATACAGTGTTATAAGGCTTACACTGTATCTAGGTTTGGACCCAAATACAGTGTTATAGGCTTTACACTGTATCTAGTTTGGATCCAAATACAGGTTATATGGCTTTCACTGTATCTAGGTTTGATCCTACATGTTATACGCTTTAATGATTAGTTTGATCCAAATACATGTAACGGCTAACTGTTATTGGACCAATACAGGTTATAAGTTACACTGTATCTAGGTTTGGATCATACAGTGTTATAAGCTTTACACTGTACTAGGTTAATGACCCAAATACAGTGTATAAAGGTTACATGTATCTAGGTTTTGGACCAATATCAGGTTTAATGGCTTTACACTGTATCTAGGTTTGGACCCAAATACAGTTATAGGTTACACTGTATCTAGTTTGGATCCAATACATGTTATCTGCTTTACATGATCAGGTTGGACCAAATACATGTATACGGCTTTACACTGTATCTAGGTTTGGATCAATACAGGTTATATGTACAGACTTATAGATCTATGTTATTATAATACATGTATAGGCTTTAATTACATGTTTGGACCAAATACGTTTTAATGGTTACACTGTATCTAGAAATTATAGCTCACTGTATCTAGACCTAAGTTAATGGCTACATGTTCTGGTTGGACCCAAATACAGTATTGCTTATGATTGGTTGACCAAATATTACTTTACACTGTACTATATTGACCCAATACATGTTATATGGCTTTACACTGTATAGGTTTGACCAAAATACATGTTTAGGCTTTACACTGTATCTAGTTAATTGGACCAATACAGTGTTTATGGCTTACACTGTATTAGTTTGGATCAAATCAGTGTATATGCTTCATGTATCTGTTGGACCCAATACAGTGTTAAGGCTTACACTGTATCTAGGTTTGGATCCCAAATACAGTGTTATACTGGCTTTACACTGTATCTAGGTTTGGATCCCAAATACAGTGTTATACTGGCTTTACACTGTATCTAGGTTTGGATCCCAAATACAGTGTTATACTGGCTTTACACTGTATCTAGGTTTGGATCCCAAATACAGTGTTATACTGGCTTTACACTGTATCTAGGTTTGGATCCCAAATACAGTGTTATATGGCTTTACACTGTATCTAGGTTTGGACCCAAATACAGTGTTATACTGGCTTTACACTGTATCTAGGTTTGGATCCCAAATACAGTGTTATACTGGCTTTACACTGTATCTAGGTTTGGATCCCAAATACAGTGTTATACTGGCTTTACACTGTATCTAGGTTTGGATCCCAATACAGTGTTATAACTGGCTTTACACTGTATCTAGGTTTGGATCCCAAATACAGTGTTATACTGGCTTTACACTGTATCTAGGTTTGGATCCCAAATACAGTGTTATACTGGCTTTACACTGTATCTAGGTTTGGATCCCATAATATATTACAGTGTTTATTACCAATAAGTGCTGCTTTACACTGTATCTAGGTTAATTGGACCCCAAATACAGTGTTATACTGGCTTTACAACTGTATCTAGGTTATGGACCTGCTTTACACTGTATCTAGGTTTGGATCCCAAATACAGGTTATACGTGCTTTACACTGTATCTAGGTAATTGGACATCCAAATACAGTGTAATTATAACTGGCTTTACACTGTATCTAGGTTATAGGATCCCACTAATACAGGCTTATAATGGTTTACACTGTATCTATGGACCAACCTTAAAGATTACACTGTTCTAGGCAAGGCTTTACATGATCTACATGTATCTAGGCACAACTTATCAATGGATCTACACTGTATCTAGAAGCTTAAACTACACTGTATCTAGGACATTTAATTAGGACCCAAACTACATGTTAATAATGGATTACACTGTATCTAGGCACAACCTTATAATGGATCTACACTGTTATCTAGGCCACTATATACTACACTGTATCTAGGCACTTAATTGGATCACCTTATTAACAGTGTTATAATGGTTACACTGTATCCTAGTTAATGGATCTCACTGAATTACGGCCACTTATAATGGATTACACTGTATCTAGGACTTTGATAAATGATCTACACTGATTAGCACTGCCTATAATGGATCTACACTGTATCTAGGCAAAGCCTTATAATGGATCTACACTGTATCTAGGCACAGCCTTTTAATGGATCTACACTCACGCTGTACATGTATCTGGGTATGGACCCCAAATACAGATATAATGAAAATATACTGCATTTAGGCTTGTAATCCAAATATATCATCCTTTTAATTCTCAATCCAGTATAACATGATGACCCAGCAATGGACCCCATATCTTTATTTTGAAATCTAATAAGTTGCATATTAAAAGAGAATAAGGGAATAACTGAGCTAATCTGGAATAAATACAGACAATCTTGTCCTGTGGCCTATGTTGGAGATTTAATGTCACAGGCACTTTGGTAGAAAAAATTTGCAACCAGACAAAAACCCATGGCCTCTAGTTATACATGCCAAGTACTCTACCATTTCAGCTATCATACTGCATTTACATCTTGTCTTCTTTATGTTGAGTTAACCTACCATGATAAAAGCTTTTATCTTATTTTAACATATTAACTAGTAAATGTCAAACTGTCCAACAGGAAAAATTGTATTTACCGTAAATCTCCTGATATGTGATCCTAGGGAGTTCTTCCTTTAAGTTTGGAATTTACCATTGCTGTAACAGTATTTCAGTCATATAGCCATGTCCATCTAATTACAGGGGGAGAAAAGTGCCAAGCTGGAACCACAAAGTCAACCAGAATTCTTCCTCACATAAAAGATCCAAATGACCAGACAAGGCCTGGAGTTATCGAAATTGAAAACTATCCATAAGATTATGAAGCTCATACTCAATGTATGATCATTAAATTCTATAGAAATATCATACTTAAGTATTTGAAAACAAGAGGGCCGTGAAGGCCTTAGAATCACTCACCTGAGCTGAGAACCAAGTATAAGTGGGAGGAAAAGAAACAGCAAATATATTAAGATATTATGGAAAATGGGCTCTGCCCCCTGCCAGCTGTAGTTTTAAACGGATCCAAAGAATTTTAACGGTCTTCATAGAGAGTGACCCAAGGAACATCTGTGCTTGAAATCCAGCCAGTACTTTTGGACAAGAAGATTTTTCAAATTTGTACTATATAACATATAAGGAAAACTTGCTCTCCCTCTGGCAGCCATGTTTTTCAACAAATCCAATTAATTTTAACAATCTTGGTAGCAAGTCACCAAAAAAAAATATCTGTGCCAAAAAATTTTTTTTAAATTACTATATAAGGGCCCCCCCAAAAATTTTACAATCATGATAGAGAGTGACACAAGGGACATCTGTGTCAAAGTTCTTTGAAATACAACCAGTACTTTTGAAAAAGAAGATTTTTCAAATTTGTTCTATATACCTCTTTGCTCTAGTGGCCATGCTTTTTGACGGATCCAATTAATTTTTACAATCTTGGTAGAAAGTCACCCAAGAATTAACTGTGCCAGTAATCTTTGAAATCCAATGATTACTATTTGACAAGAAGATTTTTCAAATTCCATCCTCTAACAGCCACGTTTTTCAACTAATCTAAATAATTTTTACAATCTTGGCAGCCACGTTTTTCAACTAATCTAAATAATTTTTACAATCTTGGTAGAAAGAACATCGGTACCAAAAATTATTGAAATCTAGCCAGTACTTTATGACAAGAAGATTTTACAAATTTGTTCTATATACATATAAGGAATACAGGTTCTGCCCTTGGTTGCCATGCTTTTCAATGGATCCAAATATTTTTATAATCTTGGTAGAGAGTGACCAAAGGAACATCTGTGAGATAATATCTTAAAATCCAGACAGCACTTTTGGAGGAAAAGATTATTAAGGTGTATACGGTATATACTTGTGCCCAAAGCAATATGGACAAAACAATGCATACAATTTGAATCAACACCTGACTATAAAAGTCTTTGATGAATTTCAAATAATAGTTAGTTTGCTTGGATTTTAATGTCCCCAGTCATGATAAAAGTAAAATATCAATATAGATATTGCTTCAATATCAGAGAAGTTCTCCCTCTTTCTTTCTCTCTCTTTCCAATCCTCTTTGAAAAGATTATCAATTACCTTAAATTAAACACTTTTCAATGTTGTTTTAATTGGATTTCTTTTTATCTTATTGCTATATCATATTAGCTATTCATACTGATATACATTGTACATGTATATGAAATATGTTAAGCTATCTAAATATTACTCATTCAAAAGTGTCTGTTTACTGCAAAGACCTATCATATTATGGTTATTCATCCATCATTAAGTTGTGATCATGATCCGTCACGTGACTAAGGGAATCCTTATAGTAAATGCAAGCCTTTATAGACTTTGAGCCAAAATGCAAGCCTTTATAGACTTTGAGCCAAAATGCAAGCCTTTATAGACTTTGAGCCAAAGAACCTATAACTCCAAGTCAATGCTTGCATCTACACTGAAAAATATTTTAAGCATTTGAAGATTCATCATTACAATTTAATGATGGATTACCTTAAACAATGATTGGCAACTGGTCTAAATCTCACAAAAGATTGCAGGAAATTGTCTGATTCTCACAAAGTCATGTTTAATAAGTATTTGGTTTTGTGGTAAAATGCTTCAGGAAAATATCATCTATAATGGTAGTATGATAATGTCAGATGATGGAATAGTCGGTGGTGACTCAAAATCAAATTAAAGTAAATGCTTGTAATTTGTTTCATGGTTTTTGCAATATCAAATTAAGACCATTGGTTTTGTTGCAGATTCAAAGATCTGTTGAGAAAGAGCAACAAGCTAAAGGGGCTTATAAAATTGTTTATGTACTAAAAAAATTATATGGACTTACAATATCCTTTGGCAGCTTGAAGTCTGATACAAATGAATGTGACACACTACATTTAATAATCACAGATTGTTTGATCTGGGTCTGCTATGTTTTCTGATCTAGGTCTGCTATATTGTCTGATCTAGGTCTGCTATATTGTCTGATCTGGGTCTGCTATATTGTCTGATCTGGGTCTGCTATATTGTCTGATCTGGGTCTGTTATATTGTCTGATCTGGGTCTGTTATATTGTCTGATCTGGGTCTGCTATATTGTCTGATCTGGGTCTGCTATATTTTTTGATCTGGGTCTGCTATATTTTTTGATCTGGGTCTGCTATATTGTCTGATCTGGGTCTGTTATATTGTCTGATCTGGGTCTGTTATATTGTCTGATCTGGGTCTGTTATATTGTCTGATCTGGGTCTGCTATACTGTATAGCGGGTATTATCTGCGGGGGTTTTATTTTGGCTTTATTGGCGGAAAATGAAAATGCGCCAAATATAAACACCGCTAATACAAACCTCCGTGGTTATAAGTCGCCGCCATATTGTTTACTAAGGGACATTACTCTTATTAAATTTTGTGTTCATTAAAATATGTATGTATTAACTCCCTTAAAAAACAAGAATTATGTTGTGAATTAGGCACGATTTATTATGTAAATGAACAACATTAAGTATTTTGAATAACACAAAGTAATTGCTACAAGTTATATATTTATGTAGCAAACGAAAATACAGACAGACAACACAGTCAGGTGATTAATGCTTAGTATGAATACCAGCACTTGGTTTAAATACCAGCCTTCGAGAACGCCTCTGCAATCACATCTGGCCTCTCTTTCAGCTTGTTTGCAGACGTGACTAGCCACTTTGCATGTATTGCTTTTATATATGATGTACGCAGATCAATGTTTACACTTATAAATTAATTTATAAAGGCTTACATAAGGTAAGTAAGTGTCTATACAAGTACTAGTATCTGTTTAGTGTCGTAATAGATTTCGCAGTTTTATAAAACAGTTTATCACACCTTTAAAGACAGCGTACCGTGAATGGCGTAAATACAACTGGTATATTGTCTGATCTGGGTTATCTGGTCTGCTATATTGTCTGATCTGGGTCTGCTATATTGTCTGATCTGGGTCTGCTATATTGTCTGATCTGGGTCTGCTATATTGTCTGATCTGGGTCTGCTATATTGTCTGATCTAGGTCTGCTATATTGTCTGATCTAGGTCTGCTATATTGTCTGATTTGGGTCTGCTATATTGTCTGATCTGGGTCTGCTGTGTTATCTGATCTGGGTCTGCTATATTGTCTGATCTGGGTCTGCTGTGTTATCTGATCTGGGTCTGCTGTGTTATCTGATCTGGGTCTGCTGTGTTATCTTATCTGGGTCTGTTATATTGTCTGATCTGGGTCTGCTGTGTTATCTTATCTGGGTCTGCTGTGTTTTCTGATCTGTGTCTGCTGTGTTTTCTGATCTAGGTCTGCTGTGTTATCTGATCTGGGTCTGCTATATTGTCTGGTCTGGGTCTGCTATATTGTCTGCTGTGTTATCTGATCTGGGTCTGCTGTGTTATCTGATCTGGGTCTGTTATATTGTCTGATCTGGGTCTGTTGTGTTTTCTGATCTGGGTCTGTTGTGTTATCTGATATGGGTATGTTATATTGTCTGATCTGGGTCTGCTGTGTTTTCTGATCTGGGTCTGCTATATTATCTGATCTGGGTCTGCTGTGTTATCTGATCTGGGTCTGTTATATTGTCTGATCTGGGTCTGCTTTGTTTTCTGATCTAGGTCTGCTATATTGTCTGATCTTGGTCTGCTGTGTTATCTGATCTGGGTCTGTTATATTGTCTAATCTGGGTTTGCTGTGTTTTCTGATCCAGGTCTGCTGTGTTTTCTGATCTGGGTCTGCTATATTGTCTGATCTAAGTCTGCTATATTGTCTGATCTGGGTCTGCTATATTGTCTGATCTAGGTCTGCTGTGTTGTCTGATCTGGGTCTGTTATATTGTCTGATCTGGGTTTGTTTATTGGGTTATTTTTTGATTTGGTCGGTGCTATGTTTGCCAATGTGTCCAACTGAGTCTATATGAAGTAATTTGGGTTAATTCATCCATAAGAAATAACATATTTCATTGTGACTTAAAAATTCCTGGCATGTTTTTTATTTGTTTTATTTATTTAGTCATTAGTTCTATCATCTACTATAGATAAGTTTAGAAATAAACTGTATAGTGCTAAATCTTACTGGTATGTTTAATTCCATATTTGCTTTGTATATTATCCATATAAATCTATCGAAATATATAAAAATATTGTGAATCTTAAATAAAAGGGCAGATATAGGAAATTAAGAATCCCAATATTTTTTATATATTTTGACAATAGTTGATATTTATTTGTGCTGTCGGATTTTTTATTCATGAAGGAGCAAACTGAAACTTGGGAAAATGAAAGTCATGCCCTAAAAATGAAACGTCTGATGCTTAAAATGCACTTCCTAATAGATGCATGTTACAATGTATTACCAAGTACATCAGTACTTGGTTGATTATCAGTAGCCAGTCATGCTTTAAAATACAAGTTTCTTGAATTTAAATAAATTTGAAAATAGAAATATTACTTCTTACAGTTTTTGTTGATGCTATAAGAAAAAATTCTCTTGTTGCAAACTCGCTTCAAAAATAAAAAAAATTGCAAACATCTTAACAACAAAAGATTTAGAGAAAGAGTTTGTTTGTTGTATTTAACATCCCATCGACAGTATACTTTCAGTCATTTGAAAACGATACCCAGTCACATTATCCTAACACCGGGCCAACCAGTCTTAGAACTACCCTTATATGGTGACGGCAAGCAAGGGAGCTATACTAGTACCATTTTTTATGACTTTAGTATGTCACAGCTGAGTATCTAATCCACAACCTACTGCTCCCTAGGCAGACGCTCTAACCACCTGGAGCTTGAATAGACGAATCAAATATAACGCCAATGCTCCATTGATATGATTAGTCATTTCAGAGCAGCTGTGGTATACAGCATGTCAATATTTATGCTATATGATATCAAGCTTTGAAATTTCATACCTGTTAACAGACATACTCTAAATGATCTAAATAATATCGTTGAATTCCAAGGATAGTTGTCTAGTTTACCTTTGTCATGTGAGTGCCTGAGGTCAATATTTATAAACTGTATTTAATGAAATCCACTAAAGGACAAAATACTCTACCAACTGAGCTACCTGGCCATTTCTGAATCCAAATTTAATTTGTTGTAGATCCCAATATTGGGTTTTATACAACGGAAACAGAGCTCCACACAATTTAACGTTTCTTCCCTTATTGAAAGTTATCAGTACCGTGTCACAATTATCAAGTACTGTTAGTAACAATGCTATGATTCAGTATATCAAATAAACAACATATATATACACTACTTACAGTACAGAATATGTAGAGATTGCCGCGTTCTTTAAGATCCTTGTTCACTGGGAAAATATTCTGAATAAATAAAATGCATGAATTGAAACGGACTTTACTTACATTTACTACCACATGCTACATGTTTACACGGTATAGGATATACTTTTTTTAATGTTTAATCAAAACAAAATTGGTCAAGGTCCACTGGAAAAACAGATCACTCGTAATCTTGCAGACGCTCTTTATATAAAGTATGCAGTAGCGAGCGTTAATGGAGAAGGATTGTATACAAGTTTTTCGATTTTATCAAATTTTATCTTGAAACTGTTGATTTGCTTATCACCTGAGTATCCTTTTAATAATTTTGGACAAAATTAGAAGGTACGTATTTTACAAACATCTGAACTCTGTAAACTATACACAACAGGGTTGTAGACATTAGAAATCATAAATGTAATGCGTTTTCGCGAAAATAATTTGACGTCATTTACATTACGAACTCGGCCTTACGAACTAGTATGCACATTTTTTAAAGAAAGGTTGAACACTTACACAAGTTCTTGAATTTTTCATATCTCTTTTTCAGTTACTGTCCCAACTTTTTTGTTTTTATCATTAATTTGAATGACTTATGCATTGTTAAAATGCTTGAAGTAGGCATCTTCTGCATAAATACAAGATGGCTTGACTTGACTATTTGAGTTTACCGTCGCTTCGACAGTATTTCTGTCATATAGCGACATCAAGCTAATTACAGGTGGAGGAAGACCCCAAATGCAAGGAGACATCCGGGTAGAACCACCGACCTACCGCAAACCAGCTGGAAGCCTTCCTCACATGAAAATCCAAATGACCCTGCCGGGATTCAGACCCACGCGGTGAGGGGCTGAGTGAGTGTTAAAGTCAGCGACTTTACCCTCTCGGCCACGGAGGCCCCCAAATACAAGATGTAATAGGGATATAAAATGGCACTTGTTCTTCCTTGCCATTGGGCTAGCTTTTATGGTAACACTGTAGTGTTTGACTTGCATTTTGAGGTTAGGTTTGATTCTTTTCCAGCATGTGGCAGTAGAATTTTACTTGGTTAAAAATATATACTATTTACATTTAACAAAGTAAATTGGCCTAGTTTTATAGTCCTAATTAAATTTACATTGGATCTGAAAGTTGGGAGTTAATTTCCTCCCCCTTCAAGAACTTATCAGACACAAACTTACAAAACATAGGTCCTATCGAAATACATTTGTATATGATCAATAAGGGAGAAATGTGTGTAAACAGAGATGTGAATACCTAATGATGTTATGAGCATTCGCCCTGTACCAGGCCAGATCGAGAATTTTTCAACTGGGGGAGGTTGGGTGGGGGTGCTAAAGATAGTGCTAGGGTGGGTGCAGGGGCATGCTCCCCCAGGAAAAAAAACTGATTCTAGGATGACAGAGATGCATTTTGAGGGCTATCTGGGGGAAATATGTTAGCTTTTTTATAGTTAGATATATGATTTATATATTGAAATCTAAGCCTTGGGCTAAGTAGTTCTGTTGCTTGGGGTTGAATTTTTTACATCAGTGTATTTTTTCTTCATTTTTATGCTTTTGTCCCTACAATCAACTTCAATGTACCTTATTTTCTTCTGTTTTGCCAAGATTCTTGATCCAGGCGGTTACAGGCAGTTAACCTAACCATCATTCTTGGGAAGGACCAGTACTAGACTCACATCCTCCATAAAGATTTCTCACATACAGAAAACATAGATGGTAGCTGGGGCTCAAATTCAAAGCCCTCTAAACCAGTATATTTAGATCCATGAAAATTTTTTTTTTTCTGTATGATTTATATTGCCATTAATACAAATCTAATGGCACTGGCTGCAAAGCTAAGTTGTGAGTTCTAGTACAGCTGGGGGACTTTTTTGCTATATAAATCTATTTAAAAATAAAAAATAAATTGAAAAAAAAAGTTTAACTATGAAAATGAAAGTGATTTGGAAGGTTGTTATTTTCTTTGCACAATACAGTATTACATTATATTTTTGGGCTCTTTTAAAAAAGCATAAATTGGTTATATTCTATTTACATTTCAATTATTAAAATTGACATGTCTGATATTGGCCATTTGTTGATTTAAATATGATTCCTTTCTATTTGAATACATATATTTATCTTTACCATATAATCTGCAAGAGAGAGAGAGCACTAAAGTTGACCATAAAATCATAAATTAAATGTTAAGATTTTTTTTTTTTGGTCACGCTTCAGAAGTGTATATAACATTGATTTGATCCTCGTTTATTAATTTTACTATAATATACACAATAAATACGACTTAAATTTATACTAATTGCTATCAGTGCACTAATTGACGTCTGTGACATGCACATAAGAGTTTGACTGATTCAGATAAGAGCAGACACAATGACGTTGCCAAGGTGACAGCAGAGATAAGTGTGACAGCATCACAGCAGAAGCTCTCACAGCAGGGGTCGGCCTGAGTGACTGGTCATTTAGCTAACTTTTATTTCAGTAAGGGGCTCACAGTGGGGATTTCCACTACTTATCACAAGCATTTACCCAATCAAGGCATATTCATTCACCTAGAAAATTGTATGATCAGGCCAGCTAGGGGGGAGGGGAGAGCTTGAATCCCTAAGCACCCCCCAGTGAATCAGGGCCTGCTGTAACAGGGTTCTAGTACTGGTTAGGCCACTTATTTTTCTCACCTGTGAAAGGTATACTGATTTAATGTATCATTTTTCGTGTCTTCTTTTGTTTATTTGTTTTTACAAGCCATTAATTATTCAATGATTGTGAGCCATTGAACTAATTCCTCTCCCTTCTTTCTTCAAATTTATCATTTATTATGTTGCAATTGCACTATTTTTCAGGTATGGAACCGTATCTTCTGATGATTTTTGTGACCATTGAACAGGAAATAGCTATCCAAAAGCTGTTTAAGGACAGGAGATGGACGTTCAAAAAGAAAGGTTTTTAAGTTTACTCAGATTACTTGCATTTCGAGTCATTTTTAGTAATTAGACATTTCATAACAAAACTGGCATACCATTATTTTGTGACATTTTGCAACATATCTTTAAAGTGCTATTAATTATATTTATACAATTACATGTAGGAGCTATAGTTGTAGAAGTTTAGTATATGTATAATTTAAAGACAATAAACCAACGTTTTTTACATTTTTGACCTTCTGTTTCTCAACATAACCAAATTGTAAAATTGTTGAGCAGAATATTGAGACACCCAGCATAAAACAAGGATGCTGTCTGGCTAATACTTTTCACCTCTATCTAGTCCAGCTAAAGTTTTGATGTCAAATTATTTATATACACGTTAGTGGTGATTGGTAAACACACATACATACATACATACATACATAAACATATTGCATGTAATCTAAATATAATTGGTCTGACATATTTATGAATGTAATTAATTACATCACCATTACATGTAACTGACTTTGTCATCAATTACACATTTCATTCAATTACTTGCAAAAATGCATAGCATTATATGATGATTACATTTCTGATGGCCCCATGTTCGGTGTTATTTCTCTCTCAGGTATGTAGCTAACACAAAATCTTGCAGTTTGTTGGTGAAGGGCACTATCCAGCTTAAGTGTAGTTGATTTGTATCTGAAAACTGTAGGTTTGAAACCTGTTAAGAGTACATTTCAGTGCACAAAGTACTAGTCCAACCCAGGAACTATCAAGAAAGATTGGTAAATGTAGTAAAACATGTTTCCAAATAAAAAGAAATAAGTTTAACAATATTCTGTCACAACTGGATTGGCCATGTAATTGTTGCTTCATCCTTGAGAAAAAAGGAGGACTGGGTTTGATCACTGGCTCTAGTATACCATTCTCATAAACCATTTATTGACTTTTTTATGTTTTACTATCTTTGTGGTTGATAAAACTTTTATTGTTATCATCTGTCTGAATTAGACAGACACCTGGTCACTTCATGATAGGCAATCACCAGTTCTGATGGTCAAGTGATTAAAGCAGGAGAATGTGGGTTCAATCCCCAGCCTTGACAAAATGATTTTTTTCCTTGCTTGGCACTTGGCATATGAGGGTAGTTCCAAGAAGGGTTGGTCATATGTCAGTATATAATTGACTGGGTGTGGTATCATGTCAAGAGGAAGGTGTGCTTTTGCAGTTATGTATCTCATGTAGATAAGGTTGCCACTGGGCTATCACACTGAAGAAAACAAACATCAGGATTAAACTAATCTAATACACATCTGAAAAGTGAAATTAACAAGGTAAATTACCCTTAAGAAATGAAATGGTTGGATTGTGGTTGTCTGTTGCCTTCTGAAGAAAAAACATTTATGCTCGTAAATCATTGTTGTTGCCATGTCTTCTTTTTCAGATGAGGAGAGGGAAAAAGTTACAAGTGACATGGTTCAAAAAAACAATGAAGGCAAACAGAATAGAAATAATAAAAAAGATGTCTCAAATTTTAGCAGAAAAAGCAGCTCAAATAAAACAACTCAGAGTATAATTCAAGACAAAAAACGAGTAAAGGTTAGAAAGAAAGGTGCTGATGCCCAACAAACTCCAGAAAAAAGTACAGATGATAACACCAGTAAATTAGAGGACAGGAGAAGTAAATGTGGCAGTTTGAAAAACCAAAATACCTCAAAATCAATGAAAGTTACTGAATTAACAAACTCTGGAAGGAAGAGAGCCTTAAGATCAAATTCAATTTCAAAGATCAAGTCCCAATCACCAAGCAACACAGGTAAAGAAGACAAAATTAATTCTAATGAAGAACTTGGATGTGACTTTATAGAGGAGGCAGAAGCTAAAGTTGTTGATGATATTGATGAAGAGGTTGATGAGGATGAGATTATTATTGGTGGTAATTCTGAAAATGTAAACGAAAAAAATAAAAACAAGGTTCAGGCAAGTGATTGTAGTCAAGGAAATCAGTGTAAAGAAACTGAGGAAAGTGAAAGTACAGAGGTAAAAAAGGAAAGTAAGGGAAAAGATGACATTGAAGATGATGGTGGTGATTCAAGTAATGTGCAATATCATGAAAGGGGAGAAACTGGTGAGGCAGTTAAGCAATTAAGTAAAAAGAAAAAGACACAGTTAGAAATTGATTTGATGGTGAAGAGTATTTTAGAGAAAGATGAAAGTTTACATCTTGATTCAGAAAATAAGAGATCAGTTTGTCCGTATTGTAAGAGAGTATTTTTGAACAAAATTCCCTTTTTGAAGCATGTAGAAAAACACACAAAGAAAGCATTTGATTGCCCAGAATGTGGGAAAAGTTTCTCAAACATCAGAAACTTGAAGTCACATAGATTTAACAGAACTAAGCAAAAGTTCTTCCCATGTGATATTTGCAAATTTGAAACCATCTCTGCATGCTCTCTACGAATTCATAAAAAGGAAAAACATCCTCCAGTTATAGACTTTCAGTGTCACCTTTGTGCAAAAATAATCAAAACTAAGTCCTACCTGAATGTACATCTGAAATATACACACAATGTGGATGACAGTAACTTCAAATGTAATCTTTGTGGAAAGACATGCAAGCGCCCGTCGCATTTTGCTCGACATATGAAAGAACACCAAGAAAATGCAAACCATCATGACAGAAAATGTCCAGACTGTGGCAAATTATTTAAAACAAAGTTGCACTTGCGTAGCCACAAGAGGGTACATAGAGAACGTAAGTTTTTGTGTGACTATTGCGGCAAGGGTTTCACGACCAACGCAAAACTGCAAGCGCATGACCGCATTCATACCGGAAACAAGCCTTTTGCATGTGCACTATGTGATTATAAATCAACCCAACATGGAAATCTGAAGCTTCATATGAAAGTTCATGAGAAGAAGGGAGAACAGGAGAAAGGTGCTAAAACAAATCAGGAATCTGGCACTACTGCATATACTGGGACATACAATCAGCAGTTTGAGAACTTCATGAGAACAGATGGACTTGCAGCCGTAGATTATCAGAAAGTCAGTGCAGCTAATAGTAATACCGTGCAAGGCACTGTTGAAATAAGAGATCATGGTATTTGTGTAGCCGGGAATAGCAGTAAGGAGTTGCCAGGAGACTACATGATGTTGCCTAGCAGTGTGAGAAATATGAATACAATGTACACACAGACACAGTTCATTGAAGAGGCCAGTACAGTTTCCTCTCAAGAAACAGGTGTGTCTAAAACGGAAAGCGTCCGACCGAGTGGTGCAAACACTGTGACCTACACTGAATCTGTTCCTCATGCAAGTATGAAGGCATATATTCAAGGCGATTTTGTGCCGAATAGAGGACTCAATGAAAATGATCCTACAAAGATAAAAGCCGAGTCCGACTTAAAGTGTGCACCGATTTCGAAGCTGTATCTTGATCCAGGGTCATCAGCAAATATGCAGCATCCTGTTTATCCACAACAAAGTGCTGTTCATGATATAATGTATGACAATGTCCAGGGGTACTCAGTTTCGTCTTGTGAATCAAGTGTCAACTCAAAACCAGATATGCTTGGTTCTATGTATCCTCAACAATCTAGAACGATGTTCTCAAACAGGACTCAGGTGGTAGATTATACGGATGTAAATCAAACCGGTTCTGTTTATTCCCATGCTAGTTTTGATCCGTCTGCAACAGAAACGGACTATGATCAAAGCAAAGTGTCAGTCTATACAGCATCGCTGGACACCATAGATTATACAGAAACCATTCAGTCTATTTATGACTCCAGCCGTCCAGATTTTGACCACCAGAAAGGTCCGTCATCCGATTCCCTCCCGGAAAAAGATAGTTCTGAAAGTGAAGATTCGGATGAGAGTATGACACAACCAGATCTTTCTGAATCTAAAAATGTTCAGTTAAGTTACACCAAAGGAATGTATAGAGATTCTGATAAAGATTTAAAGGGAGGCTATTCAAGTCAGGTGCACTCGGTATATACAATATCACAAGACATGGTCTACAACCAGTATAGCCAAAGTAATTTGGCTTTAGCTGGCGTCCCAGCAGTAGTCACGGTGCCCGCTCAGGGGTCGTACGACTCCACTATGTACCATGATAAAAATAAACATGTCAGTGAACAATTAACAAACCGAACCGGATTTGAACAAAAAACTGACGGGACATACTTTCATGGGGACAAAAGATTGGAGGGAATGTATATTCAGGGTTCCGACGGTCAGCCAATCGTGTATTCGGAACATGAAATGTACATGGTTGCAGACAACTCAGCATTTACAGAGTTACAGCGGCCCAACTTTGAAAACTCACAGAAGGAGCAAAGCAAAGGATAGTTGTTAAGTTCTTTAACTGAAACAAAGTTCTACTGTTCTTAAATTTAATGTGTTGAAGATATATGGAAGTACGATAAAATTCAGAAGGAGCAAACAAACATAGTTGTAAAGTTCTTATAACAAAGGGTTGTTAAGTTCTTAAAACATACATACACAAAGGAAAGTTGTAAATGTTTTAACCCTTTCCCTCATAGAGGAAACCATGAAAGACAGCAACAGATAAACCAGATCAGCCTGCAAAACTCGCAGGCTGATCAGGTTTTATGCTATTCGCTGCTCCTCAGTGGTCTGGAAATGAGGATTTTATAATTTAATTTGGTAAGGTTTAACTGTGGTTTTCGGCAGATCAGGTTTTATGTGGTACCTACTGAGTGCGTCAAAATGAGTCTATATGAGAGAAAGGGTTAATCTGTTTTTAAGCACTCACCTTATAATTGTGGCATTGTTAATATATGATAGAAATGTCTGACATGTCTTTTTTACTGGTGATAACTTTTTTGCATTGTGATATATACATGTGTCTCCCAACTCAGTACATATGATATTGTATGTTAAATTTATACCACAGGTGCTAAGAGTGTTCCATGTTATTAAAATATATATATATATATATATATATATATATATATATATATATATATATAGAAAATGAATTATACAACGAAATGAGCAAAAATAAACCAGACATTGTCAAATCAGTTAATTTAGTCCCAATGACACTATTAATTTTGTTAAATTATTTTTTTCTGGTCTTTCAATTAATTATACCCCATACTTCACAGATGAGAGGCTATATAGGAATAGTACTTGTCACGTCGTATCTTGTCAGATTAATTTCTGTCCTACACTCTTAATAAAAGAAGATAACTGTTCACACTACGAATGATGAGACCTATAGCTAGACAAGTGCAGAAAGCTGTGTCGAGGATTAATTAATTAAAGCCCTTGTTCTGTGTCAAAGTGATATGCGTTGGTATCGATCAATTTTAGTGATAAGGTTTAGTTTTATATGATATGACTGTATACTGTAAATTAATTTACATATACACATACTGAAATAAGCTGTAATGAAAAATGTGCAACAGTGACCAAGGTATAGAACATGTGATTTATACGTTTAATGTTTCTGTGAATGAAAGGAATAATTATTTCACTAGGGTACACTATTTATAAATTTATTAGATTTCAAAAAGCCCAATCAGGTGGCAAGTAATTCATTGTCTAAATAGTTCCATGGTTATACATGTTATGTACCTATTTACACTAACTTTTTTCTTAATTGTGAACCATTCAGTTTCATTTTTGTGGTCCATAGTTACGGAAGATTGGTTTATACCAAATGATATATCCACTTTAAATGAAGACTTTTCTTACTTATATACATACTAACTTACTTTCATACTTGACCACCATGTAAGTCACTATATTGTCCTTTATTTCACTTGGTGATTATTTTCCACATATTATGTCTCTTTGAAATTTTCACAAATTTATCCAACAGCTAATAAGGAAATAAACTTGAATGACTGTCATATAATTTCTTACATGTATACATATGTTAGGCTGATAGGCATGCATTCAGGGAAAATGGGATTTATTTTGAGTGCAACATTTAAAGTCAGTATTTGGTGACGTTCCCACTGCAAAAAAGCTTATCCCCCATTTCTGAATAAATGAAACTATTCCCATTAATAAATTCTTAAGAAGAAAAACCAGTGCAAATAGATCAATGATTAAACAGTTATTTTGAGTATATTAAATGAACATGATAAACCAGTATATAAATTCCAAGTTTTGTCAAAAACAATGTAAAAATACTTTTTGTCTTTGGTATAGTCAATTCTCCTAAAATACTGAAGAAAGATTATCTTGGATTTAAAAACTTTGGAAATACTACTTTGAGTAAAAAAGACAGAAAGAATGTAAAAGTAAAACCTAAACCCCTTTAAGCCCTGCACAGTACTTTCAGAATATTTTGTAGACAATATGGGAGATTGGTTTCTGTTTAATTTATATCCACATTAAATAAAGATTGAACTTTAGATAAATATTGAACTTTTAATAAAATTCAATTTTTTGTTATATTCTTATCATTCTTGTGAAGACTATAGAGTCATTGCTTAAAACATATACTTATTATGCTTCCTGAAGGGGGAGCATATAGTTGACGCTTTTTCCGTCTGTCCGTCAGTTCATCCGTCCGTCATAAAAACAATAAGATCTCAATGACGAGAAGGGCAGTGTACAAGAACCATAATTCTGTTTTGCATAATTTAGGAGTTACCGCCCTTTTTTATTTTTCATACTTAAATTTTGTCCGGATCTCATATAGTATAATAAAGTACCCATCAAGTGACAAAGTGTAGTTTGGGGAGCATCCACCGGTTCTAATGGCACTTATATTGTTTTATACATATCAGGTAGTAAAATTCCTAAAACTGTCACTCGCCTTGCCTAACCCTTCAAAAAATTAATGTAATGAAATTGAGAAAATTACAAAGAAATGTTCTAATTTTTCACTCGCCTTACACTAATTTTCATTGACCAGGGCAAGAGGGTGAGTGGAATCTTACACCTGTATATTTATGTATGAATGGTAATGCCAGTGTGGTACTGCAGCATCTTCGTTCGATTTTGAAGTGAAGTTTGATATGCATTTGAGGAACCTTCTAAACTCTTGTATATTACACCCTGCTTTACAGAATTGGTTGCGATTTAGGAATCCTGCTCGTCAAATATTATCATGTCCCATCCTATCATGTAATGACCCCTCCTACACTCACATTACATCAAAATGCGGTGGGATGTGTGAGTATCGGTCACCTTTAGTGATAATTCTTGTTGGTATTTACTGTAACTCTTATGATTCCCTCAAATGTTTTGGCAATTATAACATAATTTTTGGTCCTCCATCAATTTTAACTACTCGTAAAAGGTTTATTATCAATACATTTATATTGCTTTACATGTTAAAAGGTCTCAATTCAGATTTTTTTCTTTTTTTTGGCTTTTCATATGCACATTAAATGATAGGACCTACTGGTATGGTGATATCCATCTGTCTGTCTGTTCGTAGACATGTCATTTCCACACAATAACTTTGAAAGACTTCATCTATTGAATTCATATTTAATATGCAAACATATAATTTTAAAATACAGACCAAATTGAATTTTAGTTACAATCCACTGATTTGTTACAGAGTTATGTTTCCATTATAGGCAAATTTTATGTGAAAATACCATTTACTTTTGAAAGACCATAAATTGAATTTAAATTTTGTACACAAGTATGTAATATCAAAATACAGGTCAGATTTGATTTTTGCAGTTCTATGTTATAGAGAGTGCAAAAAATTTTGTTTACGATCCACTGATTCATTACAGTTATGTGCTTTTTAAAGGCAAATTTTATTTGAAATGACCATTTCCATTCAAGAACTTTTGAAGGACTTCATCTGTTGAATTTATATTGGCATGCAAATATATAATATCAAAATACAGGTCAAGTCTGATTTTTGTTAAAATCCACTGATTTATGACAGAGTTAATATATAATTTAATTTATCTTCTATCAATAATAAAAGTTATTACTTGTATTGAGATATAAACTAATTATATTTTTGTTACATTTATGAAAGATTATCACCCATGACATTTGCAATAACAACAAAATAGCTTCCTCATATTGAAAATTGTACTTTGTGCTTTAATGACATCATAAGAATTTAATTTTTGGTGTACATTGCCCTTCCTGTACATGTCTATAAATTATTTACTTACCTTGTCACAACTTTAAATTCAAAGAAAAAAATATAAATGCTGTAACAGATTTATGTTTTAGGAAAGGTCATTTGAAAAATAATAATAGAGATCTTCCATGTTCCTATCTTTTATAAATTAATACTTCTTGCATTATGTTTACATACTTAATAAGCCGTGTTCACAATTTATTGCTTGAAAACTCACTCATGACAAAAGCTGGTATACAGACTTAAGGCAGGTCCTGCATTACTTCTGTTATTTCCTACTGTAGAAAATGTGTTTACTGTTTGTAATTTTATATTTTTCTTTGTAAACTGCAATGAAATGGAATAGTATTAGAACAAAAACCTTTTTAATCAATTTATTAAATAGTATTAGAACAAAAACCTTATTAATCAATTTATATATGACAGTTGTCAATATGTTATAGTTGTTATATGTTTTGTTAATAATAAAATCAGATCTTCAGAAAGTCTATGGTAGTTTATTTACAAACCATGATAATGATGATTTAGCTATGTTTACATCAATTACTTATAGAATACTAAACGGTTAGCTACCAGCTAGCACTCTTTTATGCGGGTGGTGTACAAGGTCATTATTGCGGGAGGAAACTGCCTTGTGTCCAGTTTAGGATTGCTACTGTTAGAGAGTTGGTTCCCAGCTTACATTCTGTATGCTACAACAGGGACGCATTAATTTAAACGACTTTTGTCAGTATAAACCTAATGTAGGACTGGTGTCTTTGGTGGAGACCAATGTGTCTTGGTAGGTGATTTTGTAGCTTTACATGTATACTGTGAACAAGATTCAAACCAAATGACTGAAATACTGTTGGTGGGATGTTAACCCTTTCCCTCATAGAGGACACCATGAAAAGACCTATGCGAACAGCATAAAACCAGGCTGAGTAACTCGCAGGCTGATCAGGTTTTATGCTGTTCACTGCTCCTCAGTGGTCTGGAAATGAGGATTTTGTAATTAAATTTGGTAAGGTTGAACTGTGGTTTTCTGCAGATCAGGCTTTATGTGGTACCTATTGAGGGTGTCAAAATGAGTCTATATGAGGGAAAGGGTTAAACCCAACAAACAAACAGGGATGAAGCTTGCTTGTGTGAAGCAATTAAAGAAGAATGTATAGCCACTACACTGTCCATTAACTGTATTTAAAGTGCTTCTCCATTATACTGCTATATAACATGGATCATACCAAGCACCCCAGATTTTTTATTACAGTAATAACCTAGTCTAGCATAACCTGGTGTCCTAACATGGCACCCTGACTTTAATGGATCTGCAGTGTATTTATGTCTTCTTTGCACAATCAGTAGGAACAGTGAATAATTCCCTAACTCTTAATATAGGGAGATAAAAACCTCTTTCAATTACTATAATGGGGACTTAATATTTTCCAAAATAGATGAAAATCATGTAGTCATTCGTACAAGAAAATAATATTGCAAACACAGAGTTTTTAAAGATCCATTATTCTTCTAAAAGCTGTGTATATTCTTCAAACAGAAAAGCATAGCTTGTGCTACAGATTTGTTAAAGAGATGCATTCTGTACATACTCGTTGATGACAATATGTCACTACAGTTCATAAATAAGAAAGAACCTTATAAATACTAAAGATCATTAAATTGTTTACAAAAATAACTAATTTGCATATTCCGTAGACGAAGCAGGTAAAGAAATTGTGATTCAGCAACAGTTTTTCAAAATCAAATTATTTCCGATAACAGACCATCTTTATGAATACTCTCCTATGCAAAATGAGTATTTTGACATCCATCCAAAATACTAAATTGCATATTTGATCAACATTTTCATTGTGTTTTACTGTTATTGTACACAGATATTTGCACATTATGTTCATTTATGTTAAGCAACTATATGTTAATATATTTTATATTCTTTTCAGTGAAATTTGAATCATTTGAAATATTATGGGCCTTTGTGAATACTATTGTATGATTGTGTGCTTGATATTGACGACGATGATATTTACGCATTATTTAGTAATTGTATTAGACATAACCCAACCGGAAGTCAACAAAGTGGCGTCCATTGTTACCATGAATTAGAAAATACGACATCGAAAAAATGATAATTTACGTGGAAAGCCAGTCGTTTCCAGTAAGTACAAATGAAGACAAATTTTCAAGATACATCTTTTCTTTATTTTTGTTGATCAGAGAAGAAATTATCCACTTTTAATTACGTAACATTGGAGTTGGCACACTGCCGAAATTAATGATTTCTAGCAGTTTTAATAAGACTGATGATGTGTTCTGAATCTGAATCTGAAACAAATACGTTGTAGATCCCAATACTGGGTTTTACACCTGTTTCCTCTTCAGGTGCTTCAAAAGAGCGATTCGGAAATGTATTTTTTGTCTTGTGAACGTATGTTTCTCTCACTTTTTTATTTATATATGTCCTTATCATTGACTTATTACTGTAATTAGTAATGAAAAGGTAATCAAAAGATCAAAACTAATAAGATTACTCGCATAATCTTGTTGACTAACCAGTTTTATAACCAGTGTATAACAAGTTTTTGGGGTATTTTAATTTTACACTGTTTGTGCTTGAGAACGTGATATGACGAGTTGTTTTCGCTTTCCCATATGGTCATATGGTCAAAACAAATGTCAGCCATGCTATAATATTCAAATAACAACATCAATGTGATTCTGGGCAATGTTTAAGATGCAGGTCCATTTCACTAAATCTTGAACTCGTAATTGAATAGCTATTTTGTAGATCAAACTCATCTAAATTATTTAAATTGACATGTTTTTAAACAAAAATCCATTTAAAGTTTTTATTTAAGTTAATACAACTTACAGGTTTAGTGTTTTGCGCAGAAAGCAAACTAAATTTTATCAATTACCTGGATAATAAGTAACATGATGGCTTAATTTGAATTAAAAAAAAATGGCTGAAATTTGTTACGAATTTTAAGAGGTTAGAAAATAGCTTGTGCGAGAAGCTTTTTAAGTTGTGTAAAGTATATGTTTTTTAATGAATATGTGTAAAAATGTTTCAGTTACCCATATGTGTCATCAATGGTAACTGTCATTAAGTTTAAAATGAAAAAATGATCGTCGAACGGGGTGGGTGCAACTGTGGATGCCAATCAGAAAAAAAATGTCAGAACAGCATCTCAAACGAAATAAAGGCTCTATAAATATCAAATCATAACAGCATTAATTCTCTTAAATGGAACTTTGATGCATATTTAACTAACAGCTTATGTTGAGCTTAATTTGAAAATACCCCCAAAACTTGTTGGTAACTTTTTATGTTATCACCGTTGACCTACATTGGAATGAACGCTGCTCTGTTTTGATCGAGATGACTTTAAGATTGGAAATGTGTACAGGGAGTGACAAAACTTATTGTTGCACCCCTTTATTCTAATTAATGAAAAATTTAAGATATTTGATATGCAAATATTAACGGATCTCGTTAGTCCCCGAAAACTTGTTAGACCATCTTATAATTGTCATTGTAGGATAGATATAAGCATTTAAAGAGTATCAATAGTCATAGTGATTAATTTTTTATGTATCTGTAAAGATTATAATTTTTAATCCTTAATATGGAGGCTGCTTCATGAATTACATTGTAATAAATGGCCCTTATTAGGCAAATAGGCACTTGCCTTGATTTTGGGTTAATTCTTCAGTGACATGGCTAGAGTGTTCGTCTACTGTCAATATCACAACACTTTATTTTCAGTATAAGTCCTTTGTGACTGTGGTCAAGCCAGGGGACAGAGTTGGCAGGATACGTGCTCAGATGTTACATATCCTATATGAGATAGGACGTCAGGAACATCAGTTTCGTTTACGGTAAATTTCAGTTTCAAGATCTAAAGGGTTTGACATTAGTTTAAAAGAGAGAGATTTTTTATGTGTTATCATTTAATCATTGATGGTAATTTTATATGGAATGAAATAATTGTACGGTCAAAATGCAAAAACCATTTCACATTGAAAATAATAAATAAATAAAATAAAAAAAAATTGTCTTTTTCCATTCATCAATATGCTGAAAACATTACTGTAATTTGATATAAATATTGATCACAAACCTGTGTATTTTTCAGATACAATGGACAGTACATGAGAGATGCCTTCAGACTAGAAGATTATGACATCACTGCTAATGCAGTTGTCAAGATGGTTCCTCTCTCAAATGAAAAAGATGTAAGCAACATTTTCCCCTTTTACACCCCACCCTTAATACTTTTGGGGTTGTGGGTTCGATCCCAGGCTGCAACATACCAGAGTCTTAAAAAATGGTACTGTTATAGCTCCCTTGCCTGGCGCTCAGCATATAAGGGTAGTTGCAGGACTGGTTGGCCCAGTGTCAAGATAATGTGACTGGGTGTGGTATCATGGCACATGTCTACGGCGTGATACTGCATTGTGGCAGCACTATATCTGTCTCAAGTAGACATTGTCTCCAAATGACTGAAATACTGTTGGTGGGATGTTAAACCCAACAAACAAACAAACAAACTTTGTTTGTTATTCACTTTAAAAAAAATTATGAGGGATGACTGAGGTGTATTTTTTTTAATTTTAAATCAATATGGCTGGGGTGAAATAGGAAGCTTTTTGTTGTGTTAAGTCACCCTTTAATTTATTAATTAAACTAAGTTTATATGTAATAATTGCAGTGTGAATCTCCTATTTTGTGTTCCAGGACATATCTGACTTGAGGTCAATGTCAAGCAGTTTGACCATGACATTTGATCCTGAAACTGAAAAGATACCCTCGGTCAGGTCAGCGCTACATTATGAGGTTCGCCACTTGAACAGGAGGGAACGGTTTATCAAGGACATCAATGTGTGTAATATATATGTACAGAATTCATAATTTTGTATATAAGTTCCATTGATTATTACTGTTGAAGGCATTAAGTTTGTACCTTCCTGTTGATAATACCCTTTAAAAATATCAGTTCAGCAGTATCTTTTCCATTTTCAAATCCTGTGCAATCATAATACAGAATAATGCTAAAATCAGGTTGATACATCATTGTTGAATAACATGGTATAATTACCATACCATGAGGCAAATTACCATACCATGAGGTAATTGACATGGAATTTGCATTTTTATAGAAAATTACTCATGACAAGGCACCAATCAGAAAATTGCATTTGGTCTCATTAATAATTCATAAGTACCATAGAATCTCAACTAAATTTCCCATGTTTAATACAGTAGAGAAATGGAGTATTACTGTACACAATGGTATTCAACAATGGTATTACAAAGGTTCATTCTAACACAGGGAATAATCATATTGCTTTTTCCTGTTAAGTGTATTAATTTTATTACAGACACTGTTGTACTTTCACTTCCTGATGCTGTTCCTGTGTATTTTCACCTCCTACTGGTACTCTGTCTTCTGGGTTGGTGCTTATACCCTGATCAGCTGGTACATGATCCCTGGATACACACGCATTGGAGGTTATATTGGCAACACCTTCCATCGGTATGGTTTAAACATACAGTTTTCTTTTGGGATTTTCCTTTGGCACATGTCATATATGTATAATTCTTTGTGGAAATAGTAATCTTCCCAAAATTCTATCTTTAGTTTTTTTTGAAGAAGATCCCCTACAAAAATACATTTGAAAATGATGCTCTAGACTTTAAAATTGTCTAACTTTCCTCATATAGACTCATTTACGCACTCAATAGTACCTAGCCTGATCTGCAAACCACAGCAACCTTACCAAATTTAATACAAAATCTATACGACAGAGAGCAGGACAATAAAACTGATAGCTGGTTACTGGGGCTGATCTGTTTAGCTGTACATAGTCTTTTCATGTATCCTCTATGGGAAGTTAAGATAATTGGCTCTAGCATATATTTTTAGCATTTGTGCATTTAAATGAAGTCCAACAATTGTTAATTAACTTTATCTCATTCATTTTCTATGATTACATATGAATCCCTCATGCTTCCTGTTTTCGCTGCAGACGACACTGGTTTTGTGTGATATCGGGCGTGGCTGGCTTGGTTGTCATGACGATAGCAATTATACTGGCTGTAAACAAGTGGCAGGAAATTTTAGTAAGTAACTAGGGACTAGTGATTTGCCTGTGTATTTATTTATACCCCAGTTTCACAGAAGTGGAGGCTATTTTTGAATCACACTTTCCATTTCACATCCCATCATGTTCCAGACTACACTCACAATACATGAAGACAAAGTGGGATACAGGGTTATAGATCACCGTCATTGATAGTTCTAGTTAAACAGTGGATCAGACATTAGCCTATTTGTCTGTATTTTAATAGGGGACTTGTAATATTGCCTGTTTCTCTTTCATAGGGACAAGTCAGTAGCATTTGTTCTCTTAATTTTTGAAGGGGATCAGTCATTTTACGGTAGTATTTGGTAGTATCTAGCTTCCATTCTATCCATCTAGAGTTCCTGGTTTAAAACCATTTGCCATGACTCCTGTCTGTCCCTTTTTCAGATTTATGACACAAGAGGGCTGATATATGACCTTTGTACTTTTTTCCTGTTAATATTTATGCAGGAGCATATTTTAGTTGTCTGTAGTATATTTTTATTTTAATTTGAAAAATGAATTTCATACCAAGAATGTTAAAAAAGTTTTATCACAATGATTTTTTCAAAAGTGAATATTTAAACACAAGTTATTGTTTTTGTAGGACCATGGTTGCACTAATGGAAACTTTGTAGATGGCTGTTCTCGTCAGAATGTTTATACAGCCTCTATCTACAGCATACATGCCTTGATGCTGCTGCTTACTTCAGCCCTGTGTGCTGTACTGCTTTATAGCTTCAGGATTGAGGTGAATTCTTTTTCTGTGATGTCATGTTTGCTAATTGTGATGTCATTTGTGATGTATCCTCTTATTTTTCCTCTCAAAACACACACAAATATAGGAAAAATGTGTCATGATTTTTTGTTTGTTTGTTGACCAGATCAGTCATAAGAATGATCACTTGGTATCCAAGCAGTGCTATTGGCTAATCTGATAATCTAATTTAAATATATTTGTAAATATGAGAAAGGCCTATAGGTTCTCTTTAAATATAATTGAGTGGTATTTCAAGGTCTTAGAATATATACATGTACTTAGAAAATATTAATTCAAGTCCATGTTCATGTACAGTAAATTTCCAGTCCTGGCTTTAACTTGAATACCGTCAAAGAAACTACTGTGAAATCATAAATTTTCATGGGACACTTATTTTCGTAGATTTCTTTGAGGCTTTATCCACGAATATTTATCCCCACAAAAACTTGTTTCTTATTTAGACCTCATGTTTTCTAGGATGTAGATCCATAAATAAATGTACCCACAAAATTTCCTTAGGTACATAATCAACGAAATTTAATGTCAACAAAAAAATAATGATTTTACATAAATATATACAATGTAATTATATTCTCTCAGTTTTCAGAGTCGTGCTTCTAATTATCCATTTAGTACTGGAATAATCACAATTTTACTGTATTTGAAAATATAGGAAAGGTCCATTATGGTAAATTGTTGTCATGTCATTGTTGATGACCTCATGTTATACTTAAGGTGGGAGACGTGATTGAGAAATACCTGGTACAGGAAAAAGACATTGAGGAAGTGATGAAAGCTGCACGTAGCCACAAACTGAAGGAGAGAAGGACCGCTGCATACGAGATGGCCACAATGGCCGCCTCCAGTGATGATAACAAGTTTAGGATTGTGGCCGAGGGCGGGTGAGTAAATTGTAATATTGTCATATGTATTTGCAATTATTTTACAAAGTTCAGTTTTTGAGACTGACACACTGACTTGTGGGGGCCCATATCACAAACATGCTATAAATTATTTTTGGACGTTTTTTCATCGAAATATTCCCTCCTTTAAATAGAAAATGATTGGGTTGGCGTCGCGCGTCTGCTCAGTTTGACCTTTTTAAGCTGCTATAACTTCTATGTCCTTCTTTAGATTGCTTCAATATTTGGACAGTTGCATTGACTCTTTACATTATACAGTTGACCTTGTGACCTTGACCTTTGACCTACTTTTGTCGGAAAAAAAAGAGCGGCATCTAGACAGGTTTACCTTTTGGTCAATATGCTATAACTTATATGTGCTTCATTGGATTGCTTAAATATTTGGACAGTTGCTTAAGTGGATGGACTTCTTCATTATGCAGTTGACATTGATCTTTGACCTTTATTTGATAAAAAAAGCGCGGGGAAAAAACCCGTCCATAATACCATCATGTCTGGGTGTTTTTTTCATCAATCACTGTCATATGTGAAATGCAAAAGCCAAATCTTGAAGTAAAGAGGCTGAAAAAAGTGAAGATTCAACATATTGTTAAGAGGTTACTTGCATAATTTTGTAGACTTGACGTGCTGATTGCGATGTCGCTGTGTAATGATGAACCTACACAGGAGTATGCCGTGGAGGCACTCTCAGAACTGATCACCATCCAGTCAATTCAGGTATGACTAGCGCTGCAATACTGAAGTCGGAGGATTTGGTGCATTTTGAAGTAGCATTTTTCATGGCTATTATGAATCTTGAACCTTGAGGGATTTTCAAAAAAATTGTTAATTTGTCCACCAGACTCAATTTCTACTGTTGGAAAAATATCACTTATCTGTTAAACTAATTTACTGTAAACAATAATGTCTTGAGTTTTACACTCTTGAAACCTATTTCAGAATAACTTTTTTAGATAATTTTCATATAAGTATTTCAAATTTACGGATATCACCATGGTATTCTGATTTTCAAATTGATTTGTAGTGCACATTCTGATTGGATATCATTTTCTTCTTAATATTCATGACATAAAGGTCGATTTGAGACAACCTTTCTTCGTAGCGTATGATTTTTTTTTTTCCTCTGCAGGACAATTATGTTGAGGTGGGTGGGGTACGGAATTTGACTGCTTTGCTACACTCGCCCAATGCTAGAATTGTTCAGGAATCATCACGAGCGCTCTACACAATATGCCAAAGTGAAGAAAATCTTCACACCATGGTGGAGGATCATGGGTAAATACACAGTTATTGTTAAAGTACTAAGATATTGTATTGCTGGGCTTGAAGCAAATTTCTTTCATTATGGACATTTATAAAAGGATTTTGGCATGTTCATCCATATTTTTTCGAAACAATTGTAACAACTTTATAACAGTACATTTGAAAATGAAATTTAAATTTTGTGCCCATGGTAAGAATTCATTATTTGATCAGTCGTTTTGGGATTAGTAAAGTAGAAGCCTTCCAAATATTCCCATAATGCAATGAATTAAGTTATACATGATACAGTGTGTTTATACACCAGACTGTCAGATCTGGCCCATGCAGCCAGGAATGGTACCATGGAGACACAGCGGATGGTTGCCAGCATTTTCTTGGAGCTGGTTTTCAACAGTGACATTCGTGCCCAGCTCACTACACGCAACATTCCTGGTACGTCTTTAGCCTATTTTAACTAAAATTTTGGATTATTTTGGCCCTATTTACTGTCTGTCTTCAAAATGGATTTGTAATATTATTGGACTCTAGTAGGCCTCTGTTTTAATAACTCTGATTATGTATGGTATATACAAAGTTGATTATAACACAACTGTTGTTCTGGTTATGCAACGTCTGTTATCCCTATTGATTGTTGTTCCTATCTTCTGTCTGTATATTTCTATAGTATATGGTTTCTTTTAGGCTGTACTGTGCTGCTTTTCAAAATGTTCAATATCCGTCAATATTGATGAGTCAAGGCTGGGTAGCAATATGGTTGACTTCAGTGATAGCTCTAGTAGTTGATCACCTCAATACAGTTTTCATCCCTCCATTCTAAAGAGTTTAACCATAGTATCCAGGCAAAGGCCTAATAATCAAACAGAGATCCACAACTCTGATATAGGTAAAAAGCAAATCAAGAGAAACTCTTGTTAAGCTATATGTATGATCATGTGAACACAAAATAACTTGAGATGTGTACAATTGCTTGTATCAATTATAGATATACTGACTTTTTTCTTCAGTTTACTACCGATGAAACCCAATATGTTTCATGTGTACGTCTGTCATTAGATCACAGATCCCTTTTATGAGTGATACTGTAAAGAGTCTGCCTGCAAGCATCTACAAAATGTTAATTGTCTTAGCAAAATCTCGTTCAAATCCTTTTCATCTGTTTTTTCCATCACAAGTTCAGATTGTTTCATGATATCTCTGTTGAATTTGTCTTTGATCCAGGCTATAGTAGGATGAAACTTAAATTTTTGCATTTACCATTGTCACCATAGTCATTGCCCAAACTCAGCCAAAGTGTAATTTTGATTCATTGTATTAAATATATTTTCTTTCATAAATTTTCATAGAAAATATATATTTTATATGACCACAATTGAAAAAAACAACAAGATCAATGGAAAAAAAAATTGCAAGAAAAAAAAAATCCACAAACATTCCATATATTTCATTTTTTTCTAATGTTATCCATATTTCAATTTTTCCTCTTAAATTTTTCCCACAGAGAACCTAAATCAGTTTAAACTTATTCATTTTACGTCGATTGGGAAACAAGTTCTTACAACTTATACTAATACCTCTCGATGTTTCCTGGGTTGGACCAGTACTTTGCGCCCAGGAAGGTCATGAATAATTTTTGCCTCCAACAGGGTTCGAACCCACAACCTTCAGATCTGTAATCGGAAACGTTACCACTGGACCACGGCACCCTTAAGCCTAAATTGCACAGTCTGACATAATTTTTATCAGTTTGTCATCATTACTTCTGTAACCTTACTTAGTTAAGACAATATTTTATAATTAAATTACAATTAAAATGTTAAAATCTTAACTTTTATAGTATATGACATGATTTATCATTCATTGATATTTCTCAATTTCACAGAAACCACACTAATGATTGTTAAGTAACATTTTCCCATCATCCAGTTTGTGCTCATTTTCTTGACAGAATATCAATACAGTCCTCAATATTACAGCTCAAGCCCTCGTCCACTTGTGTCGTAGCAATGACACGGAGACACTGAGATTCGCACTTCTAGCGCTGGAGCTACTGGCCATTGAGAGTTCCGACGTTGTGTGTGCACAGGTCAGTATCAATTAGTGCAATGTGAAAGCCAATATAAATCGAAGTAATCCTGTATTTTTATATTGCTTATAGTTGTTGTATAAAGTGGAGTCTTGACTTAATCAGATGGTACATGCATGTCTTGCTAAGAAAAAGAAATTTTCATTTGAAAAAAGGAATAGTATATGGTTACCACATGCCTTGAAAATCCCTTGACTGTGATGTCTGTCTTGAAAATCCCTTGACTTTTATGTCTGTCTTGAAAATCCCTTGACTTTAATGTCTGTCTTGAAAATCCCTTGACTTTGATGTCTGTCTTGAAAATCCCTTGACTTTGATGTCTTTCTTGAAAAACCCTTAACTTTGATGTCTGTCTTGAAAATCCCTTGAAAATCAAAAAAATTGAAAGGTCTTGAAAAAACCTTGAATTTGAAATTACATAATTGATAATAAAAAAGTGTTTATCAAGTTGTTAAAAGATTGAGGTTCATCCTGTTCGTGCCTAAAAATTTAAAGCATAAGTTGTGGTTTATGCAAGTCCTTAATTTTGATAAAGTATCAATATTGCACTGATAAACAGTTTTTGATTAATCTGATATGAGTTTTAACAATTTTTAACAATTCATCAATACCACCCATAAAATATTTTCTACATACATTCATAAAGATCTGGAAATAACAATCAATTGTCTTTAACCCTTTCCCTCATAGAGGACACCATGAAAAGACCTATGTGAACAGCATAAAACCAGATCAGCCTGCGAGTAACTCGCAGGCTGATCAGGTTTTATGCTGTTCACTGCTCCTCAGTGGTCCAGAAATGAGTATTTTGTAATGAAATTTGGTAAGGTTTAACTGTGGTTTTCTGCAGATCAGGCTTTATGTGATACCTATTGAGGGCGTCAAAATGAGTATATATGAGGGAAATGGTTAAAACAGCTCTAGTCCAAAAATAATAATTTTGACATGGATTATGATATCTAGGTTTGATTGGAGAGCTTTGTGCTTTAAAAAAGATAAAACAATAAACATGTTAAATGACTAAAAAATGGGTTTCCAAGTGTTGCCCAAGGCAACCAGACTACAGTTTATTTCCAACCCTGCTGTAAAAGCAAATATATAACATTACATATATTGACATAATTTATATTTAGTAACAGTAACCTTGACCTTATTGACCTGAAAATCACTCCCAATCTTCCTCTTCCAATAAGGTATCTATCTACAGTATCTGATCATCATACCTAATTTCTAAACGGAATTATTTGATGGAAACAAAAAAATCAATCCCAATCTTCCTCCTCTCATAACATCTATCTTACTATCTACACAGTATGAAAACAGTACCTCTATTCTAACAGGAAATATTTGATGGAAACAACCTGTTTGACCCCTTCCTGCCCATCTGCCAAACGACGTACCACATTCTAATTACCAGGATTTTTGTCGAAAATGAGGTTAAAAGTAGTAAACATTGTTCTAAATCTTAACCATTTTTGTAACCACACAGGAAGACCTGCTGGATATACTGCTTGACATACCTGTTCGAATGATGGACAAAAAACTGAATCTTCTGGCGGGCAAGATCCTCCTTTACTTCGCTGAACATCCTCAGGTATATAACTTATTACAAGTATTCACTGATTGTACCAAACCATCATAAAAAATGGCTATATCCATGATTAATTTGATGTTGCCCTTTGTTTCAATTACTTATGTACAGCTAACAGAAACTATAGCAGTTCTAAAGTGTGACATGGTTCACACAGGTCTTGAAAAAACCCTTGAATTTGATGTCTGTCTTGGAAAACCCTTGAATTTGATGTATGTCTTGAAAAACCCTTGATTTTGATGTATGTCTTGAAAAAACCCTTGAATTTGATGTATGTCTTGAAAAAACCCTTGAATTTGATGTATGTCTTGAAAAACCCTTGAATTTGATGTATGTCTTGAAAAACCCTTGAATTTGATGTATGTCTTGAAAAACTCTTGAATTTGATGTATGTCTTGAAAAACCCTTGAATTTGATGTATGTCTTGAAAAACTCTTGAATTTGATGTATGTCTTGAAAAACCCTTGAATTTGATGTATGTCTTGAAAAACCCTTGAATTTGATGTATGTCTTGAAAAACTCTTGAATTTGATGTATGTCTTGAAAAACTCTTAATTTGATGTATGTTTAAAAACCTTAATTTTTTGAAAAACCCTTAATTTGATGTATGTCTTGGAAAACCCTTGAAAATTGCATTTTACCTTATAAACACTTAAAAAAATTTACACTGAAAGGTCTTGAAAAACCCTTGAATTTGATGTATGTCTTGGATTTTTCATGCCTTAAAATTTAAAGCTTCAGTTTTAGTTTATGCAAGTCTTTTATTTTCATTTTAAGGCTTTAAAAAAAGACTTGAAAAACCCTTAAATTTTGCTTCAGAAAATTTGTATGAACCATGTGTGACAAGTGGTAGCCTTTAGCAAAAAGTAAAGAGGGGCCTATGTAGGAATCTTATCTTACTTTACAAAACATTGAATATCTTGAGAAGCCTTTTGAAGAACAGTGATCTCTGGACAGGAATGCAGAGCCTCATTCCAGCTAATAATCCTATATCCATACCTGGCATGATCGAGAGCTGTTTATAGACTGTGGACATGAATAATAAATTGTCGTATGTTTTCTGTTTCAGTCCCGCGACAGCATGCTGTCCAACCCTGACTTCAAGGAGTGCCTGCTGATGTTGGCCCAGACGCTGGACCCTATCCTTCAGAAAGTTGTGGTGAAAATCATCTTCTGTATGATGGACAACAAACAACTCAAGTAAGTCTGCAAACTCTCCTGACACACTGTTTAATTTATACCGTCCTTAAGCAAGCCCTGGTATTAAAGGTCCCCCTGCCTTTAGCGGTCAGTTTGAGATCCCCCCCCCAATGGAAATTACTATATTTTAGCACTAGAATAAGCAGCCACCTGCTTTAAGCACCAAACAGCCAAGAAATGCCATATCCAGTGGTAAGATTACACTTCCTTAGGCCTTCTGTGGCAGGTGCCATATGGGTCTAGGGTGAAGCCATACCTGACAGTGTATCATGTATACAGGGTAGATCCATTAGGGATCAGTTGTCAGACCTCCATAGGTGTCATATAAACTGTTTTTGTTAGACTCGTATATAAACGCCAAGCCACTAAGCTTTAAAAAATAATATTTCATACACCGGGTCAACTGTGATATACAAATCATTGTTTACCGTGATAGTTTGTTCCCGGAAAATAAACTTGCATCCAGTGCTGATGTAAACGTTCATTTTCATAATTAAATAAATTAAACCCATTTCTGTAAGGTATTTTGTTAAAACAAAAGTAATTTATAAGCAGATAGTATTGTTTTCTAACATTTATTTACAAGTAGAATGGCTTTGAAATATCATTTAATCTTACGGAAGTTGCATTATCCTGATGGCAAAACTGACTGTCAACTAAGTATACTGTGGTTGGAAATTGAAAAATGTAGATGGATATTTTTTTCAATTTAATTCAATTGGAAACAATTATAACCGAAATCATAATTATGTAAAATATCATATATTTTAATCCACTTTTGAAGATAAAAAGCAAAATAAGCTATGTTCATTGGTTATGATGCTCATTGATTGACACCTGGTTTAGACGGTCACCTGTCTGAAGCGGCCAAAATGGCATCATCCTTTGACTGGCTGCTTAAACCAGGTTTGACTGTATACAAATAATTTAATCTTTTAGCTGATTTCACAGCAAAATATAAATCATACAATCTCCTGTTAAAGATATTGGTCACTTTTTATCATGAAAGAAAGTCATTTTCTCTTGGCTTTGCACAAATATGTGCACATTTTGCAGAGGAAAAAAATATATGTATCTAAACTTTTGTGATGGTTCTGATTAGTTTATATGACTTTTTTCGGCATAAGCAGTATAAAATGGAGTTTGACCTTTTCTTGAACCAATCTTATTTTGGTAAACAACTGAAGAGTTCGAAAAAGCACTCGTTTTATTGGTTTGCATATATTATTTTAGGATATTCCATCATAAAATGGGATTTTCAGGGTGCATATTTTTCTGCATGATTTGTCAATTGGCAAATAGAAATTTAATCAACCTATTTAGACATAAAAAAAACCAACAACATCCAGTTGAAAAAATCAAACAGAAAAACACACCCAACACTTGTGAGTCTTAAAAAAAACTTAGTTAACCTTGATAGTGGTCTTGGCCCTCTAAGTCACAAAAACTTGCAGTGTATAACTTAGCTAACATCAGCCATCTACAGTGAAGGGCTTCATAGCACAATTGGTTAGGTGCCAGATTGCAATGCCAAGGGCTCCGAGATCGAATCCCTATGGAGATTTTTTTTCAATATTCCGCTTATACACTTAATGATCACATCCATATGGCAAGGATTTTGTTTGTACAAAGTTTAACATGCTAAGTTATTGCTTGTATGTCACACTAGATTTATGTTTACATATATATAAATATGAAGGGAAACATGTAAATCTACTTCTCTTTTTTTCTTCTTCTTCTTTATTCAATATTTTATTCATATGTCCATTTTCTATAATGCTGGAGTTGACATTTTTATTATTGTAAATGCATATAAAATATTGTAAGGTGGTCAGTGGGATGGATCCCCGACCCACTGCTATCTATGTTACGGGGACAATAAATGTTAAACTAAAAAAAAAATAAAAAAAAAGTTTAACATGCTAAGTGTCTGTGAGCAATGCTTAAAGCAGCTTGTTCACAGGTGATTGGTAGAAATGGAAATATAAATGTTTTTTTTTTTTTTTTCTACTCTCCCTTGATAATGTTGTTGAAGTCTTTGTTCCCTGACAAATAAACTAGGTAAATGTAGGTCACATTGCTTTGGAAAACATTAATTTCATAAATGCCACTTTTTGGAAATTAATTAAAAACAGATTACAGCATCCTCAAAGCAGGTGCTTGTGGGTACTATTCTGCAGCATAGCGTCTTCAGCAGTTATAGTGAAAGCGTGCAAAAAAGAGTGAATGTGATCAGTCAAGTGAAAATAGAAAATCAAAATATAGGTTTAATCTGCATTCTGAATATAGTTTCAATACCATTTGTAATGCTATTGCCTGTGATGGAGAAAGCACCCATTTGTTTTTTCAGTCAAGGATGGTTGCATTAGGTGACTATGTGTTTGTAGATCTATGTGTATTGATAGGCATAATACACACACATAGTTAAAAATCTAATAATTTATCAGTGACCATCATTCTGTGAACAAGTTGCTTTAAAGGATAAGATATAAGGTACACGTTTTGCCATTTTGTTGATGGATGGTTGGAAAGTTTGAATATATTTTCTTGTATGAATTCTTTCACAATTGTAGAGCGTTAAATTCTGGCTCAGTGACTTTTGCATCCCTAGACCTATGAAACAGACCTTTTACATACTACGTCGTGCGATTGACTGACTTTTCTCCACTTTACACTTCAACAAACATTCAGCCTTATCGCCTGTCAAATAGAACGTCGCTTTGGTTGACGAATATAAACCACGCCTCCTTAGCAAGAGGTTTTATCAATCTATAGATAGAGACTGTGACATCACTAGGCTTCATTCAGACCGGTGTTGACACATTGCAGTTTTATAACTCGCGGAATTATGAATTGACTGCTGGTACATATATGTCACGTGTAATCTTGCGAGGAAATAATGAATGCGTTTAAATAGACAACTATGTAGTTTCAAACGAAATAGGTGGCATTTAAATTCGGGATGTTTTAGCAAGAGTGATTTTGTGTCTTGAATTAATAAAACACAGCAAAAGCAGTGTGGTGTAGTTACTGTCAAACGGAGCGTGATATTTGTACTTGTCATCATGGTCTATGAACGTAGCCATTTTAATTGTGGTTTTTCATGTAGGAATTATATAAAATCCTTGAATGTCATTTCAAAACCTTTCCAAAATGCACCGCTGACACCCTTTATAGGGATAATGATTTTTGAAAGTCCGTCTTGGCCGACACTTCCATCATGAAAGTTAACTGGAACCTGAGCAAAAATCAATAACCAGGTGAAGCCAAGGGGCGGAGCTACGTTCTGATTGGCCTTTACAATGTTTTCTTTTTCTACTGTAAGAATGAGAACGGTTGCAGTTTTATCCATGTAAAATTATTGGAAAAGTCACAGTCAATCGCACAGCGTAGTAAAGCAGAGGATATATTATTAATTAATTAATTTCCTGACAGGATACATCACATGTATTATTTATTCCTGGCTGAGGAAAATGTATTTAACCCTTTCCCTCATAGAGGAAACCATGAAAAGACCTATGCGAACAACATAAAACCAGATCAGCCTGCGAGTAACTTGCAGGCTGATCAGGTTTTATGCTGTTCGCTGCTCCTCAGTGGTCTGGAAATGAGGACTTTATAATTAAATTTGGTAAGGTTTAACTGTGGTTTTCTGCAGATCAAGCTTTATGTGGTACCTATTGAGTGTGTCAAAATGAGTCTATATGAGGGAAAGGGTTTTAAACTGCAAATTTCAATCCAGTTTCTGCATTAATAAATTCTGATAACGTGCCCTATACATAAACTCAGTGTACATGACATTATGTACACAGCTTATTGACCATTCAAAAAGAGAATATTACTTTGCAGTATCATAATTACTTATATGTGTATGTTACTATGTATACAGACAGAGGGCTCGAGCCAGGAAGTTGGACCAGGTTCTCACCTACTGTCTGGACAATGCTGCTGACCGAGATGTTTGGGATATGGCTGACCAAGGTATGTTGATTAATCCTTAATTTTTCTTTCACCTTTCTTTTTGTTTTCTTCTGCCTGCTTCTTCATTGCTGGTTAAATTTTATGCACCCTTGTCAAGAATAATCTCAAATTGAGGTTGTTTTAATAAAAATTAATGGATTCTTTATGCTATCAATATTTAAGTTCTTAAGATATAATTTTCTGTTAAAACATAAATATCTCAAAGATAAGATGGTATCATGCCATGTGTCTAGTGTGACAATACCACAGTAATGTGTGTATCTGTGTAATGTAGACAAAGTCTCAAAATGAGTGAACTGTTGTTGGTGGGATGTTAAAACTAATGAACCAGGTTTGTTTTGTATTGCAGGACTGCAAGTGATGAACTCAAACGAGGATAACTTTCCCACCCTACCAGTCCTCAGCACCATGGAGAAACTCAGCATGGGTCACCGTGACAGCAATTTTGGGTCAAGGGCATCCCTGAGGTCACAGTCCACTGCTGGGTCATCCTCCAGCAACATGAGGTCATAAAGATTGACCCCTGATTAGGGTCGAAGCCATTGAAAATTTGCATACATTAATAGACCTTGACCACAAACTGAAAGTTTTGGCCTCTAGCTTATTTTCTTCAAGGAGGTACCCCACAACATGACAACATAGCCTTAAGATCTAGCATTGTGTGTAAGGTTTTGACTTTCTAAAAACGATGGATTAACCTTTGATTAAGCTTTTGACCTTTAAAACGAAAGGTTTTAAATGGAAACTTTTTGTTAATAATGAATTTCTTTTTCATGTTAATCACAACAGAAAGAAAAATGTATTTTTTTTTATGTTTGTATCTGGTATCTGATAAGAGCTGTAATTGATTTAAATACAAACTAATAGTGAAATAAAGATATTTTTTGTCATTGAGCTTTTTCACAATCACAATTTGTAAATGTAAACATCTGGAGTTGTAATAAATTTCTTACAACAATTTTGCTATAAAAAAAAAAGGAACGTTTTATTGATTAAATATTAATTTCTATAAAATTTATGCATAGAATACTAATATTTAGACCATATTGTTATAACTATTGTCCATTTATTTCGTTTTTGTGTACATAATTTTAGTTTTGCATTTAAGCCATTGCTTTGCACATAAAAAATTGTAAGCTTAGTTGTTTGAAGAAACAAATTACTTTTGAAAGGTCCTATCACTGTGATATAGGACAAGAAAGTTTATACATGTATATTGTGCATTTGTTGCTATATAACAAAAAATGATATTTATCTATAATTATATAAGTCTATCTGAATACAGAAATTGGGAAAAAAAGTTTGTTACTATTTTTCAAGTAAAACATAATGAAGCATGTTAACAGTTATCTTTTTTTTTTTTTTTTTTTTTTTACAAGGTAAAGCTGGTTCTTTAAATAATATGTCTATTTTTTTCTCTTAAATGTTTTTATTTTATGTGTAGCAAAATTATACTAACTTTATAGTCTTTGACAGATATTCAACTGATTTGAATATGAAATGTTTATTTGATAATATTGCAATAGGAGCTTGATGTTGTTGTTTTTTTTAATTAGTAAACAAATGTAAAAAATATATTTTTTTTTTACTAATTTCTTACAGTCTTCCTCGCATGGGCCTTTCCAGTTTTCACAGAAATATTCAAAGTTCTTCTCTGATTATCCAAAAACTACAATGGCAAATCATATAATCAATGGTTTTCTGAGTTTACACAAACAAATACACAAGTTTGTTGTATGTAAGCAGCTCACCCAGTCATAAAAGAAAAATAGTTAGGGCCTTACATTTCACTGTAAAAACTGGAAAAGTTCATCATTTAGAACTTGCATTTACAGCTGTAAAGTCTTGCCTATCTTTGACTCTCATTATACCGCTTTATACTTACTACTTCATCGGTATAAGGACTGGTTTTTATGTGCTAATCTTGTTGATATAAACAATCTGTTAATATTTTGAAAAAAAAAAAAAATTGTGTATGAGCTGACATAAAACTTTTTTTCAAAATTCTAGGTATAATAATAGGTGAATGCAATGACCAAAGAATGAATTTTGATTTAATTAGTATTTAATTTGATCAGTTAAAGTTTATTTGGTACTTTTTATTAATTTGTGCATGGCATGACTTTCCATTGCATTGACCTGACATCTTGTTTGTACCTACCTGGAAAAACATTTATATAATTCATCAATAGTGTGAATTTGCAATTTCATTTATTTTTTTTGAACTGTTAAGAGTACCATGTGCATTTCAATCCAGTCTTTCTGCACATCTGTATTTATGTCAAACAAAAAACATCTATGCATGCATTTGATACAGAGCAAATTTAATATAACATTACATTGTTTTGGGCATCCAAACCTGGTTACCATGTTCTTGTATGCCTTGTAATTAGAGGTCCTTCTTATCAATTTGGTTGTAACCAGGTGAGAAAGAATGTGCAGCCAGACCAGGCCCTGTGTTCTTGAAAATAAAAATGGTACTTAAGTGTGATTTTCATACTCTAACCATGCCCATTAATTTTAAAAGGGATTGGATCTACACTGGTATGTGTATATTGCTACTGTTAATTTTTGTTTGATTATATAGAAGAAAAAAAATCCATATTACACCTGTCACATGTATTGAACATGTATATATTTTTATATTGATAATGGCTGGTTCCATTTCTATTGATGTCTGTGATAATTGTTACTTTTTAATATTTGTTATGCTTGGTTTTAAGTCCCCTTATTTTTGTCATATCTAAGTTATCAAAGATTCCTTAATACTAGTTAATTTAAAACAGATATATGTTTCTAATGGAAAATAGGCAGAATTATGTAGAGATACAACATTTGTTCATTGAGTACTAAAGACAGCTGTACTAATTGTACGTTGGACATGAATAATTTTTCTTTGATTTTAATATGTTAATGTCTTTGTAACTTTTGTGATAATAAAGATTAAAGTATTTACAATAACAGGGAAAATTCTTGATATTTGAACAACATTAATTTCACTATATTTCACAATCTTTCAGTTGGATTATTACAAATTCAACTACTACAATTTGTAGACATAAGGATTATTTTTCTTCTTTGTTAATTATATTTCATAGACATATGTGACTAATAAATTATTTCTAATATAAAAATCTTGTTTATTTTTTCTTCTTTCTTAAATATTGAGTGTTGAATTTGAACTAGGTACAAAACCCACAAAAACACATATGCTATAAAAAATTTTTTTTTAACCTTGGTTTTTTAAATTCATTCGTAACTTTGCTGCACTTCCCCATATGTGAGATAGAGAATAGAACTCCCTTAATTCAGCAAGCTTAATGTTTCATTCGTATTTATTAACAGTAAGCCGTTATTTTAATCGCCAGCATTTGCTGGCGCACTTCTTTCATTTTGACAGCAGCCGCCATTTGCAACTTTTGGATATAGCGCACTAATTTATGAATTTTATAACCATATTTGTATTGTTTACATTGTTACAGAGTATTATATTTGTTATTGTAAATCCTGTCAAGCACTATTTTTATTTAGTGGAAGGCTGGCAGAAAACTTACGTAGTTTAAAGCTGTATTTCTATATGTGTAATGAACAGATATTCTATGAACTTTGGTTTAAATTTTTCTTATTTGATAAGGAATATGACTCATTATTTAAAAGAATGCATTTATTTGTTTTGATGACGTTATTGTAAGATTTCATTGGATGCTGGCCCTAACCGAAGTACCTACTTGAAGCTGCCAGCATTGCTGGATTCGAAAGAGACTTTCTGATTGGCTGAAAGCATGCCAGCAGCTTCGCCAGCATCCAATCAGTATAAAAGTGAGAGCGCGTCAGCATCATCATCAGTTGCAACTTTTCAACCCGCGACCTTCAAATTCCAACGTTACACAATAATGAACTTTTTGCCAACTTGTAATCTGCCTGGCGGCTTTAGAATTCCTAAAGGTATCAGAATTAACATTTAGAAATAGGCAGATTTATTTTAACTCTACTTTAAATCTTTAAAATTATAAACAATAAATAATTAAATAGAAGCAAGCAATGATACGTCTGACGACTAGCACTAAGCCTAATTATGTCAATACCATAGATAACCTTTTTGCGGTTGCTATATTATAAAAAATAAAGAATAAGTTCAACCGCAATTCCTCGTCAGTCGTTAATTGTCCAACTTATTAAAAATCAAGCTTAAATACATTCGTCGTTAGGAGTCAGTTAAGCTTTTAAGCGCTTAACTCCAGTCTTATAAACCTTCCGTCTAGACGCACAACTTCAGCACATCACAACAACAGAGAACAACAAAGACAACATATATATATAGACATCCACATTTTTCTTACATTCATAATAGAGATTTTCCAACATGAACGAAGTCTAGACTTAAGGTCTATAAGCAGTACTTAGACTTTATATCCAAATTGTCTAAACACCTGAACGCCATCCTGACACAAAGCGACGTCGGGTGTTTACAATTTTTGGTGTCAGAAGTGGGATTGGATTTTGTTTCACAAGAAAACGTCCACGGACCTCATGATAGGATTATATAAAATAACGAATATATACATGTAATAGAATGTAAAGGGGTGTATTTTTTTTTTTCTCTCTCCATCATTTATTCATCTTAGACTATTCAATCGCATGATAGGTACGAAATGGAGACACCTGATCCCGAAATCACGTTCAATATAACACAACAAGCAGAAAATACTCGTGATATGGAGTCTGACACAGAAACTATTGGTGAATGCCAAAATGAATTCAACACACCAACACACAACAGTCATTCTAATGACGATGACACGCGACATGTACGCTACCGAGGTGAACAACCGTCAGGCACTTGCTCCGGGATGAATCAGTCAATTCCCCACCCCGAGGTTATGTACGCTAACGTCACCACACATAACATATCAACACAGTGGTCACCTAGTCCATCTATAGGGGATCGACACATAGTGAATAGGCGTTCAAATGCCGTAGAAACATGCACTTCAGATAGACAGAGCTACCAAGCGTCTATCCATCATTATGACCACAATGATAACCATGGTGACCACCATCCTCAACCGATAATTCAAGGGCCGGTTTACAAGATTAAACCTGATCCATACGACGGATCATACGCGTTTGAGCGGTACATATCGCATTTCGGCGATTGTGCTGAACTCTCTGCATGGGATAGTAGAACGAAAGTTCTCATGTTAGCTGCAAGTCTTAAGGGCCCAGCACGCGATTTCTACGCTAGTTTATCTGAAATTGAGCGGCGGGATTATAACTTATTGTCTGAGCGGTTGAAGGTTCGATTTGGAAATAGTGGAAAGCATCAGAGTTTATGGTTAAATAAACTAGAATCCCGGAAACGGCAAAAATCAGAGAGCATTGCATCGTTGGCCGACGACATCCGCCAATTATGTCAAAAAGCATATTCAGACATTGACCGTCACTCTCAAGAGCAATTGGCTCTCAACCAGCTGTATAAGCTGATATCGCCAGAAATGCGCTGTAGGTGCATAGATCGTGATTGTACCTCCGTCAGCCAAGCCGTAACCATAATTGAACGATATGAATCTATTTTAGGCAGTCATTTCTCTGACATACGGGCAATTGAAAACAGGGAAAACGCAAGTCCCGACTTGAACACAACACTGAGACGCATCGAGGCTCGTTTAAGCCAGCTAGAGTCCGCAAATAACCGGAGAGTTATGCCGCCTCAGAACAATCGCACGTGCTACGGTTGCAATTCGTCAAGTCATTTGTGGGCTGAATGTCCTCAAAATGTCAATCCTAGGACACGTAAATTTCGTACAAATGGTCAGCGGTCAACCAGTCACCAATACACAAACAACACTGGTAACACACATGACAGAAACACAAACAACACTTTGCACGTGCAGGGAAACTAGACTGCGCTGGCTCCGAGGGCCACGAGCCAGCAGTGATATTACATAATAGGCCTACATTTTCAGGTGAAGTTGATGAGATCCACACAGCTCGTTCGGGGACACATTTTAATCATTATGATAACGGTTTTTATGTTTCATGCAAAATTGGTTCAGCTGATATTGATCTGTTGATTGATTGTGGCGCAACAACTTCACTTATTTCAACATCAAAATTCAAAGAAATAGGTCATGAACGTTCTTTTCAACTTCGTCCCGCACAAAATGAGTTGAAAGCTGTTAATGGGGGACATATGTCTGTTGCTGGGAAGGTTGACCTTATTGTTGAAATGGGCAGTGAGCGGTTCGATATTCCATTTGTGGTGTGTGATATTGAGGCTGATGGGATTTTAGGTCAAGATTTTCTTAGACAACATGTTGATAGTATCAACTATAAGCGTACATGTTTAATGATGGGCCAACATTCTGTTCCTTTATGGATTGGTGGTTTAGCCAATCAAATCTGTAGAGTAGAAATTCAACAAACTGTGAAGATTCCACCACTGTCCCGTAAGGTAGTTATTGTTAAAATTCCCCAGAAACAGCATTTAGCTCCCCTTGGATATGTAGAGCCTTCCATTGATCTCATGGCAAAGAGTGAAATTTGTGTCATGGGCGGTATAATTGATACAACAACTGAAACAGTAACTGTAAATGTATTGAACTATGGTCAAAATGAAACAACTGTTTACAAAATACCCAGTTAGGTAATGTGAATCATTTTCGGTTTATGCGCAGCTGTTCAGAAGACTGAAACAACTACTTTGCCAGACCATCTTACTGATTTATATGTACGCAGCTCAAAACATTTGTCTGATCTAGACAAACAAGGTCTATATAATCTACTTTGTAAATATCACGGTGTGTTCTCTAAGAACTCTGAAGACATTGGTAGAACCAATCTTGTCCAACATGCAATAAATACTGGTAATGCAGCACCAATACGTCAGCCACCAAGACGCTTACCTCTTGGTAAACGACAAATTGAGAAAGATGAAATTGATAAAATGCTTAAACAGGGTATCATTGAACCATCAAATAGTGCATGGTCATCTCCGGTTGTTCTAGTAAAGAAGTCAGATGGCACACCTAGATTTTGCATAGATTATCGGAAGTTAAATGATGTAACGGTTAAGGATGCATATCCACTTCCTCGAGTAGATGACTGTCTCAACGCACTGTCTGGTGCTAAATATTTCAGCTCCCTTGATTTAGCTAGTGGCTACTGGCAAGTCTCTATGAAACCTGATGACAAACAAAAGACTGCTTTTGCTACCACCCTTGGGTTATATCAATTTACAGTCATGAGTTTTGGGCTTGCAAATGCTCCTTCAACTTTTGAACGACTGATGGAGAATGTTTTAAGGGGTTTGCAGTGGGTTGAGTGTCTGTTGTATATGGACGACATAATAGTACCAAGTAAATCTGTTGATGAGGGATTGTCTAGGTTGGAGAATATTTTGCAAAGACTCCAACAAGCCTGCCTCAAATGTAAGCCATCTAAATGTGTCTTGTTTCAAAAGCAAGTTAAGTTTCTTGGACATCTTGTTTCTGAAGATGGCATTTCCACTGATACCGACAAAATCTCTGCTGTTCGAGACTGGGCCACTCCACGTAATGCAAAAGAAATAAAATCCTTTCTTGGTCTTTGTTCCTATTACAGGCGGTTTGTACCTGGCTTTGCAACCATTGCTCGTCCCCTTCACAAAGCGACCGACAAATCAAGCAAATTTGACTGGACTGAGGCATGTGATACAGCATTTCAGCATCTGAAACAGTCTCTAATTTCCTCTCCCATTCTTGGTTACCCTATCCCAGATGCACCTTTTATCTTGGATACTGATGCAAGTTCTTTGGCGACTGGCGCAGTTTTGTCACAACTCCAAGATAGCCGAGAGGTTGTGATAGCATACTACAGCAAAAGCCTAAATAACCATGAACAGCATTATTGTGTAACTAGAAAAGAACTTCTTGCAGTTGTGCATGCCTTCAAAGCCTTCCATCACTTTCTATATGGTCAAAAAGTTCAGCTTCGAACAGACAATGCTGCAGTGTCCTGGATGCGCAATCTCAAGCAGCCAACTGGGCAAGTAGCTCGGTGGTTAGAAGTCTTGGGAACATATAACTTCACAGTGACACATAGGCCAGGTTTACAGCATAGAAATGCAGATGCTTTATCTCGGGTTCCATGTACTAAGTGTGCAAAACAGCAAGAAATCAATGACACACTTGCACGTGACACAGACGACCACATATGCACTACTACCAATGTTCAAGACAGCACTGACACTGTGGTGCGAGCAGTTACTAGAAGTCAAGATAGTCTTTCAAATGTTTTCAAACAACACTCAATTAAGGTATTAAACTGGTCGCCAGAAGAAATCAAAATCCAGCAGCACTCAGATATTACAATAGGTCCCATCTTGTCCAAATTAGAAAAATCCTGCACACAACCGCGATGGCAAGAAATTGTTGGGGAATCGAACTCAACCAAAGCACTCTGGAGAATGTGGGATCGTCTCTCTCTCCATGATGGGTGTCTATTTCGTACATGGTATGAAGATGGTGACAGCAAATATCTTCAACTGATAGTCCCCAAACAACTTCGAAGTGACATATTGCATAACATGCATGACATCCCATCATCTGCTCACTTAGGTACTGATAAAATGCTAGCTAAAATACAGCAATCTTTTTATTGGCCTGGCATGAAGAGTGATATTGAACAATACTGTTCAAGCTGTCATCAGTGTGCTGCACGCAAGCCTGCTAAGCCAAACCGGTCACCCATGGGTTTTGTTTCAACCTTGGCCCCTTTTGAACGCTGTGCTGTGGATATCTTTGGTCCATTACCTCGATCCAAGAATGGGAACTCCTTCGTTCTTGTCATTTGTGATTGTTTCACTCGCTATACTGAGGCCATAGCACTGCCCAACCAGCTCTCTGAAACAGTCGCAAAAGCATTTGTGAATGAGTATGTGTCTCGCTTTGGTGTGCCAATGCAAATACATAGTGATCTAGGAACAAATTTTGTTTCTAAATTGTTTGAAGACATGTGCAAGCTTTTTCAAATGAATCACACAAGATCTACAGCTTTGCACCCGCAGTCTAACGGGCTCGTTGAACGCTTCAACCGCACTCTTGGGGTTATGTTAAGCATGTACTGCAATTCTAACCAGCGTGATTGGGATAAATACTTACCTCAGGTTATGATGGCATATAGGTCATCCCAGCATGTTAGCACTGGTCAAACTCCCAACAAAATGGTGTTTGGTCATGACATAGTCATGCCATTACAAGCCTGCATTGGTCTTCCACCAAATTCTGAAATCAAAACAGAAAAACATCATAGTTCAGGTGAATTTGTCGAAAATCTTCGAGAGCAACTCGAAAACATTCATGAAATGGCTAGGAATGTTTTGAAAAAGAAAGCACAGTACCGAAAAAGAAATTATGATCTACATGCGAAAAAGAGAGCATTTAAGTCTGGGGACTTGGTGTGGATGCACGATACCACTAAGAGACCTGGTGTTTGTAATAAACTATCTCCTCATTGGAAAGGTCCTTTCATGATTGTGAGGAAAATTGATGATCTGGTGTACTTAGTGAGGTGCTCTCCAAGCAAACCAGCCAAAGTTGTGCATATTGACCGACTCACCTTGTACAAATGTTCCAATATTCCGTCATGGTTGGCAGCCGCTCGTAACTCAACAGATACATTGTCCCAGTAGACAGCTCAGTCACCCCCAGTATCCACATCCACATTTAAAACCACACTTCACCAACACTGTAACTGCTTATTACAGAAAAGAAAACTCTATTTAATGAAGTCATTTAGCATATAAAGTCATACACATGATTGATGCCAACATGATGTACATGTTGCTGACATGATGGTCACACCATCATATAGCTTGAATTTCAAGAGATAGATGTAAGTCTAAGGCGTTATGTTAAAAAACGTGCATGTACGTTGTTTAGGGGCCCCAACCTGAAGTAATGAGGGAAGATTGATCACCTACCCGCGATTTACTTTCTTCGTATAATGAATCCATGATTAAAGTGAAAATCATTGGATAACGCTGTAGTGAACGCAGACATTAGAGAACATCTATAGAGAAATCAAATATATGAGATGCGTCATTATGACAGTTGCTTGCTACATAAATTAATTTAAAAGAATTAGTAATTGACTTCTGAAATTATGCACTTTACCTGAAATTATCTGCCGGAAGTCTTATGAGGTGGTTCCATTTTTATTTGCAGTCAGGAAGATTCAGCATCGAGGGCCCACCATACCTCCAACCCTTGAGTACACCTGTGACAAGTGTCCAGCAAAGTTCCTTAGCAAAAAGGACCTCGTCAGCCACAACATCAAAGTCAGGCATAGCAACACTGGGGTAATTTGTCCTTGGTGCAATCACAAAGACGTTAGGGAGTATAGGTATCCCCAGGATTTGGTCCGCCATGTGAAGAGTCACCATGTAGACATCACAGCCACCATGCCAAAGAAGACCCTCACAACTGCCAACCTTATATTCTGCGCCCGTGATCCAAAGGGCTATCAAGATATTCATGGGGTCCTTCCATCCTTGGAAACTGAAGAGGCTATCTTTGCCAAGAATCAAATGGAGCGTTGGTGTGCAGGAAGGACACCTTCAATTGAGTACTTTGAAAAGTGCTGGGAGCAGCTAGCTCATACTTCAACATCACACAATGGCAAGAAGAGGAAGTATGATCATATCAATGTTCTAAACATCTTGATTAACAACAACGATAGCAAGGTTTTCTTTACCTCAAACGACCAGGTCTACAAAGCTTCACTGAAAACCTCCGCTGTTAAAGACACAAAGACAGTCACATCTTTAATCCAGACCCTGACAACTCTCCCAAAC
>CM037794.1:12399218-12414987 GCA_021229015.1 Solen grandis
AAAACCCGGAAACGGAGGGACGGACCAAAACCTGATTCCATAAACCCCCCCCTAACTTCTTTGGGGGGGGATAATAAAGTAAAACTACCCACTGGGCCACACAGACGAAGTTGGGGTTTTTCCTGCCCCAACCCAACCTCATTCCCCCCCATTTTTAAAAACCTGCATCTAACGGGGATACACATGCAACGAAGATCATCGTATGAAAATCACAAACCAAGATAAAATTCGCTTGGAAAAAAACTAAAATGTAACACTTTTGGGGGATTTTTCTTTAACCCTTTTCCCTCATAAGAAACCATAAAAACCATCGAACACATAAAACCAGATCACCTTGATCCCTCCGGGCGACGGGTTTTATTCTGTTCGCTCTCCTCATAGCTGGAAAGGGGATTTTTGAAATTTAAATTTTTAAAGGGTTAATTTGGGGTTTTCTGCAGACAGGCTTTAGGGGAACCTAAGGGCTAAAAATGATCTATAGAGGGAAAGGGTTAATCAAGGGGCCAAATTTGCATTCTTTTAACATTATGAATTCCAAAACAACAACCCATCACTAGGTATAATTCCCCTCATACCCCTCCAACTTCCTGAATGTAGTGCGGGACAAACAAAGGGGATGAAATATTATTTAATTACCCACAAAGTTTATCTGGGGATAAATGAGTACCCGTCCCAGGGGGGGGTAAAAAAGGGCCAGGGGGGTAAAAAATTTATTACCCTTTTCGCGTGGGTCTTTTTTTATCATTCATAACTTCAAAACTGTATTTCTTTTCTTAAACAAACCAATTCAAGGGGTATCCTTTAAAAACAGAATTCACACTCGTCAAAAATTTTTTCACATGCCAAATGGCGTATTTGGGTGATTTTCGTAAAGGGGGTTTTTGCCAAAATTTTTAGAAAATTTTGGGTGCAATTTTATTTAATGGTACATTTTTTTTCCCTCATACTGGAAATCATGAGCAGGCAGCAGTATCTTATCTTCGCAATCCCCTGATGGGAATCATGGAAAAAATAAAAAAAATCAGCACTCTGATCCCCGGAAAAAATAATTATAAATTTCTGCAACAAAACAACCCTTTCATTTAAGTCTTAGCAACCCCTTTTTTTTGAAATTTTGGCTATTATCACAACTGCCCCCTCCTATTCATAAAACAAATCCCTCACAGAAAAAAACAACAAAGGCCCATACGCCACAAATCGCTCACCTGAGTACCACGCCTATATCAACCTTATACATGTATCATACTGAATACTTTTTCCGGGAACTTGACAGTTTTTTTTTTTACCCATTTAACAAAGTATGGAAAAAAAACGGATCATGAATCATGTGGTACGCTTTTAAAAAAGGACAAAAAAGAGATGCCAAACCCTTTTCCCTCATAAAAAACTCATTTTACGCCCTTTATAGTCCACAAAAATCCATTTGCAAAAACCCCCATTTAAACCCTTTTTAAAATTTTAATGAAAACCTCCCCCCAGACCACCAAGGACAGAAAACACTAAAACCGATCACCTGCGAGTAACATTTGGGACTTCGGGCGTTTGGGGGTTTTATCTACCAAAAGGGTTTTTTATAGATCCTATGGGGAAAATTAATATAGAAATAAGTTCAATTTTTTTACAAAGTGTTTTTAACATTCTTTTTTGTTTTTAAAGGGGTTTTTTGGAACCCCCTTGTACGGGGAACACGCATGAACCAAAGTAAAGGCAACAACGATATATTCACCCCCCCCCCCCCACAATCATTTTAAATATGATTTTTAGCTCTGCGATTAAGGATATAAAAAACCCTTATACTCTATCAGTGCTTTGTGTAAAAAAGCCTAGATCTCATATCATAACGGGAAATTATTTTGCACAACTCAGTGGCAACACAGCCAAAAATTGACCTCCCAGAATCAACTAACAAAGAAGTTTTTGGGTAATTTTTATCTTCTCCACCCCAAAAGTAGGGGAACCCCCAAAAAAGACCTACAACAGGGGCTTCTCATCTAAGGGGTACAATTTATTTTTTTTTTTCCTAGCTTTTTCCTCTCTCTCTCTCTCTCCTGTTAGATTTCTCTCTCTTTAAAAAGGGGCCTTAATTAATTTTAACTTTTTTGCATTTTATTAAGCACCTGGGGGGCCATGTTAATTACAGATCAAAAAAATTTTAGCAATTTTGGGGTGGGGGGGTTGACCCAAGGAACACTGTACCAATTTTTTTAAAATCGGGCCAGTTTTTTTGAAGAAGATGATTTTAAAGTTTTCTTTTTTTTTTCTTCTTTTTGTTGCCAGGGCAACCAATTTCTAATACAAGTTTATTTACAGGGGTTGTAAATTGACCCAAGACACCCGCCAATTTTAAAATCAAATTCTGTTTCAGTGTTTCAGAGGAAATGGTTAAAGATTTCCTTTTTAAACTAAAGGGCAAATAACCCCGCCCCTGGGGCCATGTTTTTTTACAGAGGGAATAATTTTAGCAACGGTAGGGGTTGCCCAAGGAACACTTTACCTTTTTATTTTAAAGAATACCTGGGCTGAAATAAATTTTTTAAACCCATCAAAAAACCCTTTTAGTGAAATCACTTTCCATGATTTTCATTTTATACACCTATATTTGTAAAGATTAGCTTTTAAAGTTTTGTTTCGATCCAGGGGCCGCCGCCATCTTTTTTCATTTTACCTTTCGGGACGTCACAAATACCCTTTGCCCAATCCCGATCGATAAAGGATTAATATTGTGAAAAAGCTTTAAAGAATACCCCCTTTGTTTACAACTATTTCAATTGAAAAATGATGTAAAAAACCAATAAATTTCTCATTTCATTAACAACTAATAAAAAAAATTTTAATTAAAGAGCTATTTAAACCTTTTTGCTCGCGTTATTTTTTTTTTCAAAATACACTTTCATTTTTACCGTAAATGCTTGAAAAGCGTTATTGAAAAGTTTTTGGGGGTTTTAAACTGATGGTTAAGAAATCCGGGCAACCTTTGAACAAATAAGCTCATAAAAATCGCACCTCGGCCAAAAAAACACCCAAAAAAAAGGCCCCGACCCCATTTAAAACAGACAATTGATGTCCTTTTACAAAGGGACATAAAAGGTATAAATCACCACAAACATACAAACTTTAATAAATATAAAAAAAAGGTTGAATCCACGTTTTTTATGTTTATAAAATTCTATATTAGCTATTTTACGGAAAAAGCTTTTTAAAAAATTTTTAAAAGTATCAAACCAAAAGACTCAGTTTTGTGATATACAAAATAGTTCAAAATTTTACATTATTTTGCAAATTCAGAAATTTGGGTTGGGTAACAAATTTACAACCGGGCCCCTTTAAATTCGTCCATAAAATTCACAGTTACCGCATTGCAATTAGATTTCACTTACATGAACCGCCCCTTTTAATTTTAAGTTTTTTAAAAAACTTTTTAAAATGAATGATTTGCCAATTAAAAAGCGATGTTTGTAAAAGTGCAAAAATAATTGCTGAAAAGGGGGTTTTTGACTTTAGTTTGGTTTGACACTAAAGCAAAATTTTAAAAAAAAATTTGGGGGGGGGTTTTTTAAAAAAGGGGGGTTTTAAAATTTTCCCTTTCATTTGACCCCCAAAAATTTCAAGGGAAAACTGCCCAAATGCTTCAAGACTATAGGGGGAAAGGGAAATTTAAAGTGGGGGACTTTTTTTTCTGTGGATAACTGTTTTAAGACCATCCCCAAATGGGAAAAGATGTTGCAAATCAACTTGGTTTTTGGAAAATTTTAAAAACTTACCGGGATTCGAACCAAGGGGCTTTCCAAACCCTTTTTCTGAAGTTTTTGTTTTAGGGAAATTGCTTTCCTTTTCCATTCGGGGATAAAAAGGGGCAAAAGGGCGAGGGCCCCCCAAATCCTCACTCCGATAAAAAACAATAAAATGACAAATTTTTAAATTTTTTTAAAAATAATTTTTTTATCATTTTCAAAAAAAATTTAAAAATTTTTTTAAAAAATTTTCCCAAAACACCAAAATTTCCCCTTTTAAAATTTAAAATTTTTGACCAAAAACCCAAGTGTGTCTGTGACTCAATTTTTGAAAAAAAATTCCCCGGACCACAGACAAACAAAGTCAGCGCCCATTTTTGGAGCAAATTTGGGGAAATAGCTTTTAACTTTCAAATTTTTTTCTTTTTACGAAGATTCAAGAAATGATTTAAATTTAAAATTGGGTTTTTTTACATCAATTTCCCAATTTAAAAAACCAGTTGTTTAAGCCGAGCGTATTTTCCTTTTAAAAACTGGGTTTTAGTTTTTAAGAAGATTTTTTTAAAATTTTTTTTTTTTTTTTTTTTTTTGTTGCCATGGAAACCCGAGTTCTACATGACAATTTTTTTTTAAACAATTTTTTTTAGGGCCCCACCCCAAGGGAAAATTCCGCCAATTTCATTAAAAAAATTTCCAAGGTTTTTTGAGGGGGGGTCGTTTTTAAAAAAAATTTTTGACGACGCACGACCAAATCGCACGACACGGGTAGGGGAAAAAGGGGTCCAAAAGCTCACTTTACACAAAGTTTTTCAGGGGGCTAAAAAATACTGCAAACACGACGTCATAAACAAACAATATTTTTAATCGACGCATTGTTAAGGCTCTATTTTTATTTTTTCCCCCCCCAAAATTTTAAAACCACACCCAAAGGTTTTTTGGGGGGCCCTTTTTTAAAAAAATTTTTTTTTTTCAAAAAAAACAAAAAAATCACTCAAAACCCAACTTTTTTTACAAAAAAATCCTTAATAAATGTACCCACATAAACAAAAAATTTAAGCCAACAAAACTCATGATTTTTCAGTAAAAAGAAAAACCCAAATTCTCATTCCATCTCTAAATTTCCACCTTTTCCCCAAGGGAAGGGCCCAAATGTCCTCCAAACCCTTGGGGAACGGGGAGGCAAAAATTTACCCCTTGGGTTTTTTTTCCTTTCCAAACCATTTTTATCTCCCATTTCCAAGGTTAACCCCAAAAAAAAGTTTTTTCCCCCCAAAAAAAAATCTGGGGAAGAAACAAAGAACCCTTTTGGGGGGGAAAAAAAGGGAGAGAAAAAAAAAAAAAATCCCCAAAATTTTCATTAATAAAAAAAAGACTTTTTAAAATTTTCATATTTAAATTAAAAATTTTAAAAAAAAAGGGGTTTAATATATTTAATTTGGGCGAAACAAAAATTTTTTTAAATTTTTAAAACTACGGCCGGATTCACAAATGAATAATAAAAAAATTAAAAACCAAAAAAATTTTTCCCCAAAACATGGATATGGGGAAAGGGCAAATCATTGCTCCTTTCCTCCTTTAAAAAGGGGAAAAAAAGTATAAATTTTTTTTCCAAAAACCCGGGTCACCGCATTCAACAGTAAGGGGGTTTTTAAAAAACCCCGTTTTTTTTTTTAAAAAGAAAATTTTCAAGGGGAAAAAAAAAAATTTTTTAAAATTTCGAAAAGGGGGGAAACCCTAAGAAACTTGATTTAAATTTTTTAATTTTTTTAATTTTTTCCACTAAGGAAAAATTTAATAAAAACAAATTTATTTAAATTTTTTTTTTGGGTTTTTAAAGGGGGCATTCCACGACACCCCCTCAGTCATTTTTTAAGACTTTCTACTTGAACAGAAAATTCTGCCACACTGTAGCACATGCCCTAACATATTGCTTTTACCACACCCAACAATTACCTGACACCGGGGAAACCAGCCCGGGAAAACCCTTTTAAAAATAAGCGCCAACAAAGCAAAAACCCTAACCCAAATTTTTTTTCGAGGGTTTTTTTCAGCTAAGGGTCAAACCCCGAACCCCCCCCTTGGGGCCCCCGGGGGCAGTGCTTTGTATTTTAAAATTAACAAATTTTAAATTTTAATAAAACTAGTAAAACCTTTTAAAACCCTTACAAAATTTCTTCATTAAAATTACTTTTTTTTACAAAAAGGGCTTTAAGACACACAATCTTGTCAAAAATAACACTCAAATTTTGAAATAGGGAAAAACCCCTTTCCCCCAACCCAAACACCCTATGGGGCAACAACACTGCTTAAATTTAAAAAAAAGAAAACCCTCTTGCCCTTTTCCATCACTTCAAATAAGACCCCTGATTTATTCATATCTTTGCTTTTTTTTCGACAAAAGCTTTTTTTCGGGGGTTTTTATTTTGGGGGGAAAAGTTTTTTTGGGGGGGGAAAAAAAATTAAACGGGATACAAGGTTTTTTTTGGATTTTAAGGAGTTTAAAAAGGATTAGGGTTTTTTTATTTTTTATTTTTTTTTGTTTAAATTTTTAAAAATTTAAACGGTATTTTTGGGGTTTTTTTTCCCGGGTTAAAAAAATTTTTAAAAATTTTTTTTTTTTTTAGACAAACGTGAACCTTACAATTTTTTTTATTTGGGGGGTTTTAATTTTTTTTAAAATTTCCCGGGTTTTTTTCAAAAAAATTTGGAAATTTTGGGGTTGAAAAAACTGTTTTAAAAAAAGAAAAACCCTTTTTTCCATGAACTTCATTAGTGTTTTTTCTATTTAAAAAAAAAAATTTTTCCCCAAAAAATCCGGGGAAAAATAAACCAAAAAAAGAGGGGCATCAAACCCCAAAAACCCCAAAAATAAAAGGGGTTAAATAGCACCGGGGGCCAAAATTTAAAGGCTCTCCAACAAGAAAAAAGGGGCCAAAAACGTGTTCTTCTTTCTCATGGGCAAAATTGCCCCCAAAAACACCAAACCCCCACCCTCATCTTTTCCATAAATGGAATTTTTTTCCAACCACCATTGGATAACAACAGCTGGATTCCCTACTCCCAAAAATTGTGTTTTTTTCCAAACTTTGGTTTTTAGTGAAAGCTATAAAGAATCTATTGGGTCGAAAAATTTTTTGTCCTTCATTAACCAACCCCCAAATTTTATCGAAATTTATATAACCCCCCCCACCCCATGATATCTTACTCCACATTAAATTAAAAAAGTAAACGTCACTTGATTTCAGTTTTAACCCTTTCCCCTATAGACTATTTTGGGCCCTCAAATCCAAAAATCGATCTGAAAAAACCACAGAAACCTTTCCCAAAATTTTTTAAATTTTAAAGCCCTCATTTCCGACCCTGAGGGGCAGCGAACAGCAAAAAAACCCCTTTTATTCAAATGCCTGATTGGTTTTTTTTGTTTCATGGGGCTTTTCATTTTCCCTAGGGGGAAAGGGGTTAAATATTCCCCAAACCACAAAAAAAAATTTTCTCCCCGAGTTTTGAACAACTTTTTCCTACCCAAGAAAATGCCTCTTTGAAATTCAAGAACCCTTTTTAAAATTATTTCCCCAGTATGTCATTCAAAATTTTTTTAAAAAAAAAATTTGGGGTTAAAAAGTTAGGTTCATCAAAAAGGTACTAATACAAAAAATTTTTTGAACTGATTTCACAGGTTTTTAATAAGGTGGCAGTTCAAATTTTCCGGGGACTTTACACCGAAAAATCAGGTGTTCCAGGGGTCACCAGGAAGCAATTCGGATCCCCTTTCCCCAAATTTTTGGTGTCCCGGGATCCCCGGACACTTTTTGTGTTGACCCCGTAAGTATTCCCCAATTAGAAAGCGAGAAAAAAGAAAAAAACCGGGGTGCCCCCTTTCTATCCAACTCGATGTTACAAAAAATGTGGCAGCACAGAAAGACGAGTTTTGTCAAGTTAAAAAAAAAATTTTTTTCCTAAACAATATATGGGTTTTGGCCCATCCCTGGCCTGGTTTTATCAAAAATAAATATAATTAAGTTGTTTTTTAGCAAAATTTAGAATCTATGGGGTTTAATCAGGGGATTTAAATTTTAACCCCCGGATATACATTGTATCCACCGTTTAAAGCACTTGTTCACAGATGGTCGTTGACTAAAATTTGATCTTTAACAAAAAGTGTGTATAACACTATAATACCCATCTATATTGCAAACACCCCATGCAAAACTGTAAAATTTTAAAAAAATTGGTTGGTTTACCCCCCCAAAGGCAATGCCCTCAAGCGTATTGAAACTACATTTTGACTGTAAACCAATTTAGTTCATTTTCTTTTTCCAAAATTAACTTTAAAATGAACTTACAATCCTACCCCTTTAATGGGGGAAAAGGCATATTGGAAAGTGTCCCTTTTGGGGGGAAACATTCAATTTAACCCAAATTTTTTCGAAGTTTCGTTTAAGAAATAAGATTTTTTAGCAATGGCTACACTTTCAATTTTCATCTTTAACCCTTTCCCCCCTAAGGAACCATAAAAAGCCCCAGCGAACAGAAAAACCAATCCCCTGCGAGAATCCGGCGATGGGGTTTTATCTTTTCCGCCCTCAGGGCTGGTAATGGGGATTTTACTTTAAATTTTGGGGAAAGGGTTTTGATTTGGCTTTCGCGTTTCGGCTTTAGGGGTACCTTTATGCGTAAAAATGATCACATGGGGGAAAGGGGTTTAAAAAGAGTCTTTACGCATCAGAAGGGAACAAGAGAATGGCCCAAAAACTGAAGGTCCAAAATGTGGGTTTTAAACTTTAAAAAAATTTGGGTTTTGGAAGGAAAAAAGAGTTTAATCAGGATCCTAAACAGGTTAACGTACTCTTTTTTTCGAAACTTGTGTAGGTTTTCCTCCGCTTAGGGCCCAAAACCCCCTTTGCCGGAGTCAACGGGAAATTTAAGGTCAGCTTTTGAACTTTTTGGGGCCCCAAAAACATTGTTTGAATTGGACCCCTTCAAAAATTAAAGTCCCGTCAGTCTTCAACATATATGGTTTATTCACAAATGGTTCAAAAAGCATTTTCATCAAAGGGGTAACTGGAAAGAAAGATTTGAAGAAAAGTTGGTTTTTAAAAAACCAAAGTTCTTTTTAAATTTTACAAAACAAAAAAAAGGGCCCGGGAACACCCACATTTTTTGGGAGTCCATTTTTGTCAAATGTTAAAAAATTTCAAAGCAAACAAGTAACACAATCCTTAACATGGGATCCCAAAACCCACCCATAAAGAGATTTTTAGCACTTTTGAGAGTTGCTTTTTGGGTCAAAGGTTTTTCCTCCTTAACCTCTGAACATTGCCTGTGAAATTTCCGGTCTGCACTGTGGACAATAAACATATTGACATCTTAAGCTATTATTACCTCAATTTTATCATTCAATGCAAAACTCTCAAGCCCTATAATGGATCTTATCAAATATCATCCTCATAGAGAGTATTCCCGGGGAGATATATTTTATACCCACCCGGGGGACAAACTCTACATACCCCCAAATCAGCATTGTACTAGTTAACTCCCCTGGACTGATTATTCTATTTTTAGTGACTATTAAGCGTCGTTAGCAAAAGAGTTTGCCCACATACACAATGAAAATTTATATATCAGATTTATAGTCCAGATTCTAAACTTGCCTTAGAAAGCACTTCTCCTGTTGTTTTTTTAAGCAGTGAACATTTAAGCTTGACCTTTCCATCATTTTTTTTGTTCATACTTAAGACAGACATAGGAACCATAAAATGTCCTCCAAATTACCAAAATTTTCTTTTTCACCATGGTTCTAACACTAAACTTAAAGACTACAAAAAGTACTGACAAAAATTGGCCATAGATACCAGGGCTAGTGCTGGCTTAAAAAAAAAAAAAGTGGCTCCAATTTCCAATTTTCATTTCTTATGTCGCATGTTTTTTTTTTACTGCAAATCATATAAGCAGCCAGACTGGTTATCTGACTGACACATGCTGTGATTCGCTAGACCGAGAAAAATCGATAACCAACCTAGCAAGCGCTTCCTTCACCTGGAGGGCACATTGTTGTATTGACATGTCGAGTAGATAATTACCAAATTATATCGCTTCAGGGTAGAATTAGTGTATTTGGCAAGATGATCATAAAGCAGCTGATTGAGTGTTTGTTACGGTTATGTTCAACATTAATTAGACAATACTGGCAATGTCGATTAACAACAATTAAGGGTAGAGTTAGATACAAAATGATTAATTTACGAGGTGATCAGACAGCAGCTGATAGCATATTTGTAACAAGTTTTATTCAACAATATTAAGACAATGTCGGCAAACGAAAACTTAAAGGATATGGTAAGTAATTTTATAGATCACAAGAAATGGAATTGCCAAAAATCTTCGTAGTATATAAACTTGTCCATTTTTTTAAAATCTTTACCAGTTACAATCATGAGTTCTAAATATAAACTGGATTCGGTCAACTTGCAAACGCCACTGTCAAAATCAGCAAAGCTAGCTCCATCGCCTTCCAGAAGTTTTAAGGAAGCATGGAAACTTGGTCACCAATGGTCAAGATATGACACTAAGACAAAGAAGACAATGTTTTGTGAGATTTGCATTTCTGACAAAAGCTGCAACCCATTTACTTCTGGCTGTTCAGCTATAAAAATAGAAAATGTGACCAAACATGCAATGACCAAAGGTAATTAATGAGACAAGAATTCAGTTAATAATTATGTACCTCCATTAAATTTGAATAAGTAATTTATTTCAAATAATGCAATTACATTTACTTTTTCCTTAATGAGACAATACTTCAACGAATAACTATATCAACATTAAATTTGAATAATTATTTCATATAAATATAATAAATTATTGTTTTTTTCTCATCCTCAATTCAATAATACTAATAAAATTAATAAAAAGAAATTAAAAGCACACAAACATCTGTATTGATGTTATACATACATACATGCATACACATGGTCCTAAAAATGTGTTAACCCTTTCCCTCATAGAGGAAACCATGAAAAGACCTATGCGAACAACATAAAACCAGATCAGCCTGCGAGTAACTCACAGGCTGATCAGGTTTTATGCTGTTCGCTGCTCCTCAGTGGTCTGGAAATGAGGATTTTGTAATTAAATTTGGTAAGGTTTAACTGTGGTTTTCTGCAGATCAGGCTTTATGTGGTACCTATTGAGTGCGTCAAAATGAGTCTATATGAGGGAAAGGGTTAAAAATGTCGACTTTTGTTAATTTTTTTGGCTAATAAAAATGACTCATAGCGTGGTTCATGAAAAAAAAAATGGCTCCAATATTTCAAATTTGGCTCATCCATTGGCTTGGACAAAAAAAAGCCAGAGGGAGTTGTGAATACTCACAGGTTTTTTTCTGTTCTGGAGTACATTCGTACTTGGATAAATATGGAATGTTGTTACCCCTTCAGCACGAAGTCCAGAATGCACTTGTAGTCAAGAAGTGTGTTTAACAAAATATCCTGAAGGAATTTCTCATCTAGAGTGTTTTTCACAGAGTGTGTGTACAGCAGTAGGCAAGGCTCCTCTGGTAATGAGACAGTAAATATTCATATGATTAACTGTATGTAAAAAATTTGATTAATTATGTAAATTTATTCAAACAATTGGAAATGGTATATGCATTTGAATTAAGCACCATAACATATAATATATGCAAATTTATGTAACATGCAAATTTAATTAAGCTCAGTAACTTGACTTGACTATTTGAGTTTACCATCGCCTCAACAGTATTTCAATCATATAGCGACGTCCAGCTAATTACAGGTGGAGGAAGACCCCAAATGCACGGAGACATCCGGGTAGAACCAACGACCCTCGCAAGCCAGCTGGAAGGCTTCCTCACATGAAAATTCAACCCACGCAGTAAGGGGCTGAGTGAGTGTTAAAGTCAGCACTTTACCCTCTCGGCCACAAAGGCCCCCAAGCTCAGTAACATATATATGCAAATAAACAAGGGCACATTAGATATGATTGTGTTTAAGCTTTTCTGTTTTAACTGTTTCATGTTTTTGACAAGATTTGGATTTCAGAAAAAAGTTTGCCAGACAAAATTTTCAACTGACCTTTTGCTTTTATTCTCAACTCGACCAGTGTCTCAATGAAGCCCTCCAAGATGATAAAGCCTGTCTGCCACACAATGTGAGGTTGTCTGACCTTGAAGCAAAGGCTGAGCATCTTGTGCAGGATGAAGGTTGGCACAGGGGATTCAAACGTGACCTTGATCCCCAGGGTGTGGAATATATCCTTCTGTTTGGAGGATGGTGGAAGTTCTGGGAAGTACTGGGTCTGTAAAAATTGAAGATATCTGTAGTACACTAAGGAAATATTTACTTTACACTGGACTTTGTACAGAGAAGATACATAAGTTCATGCTATGAACTTATTATGTAACCCACGCTAAGAGAGATGCTATCATATTTTAATCCTTAACATCATGAATATTCATGTGCAAATTAATTACAGACTGGAAATGAATATTCATGTGCAAATTAATTACTTACTGGTAAAGAATATTACTTTACTGACCATTTTATTTTTTATGAAACAATGGAATCTTCTTTGTCGTCCAGACAGTGTAAAATCTAAGCTATACTACTGTAAGAGCAAACAGAGAAGATCTTGATCAGACAGGTGCCTTCAAAAACATCTATATGAGGTAAGAGGGCAACCAGTCTTAAGGCTGCCTGCTGTCTGGAAGCTTATCTAATGAAAAATTCAAGACTTAACCCTTTCCCTCATATAGACTCATTTTGACACACTCAATAGGTACCACATAAAGCCTGATCTGCAGAAAACCACAGTTAAACCTTACAAAATTTAATTACAAAATCCTCATTTCCAGACCACTGAGGAGCAGCGAACAGCATAAAACCTGATCAGCCTGCGAGTTACTCGCAGGCTGATCTGGTTTTATGCTGTTCGCATAGGTCTTTTCATGGTGTCCTCTATGAGGGAAAGGGTTAAACAACTATGGCTTTTAACTGTGACATTAAACCTGTATAATGATGTTTCATAATGTTTTTTCTGCCAATCCTCTAAATTAATTTGAAATGATCAACAGAAGTGTGTTCTGTACAGCTATATGCATTTACTGCTTTAAAATGACTTTTACTGTACAAGGTATTAAATTTGCCATTCTTACTATGGCTGGGTATTGCAGGCAAAATTGATATTGCAATATATTGCAATATTTGAACCTAATACTGCAACATATTGCAATATATTGCCTAAAATCAAAACATACATAAAAGCAGGTGACACAAAAATATTCTATACTGTAGTTGTCTTGCATACAAGTGTATGAACAAAAATAAGATATTTCGTTTGCATTCACATGATCAAATGGACCAATCAAATGGTTATAAACAGTGAACAAAACATTCGCCAGATTCTGGCCTATAACAACAAAAAGTACACGGCATTGAAGGGGTAAGTATTGAGTGTGGTATTAACCCTTTCCCTCATAGAGGAAACCATGAAAAGACCTATGCGAACAACATAAAACCAGATCAGCCTGCGAGTAACTCACAGGCTGATCAGGTTTTATGCTGTTCGCTGCTCCTCAGTGGTCTGGAAATGAGGATTTTGTAATTAAATTTGGTAATATTTAACTGTGGTTTTCTGCAGATCAGGCTTTATGTGGTAACTATTGAGTGCATCAAAATGAGTCTATATGAGGGAAAGGGTTAAAAGGAATGTGCACAGGATGAGAAACAAGAAATACCTTTAAAAAAGATATTCAGCATAAGAAAAAACAACAAAGATATGTAAGTTAAAGAAAGTAAAATTGTTACAATATATTTAATAAAATTGTTACAATATATTAAATACAATAATCCTGGCAAGTTTTAAATGGTCTGTGATTTTAAAATGATACTAGAAAACGTATTTGTCGCTAAATTTAAGAATTGCAATATACTAGTTAGTAAAAAAAAAAAGTTCCATCAGTGGGATTTGATCTCCGGGCCCTTAGTTTCACAGATGTGCACCAATTGCAAAACGGAGGCTGTTGCTATGTATAGCTTATTTAAGCTAATTTATACACTGCAAGTTTTTGAAACTTAGAGGGACAAGTCCACTATCAATGTTAACTACGTTTTCTAAAGACTCACAAGTGTTTACTTTTTCAACGGTTTGGTTTTTATGTTTGAATATTTCAACTGGATAATTTTTATGTTGAAATAGGTAAATTAACTTGTTATTTGACAATTGACAAACATGCAGAAAGATATGCACCCTGAAACCCTATTTTATGATGGAATATCATAAAATAATTTATGCAAACCACTGAAACAATGCTTTTCCAAACTCTTCTGTTGTTAACCATGATTAAATAGTTTCAACAAAAAAAGTCAAAATCCACGCCAAAAAAAAAAAAACATCAAGAAAGTTATTATGAAGAAATACTTTCTTCTGAGGCTCACTGGACACAAACATTGATTTTAGGAAAAGATTGATCATTGAAGACTCACCAATGGTTGGACAGGTTCCTCTGGAATGGCTTAAAAAGGGCATGATCCCTTTGAAAAAACGAAGCCCAACTTTGCCGAAATATCCCCCTTTCCTTCCCCGAAATGTACATGTACACAAATTATTTATATAAACAAACATTGCTTTACTTTTTGTTTTAAAAAGGTTGTATATGTACATGAAACCTCATTAACCCGGGACCCATTCTCGGGAAAACCCTGCCATCGGGAACTTTTCTTTGGAAGGGTTTTCCCACATGAAAATGCTTCAAATACAAAAATTCAGTTCTGGATCCGGACATTTTTTTGGGAAAAATCACCTTTGCTTTTCAAAAGGGATCAATAATCAGGGCACCTTTTTGAACTGATTTCCCTCCTACTTTTTTTAAGACATGTACAGTTGGCTAGATTCACTAAACCCTCTCATACTTACTGACAAAAAAATTACTATTTAAAAAAAAAAAAAAAAAAAAAAAGTTTTAATTTAAAAAAAATTGTTTGAATTATTTTTTCAATTAATTCAAAACTTATGGGTGAAAGAGTCCAAAAATAGTGGTAAAGAAAAACCCATATACTTCAATATGTTATTATTTGTTTGGTAAAAACATATTTCCCAATCAAAGTCAAAAGATCTAAATTAAAACTAAAAATGTCTGTTATTTCTACATGTCATCAAATACAATACATCCATCCTATATTTCCACTAAATGTTTGTATAGTTTTTTAATAGTTGTTCAGAGTTTTTTTTTCCTTTTTTAGTCCTTGTAATTCTTCTTTTAAAATGGCTACATGTATTCTTAAAATGTGCATTTTTATTGTCAAATGTGTTATGATTACAGTCAAACCCGTCTTTAAACGTCGACAAGGGGGCAAAGAAAGTGACCGCTTAAAGAAGTGGGCGAAATAAGGTTTTACATATAACAAAATGCAGTTTGGTAATTCAAAACTGACCCTTAAATGCAGGCTGTACTTAATGCCGTGGCCGCTAATGCAGGGTTAATTGATATGTGGTTAAACTTAAATAATAATATACAAGAGCTCCGTAAGCAGTAACAATGCTTGTCTGTTTTTAGTCTGTGTAATGGGGAACATTTAAAATTTTTTTACGACGACGACAAAGACAACCTGCAATAAATAGCTCAAAATTTTTTTTTGTAACAGACAAGCTAAAAGCTGTTTTCCCCCCTGCTCCTCTGGGTCAACTTTTCAATTTCCCCTATCATTCCCCCGTCTCCCCTACACGGGTGTGTCCGGCAGTTCACCATTTCCCCCGATTCAGGGTGTTTGGGTGGATTAAAACTCTTGTTTAACACAACAGATAACCATTTTATAAGAATACAGCCCCAACATCTTGCAATTTGGCATACACTGTGCGGCCCGAAATATTTTTTTTTTATGTAGTTATAAAAACTAAATTTGGCAAAAAAATTACCAGTAACAAGGTTGTATACTTTCACTCTCCCTTCCCCACTCTTTTAAATAAATATTAAAAAAAAAAAAAATTTTTAAAAAAATGTTTTGGGGGTTTTTTTTCTGCTG
>CM037794.1:12415087-12465087 GCA_021229015.1 Solen grandis
CATCTGAAATGGACATGCTGCATCTGAAATGGACATGCTGCATCTGAAATGGACATAGACATGGTGCATCTGAAATGGACATGCTGCATCTGAAATGGACATGCTACATCTGAAATGGACATAGACATGGTGCATCTGAAATGGACATGGTGCATCTGAAATGGACATGGTGCATCTGAAATGGACATGCTGCATCTGAAATGGACATGGTGCATCTGGAATGAACATGGTGCATCTGAAATGGACATGGTACATCTGAAATGGACATGGACATAGTACTTCTGAAATGGACATAGTACATCTGAAATGGACATGTTACATCTGAAATGGACATGGTGTATGGTACATCTGAAATGGACCTGGACATGGTACATCTGAAATGGACATGGTGTATGGTACATCTGAAATGGACATAGTACATCAACATGGTGTATCTGAAATGGACATGGTACATCTCAAATGTACATGGTACATCTCAAATGTACATGGTACATCTGAAATGTTAAGGGTTAAATGATCAAGAAATTAAACAGCAAGAGCTGTATTTGATTTTGTAAAAGGCATAGTGGTGGTTTAAATATTGAGGGCTGTCTGCAAACATTTCTATATGCTCTTAGAATAGTTTTACAGCAAGCCCTCGGTAAATATATCAGATGATAAACATTGACAATACATACCTATTGCTATATCTAGGAAAATATTAGGATAAGAACATAACTTGTGTTTTCAATTTCAGATAATTATTCCTAAGTTTATGACCAGATATTTATGAAAGTTTAGTCTTATATAATTCACTTTACAACACAGAATTACACAACATTTGACCTTTCAGAATATACATTTGGTACTAGATTATTTAACTCATTTGTCAAGGAAAACAATTTTAAAAATTTTTTTTTCTAGACCTTATATTGAGACCTTCTAATAAAAGCATGGTACTAATATTAAAATTTTGTATTGATTATTGATTGACTGAAAACCATCAGCGATATATCAATATCGTTTAAATTAAAGGCAACATGACTTATAGCAAAGGGTTATCACAGAAGATTTGTAATTTAATCTCACTTTCCTTGACCATTTGAAACCTACTGTTCTGTCAGTCCAAATTCAGCCAGTGGCACTGTGACAGTTTGTCCTATCTAGGGTTTATCACTGAGCATACATGCACATATCGCCAGCCAGTTGACTCATGATCTTTCAGAAGCTTTGATCTACCCTGATCAAACAAAGCTTTTACCTAACCAGGACTAAGGCAACTATAAGCTCCGATAAATTGACGATTGTACAGTGGTCGGGAATTTCTCACCATATTTTCAATGGGCAAGTGACCAGAACAGCCATACCTATCCTTGAATGGGGTTATGAGTAAAGATAAACATTATTAGCAAATTAGAAAAGATAATCAAGTGAAATGAAAGTCTTGGAAATTAACAGTTTACTTTATACTTGTCAATCAAAAGGTGGGAATCAAACTGTATAATCCTTGTCAAATACTATGGGAAATCACACTTTGATCCTGTTGTGTCAACTCAAAATTTTTAAGTGAGATAAACTTTGAAAGTGCACTAAGATTTACTTAAGTTTTTTTCATACTGGAGTTCTTGAGGTTTTTGGGTTCAACTGGACATTTTCTAGATCATTGACCTACGGGTGTATTAATTTAAGAGGTTGAACATCTCTTATCATGGGGTCTTGACCTAGAAAGTAAACTAAGGAGAATCTGCTCTACCTTGTTCAAGCTACATTGAATTACTAGGGACCAATAAATGAAATTAAGCAGGACTATTAACCCTTTCCCTCATAGAGGATACCATGAAATGACCTATGCAAACAGCATAAAACCAGATCAGCCTGCGAGTAACTCGCAGGCTGATCAGGTTTTATGCTGTTCGCTGCTCCTCAGTGGTCTGGAAATGAGGACTTTATAATTAAATTTGGTAAGGTTTGAGTTTGGCTTTCTGCAGATCAGGCTTTATGTGGTACCTATTGAGTGCGTCAAAATGAGTCTATATGAGGGAAAGGGTTAAGCTAGATTAGTTACTTCTTTGCCATATGGAAGTAGTTGAACTTGTAACTCCATTATAAAGCAGTATTTGGCAGTTCAAATGTAGATACTGAGTTATAAAGGACTTCATTTTTAATTCTGTGAAAATTCACCTTATGTCAACTACACAAATCACAATACAGAGAGCTTAGTATGTTGTGCTACTTTTGCGGTTTAACCCTTTCCCTCATAAAGGACACCATTAAAAGATCTATGCGAACAGCATAAAACCAGATCAGCCTGCAAGTAACTCGCAGGCTGATCAGGTTTTATGCTGTTCGCTGCTCCTCAGTGGTCTGGAAATGAGGATTTTGTAATTAAATTTGGTAAAGTTTAACTGTGCTTTTCTGCAGATCAGGCTTTATGTGGTACCTATTGAGGGCGTCAAAATGAGTATATATGAGGGAAAGGGTTAATGGAGTGTGTTATTATGAATGAATCAGTACTTCATTTTAAGACAATGACCATTGCACAGAAGTTTACTAGGGTGGTGTTCATTGGCAAAAGGTTCACAAGGTTTTAAGTTTGAACCCTATTTTTGACAAGTTTCTGTTTAGCTCATCTGAGCTCTTGTGCTCAAGATGAACATTTTTGATTGATCTCTTTCAATTGTGTGTCTTTAACAATTGCTCTTGAACACTCTAGAATCCATATTTTTGACCCAGTCTTCATGAAACTTGTTAAGAATGATTTTTATCCTTGTGATATCTTGATTGAGTCCGATATTGCATCCTGTAGGGTACAAAATAGATCTCAAGGTCATATCTTAGGAAATCTTGGGAAATAAAAACATTGACACTGAGAAAAGGGGCTACATTTTGAGCCTGAATTTTATAAAACTTAGTCAAAGGCAAGGAAAAAGCCAGCTCGTTATTTGTGAAGGGAATACTTGCTTGTCAGTTTAGATGGGAAAAGAGAGCCATTCTATAGTCTCAAAGTAGACAAAAATATGAAAAGAACAAATTATTCAGTTATCTGATTCTGCAATATAACAATGAAAACAAAAGAAAAAGAAGGGAAAAAAATCTATTAAGTAAAGGAAAGAAAACACCAACCAGGGTGAAGAATAGACATCTTTTCATGAAAACATCAAATAAGAATATTTCTGTCAGTTCTGAAATTGCACCATTATGCATGGTCATAATTCTGTGCAATCACTATGATCAAAACTGGCTCATGTCTAGAAACTATTACAACTGGCAAATAAATCACGGATGTTTGTATGTATACAGAATAATGAAAACACATTGAGATCGACAAATGCCCCATGACAAATCAATAAATTACCCATCTGCCATTATTTTTCTCTGCCATCCGTCAAGTTCATATCAATTACATCACAATCAAAAGTCTGTCTGACGGTCATTAATATTGACATGGAATAAACAGCCACGATATTTATTTGCCTTGACCGTTGCACTATTTCTGGCATTTGTTTGCTCTTATATAACCCTTTCCCTCATATAGACTCATTCTGACGCACTCAGTAGGTACCACATAAAGCCTGATCTACAGAAAACCACATTTAAACCTTACCAAATTTAATTACAAAATCCTCATTTCCAGACCACTGAGGAGCAGCGAACAGCATAAAACCTGATCAGCCTGCGAGTTACTCGCAGGCTGATCTGGTTTTATGCTGTTCGCATAGATCTTTTCATGGTGTCCTCTATGAGGAAAAGGGTTAACTGAGTTTGGAAGCAGGATTAAATGGAATTACCATAGTTGTACACAGTGGGATATTCAAATTTCATTTCTTCATTATTAGATGCCCATCAACAAATTATTTGACTGGTAAAAATTGTAATGTATGCATTATACGTTAATACCTTTAATACCAAGTAAAACTGTACAGCATTTTTGTTTGACTCTCAGTATATAATGGTAGCTCCAGGACATGTTGAATGTCAATGTAATGTTAATGGTGTCATGCTTTTTATCTGTAATATTGATACAATAATCCCTTTTCCTATCTTTGGCACAGAATGCCTTTGAGATTAGGATACTGGAAATAAGTCGAACCTGCCTTTAGCAAGCTCTGGCATCAGGAGTCTCACTGTCTTAAGTGGTCTAATTGAGATTGCACCCTTTGACCCTTTCCCTCATATAGACTCATTTTGATGCACTCAATAGGTACCACATAAAGACTGATCTGCAGAAAACCACAGTTAAACCTTACCAAATTTAATTAAAAATCCTCATTTCCAGACCACTGAAGAATAGCGAACAGCATAAAACCTGATCAGCCTGCGAGTTACTCGCAGGCTGATCTGGTTTTATGCTGTTCACATAGGTCTTTTCATGGTGTCTTCTATGAGGGAAAGGGTTAATGAAAATCATTAATTCTAATATTTTAAAATGGCTGAGATATGCCAAAAAAGCTTCGATTTATGGTCAGAGGTGTTACATTACTGACTGCCAGGTATTTTGGAAATCAACAACTTACCTGTCGTGAAGTGGAATTATTAGAAAATTAATTCATTACAAAGTAATTGATTATTGAATCATAACTGAAATCATAATTATATAAAATATAGATGATAAGCCAATTTTGAAGATTATGCAGAATTGTTATGAGGCTCAAAGATTACAAACCCCTGCTTTAGAAGATCACCTGCTTTAAATGATCAAAAGTAGCCACATCCCTTTATTGGCTGCTTAAACCAGCTATTCAGTCTAGCGAACAAGCCTAAATTTTCTACAAATTCTGAGTTTTGGATAACGGTACACACCTTCGAGCAAGGTGGTGCGACCAGCAGGGGTTACTGATAAGATCTCTCACTGACCCTCTCTCCCAGTCATGGCAAATCATCACAGATATTATCAGAATCATTGTTTACAAACTATTATCATTTATATCCTGTATGGAATCTTAGGATTTACAATTAATTAATGACCCTTCCCAGCAGTTTGACTGACCACAGGTCATTAAGCCCTTAACGTCAAACATTTTCCACTGTGATGTTGCCTTGTCTTGTGTTGTATAGTGGTACATGGACCAACCTTTTGGGCTTATTCTGTTGTAGATTGTGTCAAAAGAGTTTTGTTATTTCAGAGAATAGGATAAAAACATTGTATTTGTGTATACACTGATTGAAAAGAATACAATTTTGTGCTGTTTTTTTTTCTCCAAGACGTGCCATGAACTTATATTTTGACATACAGTGACACTAAATGAAATACTAAGGATGAACAACAGGGATCACTATTTATATGGTATGTACTGATAAATGTGTATTTTATTTTTGATATATCTGTGATGTACAGAAATTACCTCTTTATATAAAATATAATAATTATAATGTTTAAAGTTAAATACTTATTATCACAGATTAAAAAAGCTATGTAAGTGAAAGTAGACATAGATAAACAAAATTTCCAGTACATAGTTTTTTATATGTTCAATAATCAAAATGTAACTTTCAGGGCTCTCTCTCTATTTTGGGGGAACAGTACCTCTACCTTCAGGAGGAAGAATTTTCATGTTTTTTTCCCCTGTAGGAGGAACTTTAGGCAATATTTACTGCATTTACATACAATAACTATATGAATAAAAAAGTACAAAATAATTCCTGTCTAGTAGCTTTACTGGTTAAAATTGAAATGGAAATCAACTTGTATATGCAGTTCAGCTATATTGTACAACAATCTACCACTTGACCATTCTTGCTATTTATATAAGCTCTTGCATTGTATTCTCCCAATTCCCATTCTCAGCAGAAGTGGTAACAAGATCAAGCACACCAGGGAACCACTCCTGTATCTTTTGTAGCCACAAGATGGCACCATGGGTGGCAAGGTCAGGAGTGAATACCACGGTCTTTTGCTCCCGATGTTACAAGTAATTGGAGAAGAATACTGTGGTGTCGTTCTTACCCCACTAAAACCCTACCTAAAACTAACAGTTAGTCACAGATGGAGAAGGAAGTAGATGAATTTGACACTTTAACTAATGCAGTAGAAACATGGAAGGAACAAGAGAAGATGTTTCACTGAATAATTCATGAGGCTGTCTGGGGTTTAAAAATGATTCAATAACAGCATGATTTATCACGGCCGAAGGTTAAAAACAAGTTTGAAAAAAATCGGTGTCTGTGGATGCAAATTATAGACTTGGGCATTCCATGCACAGAAAAGTTTTATCTCCAAACGTCAGCTTAAATTCCAACAACACAAGGCGGTAATTTGTATTGTGACTTTTTGTGTCGTGGGTATTGTGAGAATGAGGCTCGTGCCACGATTTAGAGGCACAAGTTGCCACGGACACCTGCTATAGAAACCCACCTGTCTTGACATTTACACCCAAAATGTATTCAAGAGAGAATATTTAGCAGGTGTTTTGTCATTCAGGCCATCAGAAATGGCAAAAAAAGGTTTTATAATTGAGATATTGGTACCCTGGTAGTTGAACCTCCGTCTAAAATGAAGCTGACATCTTACAGAAAAAGGATGAGGGTTTAGTTTTATTTGTAAATTTAATTTCTTTTATTTTGATTTGATTGGACAGATTATGGTTGTAATTTCTTGTTTGAGACTGTTTTATAGGCCAGCTCATAGGGGCCTCTATTGAGACGAATGTCTAGGATATCGCAGCTCAAGAAGTTTTATGGACCTGCAAGAAAAAAAAGGGGACGGGCAGCAATTATAGAGCACTGATCAGCAGGGGCCAATCGCAATTATTTTCTCGGTTTGTGAAATGCTTTGTATGTGGAGAGGTTTGCATTGAAAAGACGCTGATTTTTCAATTGTTAATACTCGGTATTTGGTTTAATGATAGATAAGGAGAGAGGGACTGAACGATACAATATCTAGACGGATCTCAGGGGGATGTGTTCAAGTGGTGGTGTAGGTTATGATGGTAGCAGAACCTGAAAAATGGCATCATGGCCCAGTGGCAGCATATTACTGCAGAATAATGTATTCTAAGGTTATGGGTTCAGATCCCATCAGGGTTCGATTTTAGCGATATTTACCACTAGCAAAAATTAGCTTGTACAATTTTTATTCACTAGCTAAAATGAAAAATGACTAGCTAAAATTTATGAAACAGTTTTAATAGCTCATAATTAACATTCAATTTCTTGGGCCATGTGGGGCCGTGTTTGGCCTCTTCCTTCACTGACCGTTGAGCCACCATCTCCTGACTGCTGGTCTAGGATCAAAGTCTTTGAATCTGATGTTGGCAACAGAAATCCTCATTAGAGTGTCCATCATATCCACACCAAGGTTACATCTCCAGTCAGTTTTAATGCATTTGATTGAGCCACAAGTTTTAAAACCATAGTTTTCAGGGACCATGAAGTAATAAAGAAGATAATATGGAAATACTATCATCATACTGAGTAATCATTTAATCAGAAAATGACCAGTGGTACCAAATGGTGTTGTCATAAAATGATAACAGTCACTTAGTTTCTAGAATACAAATGGCCTACCAATTTAAATTTATAATTTCAAGGGCCATGTAATTTTAAATAGCCTTCCTTAAACATGGCAGTCCTAAAAAAGCAGCAAACCCCTAACTGGCCTCTTCAGTACCTATACCGAAAAAACAATTGGCGATACCCCTCCCTAGCCTAGGCAGTTTTCATTGATTCCCCCACCCACTCCACAGACCATATGAAAGATTGGATTTTACAAGCTAAACAGAATGGATAGAAAGGGGCAAGACCATATTTATAGAAACATATGATCTTTCCATTCTGGGAAAAAGCTAGATAATCGATCTAAATGAAGTTATAGATACCTTAGATGCACTGTCAGCTGGTGCAAACATTTTACGTGTTTTACAACCCATTTGAGTGGATGAATCGCTGGACAGAACGATTTCCAGGTCAACATTTAGTTCCTTCTGCCATTTCTTGACCGTTTTCAGGCTTGCAGTCACTGACTTTTCAGAGATCTCCCCTAGATTGGGTATTTTTGATGTACCGGCACCGTCACTTTCATTGGATTTATCCGCCGGCCGTTTGAAAAAAATTGTAACGGACTTTTGCGACATTTTTTTTTACCTTGTTAATATTCACGTGCTACAGTAAAGCATGACGGTAATGGGATTTCTACTGGTCTATTTTAAACAACGAATCAGAGACGAAGACTAAATTAAGCAGCCAATCGTAGCCACGTGTTCCGCGAAACGTAATATTATACATTGACGTATATGCCCCGAGAAATCCGAATTTGTTTACGATAGAGATGCCCAGACAATATGACTGTTATTTCGGCCGCTTTTCATGTTTGTTCGTTTTTGTTTTTTGTTTTTTTTGTGGTTTTTTTTTTTTTTTCGTTTTAAATTTCATTTGGAACATACAATGTGACAGTTAATTGAAAAGTAGATTGTAAATGATTTAGCTTCTTTTTTTATTCACTCGCTCAAATATGCGAGTGGCTTTTATTTCCACTCGCTATTCGGCAGATCTACAAGCTATTAGCGAGTATGCGTGCCTAATTTCGAACCCTGCCCATAAAGGTAAAGCCCCTGTAATGGTTCTGCTTTGTCTTGGACACTTATCCTCTACCAAGATAACCAAGGTACCCTAATGAAACATTAGGAAACCGTGGTTATTTCCGTGAAAGGCCATGAGGTCCAAAATGCAGTGGAACCATTACAGGGACTTTACCTTAAGGGGCAATAAAGGGCTTGCAGCACTGCAAGGTGCCAAATATAGTGCAAATTGTTGTCGTTGATTTCTATCATGTTATTTTATAAAAAGCTTATGAAATTATTGTTATCATATTCATATACCTGTTGTTTATATTAAATTACAATTGAATCAAAAGGTCTGAACAGTACTTTGAATAATAGATATTTGACGACATACAAAAAAATGTGATATTTGCATCGTCATTAATGTGACCACCCCATAAATAAACAATTAGTTTATTGTTGTCAGAACATTCAGGCATACTGTTGTCAATACATTCAGGCAATATTTTGACTATGTTTCATTAAATTGGACAGAACTAGGTTCATGGTAATACCATTTGGAAAGAAACTTGCGACCAACAAACAACAAGGTGTCAGCATTGTAGGACTTACAATTACTCAAACTAATGGCTATGATAAACATCATTAGGTAACAATTCAAATGCCTGTGATACTAATGGTGTGAAAAATGATTGCTGCACTTTACCTACGAAAGGATTATAAACCATCTTCACCTGTTGTGCAATCGAACATCCGCAAACACCTGCGGCAAAACAAGATGATGGCCCTCTTGTAGTACCAAAAAGAGTTGTGCCTTATAGAATAACCAGGAACTATATTTACAAAAAAGCTTCCGAAGATTGATTAGATGTTTTGCAAATAAATCATTTTTAGATAATTTTACCGATGTTTCGCCTGGTGTTGTGATTGAAAAAAAACAAAAAACTTTCTGGCATTTACTCCAACTAAGCATTATAGGCATCGCTGTAAGACTGTTTAATCTTGATTTAAATTGAAGTCATGCTAAGGGCACATTATTTTGCCTTGAAGGACATTCATTTAATAATGAAACTAATGAGATGCACATTTTTCTAAATGTAAGGAACATTTCTTTGGTGCATAGATAAGCAAGTTTGCATTCCAGTCATTTGTTTTTAAGTTGTTTAACTATGAGTAATGAAAAAAAATCTTTACTAAAACTGGAACACAAATCTTGTTGTGGTATTTCTCTGGAGGGATATATATATATATATAGTTTCTGTTTGTTCATACAATATTGTAGCTCAGATTCTATGCAGCCAGTATGGCAAAGAAAAATCGATTTCAAAGTTTAGTAAATTACTTTTCTCTAAGACATAAATTTTTACATAAATATTCATGAGTTAACCCTTTCCCTCATAGAGGATACCATGAAAAGACCTATGCGAACAGCTTAAAACCAGATCAGCCTTCAAGTAACTCGCAGGCTGATCAGGTTTTATGCTGTTCGCTGCTCCTCAGTGGTCTGGTAATCAGGATTTTACAATTAAATTTGGTAAGGTTTGAGTTTGGCTTTCTGCAGATCAGGCTTTATGTGGTACCTATTGAGTGCGTCAAAATGAGTCTATATGAGGGAAAGGGTTAAAGGGTTAAGGGTATTTAAATTTTGTTACAGTCATAGAATGATGCAAAAACCAGGCAGCTGTGCACAAACGTCAAGTTTCATAAAAACTTACCTGAAGAAGTTACCTTGAAATATGTCTTTATGATTCAAAATTTACGAGATTGGTCTCAGTGGTCTGGATCTCCAGAATCGGAAGGTTGTTGCTTCTGTCCATGTCCATAATATTCCAAAGTTATAAACCAAAGCGCTGATAGCGCTGAGAGAACAGGTTTTTAATATGATGATGTCCCATTTCTTATGTTTATCAAAGCAAATTTAATATTTCCAAGTGATGTCAATGAACCATATGTTGTTAACCCATTTTTACCTTGCTTGAATACGGTCCTTAAAAACAATAAGCCCATCATTTGTCTCAATGGATAATGCTAATAATAAAACACTCTTCCTCTCTCCATTTCTCTAGCCTACAGTTTATAAGATACTATGAGTATGTTATCTTAAACAACATACTTTCTATTTATATAACTTAATGTGTTTTTTATATATATATACACACTTGTACTTAAATTCATGATTTTCATTTTGACAGAAATATGTATGTCTTATATTGCAGAAGAAATTTAAAAAAGAAAAAGAGTTTAAAAAAAAAAAAAAAAAAAAGTTACTCCCCCGGGACTCTAACCTACAAAATTTAGCATGCTAATCAGATGCTGTACCACTGCGGTGTTTCACTATTGTGAGGTGATCATGATTTTTTTATATACATATTGTTGGCTATCGCTTGAAATTCCAGCCAGTCATAGTTCAAAATATCTCCGCATGAGATTGCGAAATGTTTCTTGCGTATTATCTTTTCATTACAGTTTATTAAACACGGTATAGCCAGCATCGATTTTCAATACATTTTTATTCAATTTCGACTTCCATAACACAATCGTACTGAAATAAAAATGAAAATTGTCACCATTTAGGGTCAAGAGAGGAAACAAATTTTGGACTTTTTCTCAGTGTAGTAAATAAGATGGAAATACAAATATAAAATTACTAAATATAGCCCCGAATGGTTGTCCGATCCCAAATGTGTGCTTCCTTAGAACAGCATTGCAAGTAACCTTGTTCAAAAATGGTACTGCTTGGTACTCAGCATATAAGGGTAATTCCAGGACTGTTGGCCTGGTGTCAGGATAATGTGACTCAGGGTGTGGTATCATGGCACATGTCTACATTGTGTTATGGCAGTGTGACAGCACTATATCTGCCTCAAGTAGACTTAAATCTCTAAATGACTAAAAAAAAAACTAGTGGCAAGACATAAAACCTAATAAGCAATCATGCTAATGTAAGATTATATTGTTTACTTTTGTTGTTGACATGTAACATTGAGTCTCTGAGTTTTAAGGTTTGATGTTGCCTATTAATATAAATGTGGTAAACAAAAAAGCCATAACAATACGTCACTGAGCAATAGTTTCAGTAAACATTGTTTTGGCAATCTGTCATTCTATCATTCCCTTCCATCTATGCATATTTCTTTTATAAATGTTTGTTACATGGTATTTCCTACAAACAATATAATTATGTTCTTTAAGTTTTAAGTCTGGTAATATTGTACACAATCTTAAAGATAATTGCAAAAATATTTTGGATCAAATATGATAAATGTCAAACGAGTTTGTATAAATGTCTCTTTGAATAAAACACGTCATATAGAAATTATAAGCCAATCAATAAAGATATCTTGGTATGGCCTCTGGTTTTGAGCATTTATTATTGTGTGTTATTATTTCAGAAATAAATTCCTTTCTTCTTTGAATTCATGTTGAAAAGCTCAACTGAGAGCTAAACCCACCACTCCATATAGATATGTTTTGATGATTCAACAAACAGAGCAGACCCAGGGTTGAATGCCACCAACAATTCTTGGCGCTAATGGCTGAATTTCATTATTCTTGTTTCTCTTTTAGAAATACCTAAATATTTCATTTCTTGACAAATATTGTATGTAATGTAACGGTAATAATTGATTTCGGCTTAGTCATTTACTTGAATATTTTATTAAACAGGAATGGTGGAATGTTTATCTACCTAGTTTAAGAATTTAAGCATTACTTAGCACTAACTATTTTTGGTGGAATTTGAGCTAGATCAGATAGTTCCTTCCAGGAGCTATTTACTGATCAGGGTCTCCTCTGTTTGCGCATACTGTTGGACCTCAAATTCTACACAGGTCGTGCAGCAAACAGAATTGTGAACCTCTCATTGCCATATTAATTTTGTTTGTCTAGTGAAATTGACATACTCTTGTAGAGGTAACAGTTTGTCATTGAAATATGATGTATCCCCAGATTTGATCCATATAAAGATAAAGAACAATTGAACAAAAATAAAGGATGTGACAAAATGTCGTATAAAGCTGTAAATAAGAATGTAAATGTAAACATTAAATCATCTAAATAAACAGGTCATCAACAGGACCGACTGGAATTCATCTGTATGAGATAATTGTTGTTTTAAACTGGCTGCCTGTTTTTGTGCTTAAACTGATATCCTGAATTGTTGGTTGACACATGTTTAATTGTCAAAATATTTATATTATACATCAATACAATATCAAATACAGTGTGACTATACATTTGACAAAAGGGATCACGTTACTTTGAAGTATGAAGATAAAGGCCATTCCCTAATATTCAGTGGTTATGTTTGATTTCATTTTGATATTAATGTTATGATATAGATATGTTTGAAATAAAGTCATTGTATCAAAAAGGCTACTGAAACATAAAAGAGAAAATAAGCTGTCTAGCTGGTTTGATATAAAAAGGACATCTCAAAAAGCAAAAGGTGTAATGAGGAGCATTTTACCAGTATGATGCCGAATGACACGTAAATGTATGATTTACATTAATAATTTTACCCTCTACTACCGTCTTTATTATGTAACATACTTTTTAGCTCACCTGAGCACAACGTGCTCATGGTGAGCTTTTGTGATCGCCTTTTGTCCGTCGTCCGTCGTCCGTGCGTGCGTGCGTGCGTCGTCAACAATTTCTTTAAACAACATCTCCTTCTAAACTACTCACTGGATTTTGATAAAACTTCACAGGAATGTTCATTATGGGGCCCTTTTCCAAAGTTGTTAAAATTATTTTGATTGGTCAAAAATCTAGGTCACAGGAGCTAAAAATAGATTTTAAAAATGAAAATTTTAAAAATCTTCTTCTCCGAAACCACAAGGCCTAGCCTTTTGATTTTTGGTATGTAGCATGATCTTATGACTCTCTACCAAGATTGTTCAAATTATGGCCCTGGGGTCAAAATTGACCCCGCCCCAGGGGTCACTTGATTTAACATAGGCTAATATAGGAAAAACTTGAAAAAATCTTCTTCTCCGAAACCACAAGGCCTAGCCTTTTGATTTTTGGTATGTAGCATGATCTTATGACTCTCTACCAAGATTGTTCAAATTATGCCCTGGGGTCAAAATTGCCCCGCCCCAGGGGTCACTGATTTAACATAGGCTAATATAGGAAAAACTTGAAAAATCTTCTTCTCAGAAACCACAAGACCTGGAGCTTAGATATTTGGTGTGCAGCATTGTCTAGTAGATCACTACCAAATTGTTCAAATATGGCCCTGGGGTCAAAATTGGTCCCGCCCCAGGGGTCACCTGATTTTACATAGGCTAATATAGGAAATACTTGAAAAAATCTTCTTCTCAGAAACCACAAGGCCTGGAGTTTTGATTTTTGGTATGTAGCATGATCTTATGACTCTCTACCAAGATTGTAAAAATTATGACCCTGGGGTCAAAATTGGCGCCGCCCCAGGTGTCACTTGATTTAACATAGGCTACTATAGGAAAAAACCTTGAAAAATCTTCTTCTCAGAAACCACAAGGCATAGAGTTAAGATATTTGGTGTGTAGCATTGTCTTGTGGATCTCTACCAAGTTTGTTCAAATCATGACCCTGGGGTCAAAATTGGCCCCGCCCCAGGGGTCACTTGATTTAACATATGCTAATATAGGAAAAACTTGAAAAATCTTCTTCTCAGAAACCACAAGGCCCGGGGTTTAGATATTTGGTGTGCAGCACTGTCTAGTAGATCACAACCAAATTTGTTCAAATCATGGCCCTGGGGTCAAATTTGGCCCTGCCCCAGGGGTCACTTGATTTAACATAAGCTAATATAGGAAATACTTGAAAAAATCTTCTTCTCAGAAACCACAAGGCCTGGAGTTTAGATATTTGGTATGTAGCATGATCTTATGACTCTCTACCAAAATTGTTCAAATTATGACCCTGGGGTCAAAATTGGCCCCACCCCAGGGGTCACTTGATTTAACATAGGCTAATATAGGAAAAACTTGAAAAATCTTCTTCTGGCCAGGGTTTAGATATTTGGTGTGCAGCATTGTCTAGTAGATCACTACCAATATTGTTCAAATCATGCCCCTGGGGTCAAATTTGGCCCCGCCCCAGGGGTCACCTGATTTTACATAGGCTAATATAGAAATAACTTGAAAATTCTTCTTTTTAGGAAACTAGAAAACACATGGCCTGGCATTTAGATAAGACTTATTTTGGAAAAAAATCTAGAAAAATTTCTTCTCAAAAGCCACAAGGTCTGGAGTTTAGATATTTGGTATGTAACATGGGCTAATAGACCTCTACCCAGTTTGTTCAAATCATGACCCTGGGGTCAAAATTGGCTCTGCCCCAGGGGTCACTTGATTTTACATAGCCTAATGATATCAGGTGAGCGATCCAGGGCCATCATGGCCCTCTTGTTTAGCTCACCTGAGCACTTGTGCTCGGGTGAGCTTTTGTGATCGCCTTTTGTCCGTCGTCCGTCGTCAACAATTGCTTGTGAACATTCTAGAGGCCACAGATTTGGCCCAATCTTCATGAAACTTGGTCAGGATGTTTGTTTACATGATATCTCACATGAGTTCGAAATTGGGTCATGTGGGGTCAAAAACTAGGTCACCAGGTCAAATCTTAGAAAAACCTTGTGAACATTCTAGAGGCCACAAATTTATGGCCCAATCTTCAGAAACTTGGTCAGGATGTTTGTCTACATGATATCTCGCATGAGTTTGAAATCGGGTCATGTGGGATCAAAAACTAGGTCACCAGGTCAAATCTAAGAAAAACCTTGTGAACTCTCTAGAGGCCACGGTTTTAGCCCAATCTTCAATAGATTTGGTCAGGATGTTTGTCTAATTGATATATTGGATGAGTTTGAAAATGAGTCACATGAGGTCAAAAACTAGGTCACCAGGTCAAATTTAAGAAAAACCTTGTGAACACTCTAGAGGCCTACATTTTTGTCCCAGTCTTCATTAAACTTAATATGAAGGATGACTGCATGAATTCCCAGTTGAGTGCAAATTCAGGTAGGATCAATATGTAGGTCACTTAGTCAAATGTTAGAAAAACACTTTTAGATGCCAGATTTTTTGTCATTATGCCTAACACAGCCATCTTACTCAGGTGAGCGACACAGGGCCATCTTGGCCCTCTTGTTTAGGTTATGTTCATTTGTTATTATGTTAAGCATATTATTTAGTATGTTTTGTACATTCCTTATGTACCCTCTTTATTAACCCTTTCCTTCATAGAGGACACCATGAAAAGACCTATGCGACAACATAAAACCAGATCAGCCTGCGAGTAACTCGCAGGCTGATCAGGTTTTATGCTGTTCGCTGCTCCTCAGTGGTCTGGAAATGAGGATGTTATATTTAAATTTGGTAAGATTTAACTGTGGTTTTCTGCAGATCAGGCTTTATGTGGTACCTATTGAGTGCGTCAAAATGAGTCTATATGAGGGAAAGGGTTAAGAGATTGAAAAGCTTTTACTGGAAGAAAAGAGAAAAAAGAAATGTAGCCTTGTATATCATGAGATCTGCTGAATCTTACAGAGCAGGTAAGACAACAAGCATGAGATACAGCACACCTGGGCCTCCTAGATAACATCTTAACCCTTTCCCTCATATAGACTCATTTTGACGCACTCAATAGGTACCACATAAAGCCTGATCGGCAGAAAACCACAGTTAAACCATTACAAAACCCTCATTTCCAGACCACTGAGGAGCAGCGAACAGCATAAAACCTGATCAGCCTGCGAGTTACTTATTGAGTGCGTCAAAATGAGTCTATATGAGGGAAAGGGTTTAGTATATTCTTCATAATAAAGGACAAACATAACATCATGAAAGTATGTGACAGTCATGTCAGTTTACTTTAGACATATATATAACCCTTTCCCTCATATAGACTCATTTTGACGTACTCAATAGGTACCACATAAAGCCTGATCTGCAGAAAACCACAGTTAAACCTTACCAAATTTAATTACAAAATCCTCATTTCCAGATCACTGAGGAGCAGTGAACAGCATAAAACCTGATCAGCCTGCGAGTTACTCGCAGGCTGATCTGGTTTTATGTTGTTCGCATAGGTCTTTTCATGGTGTCCTCTATGAGGGAAAGGGTTAACATTGATTATGAAACAAGTACACTAATCCCTCAAAATGGTTCCTAAGTTGGACCAGTACTTTGTGCAAGGTAACCAAAAATGCTTGTCCCCAATAGGGTTTGAACCCAAAACCTTGAGCTCCACAGTCTAGTAGGTTACCGCTGGACCACAGCACCCTTATAAGGCCACTTTAAGGCCAGATCAGACTGAAAACAAAGAACAACATTACCTCCTAATTGAAAAACGAGTAGGTCATCTATGGCCTAGTAGCAATAGTTGTTCATCATGATGAGGCAGTGTGCAGGTACACAACTCAGGTTCATAGCTCAAAGGTCAAGGTCACACTAAGAGGTTGCAGGTTAAAAAAGGATTTTAAGGGATTTCAGTATCTCTCATTTATGTGGTTTGCATTAAGTCAATTGCTTTACAAAGCTGCTTCTTGCTGCTTTTACACTATCAAGTCATTTATAAGCTTGTCTGTTTCAAAGAAAAAGTCAAGCTATTATGTTGGCTGGGAGGTCGTTGTTGTTGTTGTTGTCATTGTCGTTGTTGTTGTTGTGCAAAAACTATAATATAGCTTATTACTTAGTCACTTTTAAAAGACGAGCATTGGCATCTGCATGCCGTGCTCTTGTTTTACAAAGGTGCTTATTTTGCATAGGGGAGATGAAGTAATGAAAATTCTACTACTGGTATTTGGTCTTGAAGAAAGACAGCTGCAAGGAATTTAAGTGCTAACAATGCAGAAATTTTAGTTTCATAATCCTCTGTATCTAACTGCAGGTGCTTAGAAATTCCTATCAATCTCCAGAAAATGATGGTGCATTTAATGAAATTGTATCTAAACTGCAATGAAAACTTGTCAAAAGTTGACATGTCTCGAATATTTCCAATAAATGATGATTATTAAATTGAAATAAGTTCATAAGGCAGCTTGCTGTGAAAATGATTTCAAGCCATGGATGCCAAGCCATTTTGATCAGGACAGACTGTGTTACAGAAATTATCCGTGTGTAGTCTTGTGACAATTACCAGTTAGAATGGGTCATATTGCAGATCAGACTGGAACCAGACTGCTTTATGTAGTGGGATCATGTATTTTGTGTCCCATCTGTTAGCATTTCATCAAATTGCATGGCTCTTACCTTTGTTAATATTTTTGAGTTATCGGCTGCCATAGTATTACAGTTGCATAGTGACATCCAGCTAAAGACCCTGTAGCCTACAGCAGCCTTCCTCACGTGACAGGAAACAATTGTTAAGGGCTAAGTCCTCTCACCAATACAAAATCTCAAATATTGATAATGGTATTCCAGTAACTCTTGGGAACACAAATAGTAATTTTTATGGTTGTGGTAAAGTCAAGGTAATAGTTACTAAAAATAGAATATTTTAGAACCTTGTGATGAGAATTTGCAAAAAGTGGTGGGGGGGTCAGTCAGCTCTAGTCAGGTAGCACGTGATTGTGAGAATCCTTCAAGACTTCCAAGTTGTAAAAGCTTCATTCTGAATTGATGTACAAGAAATAAAGTTTAAACTTTACGAAGTTGAGGGAAATCTGATTTGTTGGAGACACAGTCCAGACTTGTAGTAAGTTTCCAGGAATGGTAATCAGTAAACCATTCAGCTGGAAGTTAATTACAAATTATTCAAATTAGTTATTAGGACTATTGATTTGAGTTTTTGAACTGCAGTTTAAAAAGACACAATGTCAGAAAATTGAAAAATTAACTACAATTGCTGCATTTGGGGAAAATGAATTTAAAAAGCGTTTTCAGTTAATATTTGAAATAAGTAAAAAACAATGGTGCAGTGATTGATTTATTGACAGTTTTCAAAAGGAAATTTTCATTTTTGAAACTGCTGAATATTGCATTCTGCAAAGATTGAATTTGATTGGTACCAAAACATGTCAATCTGACAGCAGTTTCCTGTTGTTGACAGATCAAGACACAGTCTGTTAATGCATGATGGGAAACATTACGTGTTACTTGACACTTGTTTGTTGCTTTTTGCTGATTATTTGGTGAATTTTGTTGACTGAATAACCAGAATGCCACATGTTCAGACATCAGTAAATCCATGCCCTTTGGAATATTGGAATTACATGTTACATTATTTGTTAAACACAGTCAGTTGTTCTATAAATCTGTTAAAACATTTATATCCCACTCCATTTGAAGACGAGATGGTATGTAGGGGTATTAAGATTTTACTATTTCTAAGATTTGGGTACCTCCATATGACAGTAAATTTATTTACACTTGCAGAGTTTTGACCTTGACTTTCATGTGACCTTAACTTTTACTTAAAGACTTACAGGGCTTTGACCTTGACTTTCATGTGACCTTAACTTTTGCTTCAAGACTTTCAGAACTTTGCCCTCAAAAAAACTTTAGCCTTGTCTTTCATGTGACCTTGACATTTATTTCAAGACATTAATAATAAAGACAACCATAAGTTTTGCAACATCTTTTTCAGGCAAAAAACATTAAGGAAATCAAAAAAACAAAAAACTTTACAAAAACCTTAGAGTTTATTACTCAAAATTTTATACAGATAGTTGAACATACTGATTGGATATTATTGCAAATTGAACCAGGTTATCAAAGCAGTCAGTGTTCTAAGCTGAATGAATCACATCAGGGATAGCTTTAATAATAATGTCAGTTTTTGTATGTCTACAATTTAAACCTATTTAACCCTTTCCCTCATATATATATATACTCATTTTGACGCCCTCAATAGGTATCACATAAAGCCTGATCTGCAGAAAAACATAGTTAAACCTTACCAAATTTAATTACAAAATCCTCATTTCCAGACCACTGAGGAGCAGCGAACAGCATAAAACCTGATCAGCCTGCGAGTTACTCGCAGGCTGATCTGGTTTTATGTGTTGCATAGGTCTTTTCATGGTGTCCTCTATGAGGGAAAGGGTTAACACACTATGTGGTGTCAGATGTCCTCTCTTCTTACTGGGAAAGAATCTCTTGCAATTTCACTAGATCTTCCTCGATGGTTCCTCGGTTGGACCAGTACCTCGTGCCTGTGAAGGTCTTATTATATTATTTTTATAGCCATATTTTATGCATTCTACCAATGGATCAATAACATTAACAACAAGAGCATTTTTGTTGATGAAAAGAGAGTGTTAAATATATTAGGAATAGGAGGTGATAGGAGAATAACAAGTGGAAATCAATACGTTCTGTGAGACAGGTGTGTTAAACTGGAAACTCAGTGCTGAGTTAAGTTTCTGTTGATTCAAAGACCTGGTGACATGATTGTTTACAACCTTGATTTCCTCTCTTAGTCATCTTCCCTAAGTGTCAGTCTGGGGTTTGTTTGTACAGAATTGGTTGATGTGTTGAGTTTCACATCTCACTGACTCTTGGGTTGAAGTGTTTGCTGATAGAAGAAAGATCTCGGTTTGATCCCTGACTGTGGTATACCAACAGTCCGGATATCAACTTTTGACATCACTGTGACAATATCTCATTCAATTCAATTCAATTCAATTCAATTCAATTCAATTCAATATCTGTATTGACATAAAATAGCAATATGCAAATTCATAGCCATAAACAATGGTAAACATAAATACGTACATGAGTGAAAAGCAATTGAAGAAAAGAACATTTTCAGAGAAGAGTTAAGAGAGAGAAAAAAATATAGAGCATGTCAATATAACATTCGTTGATCGTGTACACTTGTTTAATAACATTAATTCAAAATTAGAGAGAGAGGGGGGTAATTGACATAGATATTTCCCAACTAATTTCAAACAAGATTGTATATAGAAAAAAAAAAAAACAATATTTTCCATGGTATATAAAATAATAACAGAATAAGTTTTATTTAAAATACATATGAACTATATTTGAGTTGTTGTTTTTTTCTCAGCAAAATATATGTATTTAGCAATATTATTTAATGTTCTATTCAAATCATCAGCATCATTATCATCATCATCATTTAGGGATATCTTGATTTTAGTCCTTGCTTCAACAATGGCTGCTCCTCTATCTCTGTCCATGGGCTTCACTGCACTGATGCCACCTAGGATTGTCATGTCAGCTGTAACAGTCTTATACCAGACATAAGTTGAAATATAAGACTTTATACTCACCCCTTTACTCACTTACTCACATGTTCAGTAACATCGGTGCTCACTGGGCACTCCTGATTGGTGCTCACTGGGCACTCCTGACTGGGTGATCCAGATGTCTATCATTTAGGTGCTTGACTGGGTGATCCAGGTGTCTATCATTTAGGTGCTTGACCGGGTGATCCAGGTGTCTATCATTAGGTGCTCGCTGGGCACTCTTGACTGGGTGATCCAGATGTCTATCATTTAGGTGCTCGAATGGGTGATCCAGGTGTCTATCATTAGGTGCTCACTGGACACGGGTGATCCAGTGTCTATCATTTAGGTGCTGAGGGTGATCCAGGTGTCTATCATTTAGTTCATTAGGTGCTATCATTTAGTGCTAACTTGGTGATCCAGGTGTCTATCATTTAGGTGCTGACTGGGTGATCCAGGTGTCTATCATTTAGGTGCTCAACTTGGTGATCCAGGTGTCTATCATTTAGGTGCTAGACTGGGTGATCCAGGTGTCTATCATTTAGGTGCTCGACTGGGTGATCGAGGTATCTATCATTTAGGTTCTCGACTGGGTGATCCAGGTGTCTATCATTTAGGTGCTCGACTGGGTGATCCAGGTGTCTATCATTTAGGTGCTCAACTTGGTGATCCAGGTGTCTATCATTTAGGTGCTCGACTGGGTGATCCAGGTGTCTATCATTTAGGTGCTCGACTGGGTGATCCAGGTGTCTATCATTTAGGTGCTCAACTTGGTGATCCAGGTGTCTATCATTTAGGTGCTCGACTGGGTGATCCAGGTATCTATCATTTAGGTGCTCGACTGGGTGATCCAGGTGTCTATCATTTAGGTGCTCAACTTGGTGATCCAGGTGTCTTATCATTTAGGTGCTCAACTTGGTGATCCAGGTGTCTATCATTTAGGTGCTCGACTGGGTGATCCAGGTATCTATCATTTAGGTGCTCGACTGGGTGATCCAGGTATCTATCATTTAGGTGCTCGACTGGGTGATCCAGGTGTCTATCATTTAGGTGCTCGACTGGGTGATCCAGGTGTCTATCATTTAGGTGCTCGACTGGGTGATCCAGGTGTCTATCATTTAGGTGCTCGACTGGGTGATCCAGGTCTCTATCATTTAGGTGCTCGACTGGGTGATCCAGGTGTCTATCATTTAGGTGCTCGACTGGGTGATCCAGGTGTCTATCATTTAGGTGCTCGACTGGGTGATCCAGGTGTCTATCATTTAGGTGCTCGACTGGGTGATCCAGGTATCTATCATTTAGGTGCTCATGGAGAGGAATAGGAACCAACAAGCACCTTAATGATCACAAATTGATGAGTGTTTATATTACTGAACACACCTCAGGTCTTCTGATGCCCCCTTTACCTCAAATTTCAAGCCCTCCATCAACTAGTTTTAGTCCACTCTTTGGTAAACATGTCCAAACTAGCTTAACCTTGACCTTTGTATTGTATCAGTGATGTTTTCAGCACCTGGCCTCCTCCTCGATTCCTCACTATCCTTAAGATAAATGATAAACATATTAAGGGTCCTCACGAACTCGAACCCACAGCTGAGAGGATAATAAGTGAGTCTGCCACTATAACCACTTGGTCAAAGAGGCTACCTGAAGACACAGTATTGACATGCTTTCAGATCCCTAACCTTTCCTTATTTTTCTCTTCCCATTCCTGACCATTTATGTACACTTAGAACTTGAAGAAATAAAAGCGTACTTTCTGACATCCTCATTGACAAAAGATTGCATTCTCTTGCTCAGTGTTTTAATATTCTTATAGTGCAATGATCGGAAGACTCCATTGAAAAATCTTCATGTTTGATTGGTTTATGTCGAATGTAAGCAGGTTGTTGCCTTAATGAAATCAATACATAAAAGGGTAATTAAAGACAGTATTGATTTACATGGAGGAAAACAGACACAGATGAGATTTTGTAGTTTGATGCATGTTAATAGTATACATTTTATTTTGCTACGACACATGTGTATTATGTTTGTGGTTTTAAAACCACAAATGCCAGTCCAGACCACATAAAACACACTTGTATGTGTAAATTACACAAGTCACATGCTGTGTACATTTACATTATCTACAATTTTAAGGAATTCAGATTTCCACTCTTACTTTAAGGACCTTGAACATCTCCTTAAAACACCTAGAACTCTCTAAAAACTGTAATGTCATTGTTGTTTTGGGGTTAGATATCACTTAGACAATGTTTCAGGCATAAAGTACTCATAGTACAGTGTAACCTCCTGAAATCCGAACACCTGTGGGACCGGCCAAAAAGTTAGGATTTTGGAAGTTTCCGGAATTCAGAAGTCTGGATTGAATTAGACTAACACATATGTATCAATGTTTATTAACCCTTTTCCCTCATATAGACTCATTTTGACGCACTCAATAGGTACCATATAAAGCCTGATCTGCAGAAAACCACAGTTAAACTTTACCAAACTTAATTACAAAATCCTCATTTCTAGACCACTGAAGAGCAGCGAACAGCATAAAATCTGATCAGCCTGCGAGTTACTCGCAGGCTGATCTGGTTTTATGCTGTTCGCATAGGTCTTTTCATGGTTTCCTCTATGAGGGAAAGGGTTAATGGTTGTGAATTATAGTGTTATTTTTGTCCATATGTGTAACAGTGTTTGTCTTGTTTGCTAAGTGTAATTATCATCAAATCCTTTGAAGTTTTACCTTATACATACATACATACATACTTATAGATATATATATATATATATATATATATATAATATATATATATATATATATATATATATATATATATATATATATCTATAGTCGAACTTCGGTGACTTGAACCGGCTGGGGGAACAGCAATTAGTTCTAGTCATTGGTGGTTTGACCCAACTGTTGTTATTATGATGTAAATACGTGTATTAAAAGAAATTATTTATTATTAGGACTTCTTTTAGCACTGATCAATTAAAGTAAGTAATTGTATTTGCCAATTTTCTTAAATGGCAAATAATATTAAAGGTATCATTTAGTAAAATAAACTTATCTTTGTCATTCTTTTATTCTTTAAATAAAATATAAATCCATTAAACAGCAGCTGACAAAATCAATTACGAAAGCACAAACCTCATTGATGATATTTATTTCGTTCACGTACATGTACACATACATTGGCCAAAGTGCAAGTCGTAACATTTTCTGCATACTCCATTTAGAAAAAAGCTATTACGAATAATCCACAAATATAGCACAATCAGATAACATAAATGTCAGCTCAAAAAGAAAACAAGTAACATTTAGCAAATTACTTTAATAAGAATAATTAATAAATGCCTGTGCCAATCTCACAATGTGTGAAGAACACGTTGCACCGAAGGTTGTAATTAAATCTACAGCGAACATTTGTAGGGTGTTAAATGGTTCGACTGATACATGTAAAATATATAATTATAGCACTTTAAACCTGGGGCCGGAAATTAAGTTTGAGAGTTCCAGCCATCAGTGTTTGACTCATCCCAGGTCAAACAAGAAAGAATAGGGAACAATTTTGCCCGGGACCTTGAAATGTGTTCGAGTAAAGTATGGTGTTCCAGTTTTCAGTGTTCAAGTCACCAAAGTTTGACTGTATAAATTATAAATATATATATAATAAATAATAAATATATATATTTGTATTTTTTTTTTTTGCTAAACGGTTATGTTAATGTTAATGTGATTTCTCATAATTGTCTTACTTTTCTTTCTCTCCCCCTCCCTTTTTATTCCCCCCTCTCTCAATTTGCCATTTTATGTCAAAATGGGTTATGCTAATGTTGATTCCGAGCATTATTTGTCTTTTTCTTTCTTTCTTTCAACTTTAATTTTTGCTACTTACAAAAATCAACACATTGTCCGATGTAGCCTAATTAATTACACTTCTAACAATACCGCATTTACACTTAAACTGTTAAAGTTGTGTCAGCTAATCTTCTTATCACCACCTTAATCATTTACAATGTCTCACTAATTGCCTGTATATTCACCAGCGCAAACTTGGAGGTGCAAACATGTGATTCTTATGCTTTTCAAAATAAAAGACAAATTGTGATTCTAATGCATTTCAAAATAATGATCACCGCTGATTAATAAACAACCAATTTGGGAGAAAATTAGGGGGTAAATTGCCGCAGGGCTTACAGTTTTTGGTCTGATTACCTGTCAAGCTAGTAGCACTGTTCGGATTTCAGAGGTGAAATAGCGTTGACATAACCCAATATTTACAAAATTATTGCACGGAATTCAAAATTTAGAGGTTCCGGATTTCAGAGGTATTATTTACATATAAACAGAAGGGGAAATTTGGGACCAAGAAAATTGTCTGGATTTCAGAAGTTCCCGGATTTTGAGGTTACACTGTATCTAACTCAGTACTGGTGAAGAAACATGGGCACCTGGTTATAACCATAGACCTGCTGCAAGCCTGGGCTGGAACTGGTTTCCTCACATGAAAAAAATCCAAGTTATCAGACAAGGATTGGAACCCAAAAACATTGAGGGGGACCTGAATGTCCCCAGGATGACACTTTTTATGCTGGATGCTAGCATCAGGTTGCTAATGATGCTTTTTTTGGCTAATTTATCCACATTAACAATGAACTTTGTTTTTAGTTGTTGTACATATGGAAACAAGTTTATATAGCTTGTACATAGATTGCCGCAGTGCTTCTTGGGTTTGTCCAGAACTTTGCCATTTGAAAAGAATTGAGTTGCCAGGGTTTGAATCCACAACCTTTGGATCCATTGTCCATGTAGACACCACGACTGGACCATAATGCCATGGTTTGAAAACTCTCGGGCAATAATTATCGTTCCACATAATTATAAGAAGTCTGCCTCCCAATTCCCTATACCAGATGTGTTCTATCCCTTGTTTGTTTACCATTATAACCCCAGTGCCACCAAAACAGTCATGTGATTACTGGATAGTAAGCAAGGAGTAGGTACCCTTTTAACTGCATGGCACGTGATGCCTCGTGCGGTTGTAGGAATTCTCTCTGTGTTCTTGGTTAAGCTAGGTGAGCCGCACAGCATGCCGGTGTTTCTGTTTCAGCTTCTCGGTTTATTGTGATGTAAACATTATCTCTAGCGATAATCAAGTGGATTTCTCAGGAAAGTATGCACTGAATCTTCAAGGAAGACTCATAATTACTCCTGAGATGATTTATAAATGGGGAAAATTGCTGTACTCACACAGATTGGTATGGTGTCATGCCTTTGTCCGTGGCAGTTTTCATAGGGTGTTAGAAATGAGGCTATAGTACTGTTTGGAGTATATTAAGTATTTATTGTTTTTGGAAGGATTTTGAGTATTAATCTTGTATCCTGAGGTATTGTTATGGGGGAGGTTTATGTGTCAGTGGTTGCTAAGATTCAGAGGGCTGCAGGAAACTTTGGATCAGCAGAGTACTGAAGGTATGGAAAGCAGTTCATCTTCTGTTGTTTGTAGTGGGTGGGATTTATGACTTCTTTGGTAAACAAGCAGTAAATGTTTGCATGAGGAAAACATTTGAGTATTTAATGATTTCTTTCTCTCTCTCTCTGTCTCTCTCCAAACTCTCTCTCTTTACTGCTTTCTCCATTTTCTAAAGTCTTTCCTTTTTGCTCCTTAATCCTATCCTATATCCTATGCCTCTCGTTTTTCCATTCTTCCTCTCTTTTTATCAGTCTGTCATGCCTTTCTCCCCCTTAATTTCCCCCTTTCCCTCTCTGTCTCTTATTCCAGCTCTCTCATTCTGTCTATCAGATAATTCCAGGAAGCCATTTTCACTGTGTGGCTCATCTGAGGTTATTGGAGTACACAGACTCCCATACTTCAAGTGTTCTAGGATATCTACACATCAATATACATAATTACTGTGTAAACATATATACATACACATATTTTGTGCATGCATGTTTAACCTCAGTAATCCAATACTGGATCATTGGACTTAGTGCCAAAAGTTAATGGTTCAAAACCCATTTGAGTTTCTCTCACATTTTTCATATGTACAGAGTGTAAGGAGCAATGCTCAAGGGGGTGATATTCAAAACATATTTTATAAGATTTACACAAAAATACCCTTGTATTTTTTTTATCCGTAACATTAATATATCTACTTTGTGAAAATCTTAAAAGATAAATGACATAAATCATATATAACAGTAAATTATACCAAGTTGTCTTTCCTTTTTTTATACGCCCGAAGGGCTGTATTATGTTATGCCGCTGGTCGTCCGTCCGTCTGTCCGTCCGTCCGTCTGTCCGTCCGTCTGTCTGTCCGTCCGTCCGTTAGCAATTTCGTGTCCGCTCTGTATCTTTTGAACCACTTAATATAAATGAAAACTATTTGGCAGAAGTATCACCCAGAGTGAGAGGATGTGCAGAACATAGGTTTCAGATGGCTAGGTTCAAGGTCAAGGTCACAATTCAAGGTCAAATATCTTAACTGGTGCAAAATTAGTATTTTTGTGTCCGCTCTGTATCTTTTGACCCTATTAAATGGAAACTATTTGGCAGAAGTATCACCCACAGTAAGAGAATGTGCAGAACATAGGTTTCAGATGGCTAGGTTCAAGGTCAAGGTCACAATTCAAGGTCAAATATCATAACTGGAGCAAAGTAAGTATATTTGTGTCCACTCTGTATCTTTTGACCCGCTGGATGTAAATGGAAACTATTTGGCAGAAGTATCACCCACAGTAAGAGGATGTGCAGAACATAGGTTTCAGATGGCTAGGTTCAAGGTCAAGGTCACAATTCAAGGTCAAATATCTTAACTGGTGCAAAATTAGTATTTTTGTGTCCGCTCTGTATCTTTTGACCTGCTGGATGTAAATGGAAACTATTTGGCAGAAGTATCACCCACAGTAAGAGGATGTGCAGAACATAGGTTTCAGATGGCTAGGTTCAAGGTCAAGGTCACAATTCAAGGTCAAATATCTTAACTGGAGCAAAGTAAGTATATTTGTGTCCGCTCTGTATCTTTTGACCCGCTGGATGTAAATGGAAACTATTTGGCAGAAGTATCACCCAGAGTGAGAGGATGTGCAGAACATAGCTTTCAGATGGCTAGGTTTAAGGTCAAGGTCACAATTTAAGGTCAAATATCTTAACTGGTCCAACCACAGATAATAACTCCACAATTGACCTCATATTCACCAACATTGAAGACTGTATATGTGGAACCAAAGAAGCATATTACACTGACCATAAACTATGTTGGGTTAGCTGGTAATGCTTTAATAAAGCCCTTGAAGATTAACATTGCCAATCCTTCTTGTTGAAATAATACTTTATATATACATGTTTGTGCTTATCCTTTTTGTCTTAGGATATTCCCTGACAATACATACCTTCGGGCGTATATTGCCCCGCTGTCAGCGGAGCTCTTGTTTTAATTTTTTTTTTTTTTTTTTTTTTTTTTTTTTTTTTTTGCACCCGTATCTGATAAAAGCTTGGACTTAACCCCCATAAAAAAATGAATGGTTAGGATGATTTAAAAACACACACACTAAAACAAATAAACATTGATATGGAAATTTCTTATGGTTTAGATAAAAAAATTAGATAAAAGTGTGGGTCTTAATATTTTCCATTAAGTTTAAGAAAGATAGTAAAAACTAAGGAAATAAATCTTATCCAAGTCTTATTTTAAGGGCATTTTTTTGCCATTTAAGATTTATCTTTATCTTAAGACATAAACTAGGCACTGTTTAACCCTTTCCCTCATAGAGGAAACCATGAAAAGACCTATGCGAACAGCATAAAACCAGATCAGCCTGCGAGTAACTCGCAGGCTGATCAGGTTTTATGCTGTTCGCTGCTCCTCAGTGGTCTGGAAATGAGGGTTTTGTAATGGTTTAACTGTGGTTTTCTGCAGATCAGGCTTTATGTGGTACCTATTGAGTGCGTCAAAATGAGTCTATATGAGGGAAAGGGTTAAGATGTTATTTAGGAGGCCCAGGTGTGCTGTATCTCATGCTTGTTGTCTTACCTGCTCTGTAAGATTCAGCAGATCTCATGATATACAAGGCTACATTTCTTTTTTCTCTTTTTTTCCAGTAAAAGCTTTTCAATCTCTTAACCCTTTCCCTCATATAGACTCATTTGACGCACTCAATAGGTACCACATAAAGCCTGATCTGCAGAAAACCACAGTTAAACCTTACCAAATTTAATGACAAAATCCTCATTTCCAGACCACTGAGGAGCAGCGAACAGCATAAAACCTGATCAGCCTGCGAGTTACTCGCAGGCTGATCTGGTTTTATGCTGTTCACATAGGTATTTTCATGGTTTCTTCTATGAGGGAAAGGGTTAATGAAGAGTGTTATACCATAATGACACTGCCTTGGATCATGTTACGTTGCAGAGAGTGTCTCCAAGTGCTAGTCATGGTGCTTCCGTAAAACTTAGAGCTGTTCTTTTAACCCTAACAATGTTGTGGGTTATAGTGACTGCCTTTGCGACAAATGCAAACCAAGATCCGTGCAGTCTGATCATGGTCTGCACTGTTTGTCATTAAGTCATTTAATTTTCAGCAAGCACTGCCATAAATATATATTGGTCCTGTCCAAAATGTTAGAAAGGACGAGTTTAATTTGTAAAGTTAGCACAAAATGTAAATTGGGCTGGTGAAATGAAGGTCAAGGTCATTGTTTCTAAATATAGAAAAGTAGAATTAATTGAATTATGGTGTTAACTTGGAAACGTTGTAGGGGGTGGGGGATTATCATACTTTCTGTTATAGCTTGAGTTTATATTTTTCTGTAGAGAATATAATTGAAAAAGTTGCCAAGGCACCATTTTAATTTAGCTTCACAATGCTTTTATGTATATATTTTGTATAAACTAAATAAGATGTTTTTTAAGTTTTTGTTTTGCTGTTTTCAGGGTAGCATGTGATTCTCCACTACTCATGGGCCAAAAAGAATATAATTGAAAAAGTTCCAAGGCACCAGTTTAATTTAGCAAAAATGCATGGGATCCTAAAATTTTGGAATCTCAACCGGTCGACGGCAAAATCCCCCCCCCCCCCCCTTTACAACAATTCCGTTCCGTACCCCCCCCCGAAAAAAAACATAACCGAAAAAAAACGAAAAAAAAAATAACATTGATATTTTCAATCAACATACCCTGAATCATTTGCAGTGTGAAAATAGATCTTTTATTATATTTCAGCATCCTGTTGGCATAATAAGGTATTTTTCTGCAATATTTACCTCTACGAAATCGAAAGTTTGTTTACCGGAAGTGCATGTATATGACGGTCTGTAACTAACGAATCAATAAATTGTTGGAAGCAGTCGTTTTGGTGTTGTTTATTATGTGCCTTTGTGTTTATATATTTTTTTTGTCAATAACTTTTATTCATTTGTGATTATTTTTTTTATTTAAATGCGTTGTGCTGCAGCTAGCCACTACCATGTGTGTAAGTAAGTAGCGTTCGCCCCTGTGCCACGTCGAGGCCCAGCACATTTTTGTTCTTACAAATTACAAATTACTAAGGAGATCAAACATTTTGATTAGCCTTTGATATTGTCATTAATTACCGCATTTAAAAGTCGACCGGTTACAGTTTGCAAACAAGCAATGGTCCATTATTACGGCATAGATAATTACACGGCACCGTCCAAATAACCGCGAAGTACAAACCGTCAATCCATTCATCTTAACTGCCCAATAATGACCTAGACGGGTGTCCCTGCCTGACCCCCACTGACACCTGCCCCGAGGGCACACCGGAAATTCAAGAAGTAGGTCAATTGGTGTGTAAGAGAGACTATTATGAACCGTTTGGACCGATTTTGAAAGTTTTAGACGAGGATTATGGATTTTTTTTTCGACCGATTTTTTTGGTACTTTTTGAAATCTGAACCGGTCGATTGAGATCAAAATCGGTCAAAACCGGTAAAAAATCGGTTTTTAGGATCCTTGCTACTCATGATATGCCCCACCTACAAGCATGGCACTATAATGGATAAATAAGGTATGTTGTAATTAGAATTTATGAAATTCACGATCCATAACAAGCCATCATTTCTTAGAACTTTGTCCCATCCTATTGTGTCCTGTTCCTATACATCATGATAGTCCAAAAAACCCTCCGTTGAATATTTAATAAAACAATTTACATTCTTAAATTGTTCTTGGAAACTAGGAAATAAATTTTTCAAATGATTGGACTTTTCTGCAATTATCAAGATATTTAGATGATCTGCATTTGCTGGTGTTAATGAATGACTAAAGCATTACAGAAACTACAAATTTTTTTGTCATTTTTTAGATTGCAAGAGACTTCCCCATGTGACTTAAAACTTCTGCAGATGTGTCAGCATGAATAAGTTCTGTAATATTTTCATCTGTAGTTGAAAAACAAGCGTCTAGGTCTTAATTTGGCAAGTCTGTCATATGGTAAGAATGTATTCAAAAATAGCTGGAAATCAAATCACATTCTTATTTTTGACAGCACGACAAATAGATCGCATACACAATAGGTATTCAGACAGGACACACATTGTCACATCACCAAAGTGACTTCAGAATGTATTACAATATATGGTTTCTACGGGAACCATTTCACCAAAGCAGACAGACATGTCTCTTTAGTTTTCTTGCTCAGGACAGACAAACATGAATACTAAGAAGTATTCAGACAGAATTTTTTGTCTTGTCTGTTGTAAAAGCTACTGAGATATTGGTTCATTTTTCAGATGTTGATGTGGCACGATTAATAAGAATTTGTCAGATTTCCTTGTTGGAGTCTAGTTAAGAGAGTCAAACTAGTGAGTGCAGTCATGATTCAAAAAACTATAGTGGAACCAAAATCCCACCCAGAAGATAGTTGATTAAAAAATTCTCATAAATAATGAAAATTCAGTCAATCTCAGGAAGATGTCATGAAAATATAACCTTATTCAGATATGTCACAAAAAAAAAATATCTTCTTATTTAACAAAGTTGCCAAATTAAAGAAATACTGTCAGGCAGTGGCATGTTATACACAAGCAAACAATTATTTGGATATCGTATCACAGAATTATATTGTCCAGATAAAATATATATTTCACACCCCTAATATTCATAAGGCCAACAAAAATTCTATACCCCTGTCTCCATTACAAAATAAACAGAGAGATAAATTTTCCGGTGTTGTATAGACAACTGATCCATTACAAACCAAGACATGGGAACAGAGATATTGCCCAGCCAGTTTTGGCTAATCAGATCATGTGTTAGATAAAAAGGAAGCAGTTCTGGCCAATTAGAGCCAAACTCTCCACACAGTTTACCGGCCTTCCTCTGGACCACATTTGATCCGAGGAAGGCCCGCATTTTTATCCGCAAGATCTTGATGGAGGAAACCTGCTCTATATATTTTCTGCAGCAAAGAAGGTGGCGGTAATGAATTTAATTCCAGGCTTCCTAATTGATTTAAGGGCTGTTGTTGCTACATTTAACATTTCGGAAAGCTTAAGGGCTTGAAGCCTAGCAGTTTATGTTGAAATTAGAATTCTGTGTAGGAATTCATAATGCTTGAAGCAAAACATGTGTGTACAAGACGGCCAATCTAATTTGGAACCATATGGAACACATATTTGGTAAAATGATGCAAAATTTTACAATGTAAGGGAAGAAATGCTGTCGTCTTGATTTTCGCCTCTAAGATTTCAGGTTGTCCTAGTGAAGAGAATAAAATAATACACTCAAACCTGTTTTGAGTGGCAACGCAAAGGAACAAGACAGTGGCTCTTTTATGCGGTTGGTTGCTAAATGGAGGTTTTATTGTATAAGTTAAATATTAAGCCTGGCAGCTTAAAGCAGGTTGACTCCTCTAGTGTACCATTGGGCACTAAAACAGGACTGGTTGTATAGCTCATTTACAGGGACCTTCCATGATTGACTAAGTTGTTATCACTTAGTGTTTTACCATTGCAAGTTTGAGACCCAGTCTGTTCACAGAAATATTTCATATGAGGGAGCCTCCAGCTGGCTTGTGGTAGGTCACTGGTTCTACCCAGGTGCCTCTGTGCCTCTGGGCTTCCTCCACCTGGACTGAAAAGGGAAAGCTGTCACAAAAACGATAATCTTCAAAACGAGAATAACTATATGTTCGAATGTATGAATTATTCTATAAGCATCACCCTTATTGTCTGACTTCTGAGAATCAAATCTTGTTTCTTTGTTGGCCAAATGATGTTACATCCTATTCTGTATAAATTAAATACTGTTGCAGTAGTGGTAAAGACCCTTATAACAACAACAATCTGAATAAGACCATCATTAAAAAATTGTTTGTTTGTAGTGCTCCGATCCTGAATTCCAGGGGGATAGGTTTTTTTTTTGGGGGGGGGGGGGGGGTTCAAATGATAAAAATATAGCTGAAAGGGCCTTTTCTACGGAATGGACACAAAATATATATATATATATATATATATATATATATAAAAATAATTAATAATTCAAAGACCTAAAATAATTTGAGTAGGGGCCATTTTGATGGGTCGGTAGGAGCACTACAAACAAAATATTTTTAATTGTGGCCTAAGTAAATGTAATCACTTAAACCTTTAAGTAAAACTATTGTCTCAATTTTGCATTCTTTCTGTAATAAATGGTCTAGTTTGGTATTTATTCACTAAACTCCAATTGTAAAATGTAATGTATCATTGATTTATTTGACCTGAGGACCATTCATCATTTTAGAATCTGGTAATTATATTTTATGGACATTTTGTTCATATCAGGCAAAATGGGGAAAAAAAAATTTGACGTGAAACTCTAGCAAATTAACAAACAAAGAAGAATGATTTACTTTTATCACATAGCGATGACCAGTTATGAATAATGCATCATGCTGGGTAGAAAATATAAATCATCAAAATTGTCTATGTCTAGTTCCTCTTGAAAGAATAAACCAAGACAATTAAAGCTGGATAGAAGCTCACAAATCTCCACTAAAAAGCTACATTAAATCCTCACAATGCAAGCTTTCAGACATAGTCCAATCCCACTTGGTACAAGGGGGGATCCCAATGAATATTTCAGGAGCATTTAAAACAATGTACCCTAAAAACAACGGGGCTTCATCTTTTTTGACAGTTTTCAGATTATGTTGTAGGACATCAGCCATCTGCGAATAATTAACCGTGACAAAAGGCAGCTTATCACTCTTGTTTGGGAGTTGATCGCTGAGATTGTCGATGAATGGGAAATGTTTTGTGACAAGCCCTCTGAAAAATAAAAATGATACTATCACTGAAAGAATCTGGATTTCTGAAGAGCTTCATAAAGAGCTTCACATGGGTAGAACCTTGGTTGACAGTTCCTGTGAAGACCGGGGAAGTATGAATGGCAAGCCTCGGTTTGATACTGTGTCGGTTTTGGAGCTGGTTTCAGGTTTTGTTTTCTCACAGATGATTGCCTCATATGATCTGAATGACCCTAAACTAGATACCCCTTTATTGTGAGCTGTTAGTTGGGTCTTGTTTCAAAATTGAAACAGTTGCAATATTCGGTTTCCACAATTGACCATGGCTTTTTATTTTCTTATCGCTCTATTGTAGAATTTTGCGGAAATTTCATTTGAGACTTTGTCTGTTTTCCACATAAAAATCTTTGACAGATGTGATCGGTATCATGTCGGCTTGAGGATTGACTGTTTTAAGATCTAAGGAGTGATTCTCTCTAATTAGCCATTTGTTGGTAATTGTTTGCGGCAGTGGGCCATTTCGTTTAATTTGTGTTATTTTTGTGCATTGACCATAATGCTAATGGCTTTGCAGAGGTGATGAAAGCTTTTAAAGTTTCTTGCTACGATTTAAGTGTCTCGTTAATGGTATTACTTGGTAATGATACTTTAAGAATTGAAAGGTCATTTTGACTTTTCTCTGCTTGAAAGCCACCAGGGAAGAGACCTGTGTATGCAATATAAACCCAGATCAGGCTGCAAGGTACTCAACAATAGATTGCTCTGGCTTCTCATTAAGATTCTAGATGTGTTAGTTTGAATCCATATATTTTTATGTTGTTGATAAAAGCTGAAGCATTTAGCTAAATTATTCAAGGTATGATATTAGGATAATAAATATGTAAACCTAAGACTGCATAAAATTACAAAAACTTATTGCCTTTAAGGGCCTATGTGACAGTGTGCTACATTTTCAGTATAGACAATGGAGGAAAATTTATTCTGTTCAATAGAATTTTTTTTTTAAACTTTTCACGATTATAGAGAATCATAAAAGAAACATTTTTATGGAAAAAAAATTGGGGTCACCGGTCTACTTTTTTAGTTATCTGCCCCTGAATGTGATATTTAAGCACTTTTAGGCCATATTCAAACTCACATAATGCCTGTAAAGCAAGAGATTTTTTTTCTTCTAATTTCGACTACTGCTCATTGACACCTCAAGGTCACTGTTACTAAAAATAGATAGTTTAATTGTAAATGTGGTGTTAACATTCACAGTGTTTTAGGGACCTTAATCCTCTTTAGTGATAGCTCTATTTTGTATTCCTTGCTTATTGCCATTGATTTTGTTGAAAAGTTTTGTTTTCTTGGTGTTTTTTGTTTACTTTGTGATTTGTGTTTGCTGACTCTTTATGAAGACAAAACTCCCTGAAAATCAAATGTGATAAAGTTTTCTGTGAAAGAATAAAAATACACACACACAAAAAAAAAATGTTGATGGAAAATTTCAGACATGCTGATAATTTAAATGAAGTTAAATTATTTGACACCATGTCTGAGGTAATTGGATGAAAAAAAAATTCTCTTGCTTGAAGATCTTTTTTATGTCTACCCATGGTGGTTATGTATGATTTTGACGATGGTTTGACAACGTTCCATGCAGAGATTTCACTCTTTCAATCAGACTAATTGGATCGTATGCCACTGTTCAAATGTTTACCTGGGTTAATTTGTTAAGGCAATTTTTAACTTTTTAAAGGTACAAGTAATTGTGATGATCAGGTATGTATATCTGCAAAGTCTATTTGTTTTTTATGAAGATTTTTTTTCATGTTCAGTGACATGAATGGAGATCGGGTTTTTTCAGTGAATATTGAAATGGTGCATATATCGTTCAGGAAAGAAATTTAAATATTTCGCTGATGAGCAAATGATCCTGTTAAAAAGGGAAAAAATGACAGCGCACTTGAGAAAAATTGAATGTAAATAGAGGAAAGATTATAGTTAGATTTGGCAGAAAGAGTAATTCTGTTAATTGGATATTGCTTAGTTTAAGTGGTTTCAAGACATATATCATATTAACAATAATTAAGTTGACCAAATCTCAGGCCTCCAACTGGTGATTGAGGCATTTTTAATTACTGACAGAATCAATTAGGTGACATTTTTATCTGCTGTACCATTATATAAACTTACTGAAAGACATTTTGACGATAACTGACATCCAATTGTACTGTGACTCTGTAAACGTCTAGGTCAACAGGTCATGCCTTATATACTGTGAGAGGCCTACAAACTGTGAGGATTTTATTTTTTGTTAAGTTTAGCAAGTTAACTAATTACGTGTCTTTTAAGTTTCTCAATTTTACTAGATATCTGTGTATCTGTGTACAGTGTGTTCAAAGTTTACTGATATCACATTCATCTGAGGACTTAAAATATCAAGAAAATAGAAAGAAAGATATTCATAAAGGAATTTTGAAATACAACAAAATCAATGCATATCAGATATATATATAACAAAATCTTTGCACTTAAAATAAACAGCTTTTGAATTACCATGGACTGTTTTTTGATCTCATTTATTTCTGTAAAAAAAAATATTTTTTTTTGGTGAAAGATTAAAAAATATTCGTGAATAATTGTATGATATTATTTCTGTTTGAAAAAAAAAATAAAATGTTTTCACACTTGTTTTTGCTCAACAGTATTACTTTTTTTCCCCATGATCTGTCATAAACTAATACAATACAGTGGATCAATAGTTTATTAACCCTTTCCCTCATAGAGGATACCATAAAAAGACCTATGCGAACAGCATAAAACCAGATCAGCCTGCGAGTAACTTGCAGGCTGATCAGGTTTTATGCTGTTCGCTGCTCCTCAGTGGTCTGGTAATGAGGATTTTACAATTAAATTTGGTAAGGTTTGGCTTTCTGCAGATCAGGCTTTATGTGGTACCTATTGAGTGCGTCAAAATGAGTCTATATGAGGGAAAGGGTTAAACATCTCTATATCATCATCATTTGGGCTGCTATCATTCAGGCTTTGCTCCAACAATGGTTGCTTTCCATCTAACTCTGTCCATTGATACACCAAGGGCAGTCATGTCAGCTGAAACATTTTCATTATTAGAATTTCTGGTCAACCAATTGGTCTTGCTCCAAAACCCTCAAGTTTCAAGCCATGTGAGTCGTCCCTGCCAGTTCCTAATAATTATAAGACTATCCTATTACCATATGTCCCCATGTCACCTTACTTCATTGTCATAATTACAGTAGTAATGATCTTTTTATTGACTATCCACTCATTTTTCTCATACTTACCATTCCTTTGTCCCCAAAAATCTCCAAATATTTTCATCACTTCTATATTAAGACACCAAGGTCTTGACTATCTGAACTTGGTTACCTGTAATTAGTTACCTGCGATTTTACGCCGTGGTCAGTGAGGGTAGATTTCTCATAAATAGATAAGGATAAGCCCACTCGCACCACAGTGTGAAGAATGGTACTGACCACTGGGGGGTCAGTCTGCCTGGTCAGGATGTACCAGTCACTTTGTCCTTGACCAGGGAAAATATATCATGTTCTCCATTGTAGGTTGTGTACATATGTGCTCTGTATCTGTTTGTACCTTGCACTATTTATAAGCTTGATTCTTTTTTATAACAATGAAGAAATAAATGCTGCACATTTTTTTTACGTATGCTTGGTGTCATATGATATGGGTCTGTTTCATTTGCGTCTGCTTAAATAAAAATGAATAATGGAGTTGAAAAAGGATCTTGAATATTGCAAAGGGAATATCAGTAAGTTATTTCATGCTATTTTTGGTATTTTACATTTGAGAAGCCTTTTTCATGGAAAAATAAATAGAAACTTACCTTATATTGTTTCTGTCCACCCCGGAATCGGGAGTTTGTGGGTTCTATCCCCGGCACGACATACCAAAGTTGTAAAAATGGTACTGGTATAGCACCCTTGCTTGGTACTCAGCATAAAAGGGTATTTCTAGGACTGGCTGGCCCAGTGTCAGGATAATGTGATTCAGTGTGGTATCACGCCACATTATGGTGTGATACTGCAGTGTGGCAGCACTATATCTGTCTCCATATGACTGAAATACTGTCGGTGGGACGTTGAACACAGCAATCATAAAAACAAAGAAAACATATCTACATAAAGGAAAGGGTTGAAGAATCAAAATGTAAGACTGTAGTTCCTGTAGGACTGGATGGTGTCGGGATAATGTGGGATAATAATAATGTCGGATAATGACGGATAATAATAATGTCGGGATAATGTGGGATAATGATAATGTTGGGATAATAATAATGTCAGGATAATGTGGGATAATGATAATGTTGGGATAATGTGGGATAATAATAATGTTGGGATAATAATAATGTTGGGATAATGTGGGATAATAATAATGTTGGGATAATGTTGACAGGGTGTGACTTTGGAATCATGCCTCTTACCTATAACTTGATAGTGCAGCAAGACAGCACGTTATCTGTCCCATATTGGCATAGGTTACAAATTACTGAAATAAAACGGTTTATAGATAAAACCTGAAACAAACAAAACCATTTATTCATGTTCATCATGTAGTCTATGGGTTTATACTGTTAATTTTTATTAACAATCACTGTTATTTATGTAGATTACACTGTTTTTCCTTTTGTGAAACAAAGGCTGCCTTGAGTAAATTGAGAATGTCATCTCTGAAGTTCATGCTCTTTTTCTACTCATTCCATGACTTGCACAGTTTTCCTTTCTCACACAAAGCTTGAAGAGAAATAAAGAACCAAAGAGGTGAAAATGATATTGAAAAAAGAGAAAAGAGTCGGTGAGAAAGATGTCAAGTGACAGTTTTGAATGTCGAGAGAGAGAGCAGATTTTGGGATTTCAGAAGAGTCAATTCGCTGGTTTGCTCTAGGAGTGGACCACCAAACTTGTGTTTGTTTACATGGACAATGGTCGTTTGTGGATACAGAGGTGGTGTGAAGTTTATGCAAATATTCAATTATTTGTGACAATGGTTCCCGTTAGTGTGGCCATGAGCTTGAGTACCAGTACTTCTTAGCTGGGCACCGATATAACAAGGGCACCTGCTTTCTTACTGATTGTGTTAGTAAATAATGATTAAATTGCTTCACTTGGCTTTTTTGACTTTTCATTGTGAGTTGTACTATAATGGTCCTTGTCACTGTAGAAAATGAAGAAAAAGTTGGGTTGTTATAGATTATCTGGCCTTTAATACATATGTTTATTTATGTCAATAGAATATGAATGTTGAAAAAGTGAAGTGATGAAAGATGTGGGTGATTTACTTGCAAAAGTACTGACTTGAATACTCAAACCTTCTAATGAGGTCTTAACACAGTGCTTTGGTCCATTAAATTCAATTAAACTGTCAAATTTGCTTCTTTTGTATATTTTGTAGGCAAATTTAGAGAAATGTTTAGTCACTTTTCACAAGCACTGGTGGCCGAGTGGTAAGAGCATCTGCCCTGTAATTGACAGTAAGGTTGTTGGTTTGATCCCTGGACACAACAATCCAAAGTTGTTAAAAATGGTATTGTACTGGCATATCTGTCTTGCTTGATGCCCAGGGCATAACAGGTCAGTTCTAGGACTTGCTGGTAAGTGACAGGGTGTGGTATCATGTCATTATAACTTATAATGGCATAATATTCCAGTGATCTAAGTCCCTGATGGCCAGAAATATTGTTGGTTGGATGTTGAACGCAATCCAATAAAATAACTTAGATTTTTCTTCAATTTTCTGACTCAGCAAAAACCCAGAATCTATGGATGCTTGGTTGTTTGTAGAATATTTGAGTTTTTTTTATTGCTTTTGTTGAAATGACTTAGCCTCATCCAGATATTGTAATCCCACAGATCGAGGATAAACAAGTTTATTAGAAAATGTTTAACTCAGAAGTTCTCCATAGAGATTCTTTGCCAATAATGTGGTTTATTGATGGAAAATACATAATCTTCTCTAAATTAGAATCTGTTAAGTTTGAAATTTATTGAGGAGTGGGGGTTCTTGTGCAAGTCAGGATTGCTCTAGTGATATTGAAATGAACCAATTATTTATTGAGATATAGGACCTCCTAGAAAGGGAGTAGAACTTCAAAGAATGCAATTCTTACATAAAACACAAAATTGTCATAAGATGGTAGCCCTTAATCCAGATAAACTTTGATTGTGTTCCATTATTAAAGTTTCATAGGTTGGTAGCCCATGGCCCAGATGCCCTGGGATTGCTTTCCACTGTCCAAGTGTCATAGGTTGGTAGCCCATGGCCCAAATGCCCTGGGATTGCTTTCCACTGTCCAGGGATTGCTTTCCACTGTCCAAGTGTCATAGGTTGGTAGCCCATGGCCCAAATGCCCTGGGATTGCTTTCCACTGTCCAAGTGTCATAGGTTGGTAGCCCATGGCCCAAATGCCCTGGGATTGCTTTCCACTGTCCAAGTGTCATAGGTTGGTAGCCCATGGCCCAAATGCCCTGGGATTGCTTTCCACTGTCCAAGTGTCATACATTGGTCATCTATAGCCAAAATGGTTTGTCATCCAAATGTCATAAGATGATGGCTCTAAGTCCAAATGTCATGGGGCTGTGGTCCATTATCCAAGTGTCATAGAATGGTGACCCATGGCTCAAATGCCATGGGAATGGGTCAGTGGCCCAAGTGTCATAGGGTGGTGACCCATGGCCCAAATGTCATGGGATTTGGGTGAATGGTCCAAGTGTCCTAGGGTGGTGACCCATGGCCCAAATGTCATGGGATTTGGGTGAATGGTCCAAGTGACCTAGGGTGGTGACCCATGGCCCAAATGTCATGGGATTTGGATGAATAGTCATAGAATGCAGATGGGATTTGGGTGAATGATCCAAGTGTCATAGGGTGGTGACCCATGGCCCAAATGTCATGGGATTTGGGTGAATAGTCATAGAATGCAGGCCCATGTTCCAAATGTCTTGGGAATGTGGTCAGTGGTCCAAGTGTTATAGTATGTTGGCCCCTGGCCAGTCTTGGTAATGTGGTTTATGGTCCAAGTCCCATTTTAAGGATAGTGGCCCATGAATCTGGTAATAGATTGACCTTACACTCAGATTTTTGGACAGGAAGTTGAGGGTTCATCACTGACCATGACAACCCAATGTTATAAAAATAATGAAATAATGAATAAATAGTTTCTGGACTGATGCCAGTGTTAAAACTGCAAATTCTTGATATCTTAAAATTGCCTCAAATAAGACTCGAATGTTGTTGGGATTTAAAATCTAAAAACAAGTCACATCAGTGCATTAAATGCATGTACATATACCTGTTCACTGTTAATACCAGTTTAAAAAAGAGTCAAAACCTTAATGTGTAAAAAAAGTTGACAATAAAGGTAGAAAAATATAAATATCTTCGGTATAATTGGATGATGAAACCCAGATGGTAAAAATCACAAAATTGTATAAAATGAGCTATTTGTCTCTTTTGATGCAGACAGAGAGCTTCCCAACAGTCTAGTGTAGGTTATTCTAGGATAAATAAATCAAAAAGATATTGACCATTGTCTAGATAATCTTAAACTGAATCGTATTTCACCATAAGATAAAGTTGTGCCAACTACATTGTGTAATATGTATATATACAGCTGAACCTGTATTAGTGGCCAACCTGCATTTAGCTACCAGTTTTTTTACTACCAAACTTTTGTTAAATGTTAAATCTTCATTTAGCGGCCAGGGGCCAGAGGGTAAAGTCGCTGACTTTAACACTCACTCAGCCCCTCCCCGCGTGTGTTCCAATCCTGGCAGGGTCATTTGGATTTCCAGCTGCCTTGCGGTAGGTCGATGGTTCTACCTGTATGCCTCCATGCATTCGGGGTCTTCCTCCACCTGTAATTAGCTGGACGTCACTACATGACTGAAATACTGTTGAAGCAACAGTAAACTTAAATAGTCAAGTCTAGTCAAGTCATTTAGCGGCCACCTCTGTTAAATGGACACTTTCTCTTGTACCCTTGACTGACAGCTTAATACAGGTTTAACTGTATGATTATGTTTTACTTCCTATTTTTATCTTTAAGCAAACAGAAATAATTTCTGATATTTCTGAAAATCATTTTCATTCCTTTTTTTTGGAAAAAAAAGGTGTACCAAAATACACCTGCAATTTGTTTATCCACAAGCAGCCCTTGGATATTTAAACACCCGTCTTAAATAGCACAGCGGTACTGTAGTATCAAAACATTGTTCAGTGTTGACCATGTAGGCTCATCATACTGCAGACATTCAATCTTTTGTTCAACTGAAAGTGTTTTTAATCACCGGTTTGTTTGGATTTCATTATTTTTTATCTCAGAAGAATTGGTGTCAGTTGTTTTCTTAGTAATTGACCAGGTCATGTTTAGACAGGGAAGAAGAGAAAGCAAACAAACGCTTGATTTTACTCCACTCAACTGGTTACTCTGAAATTCATTGATAATACTGCTATCTGCTATTCTTCTCTTTACAGATGACATAGCCAGCTCAGCCAGTCAGCTTATAGGTACTATCGCCCCAGGGACAATAGAAGGCAGAGCAGTGGAAAGCAGTCAGCCAATGAAAATGAGTGTTACATGAGTAATAGTGAGAAGTGGGCGGAGTTTAAGTGTGATGGTATGTTTGTCTGTGTTGTAAATTGATTTTTTGGTTTAAAGTGTGTCAACTAAGTGAGTATGCAGTCAGAACCTCAAGCCAGTGGACTACACTGTGTAAAAGGGATGTTTGTCGAGAGAAAACCACAGTGACAACATTGCTAGTTTTGTGGATTCCTCCATTAATTACTCTGTGGATAGGAACAGAGAGATCGACAGTGGAGTTTAAACAGTGAGATACACAACATAGTGAACTCTTAGTGTGGTGTAGACACTATCAGAGGTTTTGGATAAATCATTCCCACTAGAACATGTGGATTTAATGAAACCCTAACCTATTTATCTACAAAATCAAAGTTCTGATTACCAGGTAAGTTGATTTTTTTTTCTTCTTTCTCACATGACGTCTAGCTCACTTAATTTCCCAGTGTGTTTGTTTGGAATAAATCGGCTTTTGTTGTGACATGTATTACATTAAGTTGTTCTACCAAGGTGTACTCGTGGGGAAGGCACACTGTAATTGGACCTCATGATAGTATTTAAGTGTAAGGTTACTGTCTACAGCATACCTGGATTAATATGCAAGTCTGATTTTAAAGATATAAAACTTGTCAGGTGTACTGCTCCAAGTGCATGGAGAGATTGAAACCTATATAATTATGGTACTCTGTTTTCCATCAGGTCAGATATTGAATGGCCAGTTGAAATGACATTTGTGAGGGACCGATGACCTCTTTCAGTCTGCATTGGGTTTCTTTTTAACCCTATATTTCCATAGATAGCATATGTTTATGGATAATTACAATAATCTCTGTTTACTTGCTGTGTAACACACATAATCCGATAAAATGAAATAAATTCAGAAATGTCTGGTTATTTTGGACAAATGTTGCGCAATAGGGCACCCTGGCCTTGAGGGACTACGAGTATTGGTCTCAGTATCCAAAGGTCAGAGGTGAGAACTCAGGCCAATCAATTACACAGATATTCAGGAAGGTAACAGATATGAGAACATCATACAGACTATGTGATCATTCCTCATCTTGTACCCACACATTAAAAGGTTCCTATCAGAAAAACAATCTTTGTTTAGCAAATATTAAGCATTTACCTCATGAATATTCATGCATAAGTTGATGAATTGATGTCTGAATTCAAATTAATATCTACTGAGATCCTCTTCGGTTAACATGGTCTGGCATCGGGTATTTCCAAAAGGAAGGTAAGGCCTGGGTAGAGATCCAGCGGAGGCCAATACGAAAAAAAATAACCGGAGTGGATCTTAGTAGAGCTTAGAATTCTAATGTACTTAACTTTAAATGGTATATTTTAAAAACAATGGAATTTTCTTAACCATGTAGCCTGTAGTATCTGATCTTACGGTGTTGTATCCGAATCCTTCAAGGTCTGGGTTCTATCTGGGTCTGCTCGGTTTACTAATGTCGCGAAAAAACATGTCTCTGTGAAGTAAAGGGTTACACTGGTGTAGTCTTGATAAACCTGAGAGTCATTTGTTAGGCTGATCAGGTTTTACACTGTTGATTTTAATCAAGATTTGAGGCATAGGGGTCATCCCAGTAGAATCTGTTTATGCTGAAAATTGCTTTCTGTCTGATCTAGTTTATCTATGGTCTGAATTTTCAGACATGGCCGGAATATGGCTAAAACATACCCTAAACATGGTCTGAATGGTCTGCCATGTTCTCAAATGATCTAGCATGATGTGAACAATCGGTATAACAAAGTCTTAAGATGGTCTATTTTGGTCTAACTTGGCTAATTTAATAATTCAAAAATTTAACATGGTCTGGCATAGACATGATCTAATTTGGTATAAAATGGGCTAACATTGCCTGAAGTGGTCTTTATATGGTTTGCAAGAATGATGGTTTATTCGGATTCATAAAGTTGTGATGTTTTGAAATTTTATTGAAGTAAATATGTTAAATTTGACCAAATTTTCCTAGAGGCTGAGTTGTTAACAGTGTCCACCTTTGGAGCAGTAGGTAAAAAAAATCTGAATATTTGAATACCTGACAATCCAGATGTGAGGGAAAATATTTTTAACAGAGAGAGACAGAGAGTTTTATATTACAGTAATTTATCTGCAGTAATGTATAGCCACTTTGGTCCTGCAACTAATGTGTCAGTTCTAGCCATGTAGTATGAAGTATCACTTCATTTTATTGGTTGTATCATTTGATTAAATCTTCCTTCGAAATTCCCCCTCCCTTGCTGCAGCCTTAAATAATTAAAGATTCTGCGCCATTTGAGATGTTCTCAGTCAATTTGCTTCAATGTTTTTCTTTGTCAGAATGGTTGCAGTGGTCATGAATTCTCCCAACTCAGCTGTTAGATTAACGTAATTACCCATAAGACCTGTCATTGTTCCTCTCTCAAATTGTCTGTGAATTTCATTTACCTCATTTCAGTTCCTATTTACATGGCCTCTCAGTTTGTAATACGAGTGTAATTTGCTTTTAAGTCTATTTTGTTCTCTTCTTCTCCAAGCGAACCACACATGGAGGGTCTTTTCAAAAGGTGTTGAATCTATTTTTGACTGTAGATGGATTTGAGGAGAAATTTAAAGGAGCAGCTCTGTCTAACTTTGTGTTGGCAGAAGGAAAAGGTGCAAGGCACAGATGGTGGGGGCACAGAATTCCATCCCTGTGCTGGTTTGATCAGGTGTTACCATGGTAACCAGGATTAATCTGTGGAGTACTATTTTTAGGCATTTTTTTCACCATCTTAAATTGGTATAACTTTCGATCAGCAAAAACAGTCCCAAGTTTGTTCATGAATTACAGTTTGTATTTTGACCCATTTTGTATGCCATTGTAAATACTCTGTGTTCCAGATAACCCTTTCCCTCATAGAGGTCACCATGAAAAGACCTATGCAAACAGCATAAAACCAGATCAGCCTGCGAGTAACTCGCAGGCTGATCAGGTTTTATGCTGTTCGCTGCTCCTCAGTGGTCTGGAAATGAAGATTTTGTAATTAAATTTGGTAAGGTTTAACTGTGGTTTTCTGCAGATCAGGCTTTATGTGGTACCTACTGAGTGCGTCAAAATGAGTCTATATGAGGGAAAGGGATAAGATAAAAAATCCCTCTAGATAGGTTTATAGTGTGACACCTTCCCTCAAGGGAACAGGGACTGATAATGAATGAGCAGTTTAGAACCTGATCAGCCTGGATTTTGAAAAAAAAAAATAGTTATAGAGAATATTATGTTGCAATAGCATAAAAACATAATTTTATTATCTACCTATAAATATTCAAGACAAAAGAAGTCAATTTTACACTGGTTTTAATCAGTTGATCAAGTTTTAGTGATGTCACGAAAGTTGAAAGTGATGTCACGCTACCACCGTATTTGTCAGTGACATAATTCGGAATTTGTGTTTGCACCTCATGTTTTGCATGTATTTGAGCCAGAAAATTTGTTAGAAATCTTTTATTTCTTAAGCAAGAAAATAGAAATTTGTAAGTAAAATGATATTCATTTTCTCCTCTCAAAATGTTATGATGGTACAGACTTTTGACATTTTTAAGATGCTCAGGAAAGTTTTGTATTTAGATGTTTCTTATAATACTGAATTGATTAGCATTTAATTGGAGTCTGACCAGGATTTATGATAGTTGAAGAGTAGAAATCATTTTGTAGATCTATCAAACATGGTTCAGGGTGGTACAAAATCAAGACATCTTTTTTCTAGTTTCAGTCGTTTCATTGTACAATTATTACATTCTTTTAAATCGCCTTTCATCCTTTGCATCTCTTTATGTTACAAATGTACTCCATGGTGGAGAAAAAAAAGATTACAGGAAATATTGCTGTTTGAGCAATTTCACCAAATAAGGGAAAATCTATAGATGTTAAGTGAATTAGTGTGTTAATTTGATTCTAAATTTGGTAGTCATCTGTGAGGCTTCAGTTTACTCTTGATTTGGATAATGGTCACATGACTGCTATCTCTAGAGATTGAAGGTCAATATCTATGTAATGTGCTGAGCTTATCACTGGTTATCTCATGATCTGTCCCTTGATAGAAGGCTTCTACCACAGAATCATGATATCTATGTTGAATTCAAGACTACACAACCAAAGGTCTGAATCTGAAGGTTATGGGTTTGGGACTCTCAGGGCTTTCCCTTTCTCCTCTTACTGATGTTTTTTTTTCACCTTAAAAGTTTTTTTTCTTTCTCTCTCTTTCATTCCACTTTCTCCTCTCATTCCTCAAAGATCTTTTTTGTCTAATTTCTTCCTGTTTCCTCCTTCACCTTTTCAAATTTCTTTTTCTTCTCTTCTTCTCCTGCTATCTCCTGAATGATGCAACATTCAAACATTGTCAACAAGAATTTTAGAGCGTATACCATCTATAAACCAGCCACCTACCCTTGTGAATTGTGTTTTGACATTTTCTCTCATATTCAGTGGAGGAGAACTCTGGTATTGATTCAGTGCAGCAGCAATCAGGAAGGAGGGAGAGAGAGCGAATGACAGCTCCTATAAATCCATGGTGTATATTTCAAGGTCATCTCAGGGTAGGCTTGCTTTGCTTTGTGTTTAACATCCCAACAACCATATTTCAGTCATTCAGGAACTTTGTCAGAAATATCACACTTAAATAAATAGCGATTGACATGTTAGTGCACCAAGTGTTTGGGGGCCTTCGTGGCCGAGACGGTAAAGTTGCTGACTTTAACACTCACTCAGTCCTCACCGTGTGGGTTCGAGTCCCGGCAGGGTCATTCGGATTTTCATGTGAGGAAGCCTTCCAGCTGGCTTGAGGTTGGTGGTCCTACCTGGATGTCTCAGTGCATTCGGGGTCTTCCTCCACCTGTAAATAGCTGGACGTCGCTATATGACTGAAATACTGTCGCAGCTATGGTAAATTAAAAAAATTTTATCTGTCGCACTGGACATTCAAACAGTCTTAACACTTTCCCTCATAAATTCATGAACACATTTATGATGTAACAAAATATTTTCTATAAAAAAGATGGATTTTTCTTTGGTGTGTTAACTCTGAAGAAACTAAGCTACGACTTGTATGAGACCCTGATCAGACATCTCCTAGAGGGAGCTGTGATATGGACCTGCTCTGTAAACACATCTGTATGAGGTAAAAGATCATGATAAATTGTAAATTGTTTTCTTTTTTACAAGAATTTTTCAGATGGAAATGTAAACTGCACATAGTGCAATGGTTGTAAAATTCAGCATTGGTGTTGAACAGGCTGACTAGACCATTGTTTCATCTCTTCCTTAAAATTAATTGGATTTTGGCTGTCTGTAAAAAACACAGATTCAAATTAAATGCCTTATGTTGTTTAGGTAGAGAAATAATGCTATCTTAGGGGTTAGTCAGAGGGGGTGGAATGAAGTATGGTGTTGCAAGAGTGGCCATGGTATCTATGGTGACTGCCTCCTTTTATTTCCATGGTAACCGTGTTGTCATCACTCAATGTTTAAGAGCAGTCTATATATAGGTCTGCCCTAGTAACAGTGTTCTAAGATAGAGGGCAGTATATGGGATGATACATAAGATGGTACTACTTAAGGCTTGTTGGATATAAACCTTTTCCTCATAGAGGACACCATGAAAAGACCTATGCGAACAGCATAAAACCAGATCAGCCTCCGAGTTACCAGATCAGCCTGCGAGTTACTCGCAGGCTGATCAGGTTTTATGCTGTTCGCTGCTCCTCAGTGGTCTGGAAATGAGGATTTTGTAATTAAATTTGGTAAGGTTTAACTGTGGTTTTCTGCAGATCAGGATTTATGTGATACCTACTGAGGACGTCAAAATAGTCTATATGAGGGAAAGGGATAAACCAGTGTGTCCCCTCTGTAATAATGTGTCTTGTGTGTGACACATGCACTTCAGAAAAGGTCACAGAGACATAATAAAGAACGAAAGCGTTCCATTATTATTGTAATAGAAAAGGTGTCAGCTGCGATTGGAGAATTTAAGGATGCCATGGTAGTGTTTGATAGGCTGACAAAAATGTCTTAAATGATCCTCACTTTTGAAGTAATTTTCTTCATAGGCCATCTTAAAAAATAAACACTTTATGCTTTAAGGTGTACCTTTGAAATCCTTTTTTTTTTTTTTTTTTAAATAATCAAGTCAAGTAATTTTCAGACATAAGCGTCTATTCAATTACCTTGTTTGTGTTTACATCATATATATCATATATTCTATATGTGTTAACACCTGTGGATGAGTTCACCCTCCCATTTAACCCTTTTCTTCATATTGACTTATTTTGACGCACTCAATAGGTATCACATAAAGCCTGATCTGCAGAAATCACAGTTAAACCTTACCAAATTTAATTACAAAATCCTCATTTCCAGACCACTGAGGAGCAGCAGTTTCTCGCAGGCTGATCTGGTTTTATGCTGTTCGCATAGGTCTTTTCATGGTGTCCTCTATGAGGGAAAGGGTTAACCCTTTTCTTCATATTGACTTATTTTGACCCATTAGCAAACAGAGCAGACCCAGATCGGGGTCTCACCTGTTTGCTTACTCAGTATTGTGGCTCAGATTCTACACAGTCTGCAGAGCAAAGAAAAATCCACTGTTTCATATACCACTTAAAGTTCATTAATTAATATTCATGAAGTTCAAAATTTGAACATGAATATTCATGAAGTAAAGGTAGTCCCACCTGTCCGTCAATGGTCATAAATTTATAACAACCTAGTTACCAGCTGATTGTAAGTCTACCAAAGAGGCATAGTATCGTAGATTGTATAATACTGTTGATAAACTCGAGGCAAATCAAACGGAATTAAGACTACAAACTGCCGCAAAGGCACCTTTTTTGACTTTGTGAAGAAATAATTTCACTTTACATGTAAAAGCCAATGATCTATGATGAAATTCTAAAATGGGTCATGTCTCTATATTTAGTAAGAGCTATTGTGTTGTTGTTGATGATGATGATAATGATGATGATGATGATGTTACTCTTGGTAATAATAATCATGTAAAAATGATTTTGATTAAAATTCATAAATCTGAATCTTCTTCGATATTAGGATTTCTGTTGCCTTTTCTCTTCTCGTATCAGTGCTTTTCCCCTCTTAAGTAAAAACATAATGACAGCTAGCTCAACACTGAATCTTAAGGAAAATACCCAATAATTTCACAATCTTCCCAGTCATGGATTCTGATTTTTCACTTTTTTTTTTTTTTTGCCTCTCAAAACAATGTTGACAGTTTTGCACAACGGAAAACTTTGTGAAGTTTTCAGTCAGTGTTGCAGCAAGAATCTGCGAGACGCTGGAATGAGATACACCCCCCCCCCCCTCGAATAATTAGCAATAGGTGGCATATATTTAATGAACCCTGGGTTTTGTTCATGTTGTTGGGGGAAGTGTGAAATGACGTGATGGTAAGAACAGATGGGAGCATGCATTAACATCCTGGATATATTTAC